>JAUJYP020000468.1:0-1200000 GCA_030674075.2 Linum usitatissimum | reverse complement strand
CTCGCTAAAGCATGAGACGAACTAGTAAAAGCCCTAAATGGTGGAGGCTGATAGGTATCGGACTCGTAGCCACCAAATAACTCCTCCTCGCCGTCATCTGGCATAAATCTCTGTCATGAAGTCAGAAAGGGGGGAAGTCTAACAGGCCTAGCGGGGGATGGAGGTCTATTATGGCATACGGGAATTCTAATTGGGGGAAAAGGCTCAGGGGTTTCGTAGATCTTTTGTTTTTTCTTCTTCTTATCTGCTTCTCTCCTATTAGAAGCAGTAATCGCACGCTCGGCAAGTCGGTTCATAGTTTCCATTGACTTGCCATTCCCTCGCATTTTCTAAATTCCATCAGTCTCTTCTTCGATAGGGTCGGTGCTATGCTGCTTTCCTCCGCCTTTTGTCTTCACCATTTTTATTCAGAAACTATAATAAACAAAATTATCTAATTAATCAACAGACTTATAAAAAATCTAATCAATTAAATTAACACTAATTATAAGAATTCATCTAAACCCTAAACCCTAAACTAATTCATAATTCATTAAAACCCTAACCCTAAACTAATTCAGAATTCATTAAAACCCTAAACCCTAAACCCTAAACTAAATTCATCTAAACCCTAAGCCCTCAACTTTTATGTCAAAATTTTAATTTTCAATTTTTATGTCAAAATTTTTAATTGCCAAAAAGGCTGGTAACATATATTGTGGCACCATTACGGGTGCCGGTAATACTTATTGCGGCGTCATTTACGTGTTTTCCGGGTACACTTATAATAGCATCATTTATGTATTGTCCGGGTACACTTATAATAGCGTCATTTACGGTCACCGAATAAACTAATAGTAGCGCCTATACATGTATTAGTGGCGCCATTAAATGGTGCCAGTCTAATTTTTTATTAGATTTTATGTAATTACTTATTACACTAATCATTAATTACTAATTGTGATTTATTTAAATTAATATTATTTTATGTAACCAATGATCACACTCATTTATTTATTGTGGTTAAATTAAGATTAGTAACTAATATTATTGTAAATACATTTGTGTTTAAGTTATTGAAAGTAATAGTAGTAATACTTTATTTAATTAGTTATTTTTTATGTACCAGGTGGCACCCTGCCCATAGCCCAAAACCAAGATTCCGATATAGGGATTATATCCCCGAGAGTATCAGAGAACTACTTTCATTATGTTGGACCTCGAAGGTGATGGAAATTGTGGATTTCGCATCCTATCCGAAATTGTTTACAAGGATCAGGAGCAGTACATGCCGATAAGGTCAGATCTTTAGTATGTAGTGTCGTTAGGGTGGTTTTATGGGTACCAGGACCTGTAAGCAGTTAGCCGTCATGACTATGATCAAGAAAAATGAAGATTGATGAACAAACTGGGACCGTGCGGACTGCGCATATTGGATGTGTGATGCCGATCTCATCGGATTTGCAACCATGTATAATTGGGCTGTTGTGGTTACGCGTCCAGTGGCACGCCGATGAGCAAGAACACATTTGGTGCTACATACTCACCGCTTTCCCGTGGACCGGACGTAGGGCGGCCTCAGGCTATTCTAAAACTGGTATGCACCTTGAACCATTGGCTACACATACAGTTTGTTGAAGTCAACGGTGCGAGACCAATGCTACGATTCCATACCATGTGGAAAATATTGCATGACGATGCTCAGATAGCAACAATGCTGAGAATGAGGATGTTGTCGAGGTTTCTGATGATGCCAAAGATGATTAAATTGTTTGTATAAACGCTTCGTTTTGAAGGTAATGAAATTATCTTATGTCAGAAAAGTAAATGTAGCTATAATATTTATACGACTAAATAATTATTACATTCGACTGTAATATCTAAAGCATGCATGCATAATATCTAATTAGGAATTTCCTTGAAAGAATTAGTTGCTGAAAAATAGGGAGGACACGCCGTGTTCTTAGAAGGGACACGACATGTTCCTTAAGGACACCGCCATGTCCTTTCTTCTGGATGTCACCATCGATACGGATTTTAGAAGAGACACAACCATGTTCTTAAAGGACACAGGGTGTCCTTTCTTCTGGAGTCATGGTGAGACAGGTTTTAGAAGGGAAATGACCTTGTTTTTCCTATTGACGGATTTTGTCAACCTTTATCTGTTTCCAACATTATTAAATATTGTACGAAATATAGATGTTGACCACAAAAATATGTCACATTCGTCGAAACTACCTAGACAACTACTAAAAATGTCAAAGTAACATACAATATCTGAGATTAATAAAAATGAAGTGGAAACACCAACTAAAGTATAGGAAAAACACTCCTCTATGGACCATACTCAGTGAACAACCCTTGCATGCACTCGACGATGTGGTAATATTCTCGAGCTCGATCGACAAATCCTTCCTATGATCCAGCCGTGGTGCCTGGATATTGATACAATAACCAGAAATCTGTAACACATTAGTCTTACAACAATAAAAGCCTAAAACCAACCAAACATAGAAACGGTACGAACCATTG
This sequence comes from Linum usitatissimum, assembly GCA_030674075.2. Lineage (NCBI taxonomy): Eukaryota > Viridiplantae > Streptophyta > Magnoliopsida > Malpighiales > Linaceae > Linum > Linum usitatissimum. Next base: position 1,197,489 of record JAUJYP020000468.1, on the reverse strand, counting down.
GGGCATGTGGCTCATCTGCTGCTTGAGTGGGAACAATGGTTGGTTTTGTGCGCTTGAGGTACCACTTGATGTACTCAGTATCGGCGTTACCACCAACCACTCCAGTTATACTAGGAGTGCTGAACCGCGGTAAGTACGCCAATGAGTTTTGCCCGTTGGAGTTGCACCTTGAATGCTTGAGTACATATTGTCCCCCATATGTAGGACTCCACAGAAACTAAAGTATGAGAGTAACATTTGGAAAAATCTCTCTGTACCCTTACTTTCGCATGACACTTCTTCTCGAGCATTATCTTCAAATCTTCCGAGAGATGGATGTGAAGACAAATAGTTCTTCAAGGCAACAAGCACCAATGGACTCTTGTGTGGTTAAAAACGACCCTTACATCTCCACCAACACTTTTGCTCCCAAAACTCTCAAGGAGATGCCAGGAAGAGGAAAATAGTGGCTCGCTGATCAACCTCCAAAAACACCTTTGGTACTTGGCATGATTTAGCCAAGGCATTATTGGAGGAGTTCTTTTCCCCCTACAAGATAGATGAGATTAGGGGAAGGATCTCTCACTTCCAATAATCCAATGATGAGCCCTTCTATAAGGCTTGTGAGCGGTTTAAAGCCCTCCTCTACTCATGTCCTCACTACAACTTAGAGGAGTGGCAACTAGCAAAGAATTTCGATCGAGACCTCACCTTCGAGGACATGAAGATAGTCAAGCAAGTGGCGGGAGGAGACTTGAGATCACTTCTTCTCGAGCATTATCTTCAAATCTTCTGAGAGATGGATGTGAAGACAAATAGTTCTTTAAGGCAACAAGCACCAATGGACTCTTGTGTGGATAGAAACGACCCTTACATCTCCACCAACACTTCTGCTCCCAAAACTCTCAAGGAGATGCCCATACCTCAAGAGAAGGATGAAGAGAAACTAAGCCACTTGATTCTCTCAAGGATGGATCCACTGGATGCTCAAATTAAGGCTCTTTCCTTAGCTTAACCGGTTGTCAAGCCTCAAGAATCATAACCACCTCCTCTCAAACCGAGAGTCAAGCCTGCAGTTGTGCAAATCTTCATGTGCGAGAGTTATAGCAATGAAGGCCATGATGCTTCAACTTGCCAAGCTCTTGAACCGGCTTTTCACCTGAAGAAGAGTATATCAAAGATGTGGACTTCATGAAAGGTGGCTATCAACGTGGTAACCAAGGCGGTTATAAAAAAACTCACCCTTGGAACAACTAAAATCAACGTGCTAATTATGACGATTCCCAAATGAATACTCAAGGCCAAGGGCAAGCTTCGAATCAAGGGCAAGGGTACTGTAACTACAACCAAGGGCAAGGCTACAAACAAAGACAAATAAACCAAGGCAAGGCTACAACCATCAGTGGCGAGCCAAGTTTAAAGTTTCATGGATTCAATGGAAAATCTGAAAATTTCAAGCCAAAATTCTTCCACACTTCACCATGATATGGATATCTTGCCATTCTATCATTACTCTTCCTTTTTTCGAATGCCACATCATACTCTCGATACTTTTTTGTAGACAAGAATAGTCTTTTCAATATTTGAATCAGATGCAAATAGCAAAATATTTTATTTCCTTGTCTCTTTTTTTCTTTCCTTCAACTAACTCTACATTCCCCCCATCCTTGTATCCGCATTCTTTACAAACTTTACAGAATTCTTCATTGATATCATCTCTCGAATATAACATGCAATCATTCTCACATGCATGTATCTTGGTATATCCCAATCCAAGAGATTTGATAATTTTCTGCACAACATATCCAGATTAGGGTATCTTGGCAAATTCAAATCTGCCATGCAACAACTCAATTAAGATTGACATTGCCTTGTCGCTAATATTGTGCATGCACTTAATGTGATATAGTCTCAAAATAACCAAGAGCTTTGAGGTCTTGTTGGGCGCTTCATCATCTTCCTTCATTTGTTTGATGATATCGATGTTAACATCATTTAATTCTGGGTTGAAACCAGCCATGTCGACATCATCTTTATACATAGGCAGTTTTGCACATCGGTTCTACCAGGCATACCACCACTAAATACTTTGGTAGAAACATCAAATGCATCATTAATGAGATCATGAGTTACAATATTATCATGGTACTCAGTTTCAATATTCTCCACTATATTTACTTATTCATCTACCTCTATTTGAATTGTAGCATGCTGAGATGATTGTCCAATATCCAACTCTCCATGCCAACACCAAAAAGTGTAACCCAAAGGAAATGCACTAAAGGTGTTCGATGAAAAGCCATAGAACATTGCGAAAAGCTAAAGTTGTTCGAGCAATCCCCGTCTTATCGCCGATCTTCGATCCGTCTCCAATCGTTGATGAACTCTTGCTTCAATCGCTCTCTGGAACTCTTTCTCTCTCTAAGAGCTCGAAAATATGTATCTAATGATGGCTAATGAAGTATTTAAAGTATATCTCGTCCAAAGAGTTCTCAAGGATATATATAGGCTTGTCTTCCAACTTCGAGAATGATTTAGGCCCAAAATCTAGTTAAAAGCTAACACACACCAGGTATTACAACACACGGTTGTGTAATAGACCATCTGTGGCTGGTGCTCGCTACAACCCGGCCGTGTGTTTCTAACACACGTGATCTGTTATAAATACATAGATTTTGATCACGATGTCAATGTTAAAGTTATAAAAAATCAAATTATATTTCCAATGCTGCCGACCTTCCATCAATCGGCCTTTTGAGGGATGCATTATGCCCAACATACTAAATTGCGGTGTTTTCTTCCCAAGTTGACGTACTGAGTTGTTCTGGCCTCCCCGTCATGTCTTGATTCATCTGGAGGCGATATATGACATCTGAAATGTACCAAAAACATACAAACAACATAACACAACGCAGAGGGTTAAAGAGAACCAAATATGCACCAAACGTCATGAAGTCGAACATGTTAAGGCATCCAAACATCCAAAAATGTTAATTAAAGAGGGAACAAATGTGCTAATAATCGAGCACATCATTCATACACATGATCTTTGGAAAGCCACTTCTTGAAAGAAAATTTTGGACAAGAACATATTATTATGTCTCTGCCTTTATTTTTTGAGAGAGCAAAGTCCAAGAGAAATAAAAGACAAAAGACGATGCATTTTAATCCAAGACTTATCCATTAAAGGAAACCTAATTAATTTTTTTAGTTTAATAATGCAAAGAAAAAGTAATAATAACCACTAATTATAACAAACTAATCAACTAAATATCTATTTTAATGTATACATGATTTAATGTTCAATCTAACTATAATATTTAGGTAGCAATACTAGTATATCAATTCAATAACTAGATACATATATTTTATTAAAAAAATTCATTACAAACTACTACAGTTATCAAAACAATGAAAAAAGTAAATTATATTACATACCTTACGCCAATGAAGATTGAAATATTAGCAGAGCTTCATGCTGGAGAAAGAGTAAACAACTTTTAATCTTGCATTCCAGAACAACTAATAGTGTTTAAAAAGACTTTTAACTAATAATCTTACATTAACAAAAAAAAATATGTCAAGGTGAAACCCTAAAACGAGTGTTAATTTGTATCGGACCTAATTGATCAGGGTAGGAGGCGGCGACAGATAGAGGGGTTACAACGGCAACGGCGGCAGCGGATGGAGGGGTATCATCGGTGGTTGTTCAGAATGACCTAGTTCAGAGTTGAGAGTATTTTTTAATCCAAAAGGATGCTCAAATGAATTGGTTGTCTGAGACATGGGTTTTTATATTGATATTACGTAGTGTCGGTCACCAACCGACACTAAATAAAAACAAGGCGCGCTAAGTTCTGGGAAAAATATGCGACACTTCGTGTCGGTTCTAAACGACGGGAAACCAAACTGAGTGAATCAAAATGCGGTCTAACTGGTTCATTTTTTTCGTTGCTCGGTCTAGCAACTTACGTTATTTCGTAAACAAATCGACAGTAAATTGGCACCACACAAACATTTTGTTGTTGCTTGTCCATCCAAGCGACGCCATTTTAAAACCAAACCAACGGTATATTAGCCAAGAATTTTTTATAATTGACTAGTCAAAAATTTGCTATCGGTTGGGTAATAGGCGGCGTTGAAGCAACGACCACGAAATGAAAAAATTCTTGACGTTGTTGACCAAAGATATTGTGTCAGTTTTTGTGATCGGTTGGTAATAGAGCTACAGGAAGTTGTGGGGTCCTTAACTTCCTGTTGGTTATTTATCGAAGGATGCTATGTGCTTACGCAGCAAGCAAAGTTAAATACGAAATTTATTATAGTTTCTCACCCCGATCCTTTTATTCAACCAAACCAAAGTTGACTGTTAAGTTTTACCAAAGACCGTTAAGTTTGACCATTAGTTTTAACACCAATTATTTATGTTTGGCCGGTTTTACCGTGTCAAACCGAGTCCAACCAGTCAACGATCGGTCAAAACCCTAAAAATTGAAAAATCTCCGTCTTCTCCATTTTCTTTCTTCCCCACGTGATCCCTCTTCTTCTTTCTCCACTTCTCTTCCGTCCACTACCTCCAAACAATCGATGCCAACTCCGTCTTCCTTAATTGTTTGATGCTTTGCCTAAACTTTCCATGCTCATTCTCGTTCTTTGGACTTGGTACACATTTGGTATGAATTTCTTGTGGAAATGGATGCTAACTTGTGAATCTTGAAATGCTCTTATCTAGAATTGCTAGTTAGTTTCAAATGAAAATAGCTAGGTCTTATTTTGCTTTAGTTTTAGCCAAATATTTTGCATCTTGCCTTGACTATATCTACTTTTGAACTATCTTGCACGTCTTTGCCTAAGTAAATTGGTTGCTTGCTTTCATGTTCCCCTTCTTCAATTTTTATGCTAATACTTGGTAAACTAGATGCATTGAGCTTGGATAATCGTTTGGTTTACCCTTTCTTTGTTATATCTTGGGATGATCACTCTTTTGGTTATTTCAAGATGGTTCCTAAATCTAAGACTACCAAGACTAAAAAGTGGCAAAGAGGGAATGCTAGTTCTTCTTTTGCAGGTCCACCAGCTGAGTATCTAATGCTTGCAAGTCAATCGGGAATAGTTATTCGCCTTGCCAACAAGATACATTCCCCTTCGCACCTCTAGGAGAAGTTTTTTGACTTCCATATGGGTTCGCTAGCATGGAAATCATACCAGACCATCCAACACCTCCAAGTTTCTACTCAAGGGAGGTTGATGCTAGAGGAATTCAGGAGGAGAGGATGGCTTGTCCCACTCCACACCTATTGCTACCGCTCGAATGGCTTCTCCAAGGTGATGATGGTCTACGAGTACGTGAAACCCCATATTGTTAGGGCATTCTTCTCTACACCTTGACCTCATCAAAGGTGATCACTTTCCGGTTTAAGGGGGGGGGGGGAGAAGTACCATAGCATTACCCCTGATGAGTTGGGAGTCCTCCACAGAGGCAGAGGTAGAGAGTAGAGACCTTTTTAGACTTACCACCGTAGCTGGCATGAGATACCTGATCGACAGGGGGTTACTTTGTTGCTGGGAACTCGAAGGCTATGTAGATTCATAAACCGATGTTGAGGTTCATCCACTTGTTTTCTTGATAGGGAATCTCCCACCGATCCTGTATCTCCGGTTACTTCTGAGTCCGACTAATGTTGTGATTACCCATAGTTGGCAAAAATCGCTATCTCGAAAAAGCAAATAATAAAAAATAAAACATGGAAAAATAAAGAAAAGAAAAATAAGATGAAAAGTAAAGAAATGCGAAATGAAAGCAAGTTGTATATAGTAGTGAATAGAAGTAGTATAGTCAAGTTAGCAATAAAAATAAGAGGGAGGTCTAGCATTACTTGAGTGTTATGATCATTAAGAAAAACAAAATTAAGCACCTCCTCCCTCAAGACAAAAGAGTAATCCCAGCCAGGATGAGCCCTTGGTCAATTTCTACTACTGGCAATTTAAATGCATATGAGTTAGGGGAGATATTGATACACTCCAGTGGTTAGGTGTCGAGTCTTTTGTATCTTATGCATGAGTCTATCTTCTATTAATCTAAGGGGTTCGGTGTTCTATGCCTAATTGTGTGGTTTGTTGATTGACTTGCATTCCTTGGCACCATGGTAGATGTGAGACTCTAGGCTATGTTTTTCCTTTCACCATATCTTGAGTTCTTTGCAGAGTGTGATTAGTAGACTTTCTTAAGGACAAGCAATGTTGAAGTGTGGGGTGGTTTGATGTCACTACATATTTTATGAGAATCACCTCCATCTTGACCCTTATTTGACCCAATTTGACCGATTCATGACTGATTTGATATGATTAAATGAGAGTGGGAAGGGGTTTGTGTTATGTTCTCTGAAACAGACCTTTTTGCTCCATTTGACTTGGTTTCTTGAGTATTTTTTAGGTTTCAGGTATCCGACAGACAGAGGACGTGAATACAAACCTAACAATACAAACCAAAGGTCAAATGGATGTCGGACGAGCGAGATACGAGGAAAAGAAGAAAATAGGCCTATTCTGAAAAAGAGGTCACAAGGCGTGTGGAGCCAAAGTGAGTCTACATGGTGTTTGAATGTGCTGATAGGCCATATAGAAGGCCAAATTGAGGAAATAGGCAACATAACTTCCAGTACACCATCTCTCAACCCTAGTCCGAGAATTCCACCTCTTCACCTGACTTTGGAAGACCTAGAAGAGAAGATTGAAGACCAATTGGAGTCCTTGGAGCATTGGATGGATTGATTAGAGCGCAAGGAAGCATTCATCACCAAGTCCTCTACGTAGAGCTTATGGATGGTAATTGTAACCCATTTGTCCATGGTTGGCTAGAACTTCTTGTTCTTTGATTATGGATGATGTTGATGCGAGGATTATCCCTCACCTTGAGGGGTTGGAAAAGTTTGGATGATTATGGTATATAAGCTGTTCTTTGATATATGTGCTTATTTCCACTGGGTTGCTATGGCATCCATTTGGATGAATATGGGAAGATTGATGCATAACCATGCTTGATTGACCTAGGGAAGTATCATTGAATGAGTAATTGGTAGTAAGTTAGAGTGTTTGGTGTTTGATTGAAGACCAAATGCGCTTTTGGCATACAATTTGTTTGTGATTGCATTAAGTTGTATTAGTTATTAGTAGTGAGTTATGAGGGACCATGCACATAGACTTAGTTGAATAGGAATGCATAGAAGCTTGTATAATGAATGTATCCACATCAACTCTAATCTTCTTTGTCTGAGGTTTTGAGCATCGACTTATCCCAAAGTCTTGCAACACATTCTCTCCATTGATTTCACTTATTTCTTCCCTCTTCTTACACACTTAGTTGAATCTTAATTGCTCTCTTGTTAGTGAATGTTAGTGAACTTAGCTAGTAATTATAGAAATCATCTTTGAAACCATCTTCTAGCTTAAACAGTGGTTCAAAAGGTTGAGTAAAGGCTAATCAATAACCCTTGAGAATAATAACAACACTTGTTAGTTAGAGAGTGTTTCATACATATTCTCTAGATAACACTAGACTACTAAACTGAGTGTGAAATGGGAAATAAGGAGTTTCAAGGCTGGGAAATCGGTTGAGGCTGAGTCTAAACAAAACATTGTCGCATTTTAAAAGGTGCCTGTATGGCTTATCAAGGTTTCCTGGATGACAAATGATATGATGCCTCATGTACTTATTAAATAAAAAAATCAATACGTTATTGGAATGCAACGATTCAGAACATAATTAACAAAAGAAAAATGATGAATCCATTTTGACCAGCATCTCAAAGCTTTTCCTCTAGTGAAATTTGATGCTACCTTCCACAAGGTATTCTTTCTAGGTTGAGGATCAATTTCTTCAAAAAAAATTAATCGTTCATTCAACTGTAAAAAATGTACAATGCCGTGTAGGAAAAGAAAAAATTAACCACCTCAATTTCCATATCATACTTGTTATAAATCAATAACATAAAAATCAACAATATCTTAATAACTAACCTTAACGTTGAGAACACCAGAATCGGAAGCAATGATGGCTATGATATTGGAACACCAGCTTTTGTTACATCCCGAACCTGGTGGGAAAAGTTATGCTCGAAAAATCTCTATACTACCCATAAGAAGGCTTAAGAGACATTGTTTCATGATAATTATTTTACTATTATTACTAATAATGACATTAGTACTATTAATGTATGATTATTATTATTCCATTTTGAGTTAACATGTGGGTTACATCTAATCACATTTTGGGTTACATGTGAGTTAACATTTTGAGTTAAATATGTTAGAAACTACTAAGATATATTAACATCTAATCTCTAATCAATTTAGTAAGATAATTCAGCTATTTAGTCAGCAGTTAAATGGACCAACTTGAATCATGAAATTGATTGTGGCTCAATGCCTACGTACTTGGACTCATGACCAAAAGGTTATGTGTTAGAATCTCAATTCCATAGCTCTTTTAATCTTAGAATCAATTCTAATCGGGTTAAGATAGTAGTAATCTTTCATGACAATATTAGGATAATTTCTTTATTCATAATACTATAGATAATAGAATTTATTCAAATTATTAACTTATAATTGGAATTCAATTACATGTTAGTTCTTAAATCTCTATTATCACTTGTTGAATTAATGAATTCATTTAAATCTTATAACTAGAATGATTAAGGTGTTATAATAATATATTTCTTAATTAGCCTATTAAATTTTTGGCACGCGGGTTCTATTGGATTATTCTTTTCTGACACCTCACAATAATTGTGAAGCCATTTCCTCGAAAGTCGTCAAGTTATCATCCCCAATTATTTCAACTCATGTTAAAATTAAGTCTAATATCTAAAATCCCCGTTTTTAGATTTTTAAAGACGATCATGCTTTTCAGCTTCAATCTCCAACTCTTGGATTGGACCTCACCACTTTATTATCATGTGGGTGGTTTAAGGGGCTGTTTTTAAACTAAGTCATGAATTACGTTACATTAATTTTTTACTTTATGAGTACTTCATTCATGAATTACATATAGATCATTACTAGGTGGAATAATAACATGAGCCTCATTAGCTATACCCCCCCCCCCCCCCCCGCTTCCACACGAATTGGGCCAATATTGCCCACACGATAGTCTGACGGATATGCTCTCCTAGACATCCACGATTTACACGATATGTTTTCTGACGGATATGTTCTCTCAGACATGCATAGTTTTCACGATTAGGCGGTAGGGCTAGTTGGTGAGAAGAGGGCGTGTCCTACATGAATTAAGAAATCTTGAATGAATGCCAAAACTAGTATAAGAATACAAGTCACATAGTTTGACTTTCACGATAATGCCTACTATTACACGAATAACACTATACCATGATTATTTCATAATATACGTAACAAGATAATAAATTGAGCATGAAAGACTGACCCCGAGCCACCCACCAGGTCAAACTAGAGTTACTGGAGCGGAGACGACTTGCAAGAGCTGTAACTGCTGCCAATCATGTCCCAAGACTCTGAGTGAGTAATCGGCGAAGGATGTTGAACACTTATGATGTTTCTTTGGAGTTATAAGACTTGAGACTTTATTTATGATTTCTGTTGGACTTGATTTTCTTGTTTTGGTTTTGCCCATGTGTTTAGGGCTATTTGCTTCGAAATAACTTCTCAACTTTAAATTATTTCTATTGACTTTGAATTTTTTATCCGCCCCGAAAGATTTCGGTTACTTAATAAATGCTAAAAGTTTAGGGTGTAACATTTATATCTTCTTCTTGAATGCACCTTACATTGTTTCCCACACCATCTTCTTCTTAGTGAACTTCACCACTAAATCAGTAGCCTTGGTAGCAACTGTCTGCTCTCTCACATACATATTAGAACATATGACGTGTTAGAAACCAAACATGAAAAAATTAGGGTTATCAATCTGAGACTATAAGGCATCCAAATTCAATTAATAGAGTTACATATCAATAATCAAACATCACAAATTCCAGTATACCTCCCAATAACCGATCCTGAGCATAATGGCCAGAATGGTTAAAGCTCACAACTTCTGATCAGTGGCCGGGATGGCTGAACCTTTCAACTTCCGATCAGAGGCCACATAATCGATGAGCGTCGACTTCCTTTTGGTTCTAGTAATTTATTATTGTTCAGGATTCAGGTTCCTCTCCACTAAGTTTACCAAGTCCGGGGATTTATCGAGCTTCAACCCAAGTAAGGCTTTCCAGATGAGCTCCTCTGCTTGAACTTGGTCAAAGAGCTCTTTCTGTTTGCATAGCCAAAAAGTACGACTGCATAGCTAAAAAGTAGCCGGGCACCAAAAATAGGAGATCGAGCTTGTTAATTAACCTGAGGAGGAGGCAATGTGATGGAGTCAACATTTTGATCGGAACCCTCTGCAGAAGCGTAATGATGTAAGTGATCCATGGGCATGGAATTGGAATTTCCATTCTGAAAGAAGGGACTATCCTGGTACTGGTCTGGTTCTGGTTTTGACTCTGGTTCTGGATAATTTGCAACGCTGGAATTTTAGTCCAGGATGTGAAGTTGTTCTTGTCAGTATCAAAATGTTCCTGACCCACTATTGAGCGAGATTTTGGTGAAAAACCCTATAAGAAGAAGGAAATACAGTGTGGCAGTGAGCAGAGGAAAACAGGGTGCCATGGAGAAGGTCCTACTTTAACTGTTACATACAATTATATAGATGATAATCTGATTTTTCTTTTCTCAATTGTATTTGTAGAGGGAAATGCTTTAGTGAAAATGATTAATTATAAATTGTTTAAGTTAATTTGTTTCTTTGTTTGATTAATTGTGTCGTATCCATATTTGGACAATTAACCTTTCATTTAAAGTACAATTTCTGTACTAGATTTTGTAATGTTGGAATAGAAATTTTGTTAAATTTATTGCAATATAATGCTTCTTCATAATCCCCAATTTACAATGTTTGATTATCTTTTAATGTGGAAATGGATAAGGTGCATTGAAGGTTCATGTTGTAGTTGTGGTGATCTCTTTTCTGGTACTTTTGGCGGATTTTTTGTCAAATTTTGTTTTGCGGGTTATGATTTGGAAGGAGCATTGGTAAATCTAGAATTTGTAACAATTATCTATGATTTTATGCATGTTTTTTAGTGTTTATTAGTTGGTTCGAGATTCATTCCTATATGATTTTGTGTTTTGGCATAACATGCGTAGATCCATTCATTTGGACCGTTTCGGTCCATGTGATGTGTTCTTTGTAGTATTTGTCACCTACAGGTACATTGGAGATAGGTGGTCTGGCTACGATCCCAAGGACGTGAAGTATAGCACGCTTGGAGTTTGAACGGAAGATCGAGGAAGGAAATAGAGGAGCAGAGGGGCTGCACGCCGTGCAGTCCTAGGATTTGTTGAAATCCTCGGCCTCAAAACAGGAGAACGAAATGCACCTCTACACGCTGTTCCGCCCTTTTTGGTATGAGGAACATTAGAGAATAGGAGCAGCACGGCGTGCACCCCTGTACGCCGTTCCCTCCTTTTTGCTACGCGGAACACTGAAACTAGGGAGGTGCACAGCGTGCACCATCCAGTTTTGACAGCTTCCTATAAAAGGGCTGATTTTGACAAAAAAGAACAACAATTTCCCAAACACGAATTCTCTCTATTTTTCCTGCCTTCCCTCTGCAAAAACCAGCATAAATCCTTCCCTAGAAGCTCAATTGAAGATCCAAAGGAGTCCCTATCAAAGATTGAAGTTAGGATTGAAGCTAGAAGGATAAAAGCGAAGATTGGAGGAAGAACAAGCCGCTATCTCTTCAACAGAATGATGGTTAGGGTTTCTTTTGATTTGTCTTCTTCTAGAGTTATGAGTAGCTAAGTATTTGAGTTTCTTGGTTGGAATTTAGGATTTGAGCCATTATACCTGTCTTGAATGGAGGTTTGCTTTGATTGTTGAGCTTTTCAACCTAATTCTTGTTACGATAATAATTATGTCAATCTATGAGTTTCTCTATTTGATCGACTTAGGAATTCATAAGATTAACGGTCAAAGATAGATGAAAGTTATCGGTGGGGTAAGCCGATAACCTTATTCTACCATTTGTGTTTCTTCGGGTTTTAAAAGTTATTCATCTTGTAATTGGCGGGCGCTCTGGTTTTCACCCAATGGACCAAGTTGGGTGTAGTTATCAGTAGCTTAGGCATTGATGGACCAAGTTAATGCTATTCCCGATTGCTCGTGATTCTTTTTAATTCTGGAAGAACACCTTATCACTTTGTAGAAATTCTCGGTGTTCATTGTCGGCTAGCCTGATTAAGGTTATTTCTACCTTAGTTGGGAAGCTAGTAATGGTAATCCGTGTGCATGATCGTGCTGTGGATTCATACGAATGATAGGAGGATTCATTTTATTCAATCCAAGTCCAACATTTGTTCGTTTTGAATGCGTTTCGGAAGTTGAGTTTGATGAATCATCTCTTCCAAGAACTTGTTTTCTCCCTTTGAATCAACCTTTGAAATGTTAGTTTTAATTAACCATTAGAGTAACTAAAATCCAAAACCAATTCTGTTAGTCTAAATCATGTTGGCAAGTTTGAGTAGAAGCATAACGAGACGGACCTTTGGACAAAAACACACTTGCATTATCGAGATAACTGTGAAGTTATTTCGGCGATCAAACACAATATTAATTTTTTGTAGGTTAGATAGAAAGTTTGAAAGGTCTTATACCGTGACATTGTCATGCATATTTTATGTGCCGCCTATGTTGTCAATAAAGTAATGATAAATTAAAAAGTTTTATATTGTGATATTTCTATGCATATTTTACGTGCCACCTTTGTTGCCAATCAAGCAACAACGTTAGTTTTTTTATTAGTTGACATAAAAACTTTGTAAAAACAATAAGGAATGATGGAAGGAGATTTCACCTAGTTGGATATTAAGCTCGAATAGAAGGAGGTGGAAAGGAGAGAAAAGAATAAGGTCGCAACTGGCAATGAGCAGAGAAAAAGCACGGTGAAGAAGAAGACAACGGGAGGAAAAATCAAGGACTGATAAAAGGAGACGAAGGTTTTACTTTAACGGATATAATATTATTATTTTTGTGCTGAAAATGAATTTATAAAGGAATACCTTTACTGAAAATGGTGAATAATAAACCGTTGGAGTTAATTCGTTTCTACCTTCAATTAGAATTTTTCACCGTTCGAGTCTTTATATTGTTGCCGAAAAAGATGCCGATCCCTTCGTCCAACCCCAATGCTGCTCATGCTATTCTGGCTGACGACAAACTACCTCGAGGGCTGTGAGGATATTCAACTACTGATGTTTTGGGGGAAACTCTGGCATGGGGAGCTACACCCGTGGTGGAGCAATTAGCTGTTGCCCGGAGCCGTTCGTAGAGAGCCTTGCCAACTGAAAATGGGCCTCTGGAGAAGGGTGGTATCTCCCACCCCCCCTACCCGCCGGATTTTGAACACCTGACGAGTCTGTAGGAGACAACTCACCGATACGAGTAATCCCACAAAACTACAAATATGATTGTCACAAATCACCCAGTTATTGCATGAAAGAGATGGTTTCCGACTTCCTTCCTTGAAAAACAAATGTACATTGGACATTTTATTCAGCGAGGCTCCAGCTTAACTTATTTTTCCCACTTCAAAATGTATTTTCTGTAAATGAATGGTTTTACTTTTTAGAGTTCATTGTACTAAAATTTCACGACAGTCAGATCAACATGAAGCCGAGGGAATAGAAAAGGACCTGAAACCAACGCGGCTATTGATCTGAGAGCCCTTTTTCTCGGATCAATCCGACAGATCGTCGCCGTTGGATCAAACCAGTTTTGGGCCAACTTTCATCCAACGGCTGAAAATGATGGAGGTAGTTTCAGAACAAAAAATTGGAAAAATCGCATGGGTGTGGTCATTGTACGAGCATCTTATGTCGTAATAAGACCATTGTACAGACTTGTTATGTCGTTGTTATGTCCACCTTACGAGTAGATGAAATCTTCATCGTTATGTCCAGTTTACCACTCTTTCATTTCAGTGACACTTTACGAGTGTGGTATGTGTTTTTAATATGTCCTTTTAATAGGCTCGTTAAATCGACTTCATGTGTAAACTTTTATAACCACGTTACGTCATAATTACATCATTGTTATGTCTTTATTATATCTAGTAGAGAGAGTAGACAGAAAGAAAAGTTGAAAGACAGCATTTTTTAAATTTCTGTTTACCCCTAATAAAATTCCAACCATTAGATGGAAATTGGCGAAAATAATTTTGGACCATTGGATTGGCAGTCGGATTGATCTTAGAGAAAGGGCTCTAAGATCAATAGCATTTTCGACCTAAAACAATTACAATATCCCAAAAACACTATATATATAATAATTAACAATCCATATGTCATTCAACTATCTAATATAATTGGATTCTATTATAATCCTTTTTCAACCAGACTCGAATCAGATAGATTAGTTGACCAATTAGATGCTAGACTGCCCGGTTTTAGTCTATGTTTTGCAGGTACATGGAACACTGAGTTTTGGTGGAAAGCACTTAGTATAAAAGGCTCATCAGCTAAAGTGCTGCCTAGATCAATCCTCTCACTTCAGCCTACACAGAAACCCAAGCCTAAATAAATATGTCACCTGCCTCGAGAAGACAAAGCATTTAACGGCGATCGGATGTTGCCTTGAAGCTATGGTCAACAGTTCACGTTTCATGGAATGTCTGCGAACGTTTTCAGCCTGGAATGGGCCCGAAACCCTCCAATTCACTTCTCTCTCTTGATTGATTCTCTGTTGGCTTCTTGGTTGTTCTTCTTACGGTTTAGGTTGAGATCTATCTTGGTTATAATCGTTCTGAACGCGTTGGGCTGAGCATTCCCTCTCTGAGGCTCCGCTGATTAGGAGAGTTTATTCTTTGAACAACGTTAAAAGATCAGGTGTCATTGCTTTTCTGATCTCTATATCTTATTGTGTCGATCTTTAGGAGTAGTTCCGTTGTGATATAAATATCAAATTGGTATCAGAGCACTGGTTGCTCGTTATCCTTGCATGTTATTAGGGTTTGACCGTTTCTTGTGTTGATTCTTGCCTTTCTGTCTTCGATCTTGTTACTCGGACTTGTCTTGGATCGATCTAGTGTTACTACTTCGGTTGCCACTTATCTTTGTTAGTTTCCCATTTTTGGGCTTTGTGGTGTGAATCTTTCATGCTCTCTGTTTCTATTCATTGATCTCTAACTTCATTTTACTATCTTTATTTGTGAGGGATCATACAATGGATGACGGCATAAGATTGAAACCTTTCGATGGAACTTCAGATTATTCCATCTGAAAAGTGAAGATGAAAGCAATTCTCATTAAAGAGAAGTGCTACTCTGTTGTGTCTACAGATTAGCCAGCAGAAACCAATGATTTGAGGAAAAAGGAGATAAGGGAAATAGCTCACTCTGAAATCATGATTCGATTAGCTGACAAAGTTTCTCGTCAAGTGGTGAGCATTACTAATCCATTAGAACTCTAGAATACCTTAGATACTCTGTTCTTGTCTAAGTCCCTCCCTAGTCTGACATCCTTGCTAATTAGGCTCTCTACCTTTAAAATGGATTTAAACATGACGGTTGGTGAAAACTAGACTCTTTTCTGAAAATGACTCAAGACATAGACCATTGTGATGATAAACTTAACAAAACTCATTAAGCTGTGATTTTGTTCAACTCTTTGCCTCATCAGTTCGATACTCTAAAAGATGTTATTCAATATGGGCGTGATGATCTCACTGTTACTCAAATCCCTCAAGCTATAATATAAAATGATGAGGTTCATAGAGTTTTAAGTCTACGAGTAAGGGTAAAAACGGTGTATCTAAACCTGAGAATAAATCTGAGGCCCTTATGGCTAAAGGCAAAGGGAAATGGAAGTATGAGAAGTCTAAGAATAAGAATGAAATTGGCAAAAAATAGTGGTGATAAACCTAAATTCAAATGTTTTTACTGTGATAAAGAGGGTCATTATACTAATGATTGTCATAAAAGGATCATTGATGAAAAGAATAAGGCTAAGGGTAACCCCGTTTTCACTAATCTGTTTGAGTCTTGTGATGAATACCCCTGTGAGCTTCTTGTTGCTAGTAGGAGTAATGTTTGTGATGATTGGATCTTAGACTCTAGTTGCAGCATTCATGCTACCTGTATTATTCATTTATTTTATTCGCTTGATAAATTTGATGGAGGGAAGTAATGCTAGGGGACAATACTACTCTTAGAATAAAGGGTGTTGGATCTATTCTGATGAGAATGCATGATGGGGTGATGAGAATCATTCAGAATGTGAAATGGGTGCCTAGTCTATGTAGGAATTTGTTGTCTGAGTCAATGTTTGATGAAATGAAATGTCAAATTAGTACTCAAAATGGTATTAAAGATGTGATTAGAAATGGCCATGTTGTGATTAGGAGTGTCAAACGTGGTGGTTTGTACTGCGTTGCTGGCATCCTTGAATGACATGTAACTGTTGGAACTATTAAGCATGGTGATAGGGATAATACTAAGCTCTGACATCATCGGTTGGGTCACATAGGTATAAAAGGGCTAACTCACTTGTTTAGAACTAGAATTATTGATAAACACCCTTGTGGTCTTGGTTTTTGTGAGGACTATTTGTTTAGCAAGAAAGCTAGGCACATCTTTGGTATATATACCTAGACTGCCTCTCTAGTATTGGAGTTCCTTCACGTTCACCTTTGGGGTCCAGCACAAGTCTTCACAGTTGGTGGAAAAAAGTATTTTATGTCCATGATTGATCATTACTCGAGAAAAGTATGGGTCAGATTGTTAAAAACCAAAGATGAGGCTTTTGAGTCATTTAAAAACTGGAAGATTCTAGTTGAAACTCAAACCGATCTCACTGTTTAATGCCTTAAAACTGATAATGGCCTTGAGTGTTGTAATAATGCCTTTAATTCTTTATGTCAAGAGCCTGGTATTAAGAGATTGTTAATTGTTCCTGGTACTCCACAACAAAATGGAATTGCTGAACGGATGAACAGAACCTTGCTTGAAAAGCCAAGGTGCATGCTCATCAGTTCTGGCATGTAGTCCAATTTATAGGGAGAAGCAGTAACTACTGCTGCTTACCTTATAAACCAGTCTCCTTCCAGTGTTGTTGGATTAAAAATGCCTTAAGAACTCTGGAGAAGGAAACTCCCTGTTCTTAGTTATTTGAAGCCTTTTGGTTATACTGCCTATTCTCAGTTTTCTCAAGGAAAGCTGAATTCTATAGCTCAAAAGGAAGTGATGCTTGGTTATCCTGAAGGAGTAAAAGGGTATTCAAAATTTTCTCATTATAAACAATATTTTTGTGTGTCAGATTGTATTCAAATTCAGGATTTAGAGTACTTTTCGATCACTTTTTCTCGTTATAAACGATATTTTTATGTGTCGAAACGTATTCAAATTCGGGATTTTGAGTACATGTTTGGTTCTCTTGCCCCTCGAGGCCGTGTTATGGTGTTTGGTATGTTTTTGGTACATTTCAGGTGTCATATGACGTTTAGAGATGAACCACGAATTGACGGGGAGGCCGGAACAACTCATAACGTTTGATTTGGGAAGAAAACGTCACTCTTTAGTATTTGAGATAACTCATCGCTCGAAAGTCCAATTGATGCAGGGTCAGCGGCTTTGGAAATATAATTCGATTGTCTACAACTTTTATGTTGACTATGGTCATATTCCATGTACGTAAGGAACACATCGTGTTCCAAAAAGAATATGGAGTGTCCCTTCTCTTTAAGTTGACCCGAGAAATAGACAGTGTGGAACACGGTGTTTTCCACCCCCATATGGGTTTTCAAGTCCTTTTCCTTCTCCAACTTGGCACAGAAGCCTAGAAATGCCCCTGAGACCCCCTATGGATGGGATATACTTCATTATACACATATTTTCGAGCTTTTAGAGAGAGTTAGGGTTCCAGAGAGACGATTGAAGTAAGAGTATCAACCACAATTGACGAAGGGTGAATCATCAAGTCGAAGATTGGGATTTCCACGAAGAACATGTGACGATTCTCCGATTTTTCTTCTCTTCTCTTGTGATTTATTTTCCGAAACCATGAGCGGCTAAACCTTTTGTGTTGTTTGGATTAGATGAAACTTTAGCTTAGCTTTTGAATGGGTTACTACACCTTTGATATTGTTATCGATGTTATTCAGGATTATCGTGTGTTCTTGCTAAACCTAATTTCAGATTCATTCTTGTCTGATCATCTTGATTGAATCATTGTCATTGATTTTTGGGTCTGAGAGGAACATAGATTGATAGGTCGCTTATGAAGAACTCTAGGTACTCGTTAGCTCGAGAGAGGAGCGTTTAATCTAGGCTTTTTGCATCGTTTATCGTTGTGGCATTTCATCAAAAACCTTTAATGCGTTCTTCTTGGGTGTAGATTACATCGAGAGAGGAGTCTACGGTTGAGCGGTATAGATCCTTAGAGGTGCGAGAATGATCTAAGAATATCATAGGAAATTTCTAAGCCATTATAACTTTAATAATTAAGATTGCATATCGTTCAACCATCCATTGCTATCTATTATGGATTCAAGTACAAACAACCTTCATCAAATCTTTAAAACTCTATTTCTTGCATTTTGATATGTTTTATTTCAGTCATTAGTTGATAGTTTGATACACCAACATAAAAACAACCAATCATTCACTATTACTTGGTTTAGTTAGCATAATCAAGTTGAGTAATAGCGTTAGAAAGACCTTAGAAAATAAACGATTCCATTAGTTCATTCTAGTGGATATTTGTGTAGCGGGTGAAATCCGCGCTTCAGCTATGCAAGAAGAAGATCAGTCAATGCATGCTAATAAAACCTGGACCCTAGTTGAGAAACCGGATGGTGCTAGAATAATGGATAATAAATGGGTGTATAATAAAAGAGGGCTCTTCTTCTCGTGATCCTCCTAGATACAAGGCTCGTCCTGTTGCTAAAGGATGCCCCCAGAAGGAGGGCATAGACACTAAGGAGATCTTTGCTCCTGTGATTAAATATAAGACCATGAGGCTGTTGCTGGCTATGACTGTTGTTTATGATCTAGAATTAGAGCAAATGGATATAAAAACTGCTTTCTTGTATGGTGATCTAAAGGAAACCATTTATATGAAGCAACCTAAGGGTTTTGTGGATACAGAGTTTCCTGATCACGTTTGTCGGTGAATAAGTCTATCTATGATTTAAAGCTCTCCTAGGCAGTGAAATGTGAAGTTTGATACCTGCATGAAATCTCTTGGCTTTACTATAAGTAGTTATGATACCTGCCTTTATTTCAAAAATGTGAATTCAAAGTCTTCTTTGTATTTTTTGCTATACAATGATGACATCCTGCTTATTTGCAAGAATGCAGTTAGTATTACTAGCATTAAAAGAGATTTGAAAATGCATTTTGACATGAAGGATTTAGGACCTGCTCAGAAGATCTTGGATCTCAAGATCATTAGAGATAGGAAAAATACAACTATCTTGCTTTTCCAAGTTGATTACATACTTAAGGTTCTTGAGAAATTCTCTTGTGCTTCCATTAGATCTGCTCCTATTCCTTTAGGTGCTCACCTTGAGCTCACTAAGGATTCCTGCCCTAAAGCTGTTGTAGATATAGAGAAGATGAATTATGTGCCCTATGATGCTGCTGTTGGATCAGTCATGTATTTGATGCTGTTGTACAAGACCTGATTTGGCCTCTACCATAAGTGTTCTAAGAAGATACATGTCCAATACAGGAGAAAAGCATTGGAATGCAATGAAATAAGCTTTCAGGTACATCTTTGGAATGAGAAATTTGGGTCTTGAGTATGCTTACCATACTTCAGGTGAGAAGGTTGTTGGTTTTGTTGATTCTGATCATGCTAGCAATAAGAATACTCGTAAGTCTATCACTTCATACTTCTTTACTTGGACTGAAAACTGTATTTCCTGGAAATTACAACAACAGTCTATAGTAGCTTTATCTTTTACTGAGGCAGAATACATTGCTGCCACAGAAGCCTGCAAAGAGGCTATTTGGTTGAAAGGTATTCATTCAGAGATAGAAGGTAAGGTTTCTGTGCCAACTCTTTTCATGGATAGTCAGAGTGTTTTAATTTTGTGTAAAGATCATGTATATCATGAAAGGACTAAGCACGTTGATGTGAGATACCATTTCATCCGAGATGAGGTTGAAAATAGAACTCTGAAAATTTAGAAAATCGCTGGTGAAGAGAACCTAGCAGACTTTGGTACTAAGGTGGTCCCTACGGACAAATTTACCTTTTGTAGAGACGACCTCCACATCACCGATGTGGGCTAGAGTCACAAAACTTTGAGTCAGTGATGATAGGTGTTTTTGTTTAGTCCCGAGATGCATTACTTTGGTAGAAGCTAGGATCTGGATGGCAACGGGATTAGAAGGAAAACTGTTATAATCTTGTTGCAACCAGACCCGTATCACACCAATTAGTTGACCGATTACATGCTAGACCGGCCGGTTTTAGTTTCTGTTTCGCAGGTACATGGAACGCTGAGTTTTGGTGGAAAGCACTTAGTATAAAAGGCTCATCAGCTGAAGTGCTGCTCAGATCAATCCTCTCACTGCAACCTACACAGAAACCCTAGCCTAAAGAAATCTCTCAGCTGCCTCGAGAAGACGAAGCATTCAACGGCGATCGTATGATGCCTTGAAGCTACGGTGACCAGTTCCCGATTCCTGGAACGTCTGCGAACGTTCTCATCCTGGAAGGGGACCGAAACCCTCCTATTCTCTTCTCTCTGTTGGCTTCTTGCTTGTTCTTAGGGGTTAGGTTGAAATCTATCTTGGTTGTAATCAGTCTGAACGTTTTTTCTAGTAGTGTATCTTTGGGCTGAGCATTCCCTCTCTGAAGCTCCTCTGGTTAGGAGAGTTTACTCCCTGAATAGCTTTAACAGATCTGGTGTCGTTACTTTTCTACTCTCTATATCTGATTGTGTCGATCTTTAGGAGTAGTTCCGCTGCGATACGGATATCAGATTCTTTGTAAATTTACAAGAAGAGCTAGCTAGAAAAGCAAAGCCAAACAAAAATGAATTAAGATCGAAATAAAGGAAGTAAAAAAACAATTGCATCAGGATGAAATGAAGATTGGGCTCTGTATGTGTTTGGAGATGGCTCTCTCTGGGTGTGCTGTATATCTGTGTTTCTTTCTATATATGGTTGTATATGATATATGATTATTGATTACAACTGTAGTAGCAGTGGTAGTAGTAGTAGACAAACCCAAAAAACTTTTGCCTGCTACACTGATTAGGGAAGAAACTTTGTTGTTGATCAGAAGTGCAGTGAGATGCAGCGCCTAAGGCAAGCAGTGGTCCGCTTATTCTGGCGCTCAGTTTCACTCTTCCACACTCTAGCAATATCTTGAGAGATGTTAACAGCATCTGAAGAAGCACCAGCTAGCCCTCTCCTAGTGAACCCAGCTGCATATAGCCCTGATTTCCCTTTCCAGCTGCTTGGGAAACCATTCTTCCCAAACAAGTCCGTTTCCTCAAGCCAGTAAGGCACATTGCTTCTGTACCCAGTTGCCATCACCACGCAATCCACTTCCAAAACTTGTCCATTGACGAGCTCCACTTGCCCACGTGATAATTTCTTGATTCCGGGCACCACTTTGATGTCCCCGGATCTGATCTTCTCCAGTGCTCCCACATCCAGAACAGGGGTTTTCCCTTCCGTGTTCTTCAGGGTTAATGGACCAACCGACGGCCGTTTGAGACCGTATCTAACGAGGCTTCCGATCACCAGCCATGTTAAGATTAGCATAATTTTGTCGACCATCCAAAGTGGTAGCCAGCTCATCAGCATAACCGCCAACTCGAAGGTTGATTTCCCAAATATTTCTCTTGGCATTACGTGAACCTGGAGAAAACAGGTGGGGAATGAAACTTTAGCAATTGCTTCCTTCCTGTTCGACAAAATGCCTCACTAAAAAAAATATATAAAAACATACCGAGCTGCGAACGACCATGGAAGGGGAAGCATTGTGGTTGGAGAGATCAAGAGAGAGCTCCATCCCTGAATTTCCGCAACCCACTACGAGAACTTTCTTTCCCCTGTACTTCTCCCCGGACTTGTAATCGGAAGCATGAATCACCTCGCCGCCGAACTCAGCCAAGCCATCAATGTCCGGCATTACGCACTCAGCATTCTCGCCCGTGGCCACCACAAGCCAGCGGCAGATGTACTCAAGTTGTTCCACGGTCCGATCAGTACTAGTAGTCTTGACCCTCCAAAGGCCGGTGGTGTGGTCGAAGCTGGCAGATTGGACGCACTGGTTGAAATTGGGGTTGATGTCGAAGCGGAGGGCGTAGGATTCAAGGTAGTGAACGAACTGCTTCTTGTCTGGGTATTCAGGGAAATGGTCAGGGAAGGGTAGTTTAGGAAGCTGGCAGAATTGTTTGGGAAGGTGGAGTTTAAGCCTGTCGTACGTACGTTTCTGCCATAGAGAGGCTAAGCAATCCTCTCTCTCGATGACTAGAAAGGCGACGCCTTGTTCACGGAGACAAGCAGCAGTTGCTAGACCAGAGGGTCCAGCACCGACAATGACTGGGCCGTTAACCCAAATGCATCGGGGCGATGAGAAATCCTCGTCATCGGCTAAGCGAAACAAGCTATCCATTGTGATGCGTAATGAGTTGATGTCTGTGTGATTATGAAATGTATTATGAGAAAGGAGTTGAGAGGAGGCGTGTTGATTTTGATTGATGAATGTTGTTGTTGTGAATGAGTGAGTTTATGATGAAAGAGGGAGAGTGTATATATACAATTTATATGAGGATGGTGGTGAAGTGGGGTGGCACCGGCAGGTGATCTGATGATGGGAAGTCGGGAGAAGTTTGATTCTCGTATAATGACTACTGAGCCACTCAATCTGCCTTTTTAAGTTTTTATTTCCTTGGAAAAATAAGCTGATTGCTACTTTTAATTATATATATATTCACTTTAATTCCTATTTTTTATTCCGTTTGGATGTCACACTCACAATCATGAGATATGCTAAGGCTTTTTTCAAACTTAATACAGACAGTGATATGAGTGACATTGCAATATAATAGAGCATAGCAACAAATACTGCCATAAGCGCTGGTTTTGACAAAAATACTGCCAGTTCTAAGAGGCATTTGGCCCGGTGTTGCACTTGAACAAAAATGAAAAATGCATATTTCATGCTTATGATCTAATTTTTAATTTTTTTTTATTAAATTTGAGATTCATGACTATATATGGAACTTTATCTTCTGAATCTTTGTTCGAAATGAAAATTCAAATTGAGTTGAGTGTTGGGTTTGTTTGGGGATCAGGGATCACCATATATTAATGACTACACCAGTACTGGTGAAGATTCAACTGTAACCAAATCAGAATTTGGACTGACAATTGAATTTAAGGACCAGTATGTTTTTACAAGAATATAATGAAGAGGGTCCCTCTCTGTAAAGAAATCAAACGACGTGGCAGCTGGAAAATTGCTGAGTAGGACATGCATGGTACACCGACGTGGAGTTGAACAGTCAAGTTGTGAAGGGGGAGGGGCCAGTGTGTCAACCTCAAAACAGTAGCTGTCACCCTTTTTTTCTTTTCTGCGAAGCTGTAGTATTAGTAGTACTATTAATAATGAGTCCACTAGACCCAGCCCGCCAACTCAGACCGGACCTTTCACCTCACTCACTGGCTACGCTCTCTCAAAGTCTAACCCCATGCACAAACAAAACATCACCAATTCATTTTGCCTCTACTTCAAGATTATTGTGTGCTGCGTACGTACAATAATGTTCTCGTACAAGTACGATGTCTTACCAAGTAATAACTGGAAAGAAACGCTAATTAATTAATGGATACCCAATCACACACTTAACTTAAGATACGCACGCCTAAGTAATTCTGGAAATATGGCCTGAGACGCATTCGTCCTATTTAGGGTTTCGGAAACACACAAATATGTTGCATAATATTCATGTTTGGTGCTGTCTGTCTAGGTTACTAATCGTTACTTCAGACCCTTCATTGTTTTTTCAAGGATACATATCTAATACACCCGAGTGCTAAGTAAACCATGATCATAATTAATTTGATCCCTCATCAAAATATCATTTCGTAGTTTAGTGACGGTGAAGTTAGTAGCTAGAGAGTCCCACATCACATCTTGACAACTTTATTGTGGCCACTTTAATCGTCAAACTACGTACGTACTGCTTCCATTTTAATAATTTGAATGTCTTTTTAAATTTTTTATTAAACGCGCGTGAAACTCGACCTACTCGGCACTCGCTATCTAATATCTATATCATTGGCATTTCATATTCTACTTTTCCCTTCCACTCTTAAGATATTATAATAAGATTATAGCTTTTACAAAGATACTCAAATTTGTCCCAATATTTCTCTTATAATATATGACAGAACAATTAATAAATCGAACATTTAAATAAAGTAATAAATATTAAACACCGCTATAATAAATTCTAAACATAAAATAATAATAATAATAATAATAAACTCATAAATACTCAATTTTAATCCTCAAACACTACACAATAAAATCAAAATTATATTTCTAACTTTATGTTTTGACTATCTATCTAAATTAATATCATAAACTTCAAAATCATTAAATTTATAATTTTAAGTATAAAATATGTCAAAATTAAGAACCGGCATACATTATATACAAGAAAATTATTATTAGTATTATAGTTAGAATAAAATATAGATTTTGGTAATGATTAATTAAAGTTAGGAAAAAATAAGTATGCGAATCATAAAGATAATATAGTTTTAGGGAAATAAAGTCAAGAGTCATAAAGCTGAAATAAAAAATGAATGGGAGGGAGTGGTGATGCTTCTTTCCTAGCAAGTTACCCGCCGATCCTGAAAAGGAAAGGAAAGGAAAGCCCCTAGGAAATTAGGAAGAAGAAGATCTCAAAGTATTGTTATATAAAGAAAAAACAAGAGAAAGGAAGAATTAATGAAAGAATAACTTTGAAGAGTGTATACATAACCCCAAAAGATTCCATCGCATCGATAAAGTGGAAGCTGATAGTTTTGATTGAATGAGCTGTCTAGCTGAGTGCGAAGGCAGTCTCCAGCAGCTGGTAGCGGAGTGGCGATTGAAACCCATGATTTTTTTTGTATGATCATAACATCAACCTCATCTGATCACCATATATGTATGATATTTGTATAATGATGGTGCGTGCGTGCGTGCGTGCATGGCGGATACTCATAAGTAAGTTGTCACCTTTCATTTGTTAGCGTATTAGCATGCTGGCATGTATATCTGCACATGCTGCCCACTGCCACACCACACCACGCCTTATCTTTGTTGTTTTCGGTTTCTATCTGAACCAACTCCTGCGGCCTATAGCGTTCGATTGTTCAAGCTCCATTAATGGTTCTGACTCAATTATTCAAACTCAATTAACATGGAAGAAAGGGTACTGCAGAGTAAAATGCATTTCGATGGTTGATTCTTATTGTGGAGTTAATATTGTTGAGTGTTGTTGGGTTTTTTTATTCTAAAAATTATTTCGAGGGATGAGACTTATTCTCACATTTATATAGTGCACCCAACCAATTTTTTTTACTCTTTATTGTCCGATAACCCAACCAAAAATATGATAAGTAGTTAAGAGGTTGGGTCAATTAATACTTTTTTGTGGTTGACTAAGTTCATGTATTGATAAAGAAAGCGTAGGAGGCTGAAATTGTTTATAAAGAAATCCTTGATAGGTTTACTAATTACATTATAACGTATTTGGTGTTATTAAGAACTGTTTGATCGTAAATAAAGAATAAATCAATTGCACCTAATTTTTTATTTCAAACTCATGAAAGAAAGAAAGGCTTGTGAAAGCTAGTGATCCCTTAATCTGCTTATTTGAGACTCGATTATACTCCTGAAAAATCCACTTTTTTATTATATGTAGTATATTAAGGAAGTGTATGATAACACAATATTAAGAGAACCAAGGATTTTTTTATAAACGTGTTTAAATATGAAACAACGGATTTAACTAGATTTGAAATGAAATTACACTGGTTGGCCCGTTCCTAGCCAGACTTTCCTTCAATGATCTCCGCCTCTCCACCACGCCATGATGAGATGCAGATTTGGCACATATATTTTGAGACCAACAAGTTGAAGAAGTCTGATATCCGCCAAAAATGGTTGGAACATCTCTTAAATATTGGGTGGGAGTGTTGCTGGTAGTCCTCACTCTTTGGGTTGATTTGTAGTTAGTATGTGATTGCTATCTTCTTATCTCCGTAAGGAGCTATCTCAGACAAAAAAAAAGGCACTACAACAAAATATGACTATAGCTACATATTCATAGAGACAATTAGCATATAATTAGTCATTAAAACCCGACCAAGATGACCAATATATTATTTGCCTACATACAACTACTATTTGCATCTAATTCTTCGACACATATATAAAATTACCCTACAAACATATTTATTCGCAACAATTAAATTATTTGTTTCTACAGATCCTACAATGTATATATGTCTTGAGAACATTCAATGAAAACAAATTTATTTGTGTCAAAACATAAGTATTAGAGACAAATGCTTATGTTTATTAATTAATAAAAGAGAAGCAAATTCTTTTATTTAAAAAACTAGTTTAGATGACAAATAATTGTAACTGGAAAGAATAATAAATGACAAAAACATTAATATTTGTTTGTTTATTTAGAGACAGATGTTAACATTTGTCTCCAAATACATTTCAAGACTGGAACATTAAATATCCATAAAATATTTACCTTCATAAAATTATAAAGACTAATAAATGTTATTTAGAAACAAATAATCATTATCACTAAAGCCACTTTTTGTTGTAGGACGCTAGGTTTTTATACCATATTATGAAGTATTTACTGATTAAGTACTAAATATGTAATAAACTACATAATTAAGTACTGACTACAGAAATAAGGTAGTACTATGTAATAACAGTGTCTACTCGCTAATTATAGTTTTGCAACATACGCATAAGCAAAATTAGATGATGCGTTGGTTCCTTCGTTTCTAGGAAACTTAGAAATTTATTTCCATAAAGCACCCTCCATGAAAGAGTAACCCATATAGTTTTTGTAGTACTGTTATTTATGTAAATTTTTTTCTTTCGTATTAAATTCTGTTCTCTGTATTGTGTATACTTTTTTTGGTATTGTTATTATGTAAATTCTTTTTTTGTTTTGGTAACGGACCTTACTAACAACCTTGCATCCTTTATTTATCAAAAAAAGAACCTTGCATCCTTATTCAACACATTACATTGAACGGCTGAGATAATAAAATGCTTCATCGAGAGATAAATACAGTTTAATACTATTAGAGACAGATTGACAAAACTAGAATTTGATTGAGTAGTCATGTTATTGTCATCATCTCTCCGTCTTGCATTGTTCCTGATCTTTATCTTCACATCCCAATCCCATGGCTTGAAGATCACCACTCCACTCATCACCACAGCGGCTCGGTGCTCTCTCCGTTCTACAACGTGGCCGAAACGATAGAGGAGCGTGCCCATAAACTCAGTGAGGCTTCGATCCGTAGACATGACTACCTATCGTCAGTGTTAAACGGTGACGATGTCAAGCCGCAGGCTGGTGTGGTTCCAGGGTACTATAATAACTACTTCTTTGTCAACTTCTCAGTGGGTGATCCACCAGTCACGCAATTCGCTATTATGGACACCGGAAGCACTTACATTTGGATAAATGTACAATTCATAATTGTTAAGCGGTTGGATTACATCTTATTATACTCGTCGTTTTAGAATTATGATACAGTTATGAATAGGGCTTTTGGCTTCTCATATATTCATCAAATCATATAAAACAGCTTAGTATTGGACCCATATAGAAGCCCTCAATAAATAAACGAGTAAAATGATCAAAAGTTCATCGAATCCAATATTAATTATATAGTTATACACACCGGTCTTATTAAGTTTTAATATAACATGCTCCCTCCCTAACATTCCTTCATTGTACTCCCCGGCGAGGTAGGATATCCTGTACTTGCACACTTTCTTAGAAAGCCAATCTGTAATTATTCATTGTACTATGAATATGGTCATTGTACAAGGAATATGGTCAGTTAGGCTGGACGATATTGATCTGGGTATGTTTAATTATCCATTAAAAGGGATTAGGTGTATGTTATAAATTAATTTGGGCAGTCGCACGATCGAGCGGAAAATTTTGAATAGAAATGAGTATAATGTTTGCTCACTCATTGTTATAAATAGCTATATAATTATGAATATACACGTATAATTAGATAAATGTATAATTGGAATAAGATAAAATGAAAGGACGTGTTTTCAAATTAATGTATTGATAACTATTTTAAACGTAATGTATCTTTTAAGATTGGGGTCAAATATTTAATTGGTCCTTTTAATTTGGATCTGGTTATGTAGTGATTTCAAGAATTTCAAAACCAACGACTATATTATATATCGTAAGTTTAGATCATGTTATGACTGAAACTATTTTAAACTTGATATATATCTAGATAATCATTACTTAATATCCATTCCCCGCCCATTATACTTTCAAGTTTCAATTCAAATAGTTAAAATTCAAAACGATACAAATACCATCCAATTCTTAGATGATTTCAATTACAACCCTAACTGAATAAAATTCCACAAAGTTACCCAAAAAATTTCATAAAATGGGGTAATATTTACCCCCACTGACTTGTATGTTATGTAGAGGTTTCTTTTTTTTTTTGCTACTCAAACGTCAAAATCTAATAATTTAACCTTATTAATTTTAAATTAGCCAATATAAAATGGGGTAATATTTACCCCCCACTGACTTGTATGTTATGTAGAGTATTTTTTTTTTCTAATCAAACGTCAAAAATCTACTAATTTAACCTTATTAATTTTATATTAACTAATATAAAATTATGCCAATATTCTTCAAGTTAGCTTTTAAAGCCGCATTTAAAATGTTAAATAATCTATTTTATCAAAAAAAATTTACTCAAAATTTTCAATTTATCCTTTTATTAAATGGAACTTCATATCTTAAAAATGAGTTATTGAAAAGCTGTTAAACCATCAAACCACCGCTAAGGGTAAAGAATACTCTCATTTTTAGTGGGAGGCACTATAATGTTACTTCTATAAATAATAGTCCAATTAGATAATGAGAATATTTTACTATTCCATACTTGATACCTATAAAAGTAAAATAATTTCATTCCTAAACATAAAAGTATCTCATTATAAAAATAGTCTGTTTAGGAATTTATAAACTATTCAGTTTCCTTACAGGTACTTCAATATTCATACTGTATTAAATCATAACTATTTTATATTTTATCAATTTAAGTTTTACCTTGTTTATATTTTAATTTTATCTTCACATATGTTGTTATTTCAATTTTCTGTGCCAAAGTCTCGGTTAATAAATTCCAATTTATATCAATGGTTGAATGGTCACCTATATAGATTGTATCATAACACCTACATTATCTATTTCATGAAAATATATATACATTATGGATGGCATAATAATGGTACAAAATATTGTTATATTGATGATATTTTGTATGGTATTAATAATAAAACATATCATGATTGATATTATTGGATTCAAACAAAATATAACAAACAATATTTGTGAATTAAAAAAAAAAATTTATACATTTTATAGAAAATTATAAACATAAAAATAAAAGGTAGAGAAAAAGGTAAGAGTGAGATTATAATGAGCTGCAATGTGGGCACTAATTGAAATTGTAAGGAAAAAAAAGTACTTGGATGGGAACTACTTTTTCTATGAGATGGGAATGAGATTGAAAAATTAAATGGGGAGTTATTGTTCATGTGAACAGTATGCTATAGTGATTTGTTTTAATATTTTTATTCTTAATTAGTGTATATAGTAACGTAATGTCATGGAATTTTGAATTGAAGTTAATATGACATTGTATATCCGTAGATGAATTATTTTATATTATATAATCAAATGATACAGTTATATGATTTGATAATAGGTCTATTAGTGTTTTACAAAGTTGAAGTGTTTGAAAAATAATATAATATCGTGGTTTTTTCTTTAAATTTAAAAGTTGGCAATTTTTCTAATTAGCTCATCATTAAAGATTACTTTATATTAAATTTGTTACCAGGTAAGGTTCATGTAAACTGTAGTTATTGATTATAATTTTGATTTTTGATATGGTTCATAATCACCTTAATACCATCTCAGTTTTATAATGTTTGGCCAATTTTAATCTGGATATGTAACCATAATAATAGTTAAAATTATAATTGATATTTTATATTCTATTTAGATTTACAA
Source organism: Linum usitatissimum (assembly GCA_030674075.2). Taxonomy (NCBI): domain Eukaryota; kingdom Viridiplantae; phylum Streptophyta; class Magnoliopsida; order Malpighiales; family Linaceae; genus Linum; species Linum usitatissimum. The sequence continues at coordinate 1,167,077 of JAUJYP020000468.1, read as the reverse complement.
ACTTATATTAAAATTCGAAAGGATATACATAATATGTTTTAAAAAGTCATGTCAATCCAAGGGTTTCAAAATTCGTAGTTTACTGACAAGTTGAATCTATTTAAATGGCTAAGTGGTCAGCTGGCCGATGCAATACATTAAATTGGTTGAACCTTACTATATTTTTTTAGATCAAATATTACACTTCATAAGTCAACTTTATGAGTATTTATAGATATAATATTTTACTACTATTTAATTTTACACAATGTTCAAATGGTATAGAACCGTATCAAGCCTCCTACCACTAACCTTTTTGTTATTGTCCCCGATAAGGTTTTGAGAACATTGGTTATAACTAGATTTATTTAATAAAAATCATTATTAAATGAAACCTAACAATTAGGTAAAAAATGAAAGAAATTACATTTTTTATAATCAGTCCATCTTTAATTTAGCAACTCTAAACATTTGGTTTAGATAAATTATAATTGGGTGATTATAGTTTTGGGTATGGTGATGATCACATGATTTTTAAATTTATAAAATTACATTAAGATCTTGAAGGATCTACAAGTTAATGTGTCTGAAGCCAAGACAATGATTAGGATACTCATTTTTTAGAATTCTACCTAAAAGCACATTAACCAGGATGTACAATACTTATGATATGACTATGTGTATTTCATATAGAATTTTTCAAACAGACAATGTTTTAGTTCGTTCGACTTTCGACCAATAGTCCTGGCACAATCTAGTTATGTAAAAATATGAGTATAGCAAATAGAAAAGAGTATTCGTAAAAAAAATAGAAAAGAGTGAAGAGTACTTATATCTACGTGACTCCAAATTGAGTTTTCCAAATTAGTACATTAACAACAATTGTAAAATTAATATATCTGTTAAGCTCGTGGTCGAATACTTAATTGGATGTTAAATGAAATATATCAATATTGATGTTATTCCGAGAGGCGGTTTTGACAGATCGTGGGTCGTTGGATCAGGCTACTTTCGGGTCAACTATCATACAACGGTTGAAAATGAGTCAAACAAATTGAATTGAATGGGAGTAGTTTCAGAACAAAAAAATTGGACAAAAGCACATTAGTGTGGTCATTGTACGAGCATGTTATGTCACTAATACGGCTATTTTACGGGCTTGTTATGTCGTTGTTACGAGCATGTTATGTCACTAATACGGTCATTTTACGGGCTTGTTATGTCGTTGTTACGTCCACCTTATGAGTAGTTGGATTCATTATCCTTATGTCTAGTTTACAACTCTTTTATGTCGATGATGGCGGGACTAGGGCCGGGCGAACTCGGGCCACCGCCCAGGGTCATTCACTTATAGGGCTCTGAATTCCCATGTAAAACGAGCAAGTTTTTGAATTTCGCCCATTATGTTTCCGAATCTAACCTAGTGTATGTCCAAACTTGCTCAGTGTTGAAGCATTATTTCAAAACCATTTATTATGTGTGGCTATTTTAAAGTAGAGAGACTATGATATTTTATCATCTCAAGTACTAAAATATATGTGAAATTTTGATGATTTCGTAATTCAGCTAATAGAATTTAAAGTTTTGTTCCTCTTTTTGTTTGCTTAGACTAAATAAGTAATCCAATTTAAATGTATAACCAACCTATTAGTAAGTAATACTCATAATTTAATTCAAACACCAAATGTAGGAAAAAATTGCTAGTGGCACAATGAATTTTGTTTTAACTAACAATATATCAACTACGTTAAAAATGTATTTGTTAATTGACTATTCAATATACAAAAAGTCATTTGATATTTTAGAATTTTTAATGGAAAAAGTTGACATAATTGACTTTTGTATCAATTGAATTTTAGACTTGAAATTTCGCCCAGTGTCTCTAATCATCCTGGTTCCGCCATTATATATACACTTTACAAGTCTGTTTTGAGTTTTTCATTATGTTCTTTTAATAGGCTCAGACTTCATATGTAAATTTTTATATCCACATTACATCATTGTTATATCATTATTATGTCTATTTTATGTCAGAAGAGTAAAGAGAGGAGATAGAAAGAAAAGTTAAAAGAGAGAATATTTTTTTGGGGCCGTTGGATCGGCTGTCTGATGCATCTGTGCGAAATGACTCTCGGAGCCATAGCAATTTCGATGTTATTCAACTAAAATAATTAAAGTAATTAGCAACATTTATTGATGGAAAATTATATTTTATAAAATTGTATAAAGAGATCTAGATGCAAATTAAAATTGAGGTAGACTTCATAACGGTCGGGTTCGGGTTTAGATAGTTGATATTCGTTATCCACCAGTTTTATTTTCGGGTTCAGATAATACCCGTCATATATAACCTTGCGGATAGTAAATGTCACACCATATCCACACCCGTTAGTTTTCGAGAGATTTTCAGTTATACCTTTCGGGTAGTAAATGCCATACCATATCCACACCCGTTAATTTTTGATCGATTTTCTGTTACAACCGTACCCACGAATAACAATTTAAAAAATACCCAAACACCTAAAAAACTAAAATGAAAAAAAAATTAATAATGGGGCGCAACCAGAGGAGGTCATTGTAGCTCAGGAACACAGCAGAATAGTGGCCCTCAGATTGGCTTCAAGTCCGCGTCAATTGATTTCATTCAATCACACATCTTTGCGTCTGAACAGTACATCCCAGTTGGATTGTAAGCTTTTTCTTTTTCATCCTCATTCCAATCTAATGGTCTAGTTAGACAAAAAATTAGAAGGAAAACCCAATTTGCGGGTTGGAGGTAAGAATGTCAACCTTTTCTTTTTTGCCGTTCTCGAATCTTTGGTGCTGATTCCCTTAACCGTTGTCATGCTTTTATTAATCCACTTTTTCCGTCGTTGTAGATCCGGATTAGCGTGTATGCTCAAAGGTTCTTGGAAGGAAGAACATGTCCACTAAAGATAGGTCGACCCACGAAGAGATAACACTATTGTTGAAGAGAAACATACGCTTTGTACTATTTCTTATTCGTCTACTAATTTTGGTTTCAGAATTCACTTTCTCCGGCGACAATGATTGTAGGTGAGGTGAAGAAGGCCCCATGTGGATTACTATACCAAAGTTGTGTTAAGATATGCATGCGGGATACCATCTTTGCCAATACCATGTGGTTGAATCTGCTGTTTGTGTGAAGATTTCTCCCTAAAACTAATAGGGTCCTCGGTAGTGTACCAACTACTCACACGGATCTGTTCCGAAACAATCAACCAACTAAACAAAAATATGACAGTCAAGTATGATCAAAATGTGAAAGAAACAAATGCAAGCAACAAACTATTTTTACGTGGAAAACCTCTTCGGTGTGAAGAGTAAAAACCACGGGACTTGTGAGGAGTCCACCCTTTCCTTCTCTTATTATGCTGACATTGAGGGAGAAAAAACCCACATCAAGGATACAAAGGTTCACCACCCACCAACACTTTCACATATATGAGAGCAACAAAGAAGATAACATTGGAGAAGAATTTCACCGAGAAACAGATTTTGTCCACCAACTTCCAACAGAGATTCCCGACGAACTAGACCTCGAAACGACAATCCCAATGGTCAGAATGTAGCCCTACGAGCCACAAACAAAAGATGACCAAATTTGAGAAAATCCGACTTCACTTGCTCACCCAAAAATCGACGAATCTGGACTGTCCTGCTGAGTGACGAAAAATCTGCACTTTTTCTGCTCCTCTCTTTTTCCTTATCTCTTCCAATTTCATATTGTGTCTCTAATGGAACTTTCTTTCTTGATGTCTTAGTTCAGCGACAAACTCTACCCACTAAGTTGGCTTCAAAAGAGGCAAACACAAGTACCAATTTTGGGCCAACGTGGGCTGGACCCTAACAATCTCCCCCTCCAGCCCATAATGGGGAAGACGCAAACACCTCAGTGATTACTTGAACTTCATCCCGGAAAGCTTGTTGCATAGCTCAACCTTGCTCCCGGGACAACCTTTGTTAACACATCATCACAATTCTTGTCGGTGTGAACCTTCTTCAGTTTCATCATCTTCTCTTCAATCACATCTCGCAACCAACGATATCTAAAATCGATATGCTTGATGCAGGCATGGTACATAGTATTCCTATTCAAATCCATAGCACTTTGACTATCACACAATACTACATACTCACTTTGCTTCAACCCCAACTCTTTACTACAGGAATCTCTTAAGCCACAACATCTCCTTTCCTGCTTCCACAAATGTGATATACTCTGCCTCAGTAGTCGACAATGCTACACATTTCTGTAGCTTAGATTACCATGAAATGGCTCCCCCTGAAAATGTAAACACATAACCCAAGATAGACTTTCTTCTATCAATATCACATGCCATATTTGCATCAGTATAGCCTTCAAGTATAGGTTTCCCACCTCTATAACATAAGCATAGTTTAGAGGTACCTCGCAAGTACCCAAGCGTTACCTAGATTAGATAAGAACCTGCTCACTAAACCAACTGCATGTGCAATATCAGGATGAGTACACACCATAGCATACATTAAGAAACCAATAGTAGAAGAATAAGGTATAGATGACATTGCTTTTCTCCTTCTCTATTGCAGGACAAGCTTTCTTACTTAGCTTGAAATGAGTAGCTAATGGTGTACTTACAGACTTAGCATTCTTCATATTGAACCTGTCAAGCACCCGATTAATGTATTTTTCTTGGGATAACCATAGTTTCCCAGCTTTCCTGTCACGAGCAATCTCCATGCCTAAGATTTACTTTGCAGGACCCAAGTCTTTCATGTCAAATGACTTGGACATGTCTTTCTTCAAACCCTGAATCATAGTTGCATCTTGTCCAACTATCAACATGTTGAATAAAGGTATTTCACAATATGGAATTACCTTTAACAACCTAGAGATTTCCTACTCTAGAAATCTCTCTAAAAATATCTCAACTACTCAACTAAACTAATTAATATGTTTTAATAACTAAATTAATCCTAGCCACACACTGAACCTACCAAGTGTGCTAGTATCTTCTTAAGGAGGTTGTATTAGCCTATAAATATGAAGTCTCACCTTAGGCAAGGGTGAAGTGTAGAGAAACAAAAACAAGAAGAAGTAGAGAGTGTGAATGGTGAGGGAATTGGTCAAGTGACCAAATTGTAATATTTAAAAAATTGAGTGATCAATTGAGTGAATTATCAAAATACTATCTTTTCGATCCTAAATTTTGCTACATTTCCACTAGCACCCCAACAAATTTGGTATTAGAGCTAAAGTTATACTAAGTATGCTTTGTGGTTGCGGTTTTAATAACTAATCTTCCACATCAGAAAAGTTACACTTTAGTACTTTGATAACCATATTATAACCTACCCTCAAAAAACCCTCTCAAAACCTCTGCCAAAAGAATCCCTCAAAATCCTATGGCAACACCATCGTCAAGTTCCATGTTCGCCTACTCTCCAAATCAAATCCAAATTTTTGATGGAGAATTGTACGAATATTGGAAAACACAAATGGAGACTATCTTCATTTTGCAAGACTTGTGGGATATTGTTCAAGAAGACATCGAACAATCACCACAAGAGGATGACTCCACATCGACCGAGAAAAAGTCAAAATCGGCAAAAGATGACTATCTCAAAACAAGCGGGACGAAGATGAAGGAACATAAGGAGAATGTCAAGAGGAACGTCAGCGCATTGAGGATAATTCAGCAAGCTATAAGCAAAACAATATTTTCAAGAATTTTTGGCATCAAATTAGCCAAAGAATTTTGGGAAGTCCTGAAGAATGAATTTCAAGGTTCTGAGAAGGCAATCTCCATAAAACACCAAAATCTATGGCGTCAATTCGACAACCTGCGATGAAAGAAGGCGAAACTATCAAAGACTTTCATTCTCGTGTTGCAGAGATAGTGAACTAGATCAAAGTCACTGAAGAGACTATCGACGAGAAGAAGATTGTGGAGAGGATCCCCTATAGCCTAACACCAAAGTTTGAGCACGTCGCCGCTGTTATAGAAGAAACCAAAGATCTTGAAAAATTACCCATGACAAAACTTATGGGATCACTTGTAGCTCACGAGCAGAGATTGAGCCGGTTTACCAACCAACAACTCGAACAAGATTTTCAATCCAAGGTCAACAACAAAGGAGAGCAGAACCACAGAGGGGGTAACTTCCAAAAGAAAAGAGGAAAATCGAATTTCAAGAAAAACAACAACTGGAGCCAATATCAAGAGAAATCAAGCAACTCCAACGACGGATGCAAAATTTACAAAAAATCTAACCATGCTACTAAAGAATGCAGGTTCAGGTGCACCAAGTGTAAAATTAAAAATCACTCTCAAAGAGATTGCTGGTTCCAAAACAAGAAAGAAGAAGGTGAATCAATCTTCGCACAAAAGGACAAAGAAAAACTGGTCGCATACACTTGCTTCAAAGCCGAGCAAAAATCACAACTTCCATGGGTGGTGGACAGCGGTTGCAGTAATCACATGACTGGAGATCGAGAGTCCTTCACTGAGATGGATGATACATATAAGTCTCACGTGAAAATTGGAGACGGTAAAAAGCTGGAAGTTGAAGAAATAAGAAAGAAGAAGTAGATAGGCATTTGTGAGTGGTGAGAGTAAAGGTCCAAGTGACCAAATTGTAATATTTATAAATTTGAGTGATCAATTGAGTGAGTTATCAAAATACTATCTTGTCGATCCTAAATTTTGTTACATTTCCGCTAGCGCCCCAACAATATCTACATATAAGAGAAGGATGATGAAGTTACCTCCAGTGAACTTTCTGAAATGTACACAAGGATCTGTTGTAGTTCGTTTATAACCATTGATTGTCACAAACGAATCAAACTTTCAATACCACTGCCTTGGTGCCTCCTTTAGCCCATAAAGACTCTTCTTTAGCTTGCAAACAAGTTCATCTTTCCCTTGCTCTTCAAAAACTTTAGGCTACTCCATGTAGATCTCTTCATGCAAGTCTCCGTGCAAAAACGCTGTTTTTACATCAAGCTGCTCCAAACTCAAAATCAAGACTTGCAGCTCAACACTATTCAGATAGATGTCATTTTGACCACCGCGGATAAGATCTTATCAAAATCAATGGCTTTCTTCTGGTTGCATCCCTTCACCTCTAGTCTGGCTTTGTTCTTGAAAACCCATCGGTTTTTCAATATTTTCTTGCCTTTGGTACGCTTCACTAGCTCATAGGTTTCATTCTTCTTCAAAGAACCCATCTCCTCCTTCATTGCATCAAACCATTAGTCTTTTTCATCATGAGACTAAACCTCTTGATAGTTTGCTGGCTCTCCATCTTCAGTAACTAGAATGAACTATGAGCTTGGATACTTTGTTGAAGGTATGCGCTCTCTAATTGACCTTCAAACTTGTGTATCCTCCACTTGAAGAATAGGTTGCTCCCCCTGCTCATGAATCCCTTTATGGATATCTTCCTCCAGTACATCTTCCTCCTAAATTTCCTCACTAGAAGATCCATCAAGATCATGATCATCTGCAGCTGGTCCATCACTATCATGTTGCACTTCACAACATCATCAACTGCATCCTCAACATTCTCATTTTATGGCTGAAAAGTAAAAGAAGGAACATTAACAATATCAACAGATAATTAAGAAGTAGATGTGTACCTTGTACTGAGAAGGTCTGCAACCTTCTCGTGCTCAAAGAATACAACATCCCTACTTCTGACAACCTTCTTCTTTTCTCAATCATAGAGTTTGAAACAATACTCTTCATCTCCATAGCCAACAAATACACATGGAACCATCTTCGAATCAAGCTTCGATCTCTGCTTTTTTGGCACATGCATGTATGCCTTGCTGCTAAAGACTCTCAAATGCGAATAACTAGGATTACACCCCTTCCAAGCTCTATCCGGAATGTCAAGACCAAGAGGAACCGATGGAGATCGATTAATAAAATATACAGTACACTACACTACTTCAGCCTAAAATGTCTTAGGAAGATCAGTCATTCTAAGCATACATCTCACTTTCTCCATAATGGTTCTATTCATCCTTTTTGCAACTCCATTGTGTTGTGGTGTTCCAGGTTCGGTTCTTTAATGCCTAACTCCATGGTGTGAGCAATAGTTCCTAAACTCATGGGAAGTATACTAACCTCCATTATCAAAACGAAGACACTTCAACTTTGAACCGGTCTCCCTTTCAACCATGACATGAAACTTCCTAAAAATCTCAATAACTTGGCTTTTTGTCTTCATCATGTACATCCAAGTTTTTCAAGTAGCATCATCACTAAAGGTAATGAAGTATCGTTGCCACCAAGAGACTCCATCTCAATCGGATCACAAACATTAGAATGAACCAACTCCAACTTGCCTTGCCTTTTAGTAGACTTTCCAGAAAAGAAAGCTCTATGTTGCTTTCCTACCAAACAGTGATCACAAGGATCAATAGAAACTAATTTATCAATAGGGATAAGAGATTTACCTGCTAACAGTTTGATCCCTTTGTCACTTATATGTCCCAGTCTTTGATGTCACAAATTTGGAGAGTTCTTTTCTTCAACTACATTCAACTCACCATAACATACATTGAAGTATGTCTTATACAAATCGCAACACAACACACCATGATCAACTATCAATGAACCCTTAGACAACTCCACTTGCCATCACCAAATGTGTGTCGAAAGCCTTCTTGATCAGAAACATTTTCATATAGCAAATTAGGATGCAAATAAGGTATATGACGCACATTCTTCAAAGTAAGAATGCACCCAACACTTGTCTTCGCACGAATATCACCTAATCCAACAATTCTAGCTGAACTCTGATTTCCCATCTTCACTCTACCAAAATCACTAGATTGGTAGTTCAAGAAGTACTCTCTTTTAGGAACACAATGGTATGAAGCTCCCGAATCTATTAACCATTATGTGTCCAAGCAATCCACATGATGACACTCACTAGATGCACAAATCAAAGTGACTCCATCATCACTCTTAGAGGTAGTTGCTGCAGTATTTTTATCATCGCCATCCTTTTGAAAATCTTGCCTTTTACCTTGCTCTTTCTTCTGGGTGCGACAGAACCTCTGAATATGACATGGCTGATTGCAGTAAAAGCAAGTCTTAGTCTCTAGACTTGCACCTTCCTTGAACTACCAAGACCTTTTGGACCCCTACTCTTGCTTCTTCCTCGATTCTCCATAACAAGAGCATGTGATTTCTTCATTAAACATATTTTCTTTGATCACATTCAAAGATAGCACACCTTCTAGAACTGAATTACTAATGGTCATCACCAAAGTGTCCCCGTTATCGAGTAAAGAGCTTAATAAGAATAAAGCCTACAATTCATCATCAAGAGCAATCTTCATAGTAGTAAGTTTGTGAATGATATCCTGAAAATCATTTAAGTGCTCAGAAACTGACTTTCCACCTTTCAACTTTAAATTAACAAGCTTCTTTCTCAATCAAGTTTTTTTGTATGCTGTCTTCCATTCATAAAAACCTTGTAGTTTCTTCCATAACTCAAATGGGTTGAACTCTTGAGACACATGGTTCAAAATGCTGAGATCAACCCATTGTTTAATAGTCCCCAAAGTTTTCCTCTTCATTTTTTCCCATTCTTTCTCTTCCGACTTCTCAGGCTTTTCTTTTTTTGTATATGTATCCGAGTCAAATGGATAGTACAAGTCTTTACAATAAAACACCTCCTCCATCATCGGTCTCCATATTGAATAGATGGTTGATTTCAATTTCACCATTGAGCTGCCACCACTACTACTAGCGGAATCCATATTGATGGACAACTCCAACCAACACTCTGATACCAACTGATAGGGTTCCCGGTAGTGTGCCAACTACCCGCACGGATCTATTTTAAGACAATCAACCAACCAAACAATAATATGACAGCCAAGTATGATCAAGATGTGAAAGAAACAAATACAAGCGACATAAGATTTTTACATGAAAAACCTCATTGAAGTGAAGAGTAAAAACCACGGGACTTGTCAGGAGTCCACCCTTTCCTTCTCATATTTTTCTGAAGTTGAGGGCAAAAGAACCCACATCAAAGATACAAAGGTTCACCACCCACCAACACTTCCATATATAAGAGAGCAACAAAGAAGATAGCACTAGAGAAGAATTTCACCTAGAAACAGATGCTATCCACCAACTTCTAGCAGAGATTACTGACGAACCAGACCTCAAAATGGCAATTCTTACAGTCAAAATGTAGCCGTACGAGCCACGAAAAAGCTGACCAAATTTGAGCAAAATTCGACTTCCTTTGCTCACCAAAAATTGACGAATCTGAACTGCCTGCTAAGTGACGAAAAATCTGCACATTTTCTCCTCCTCTTTTTTTTTATCTCTTCAAATTTCAGATTGTGTCTTTAATGGAACTCTCTCTCTTCACGCCTTAATTCAGTCACAAACTCTACACATTAAGTGGACTTCAAAACAAGCAAACACAAGACTCAATTTTAGCCAAACATTTGTCGGACCCTAATAAAAACTTCATAATTTTTACTCCAACAACTTTATGGCTGAATCTTTCTTTGTGAATATTATTTTTGTAGGTTGATAATCTTCCATTTACAGTTGCAGAAACACATATATACTTTATATTTACTACACCTACTGAAGGCTCCGTCTGAAGAAATTTTTAAACTTGTGGTTGGCTCTATGACGTCAGGGTTTTCTGGCCCAAACAATCAAATGATCTTGAGATACCTCATAGTCGAATTCTCTCGGTTCACTTGGGCTTCACTACTCAATTTGGATTCGCTAGTTAGTCGATCACAATTTGGAAACAGTTTTATCCTAAACAATAAAATGAAAACAAAATAACTACTAGAGGAAACAGGAAACTAGGAATGCAAATATATCACTCGATGGCTACGGATCAAATAAGGTGAGAACGACTGTGGGGAAAGACCTTGTTCGGGTTTTGGATCATCCTAAGGACTATGGTAAACTGTTCAGCAGCAAAATAAACAGGAACATGGGTAATGATAAGTTTTGGGTCTTAGGATCGAGTCTGTCAACTGAACGACCTAAAACCACTCTCAACACCCATAAGTATCTGCTCAACAAACAACTCAGCAACAATCTCACAAGAATACCCAAATCAGGAAAACTGAGAAAAACTATGAATTGGATGAAAATGGGACAATCGAGGCAATGAGATAACAAAACACATCATCAATCAACATGAATCCACAATCATATCATTACACACAAGAACAATCCCACAAATCTAAAGAAATTCACAAAACCCAAACAAGAAGAAAACCTATTTTTCCATGGAAGATGTAGAGAAAGATTCAAACCGTCAATCCATCAAAATAGAAGGTAGATCCTCCGTTGGGCTTCGATTCCTCGACTATTTGGCTTTAAATCTTCATTCTCATGGCGTTCCTAGGCTCCCATGCACTTTCCCCTTCGTCAAAATGTGTTTTAGTTCGTCATTTTCTGTCTTCCCCCCTCTGAAATCGCTTTTGGGGCTGAAGTAATGTTGCTGCCCAGACTAGGTGTCACGGCCATGATAGTTTACCCATCACGGCCGTCACACGGCCTTGACTGGTCAACAGCAGCATTAATCGACTTCTTTCGACCATAACTTCTTCATTCGGACTCCAACTTTGGTTCGAATGTACCATAGGCTTCATATTCAAACCCTCTATCCAACGGATACCTGCGATCAAGGAAGAGACTCCAAGACACAACTGAAACGAACTGAAATGGTCAGTTCGAGAGAAAACGAGCACGAAATGCACTAATGATCAAACTGACACTTATAACCATCAAATATCATCAAAACCGGAGCAAGGTAGGGTCAACATGGCTACCAATAATCAAGCTATCAAATTCCCCCACACTTGAACATTGCTTGTCCTCAAGCAAATATACTAATCGCACCCCAAAAACTGCTCGAATCATGGTGAAAAGAAAGACATAGCCTAGCATTTCAAGCCTACTTCATGATACCAAAATTGCAAGTCGATCACCAAACCACTCAATTATGTACAAGACACCAAATCCCTTAGAAAATTTCACACCAAACTCAAACATATAGAGATTATGACTAAACACCTATACAAGTGAATATATATAAGAGTTTCTCCATTGCACTTATGTCTTGTGGTACTAGCCGAAGAAATGGACGGACGAACGGTCCTGGCTGGGTATTTTTCCCATCCCGAGGGAGAGGATGCCTAATCGCAACACAACTTTCACCAAAAATACTAGCACCCCCTCTTCTTTTATTCTACCTTTGTTTCTTTTTTATTGATTTTCAACTAACTCTTCTTCCTCTCTTTTCTTTACTTTTTTTTGTAAAGAGAATTGTTACAACCATGGTCGGACTTGGAAGTAACCAGTCTCTATCCCACGCCTCAAACCTCATAAAGGTTGGGAAGAAGGGGGACATCAAGGGTCGCCACACGTGTTTAGATTGTAACCAAACCCAAAGACATTTTTATTCAAGCATCCTCATTTGGATCCGTCCCGTCCATTTTTAATTCATAACACCATAAACAAGCTCGACAAAGAGAATCTATCATACATATCAACCAAGTATAGGCAAAAACCCATAACTTCCATATGCACAAGTTTGAAGCAAACTAATTTCAAAAAACGGGAGGTGGTCCACAAATGATCTACTTAACAATCTATTCATCCTCAAGCAGTATGAAAATACTAAGAATGGATCCAAAGACATCCACATATTCAAATTCGAGAGGGAGTTTCAAAAAGCAAGAGTAAGCCACAATATGCATCAATCTAAATAAGAGGCCAAAATGAACTAGCACCCTAAACATCCAACAATAACAAGCATGGTACACTTTCACAATTCCCCCCACACTTAAACATCACATTGTCCTAAATGGGACCAAAATATAATAGAGTAGGAGAAAGTGTACTGTCAAGAACAAGCACAAAGGATAAAGGGTGGAATTCAGCTCCAAACAACCCACAAAGATGTGCCAAAATAGAATAATCCAAATTTATGATTAGAGAAATATTGGGAAACCTGAAACAAACATAAGAAAAGAAGAAAAGAGCAGGATACGGACATCAACCACCATAAGCACAAGTGCTTAATGGGGTGAAAACAAATCCACAAGATCACAATAGAGTACATCACAAAGTTCAAATGAAAGAAAAAAAACGAAGATCAAACACTAAATGTCCTGAAAAGTCACACTAGAGTCATTCAAATGGATTGAGTTTTGGTGATTTTCTATTTCTGAAAGGGGGGAAGAGGTTGCTGGACACCTTAGGCATCATGGCCGTGACAGGATGAGCGTCACGGCCATGATGGGTCTCAAACTCCCAATCCCCGCTCTGATTTTCATTGAAATGGCCAGTTTTGACAAGATGCATCACGGTTGTGACAGTGTACGCGTCACGGTCGTGACAATGTACGCGTCACGGCCGTGACGAGCTTTCAGACAGCAAAAACTCAGTACATTTCTAGAACATATGCAAAACACTCTTCACCCAAATAAACACCAAACAATCACCGAATTCACTCAAATCAAGACCGACAATACCCCAAATTGACATGACATACCAACCACAACAAAATTTGACACTCAAGACATCTATATAATGATCATGCACACGAATTAAAAGAAAAGGATAGAAACTTGGCTTGCCTCCCGGAAGCGCTTAGTTAACGTCATTAGCTTGACGTGGTGAAGTGGAGGTAGACTAGCAATCACCATCCCATCCAAGAAGCTCCTTGTAGTTCATGTCATCATTGGTCTTTGAGTAGATGTGATTAGGGAAAGTAACTTGAATGCTTCCCCATTGCGGATGAGTAAACTCAACACAACCGGTAGGATTGGTATCAATCTTCATTAAAGGACTAAGTAAAGGCACATCCTCCTTGCTCTTGGCTTGCTCAACCATCATCAATTCTTTGCGGAGCCTCTTCTTTTTCCTTCTACTTAGGCGCTTTCTTTTGGTTGCTATAGTAGTAGGTTCGAAGAATTCCGTTGATGTTTCATTTGAAGAGGAGGAAGAGTCGCCATTTGAAGTGGTTGGCTTTTCTAAGACCTTAGACTCTTCGGGTGCATCATGAGCATCTATGACCAAGGGAGTGGTGCTAGTATTGTGAAATCCATAAAACTCCTCATCCTCTACACTTCCGAAAAAGTAGGATGGAATGTCAATGTCTTCGACCAAAAGAGGAGGACTATGAATTTTACCCTTTCTCAGCTTAGCCATATAAGCCTTCCCCTATACTTCATCGGAGAAGTAGAATAGAAATTCTTCAATGTCGCCCTGTCTCAGCCTAGCCAAAATAACCTTCTCGTCTTTAGACTCCTCCTCGATCGCACCAACATATTCAATTTGTCCCCCCACTTTAATTCTTTCTCCAATGTCCGTATGCCAAGCTCGGGTCAATTCAAAGTAAGCATCTTTGAGGATTTCCATTTTACTTGACAAGCGATCAATCTTGTCTTCTTGCTTTACCAATCTAGCCCCAAGTTGTCTTACAAATCACTTAACAACTTCTCAACACCTGTTGTTTCCATGATAGGGCGTGAAGAGCTAGTTTCTTGTTGAGATGTTCGGTGACTATATCTTTCTTCTTTGAGTTGGAAAGCAATGACATTGATGGACTCTTGAAACTCTCCCAAAGATGCTTCAATTCTCGCATTATGAGCTGCTTGAATAGCTATATCGACATGATAGCGAGCTTCAATGTCTTGAATTAGCTTGACAATATCTTCATTGGAAGTGGAGGGACCATAATTCCCATTCATCGAGTCATGAAATTGAGAATCACAATGAAACCCATATTTGTTTTGCCAATTTGAATAGCCTAGATCATTTGAACTCCTAGTGAAATCACCATAACCATAGTCATACTCGCTCTGATATCCATAATGAATCGGCAAGAAGCTTTGATTGAGAGGGTCAAACTGCATTTGTGCATGGTTATACATACTTCATCCTGCAAACAAAGTTGAACTATCCAAAACAACAAATAGAAGAGGGGTGAAACAAAAAAAAAGAGTAAGCAAGCAACCCTACACCTTTCGTGAAGTCAAGTATGTCCCCGGCAACGACGCCAATTTGACGTCAGGGTTTTCTAGCCCAAACAATCAAATGATCTTGAGATACCTCAGAGTCGAATTCTCTCAGGTCACTTGGCCTTCACTACTTAGTTTTGATTCGCTGGTTAGTCGATCACAATTTGGAAACAGTTTTATCCCAAACTATAAAATGAAAACAAAACAACTACTAGAGGAAACAGGAAACTAGGAATGCAAATATATCACTCGATGGCTACGGATCAAATTAAGGTGAGAACGACTGTGGGGAAAGGCCTTGTTCGGGTTTGGATCATCCTAAGGACTATGGTAAACTGTTCAATAGCAGAATAAACAGGAACATGAGTAACGATAAGTTTTGGGTCTTAGGATCGAGTCTGTCAACTGAACGACCTAAAACCACTCTCAACACCCACAAGTATCCGCTCAACAAACAACTTAGAAACAATCTCACAAGAAAACCCAAATCATGAAAACTGAGAAAAACTATGAATTGGATGAAAATGGGACAATCGAGGCAACGAGATAACAAAACACATCATCAATCAACATGAATCCATAATCATATTACTACACACAAGAACAATCCCACAAATCCAAAGAAATTCACAAAACCCAAACAAGAAGAAAACTTATTTTTCCATGGAAGATGTAGAGAAAGATTCAAACCGCCAATCCATCGAAATAGAAGGTAGATCCTCCGTTGGGCTTTGATTCCTCGACTATTTGGCTTCAAATCTTCATTCTCTTGGCGTTCCTAGGCTCCCAAGCACTTTCCCCTTCGTCAAAATGTGTTTTAGTTCGTCATTTTCTGTCTGTCCCCCTCTGAAATCGCTTATGGGGCTGAATTATTGTTGCTGCCCAGACTAGGCGTCACGGCCATGATAGTTTACCCATCACGGCCGTCACAAGGCCTTGACTGGTCAACAGCAGCATTGATCGACTTCTTTCGGTCATAACTTCTTCATTCAAACTCCAATTTTGTTCCGGAAGGTACCATAGGCTTTGTATTCGAACCCTCTATCCAACGGGGGGTAGAGACTCCAAGAAACAAGTGAAACGAACCGAAATGTTCCGTTCGAGAGGAAACGAGTACGAAATGCACTAATGATCAAACCGACACTTATAACCATCAAATATCATCAAAACCGGAGCAAAAACTAATTAAGGTAGGAACAACATGGCTACCAATAATCAAGCTATCACTCCACAGTTAATCCAATTCTTTTACTTTGATTATGTTCCTGTTTACTTTCAATTTTCCAGTTTCAAATTACTTGTGTTCTCTTCCACGTTATCTCGTTTATTTACTATAAAAAGACATTGGGACGTAATGAAAACAAAAATAACAACAAATTGGGAGGTGGCATCCCATGCACAGATGATATTTTTTCCTATTAAATTCGGTTGTACAGTGTATAGTTTCTTTGGTAATGTTCAAATTCTTTCATTTTTTGGTAACCAAATACATCTTTTTTCTTTAAATGGCAACTTTCCTTAATCAGCAAGTTATATTGAACATTTGAAGATGCGGTTGAGATGGTAAATGGTGACTTATCCAGGATTTATAACCAAATTAAAATTTGAGTAGCCATGTCATCATCTCTCCTTCTTGCATTATTCCTCTTTATCTTAATATCCCAATCCCATGGCTGGAAGATCACAACTCCACTCATCCATAGAGACTCGGTGCTCTCTCCAATCTACGATGCACCGAAACAATGGAGGAGCGTGCCAATAAAGTCAGTGAGGCTTCGATCCGCCGGCATGACTACATATCACCAGTGTTAATCGGTGACAATGTAAAGCCCCAAGCTGGTATGGCTCCAGGGTTTTATAATAGCGTGTTCTTCGTCAACTTCTCGGTGGGTGATCCACCGGTCCGGCAACTCGCTCTTTTGGACACCGGCAGCACATTCCTTTGGATAAAGTGCCTGCCTTGCACTCCGTGCTCGTCGAGTTCCGAAACCCCAATCTTCGATCCGGCCAAGTCCAAGACTAATTCCGCTAGGCGGTGTACAATATACTGCAACAAATGCACCAGTAAGGCACCTCCATAATATTTAATTATATTATTATACAAAGCATCATGCCACATAGGTTTCACAGTGGTCACTAATGAAAATCGGGTTCGTGAGACTCCATCCTCTCCTCTAGGGGCTGTCAAACTGGTTAATTTAATATAACGAAACTAGTTACATAAGCATAAATGTTACATATGGTCAACATATGTACATATGCACGTATAAATTATACATATGGTGAATATTTATTCTACTCTGACACTGATTTCCGTAGCAGAAAAGTTGATTTACTTGCAATGAGTAGAGTTCCAGTGAATCGATGAAAGTTTACCATTACTTTTATACATGAATATATGATGAATACTTCGCTACTCACGCCAGTACAATGGTTAAACATGTTAGACGATAAGTTGAACGACCCTACACCACTAAAACCAATATATATTTGGTCTATAATTTTTTTGTTGGGTAGACCGATACTCTCAATTAATATAAGATAGAAGGAAGTAAATAATGTAATAGTGTTTATTTGTGGAATGTACAAAATTTAAAGTCAAAACATATGAATCATCAGCACATAATTCTACCACCACCAGAGCAACAATATGTCCGTAATTTAAAGGTCAAAATTATTATTTGAAACATAATTAAAGAAAAAATTAGAGAAGTAACTTATCGTAGACATTTTTCCTGAATTCAAAATCTTATTTATAAATAGTTTTGTATAGAATATTATTTATGGGTAAACTAGTGATATTTGCGTTGCTAATTTCTATGTTTATTGGTTTGGTGCATATATATAGGATATCTTCCATGGTTCCCAGTAAGACACTGCATGTACTCAACAAAATACTTTGACGGCAGTTTCTCGGAAGGAATCTACGTGACCGACCAAATAACCTTCCAGACGTCGAGCGACGAGAAAAGCAGTGTGACCCTTCCAAAGCTGGAATTTGGGTGCAGCAGTTACTCAGTTGGTGGAGGCAAAGACATGGACGTTCGTTTCAACGGACTTCTAGGACTTGGATTAGCGACTCACCAGGAGGAACTTGAGCTCGGGCCAGTGTACGTGCCTTTGGTGGAGCAGTTGGGGCCTAAATTCTCCTACTGCACTGCTCGAATTTCCGACCGTTCTTACGCTTAAAACCAGCTTTCTTTCGGAGATAGCACCAATCTTCTCGGCGTTTCAACTCCCCTTTTTACGGATACCGGTTATTACTTCATCAAGCTCCTTAACAACAGCATACGAGGCCTGGTAATTTATCTTTACTTTTTGGATTTTTTGTATTCTCTATCAAATAGTTACCATTTAGTAACTACCATGCATTGGGTTTTTGGGATATATTAGATTTTAAAGCATATAGATAGCGAAGTCTTTTGAGAACTGTCGAACGGCAACGGACTGTTAGTGGACAGTGGAACAGAGCGGATTACCTATCCAATGAGGCGATGGACGTGGTGATCAAAAGGGTTAAGAAGCTAGGCGTGGATCGAGAAATGACACAAGTTACTTCATTTTGGGAGCTTTGTTGTAAGTGATCCGTGGAAAAAGAAGCTGATGGGTTTCCACCGTTGGGACTTCATTTCCAGGACGGAGCGAACATGTGGATCGACAACCATGGAATGTTTTTCCAATTTGTGGATGATGTCTTCTGCTTGGCTATTCATAGGGCAAAGAAGTTCAGCATCCTTGGAATGGTGGCTCAACAAAGTTTCAATATTGGCTTTGATTTATTAGAGAACAGAAAGTATTTCCAGAATTTAGATTGTGGAGTTCTCCAAGGATCATAGTTACCAATGTTATATGTGGGTTGGGTTACAAATTTTTCTTTCGAGGTAATTGTATTTGGAATTTTAAAGTGAGATATTTGAAATCCATGCATTTGAAATTTCTATGAAATTGAAATTATTGTTAACTTCTTTTTTGTATATTTTAAAAATATTTTACACAACTCATCAAAAATATATACAATACATATTCCTGCACTGTCAACGGAACTGTATCAGTTAAATTTTGACACCAACGACTAACCTCTATCGATCATATTGCTGTTGTCGAAAACAAAAATCTAACAGAATAACTTCGACCGCAAGCAGGGCTGGTGAGCCTCTACCAGTAAACGTTCGGTGTGGTGATGGAAACATTGTCATAAAATTGTGGCACCAGCAGCAAAACTCTATTATCCAATACCGATGGTGGAACACGACTCGTAGAATTACGACGATAAAACTCTGCTAGTATAATTCAAGCGGTGGAACTTTGGCGCCAACGGAGGTATTTCAGATTCTGAATTAACGACGCTCAAATTAAAATCCAAATAGTATAAATACCAAATTCAAATTCACTTACCCAAACAAACCTTTGCAAGTTTTCATGTGATCAAATTTCTTTTCCTTTATTACTCTTAAATTAATGAAGTTATCTATGAATATGGAGTGTGTATCGAGCAGTGTATATAAGTACGACGGTCATATAGACTAGATTTCTGGACTTCTGCTACTCCTGCTTCCTCCTCTTTGATATGGAAGTCCATTCTCTCGATCCAATACACGAGTCTGCCTTTTATTACTCGGACGATTGGTGGTAACCTTCGTTGGAATTCCAAACTAATGCCAATGTTCTATACTATGTGATCGCCGAAATAAATGTGATGTTATCCCGACTACTCAAGTGTCATTTCTGTCCGAAAGTTCCTCTCGTTATGTCTCTACTCGAACTCTTCAACACAGTTTAGACTGAAATAATTGGTTTTGGATTTTAATTACTCTAATGATTAAATTAACTTAACAAATTAAGGGTTGATTCAAATGGAGAAAACAAGTTGGAAGAGATGAGTCATCAAGCTCAACCTCTTAAACGCATTTGAAATGAATAAATGTGGACTTGGATTGAATAAAATAAACCCTCCTATCACTCATACTAATCCGCGGCACGATCATGCACGTGGATTACCATTACGGGCTTCCCAACCAAGGTAGAAATAAACTTAATCAGGCTAGCCGGTAATGAACACCGAGAAGAAATACAAGGTGTTCTTCCGGAATTAAAAGGAATCACAAGTAATTGGAAATAGCGTTAACTTGGTCCATCAACGCCTAAACTACTGATAACTACACCCAATTTGGTCCATTGGGTGCCAATCAGAGCGCCCTCCAATTACTAGATGAATAACTTTTAATACTATAATAAACACAAAAGGTAGAATTAGGTTATCGGCTTACCCCACCGATAACTTAATTCTATCCTCGATTGTTAATCTTACAAATTCCTAAGTCTATCATGAACAAAAGATTCCATAAATTTGACCTAATTCCGGCCGTAACAACAATTAGGTTGAAAACCAAACAAACGAGGCAATCCTTCATTACAATCCAATTATCCACAATCGTCATTCTTAAACATTCAAGACAGGTATCATGGCTCAATTTCTACATCTCAACTAAGAAACTCAAAAACTTAGCTACTCATGACTCTAGAAGAAAACAAATCAAAAGAAACCCTAACCATCTTCTTGTTGAAGAAATAATGGTTTGTTCTTCCTCCAATCGTCGCTTTAGCCTTCTAGCTTCAATCCTAATTTAAATCTTTGATAGCAAATCCGTTGGATCTTCAATTAATCTTCTAGGGGATGATTTGTGGTTGTTTTTGCAAAAGAAAGTCAGGAAAAATCAAGAGAATTCGTGTTTCGGGGATTGTCTTTCTCTTTCCTCAAAATCTGCCCTTTTATAGGGAGTTGCCGGGACTGGAAGGTGCACGCCGTGCAGGAGTGCACGTCGTACACCTCCCTATCTTCAATCTTTCCGCGTAGCAAAAGGAAAGGAACGGCGTGCAGTGGTGCACGCCGTGCACCTCATCTTCTCCAAACTTCCTCGAAGCGAAAAGGGTGGAACGACGTGCATGGGTGCACGCCGTTACTACATTTTGAGGCTGACATTTTCAACATGATCTAGGGATGCATAGCGTGCAGTCCCTCTGCTTCTCTATTCCCTTTCTCAATCTATCGTTCGAGCTCCAATCGTGTTATACTTTACGTCCTTGGCTTCATAGCCAGACCACCTATCCCCGAAGTACCTATAGGTGACAAATACTACAAAGAACTCATTGAATGGACCGAAACGGTCCAAATGAGCGAATCTAGGCATGTGATGCCAAAACACGAAATCATATATGAATATCAAACCAACTAATAATCACTCAAAAAGCATGCATAAAAGGATAGATAATTGCTACAAATTCTAGCCTTAGCAGTTTCGAATGATATTCTGGAGAAAGGTTCTTAAGTGGACTGGGTTGATCTGATATGGAAACCCCATGGCATCCCTTGTCACAGTTTTTTCACTTGGATGCTCCTTCAAAACGTTATTCATACTCGAGTACAGCTGGTTAGTTGGGGAGTTGGTACAGAACTTGATTGTGTTGTTTGCCCAGGTAAGCCTGAGACTATTGAGCATTTATTTCCTGACTATTGCTATTTTGCTGCTGTCGGGATGGGTTGCTCATCTGTCGTGCTAGTAGCTACAACACTTGGGTGGCTTTCATGAAATGGGAAGGTTCTGAATTTCACACTAACAGTACTATTAATGTTGCTAGAAGACTTGCTATTCATGCTTTGATCTATTACATCTGGCAAAAGCGATGCATATGTGTTTATGGTGCACCTCTGAGGCCTGCCGCTACTCTTATTGCCATTATTATAAGGAACCTTTCATCCTTAAGAGCCCCTAAAGTTCAATGTTTATGAGATTTATTTTGGTCTTAGTTTTGTTTCGACTCACCCTATTGGTGTGTTTGGGGGCAATGACAATATCAGCTTCCTTAAAGCTTGGGGTTCACCCTTACCATCACACCTCGATTTATCTCCTGTCCTTCTTTCCATTTTTATTTATTTTTATACCCCTCCCTCGTTCTCTCATTTTGGTGGATGGATTATATTTTGGCAATGATATTTCGAAGGATCCTAGATATTGGCTTTCGGACGAATCGGGGGCGGGTAGATGTATCCATTCTTCGGCCACCGTTGGTCACGGTTTTCCCCGTCCCCGCCCGTCAACCTTAACGAGGTTCAGGTGCAATCCACCACCTACCGGCGACGGGTAAGATACCCACGACCTTCGTACAAATGAAAATAAATGCTCGAAAACTGCAATTGTACAAACGATAACACTATAACAGTACAAGGCAAACAAAAACTTCAAGATGATTCAATTCAATTCAAACTTAAGACTTCCTAATAGTACTTGTACTTTAGACATGAGTAGAATGCCACTCATATTCGGCATCTACCAACAGAATTCCAAATTGTTTGACAAACAGAAAAAGGCAGAAGTTAGGCTTTTTCAACAGAATAATAGATAAACTCATAAAACACCAATCTTCTAGACTTCAATATCCAATCCAGCATCCAATTTCCAAGCAGTAACAACAATCAGATTAATGAAGAATCAAAATAATCCATGAACAATAATCAGAATCCATGATCCTGCAAATGATCGGTAAAAATCAGATTTCAGAAACTGAAGTAAAAAATTATAGAACAGTAATGATTATCAAAAACTGCAACAAGTTCATACCTTGATAAACACCGTTGTTGCCTTGCTTTGCTCGTTAGTCCTCTAAGCTGAATGGTGACTTGATAAACACTATATTTTGGATCTAATTGGATGAAAACAAGTACGAATTTAATGAAATACATAGGGAGACAACGAAATAGGCTGGGGATTTGGATGGTTTTTCGGTGGAGAGCAAATCAGAGGAATCGTCGGGGTCGGGGATGAGAGAATCGAGAGAAATCATAGAAATCTAGGGTTTGAGTTTGAGAGAAATGGTTTTGTGATGTCGGGCGTTAGGTCTGGAAAGTATTAGAGGTGAAAAGTATTAAAGTGCAAGAAGACCAAAAAACGTCGTTTTTGTGACAGATTGTTCGTCGGGCGAGTTCCGGGGCGGATAGCATTAAACATGAAACATGGGGAGTGCATGTTAACTTTGGAGGATGTGGCAATGCTGACGGATTTGCTAGTGAATGGCGATGTGGTCTACGCCCTTCTCGATCGTCCTGGACCACAGATGCTAGACTTAGTTGATGAGATTTTGGGTGCAAGGTCATTGGCAAAGGATGTCCTATAGGACGGATGACTGGGGATCGGGTGGCTAGCGACACCCACACAAAACAACATAGTTTGGATGGAATGCAGCTAACGTTTTTATTTGCAGGAAATCCGGTTCGGTTAAATATCTAGTTAACATAATTAGTAAAATATGGTACGGTATACAATACGATATTAAATACGTTCGGAGATCTATACACCACTTTAATAGTACGTTATTTCGGCAGCAATTATAAAATATTAGAAATTTAAATTTTAAAAGCGAATATAAATTAAAATAATTGAAATGTCTATTTAATTTCTTAAAATAGGTGTATTGTACGTGAAATAATACATGTTTTATAGGGGTTGTGTGGAGGAATTCGGTGGAGGATCAGAACAGGTGCAACCATTAATGTGTAGTGTGAGCCTTGGCTACGGGATCCACACAACCCCTATACTTTTTGATCCGCCTTTTCGATACATTCACTCTCCGGAGGGGGGAGCTGTTATTTGGGATGACTGAGACGTTCATTGCCTCTCGACGGGAAGCGTTTCTGGGTTGCGGGGATGGCAGCGAGAGCTAGCAAAGCTCTTTCCATGTTGGCAGCTCTTCAATGGATTGGCTCCAGTTGCCTCATCCATATTTGCTTGGAATTAGATTTTCAGGAGCTAGTACCTGCTAAGGCCTTAGAAAATTACACTAAATTGGATGTTGTGGTCCAACACTTCCTTACCTCCTAGCTTAACTTCACATTTATTAAAAGGAATGAAAATATTTTCACTCATGAATTGTCTAAATGTTCAAATTTTCTTATTTCACCCATCATAGAAAAAGCTTCTTCTAATTAGATGGATAACAATATAATATTTGTTGTTTGCTTTACCCTTAAATAATATTACTACTAAAAAGAAAACCTTATGGTTTCGAGTATTATAGCCTTCCACCTTCATCATTAAGAATAGTACCTTGTAAATTGGGAAGGGAAACTACAGAATTCCTGCAAAACACTGATCAATTTATACACTCGGAGTTTGTTTTAGCATACAACATCAAGACGTAAAGTAGAGAGCGCAGTTCGCCGACTCGGGCAATTCTGATTAGCACAGTAATCGTTCGGCCACCCGATTGGAATCCCTTTACGGCATATTGCACAGTGACCATCACAACGCGATGCCGTTTCGGTTTCTTTCACCAAGGGCTCATCCTCCTTGACCGCATACCCCACGTCGCCGTATTCTCCTCCAACTTCTTCTTCTTCTTCTTCTCTAGCCCCGCCGCCGTCATAAGAAGAAGAATTATCAATTAGTTCCTTCTGCTCTTCAATTGCCACATTGACGATCCAGATTTTGTTATCCAGCACGCCTTCTTCCCTCTCGCTGTTGATAAAATCGCACGCCGAGTCAATGATCTCCCAGACTATCGAATCGAGATCCTCGGATTCCCTCATCTTCGCCGCAAGAGGGGAGTTGGAAATCAGTTGCGAGATGACGTTGTAGGCTTTGTCATCGCCGTCGTTGACGAGGTCGGCCTCGGGGATGTCGGCGGCGGAGATGGAGCCTTTATCGGAATGCGGCGGAGGGTGAGCGAGCCTGAATTGTATGGTAGAAGGAATAGATGGGATCCGCAGAGTGAACGATTCGTGGGTGATCGTTGGAGAGTAGTGGACGGCGGTTTGGGCATCGACGTCGGAGATTTTGGGATTTGCGGCGGCTTGGAGAGACATATTGTTTCTTTCTGTTCTTGGATTGGGCTTTTCTTTCGCGTAGAGAGGGTAATTGGACTTTATTTATAGGGACGGCGAATGGAAAGAGACTTGTACTCCAAGTAGGAGACGGAAACCTTTTAAAATTGGGGGTTGTTTCCAGATATCCTCGACCTGGGTTTAGGTGGTTGTTATTTGATAATGGGCTTTAGACGTGTGGGTCATGAACCCAATCGGAAAATAAAGGTCTTGGTTAATTCTCCTCTCCGATCAATCGTGGATGTCACAAATACACATGTCCTTCCTTAATACAACAGAAGAAATAAATAATGATAATCGATGAAATATAACAATAAGTATGTGGTTTTTAATTAGAGTGATGGACTATTTTATGTAGGGTTGGTTTTTCAGTATTGATTAATTAGTTAAAATTGATTAATCAATCATATTAGTTAAAAATCGGTTTAACCAAGATCGTTGTATCGGTGAAATTATGTAATTGTTTAAAATTCCGTTAACCATGGTTAATTGAAGAATGAAATTATTCTCAATTCTAAAAGAAATTATCCCAATTTTGGTATTAATATGTTGGTTAAATTAATCGGTCGAAAACTATGGTTATTTAATCGTGATGATTGGTTAATGATCGGTTAATTAACCTCCTCCTAGATTCGATCGGTAAAGATAATTAACCGACCAATCATGAAATTTAAATTATTACTAACCAAAACCAACCATCAATAATCGACTTAACTCATTTTCAGGTTGAATTCCACTGGAGAGAGAGATGATTTGGGTTGGAACACGAAGAATGCAATGTGTTACATTACAATAGAGAACACGGTAACTAGGCTTAAAACCCTTTATTTTTCGGTCACAATAACGATGCGTACAGGCTACCTCGTTAAACCAAGATGCCCTTGGCCCAGGCCCAATATAGCATGAACTCCTTCTTAAGCACCCAACAGGTAAACCGATTTTTATCAACTTTTAATTCTGTGGTGAAATATTTTGAATTACTAATTAATTGAGCAATCAGCCAATTTAATTAATCGAGCAGGATTTACATGAGACCCAAATTTTAACCAGTTACTTGGATTCGGGTTGTTACAAAGAATAATTAATAACCGATCATAATTAATCAAATAATTATGATTGTATACAAAAATAAGTTAATCAATCAATTGATCGATATGGTCGATATGGTGTTGATTGCTTGATTAATTGTCAATTAATCGATCAAGTCAGTATGTTATGGTCGGTGTTGGTAAAAAAAGAGATTATGGTCAAAATGGCCCCTATATTATTACAAATTAACCATTGAGCTTCTCTATTATTTTTCTTTTAATCAAACCCATACACTTTTCTCAGACCATCAAGCTTTTTTTGTGGCAGTTGTGATGAATTAATACATCCAGTTGGATATTTTGCTGCCATGGCACTTGTTGACTGGAATTTTTTTATTAATTACTAATTAGGTAAGTTTTAAAATTAAAAAATATATATATGATAGAGAGAAAATAAGGTGGGAGAAAAAAGAGTTGTAGGCCAATTAGAATTAAATAATCCATCTTCTAAAAAGGAATAAAATCATATTCTTTCTTTTTACTCCTCCAAATAAAATCAGATAATTTTCTACGATAAAAACTTAAACTTTCTGGAAAAATTTCTCTTGAATGTTTAAACAAGAAATATAAATTTCTTGTTTATAATCTGCTTCAATTGACACCATGAAACTTATTACAAACACCATATAATGGTGCCAATTGAAGCAAATTATAAATAAAAAATTCATATTTCTTTGTGAAACGTTCAAGAGAAATATTTTTAGAAAGTTTGATTTTTTATTATAGAGGATTATCTAATTTTATTTGGAGGAGTATAAGAAAAAATATGATTTTATTTCTTTTTAGGAGATGGATTGTTTAATTCTAATCGGCCTACAACTCTTTTTTCTCCCACCCTATTTTTTCTCTATAATATCTTTTTTTTTGTTAATTTTAAAACCTATCTGATTAGTAATTAATAGAGAAATCCTAGTCAACAAGTGCCACGTCAGCAAAACGTCCAACTGGACGTGTTAAATCATCACAACTGTCCAAAAAATGAAGGGCTTACTTGATGGCCTGAGAAAAGTGTAGGGGCTTGATTTAAAAAAAGTAGTAAAGGGGCTCAATTGTTAACTTGTAATAATATAGGGGCCATTTTGGCCATAAAATAGATATCAATACGAAGAGAGTTAGTTAAACGATTGTTTCCATTAAAACATCTCAAATTCTTAACCAATTAAAGTGACCACATGACCATTTTGTTAACTATAGGTATTTTCACGATTTAAGCATTCTAAAGTATAAGTGATCATTTTATTTTTATTTTCTCTTATCGGTTAGCATTGTTGCCTGTATTTAGACCCATCGTTATGAAATTACAACTATTTTGCTCCCTCCAATTTCTTTCAATTTCTCTCTTTTCTTTTTTCTATCTCTCTCCTCCTTTTTGCTTCCGATCACCGAACATCCCTTATTGTCGGAGCTCACTTTCAAGGTTGTCACCATTGATATTAAAAAAAATTTCCAGCATAACGACCGTACATCGACTAAATGACTTGGAACAGACCGTGTAAACTAAAAACACCACACTCAATACACTCACAAGCCAACCGCCAAACACAAACAGAGGACACCATAAATAAAAGGTTCAACTAGATTCAAGCCATGTGCCAACAAATCCTGGAAGAACAAGCCAATCTGCGGCAACATCCCCCACCCATCCTCCCAACCCCACCAAGAAGACAACCTCAGCTTGCAAACCATTACCATAGCTTTGATTTACTTTATTTCTCTCGTGATGATCCACCTTCATGGGCGAGGAAGTGCTCCAAACTTTTTTTCATTCACAACATTCGAACTAATGAGCAAGTGAAGTTGGCAGCACTCTACTTAGAGGAAAAAGTTAATATTTGCTACCAAGGTTGGTCCCTGGCGGAGAAAGACAACCATGGAAATTTTTCTCTAGAGATCTGATAAAAAATTTTGGGAATTCCGCTCATGTTAATGTGATAGGGTCCTTCAACAATATAAAACAAACTACTTCTATTTAAGACTATTATGAAAAATTTGAGGACTTCAGATCCAGAATGCAAGCAAGAATGGAGGACCCTCAATTGAAGCCAGGAAAAAAAATTTAGGAACCAATCTCGGTGGGCTACTAATTTTTCTAAAAAAACACCTCCGGCTGGAGGTAGACCTGTGTTCACAGGTAACAGGACCGTTGGTCTTTGTTTCAAATGCGGGGACAAGTATTTTTATGGTCATGTCTGCAACAAGAAGAGATTACTAGTGATGCAGGAGGAAGATGACCCTGAACATGACCCTGGCCTAGTAATGGATCCTGGAGAGGAAGAAGCTGCAACAGACCCCATATTGGTTGAGGAGGAAGAGGAAAAAGCTCTCCTGCAGATGGGAAACTCCTCAATTGGCTCCTCTATCAAGTTGAAAGGGAAGGTATGTAAGAAAACCCTGCTTATATCCTAATCGATTCTGGTAGTAGTCATACCTTCCTGAGCATACAATGTGTCACACAGCTCAAGTGCAAAACCGAAGCTGCAAATCACATGGGGTCAAAGTGGCAAATGGGGAGTCATTACTCTGTAACCTTAGCTACCCTGAGTTTGCCTTGTATATGCAAGGTGAAAGGTTCTCATGTGAGGCTTGGGTGTTACCCTTCAAGGGAAATAATTTGGTATTAGGGTGTGATTGGTTGAGGACAATCAGCAGTGTTGATGGATTTTAATCAACTCAGTTTGTCATTTATCTGTAATGACAAACCCCTAATACTTCAAGGCATTCCTAAGTTTGGTTAGTGCAAACTGATGGATGGTAGGGAGACCAGGAGGAGTATGGTTTATCCTCACCACTACTCCTTGGTGGGACACCTCTCTATCTTAGAATCTACACCAGCAGCAGTGACCGTTCTTGAGTTTTTGCAAGTTACATTGGATCGCTACAGTGACGTGTTTGCTACCCCAAAAACCCTACCACCAAGAAAAGAATGTGATCATAGCTTACCCCCTGGTTCCAAATCTCAAGGCCATTAATATGAGCCCTTACAGATACTCTCCAGCATAAAAGGATGAGACTGAGAGACTGATCTAAAAAATGATACATGCAGAGATCATCCAAATCAGTCACAGCCCTTTTGCTTCACTAGTGTTGCTGGTTCTCAAAAAGGATGGTACTTGGAAGTTTTGCATAGACTATCGGAAGCTCAACTCAGTTACAATTATGGAAAAATATCCCATTCCAATGATTGACGATCTGCTTGATGAGCTTCATGGCTCTAAATACGACCTTAGAACAGGTTACCTTCAAATCAGGATGAAGGTAGCTGATCAACCCAAGATAGCTTTTAAAACCCACCACGAGCACTCTGAGTTTAGGGCTATGCCATTAGGGTTATGCCATTTGGGCTCAGGTATTCATGGGTAACATTTACAGTTATCTCGACAACTCAAGTGTCGTATGTGTCCAAAGATTCTTCTCGTTATATTTCGCCTCAAATTAGTCAACACGGTCGAGACTGAACAGATTGATTTTGGTTTCTTATAATGCCAGTAATTCAATTAAAATTGAAAATTTAAGGTTTGATCAAAGGGGAGAAAACAAACTCTTGGATGAGATGATTCATCAAGCTCAACTTCCTAAAAGTAACCAGATCGAGCAAACGTTGGACTTAGATTGAATAAACGAATCCTCTTATCACTCGTATGAATCTGCGGCACGATCGTGCACGCGGATTACCACTACTAGCTTCCCAATCAAGGTTGGATGAACCTTAATTACACTAACCAGTAATGCACATCGAGAAGTTCTACAAAGTGATAAGGTGCTCTTTAAGAATTAAAGAGGAAATCATGAGTAATCGGAATTAGTATTAACTTGGCCCATTAATACCTACGCTACTGAGAACTACACCCAACTTTGGTCCATTAGGTGCAAACCAGAGCGCCCGCCAATTACAACATGAACAACCTTTAAAACTAAAAAAAAACACGAAAGGTAAAATCAAGTTATTGGCTTACCCCACCGATAACTTTCATCATATCAATTCCATAATCTATCAAATAAAGGTTTTAATAGATATAACCTAATTCAATCCGTAACAAGAACTAGGATGAAAACCCAACAATCAAAGCAATCGTTCATTTGAATCCAGTTATCCACCAATCGTCGACCCTATAATTTTAGGGAGAGTATCATAGCTCAAATCCTACATCTCAACCAAAAAACTCTGAAGATTTATCTCCTCATGATTCTAGAATAAGACATTTTAGAATTCGACCTAACCATCATCTTGATGAGGAGACGATGAATCGATCTTGTTCCAATCGTTGCATTTTATCTTCTAGCTTAAATCCTAACTTCAATCTTTAATGGGAACTCCTTTTGATATTCAATTGAGTTTCTAAGGATGGAATAATGGTGGTTTTTGTAAAGGGAAGTTGTAAAAAATCGAGTCTCTTCATTCTGGGGAAATCTTGGGCTTTTAATGAGATGTTTCCTTTTACTTGCCGATACCAAAAGTGCGTCGTATATATACAAAAAATTTGCTGCGCACTTTTGGTATATTTAAGGCACATTTTTGGTATAAATGTCAGAGACCTAACATCTGATTTAGGACCAAAAGTGACTTGCGCACTTTTAGTCTATGTTAGGTGCATTTTTGTCTTCAAACCCGATTCGGTGATTTTCTCTATTCTTTGATGCATCCAACTCCTCCTTTCATATCATATAGCTCCAAATGATGCCCCGATACCGCCATGATTGTGAAATCTATCAAAAACACTCCAAAAAAATCAAATGGACCCCGAATGGGTCCGAGACAGTAAATCGAGATAGATGTTAGACATGCACGAAACATCCTAAACATCAACCCAAAACTATACGAATATGCATCAAGTACCCCCCAGTTAAGCTTTACTTGTCCTCAAGCAAAAGGCTGATAAAGGCCATAGAACACATCTATAATCAAATCAACTACTAACAAAGCAAAGAAAATTCATAATCCTCAATGCATCCCTAAATTGCTTAATAGACAAATGAACCTTAAACAAACCATGTAAGGGCGTCACAAGAAGTTCCCCAACTTGCCACACATCATCATACACGTTACACCAACCATCTAGACTTACTCTCCAGGGAAAAATGGCTCAAAGATGAAGCAAACAATGAACTCACTCACAGTGTATCAAGGATAGTGTTTATGCACTCATCATCATCTCTGAAGTGCGCTTCCAACACTTGCACATTTACCTACTCCTACTCATCACATCATGGCACTACAAGCACTAATCTAGAGGTCTTTTATCTGGCTTTGTAATGTGGACAGAAAAGTGAAGAGAATGTGAAATGACTTTTGGTTTTGTGTATACTTAGCAGCGAACGACTCGGTCTACTCTAATATGGAGTTAAGCTACTAATCACAAACAATGTTATGCAAGGATTTCAAAATGCTAAAAGCTCAGACTAACTCATCTATCCTTTATGCACAAACTACTACTTCGAGCTTTTATGCTCGTTATTTGATCTAACTCGAGACCTTTTGGTCTTCTTTTGACTTTTCGATTTTTCTTCTCTCGAGACTGGATTTTTTACTTGTCTCCTTCCTTTTTTTTCGAGTTTTTCATAATTTTTTTTCATTTCATTTTTTTTCCGAGATTCTACATACACATCAAACAGAACAAGGGAGACTGCATAATCTTGCATTCTTTATAATTAAGCAACTCTGACTCCTAGACTCGACCGAGTTACATGCCACTAATGTACACATGATCAAATGAAGGCTTGAAAGAATGGGGATATAATATTATGGGGGCTTTGGATATGATCGGGTTACCTATGGGGAAGTTAAAGGACACGATGGTTATTTTTGTGGTGGAGCTTTTCTAAGTGCCTCAATCATTTTAGTGCATTAGTGCCGAGCGAATTCAGAGCAGTATCATGCAAGTATCGGATTAACAATGAACAGAGAAGACCACTCAAAATAATTTAGGAACAAATCTACTAATGAAGCAGATTACCTAACTACAAAATGGCCTTTTAAACATCACAATGTTTGCTACACGGTAATTCGGTAACGTGCATATTCGGTCACATCAAGTTGGAGAGTATGTGCTACTCTAAACACATCAAAGCAACTCTTAAGAACGAATCAATAGACTTAGATCATTGGCCAATACTCCTATCAAATCTAGGTTCACATGTAAATCAACAATTTAAGTGTGCAAATCATAGGGAAGTATTCTTACCATGTCAAATAATTATTTCGAAGATGGTTCCAACAAGCTTGAGATTTGGACTGATATGCAATACGACTACCCAACAAGACTAGCATACAAAAATCCTATGCAAACCCACACACACTTAGTTCGGACAGTGTCCTCATTGAATGAAACGAAAAGTTACATAGGAAAACCTGGATGATGATAGATATCTGAGATACTTGATACATGATCCATGAGGTTTGAATTCGGCTGCTAATTCTCTCTTGAAACACAATCACACACACACACAAACAAAAATAAAAGTAACGAAAGGAACCGGGACAAGTGTCCAAATGCCACACATTAAATAAATATGGATACATCATCTGAAAAGAAATAAATAAAAACTACAAGGTAGAACAATGTTACTCAATCACTGGTCCTGTGGATGAGGGGAAGGCGGGAGGTAGTATGATCCGGTCTGGTGGTAGGAGAAATGCCTGAGATAGCGCATCGGCTCCTTATAGTGCGGCTGCTCTCTCCTCTGCTGCTCCTCAAAAAAGCGTCTGTGGGCATCCTGTTCAGTTGCCAACTCAGCCAGCTGACTATCCTGATGAACCAGCCACAAAGACTGCTCCTGCTACCAAGGCAAACCACCCTTAAAGAATTAAGTCTGCCAAGCTATCTGCTGCTGCTGCCAAGATAAACCACCCTCAGAGAATGAAGTCTGCCAAGATGTCTGCTGCTGCTGCCAAGGCAGGGTGCCCTCCTCGAAAAAAGTTTGCCACTGATGAATCGACTACATGGTCGCCTATGAGGTCTTCTGAAAACGAGTGGGTGGTGGCATGTGGGGAGGCTCCTGGAAGACCGTTGAATCGTGCATCTCGTGATCTGTCTCTTCTCTCTGCTTTGCATGCTGAGATGCTCCACGCCTGCGGCCTCGACCATGTCCCTGCATTTGAACTCTCTGCCCCCATCAATTATGGCGAGCCCGAATCATAACTGGATCCTAAGAAGCAACATCAAGATCGATGTTCATGGACTCCAAAATTTCCACTCCAAGATAAATCGTCGGAGGAGCAGGTGGCACCGGTACTCCATCCCAATGGTGGCCCAACCCTTTCACACGCATAATCCTTCGAACAAACTGTCCACGTGGCAAAGATGCCATCATCTTACTTTGCCGAGAATGGAAGAACTTGGCGACTACCCATCCCAAGTGAAGCAGCTGATGAGTACACATAGCACGAAAGAAAATCAGTTCGTCTTTTAGGACATGGTGGGCTACCCTTTCAGCCCTATCCCGATAGGCTATACCGTAGTGGTAAAACATATGGAACATATTGGTATAGGGTCGATGATCTGAGTATAGGACAAAGTGGAGGTCCAGAATTTAACTGAACGATCATCTTCATTTAATGTTATACCTCTCCAAAGCCTGTTAAGTTCCTTGCAGAGTGTGGGTGGTTCTTTGCTTTCTTGGTAAGGTCCCACGAGTTTATTTGGGTTGTTGAAGTGGTACCCAATGACTCTTGAAACTCATTAAGTGACTCAGTATAACATGTCCCTTCGAGACGATATGAAATACATCTCAAGTCTTTGTATTGTTCATGAGACTTAAATTGGAAAGAACTCCAAAACTCATGAAGAGTGGGAAGATGCGGCTGAGCATCTATCTTAGTCAACTAGAGAAGTCTGGAGTTTGTGAGTTCTTCGACGATGGAATCCTCCCAATCTGGATGCGTGGCTCTGATGCTGTCAATGTTGGTGACCACAGTTGATGCAGCTGGCAGTTCACGGTGCTCTCAGTATCTGACCCATGCCCTGATGTCCATCGCGGTGAGGAAGCAGTGTATATCTCTTTGTATTCTTGATGCAAGAACATGTGCAGGTCGCTTAGGTTCTCCCTCCAAAGATGATGGTGATGAGAGGGCAGCGGCCCTTGACTAGTGGAAGCCCGAGTACTAGCACCCCGTCCATGATTACTGCAAAAAAGAGAGAAACCACATTACACAACATTCGACAGCCACCCCCACACTTTTCTCATTAGAACAAAGAAACAATCACGGGGTGGCTACAACTAAGTTCGATTATCACTTTTTCACAGCATAATAACAATTCACTAGTCATTCACCACATCCCAACAACCAATATAATCTCAGAGCTGCTTACATTAACCACGATTCAACAATCAAGAGCAACTCACAGGGGAAGATCTCAAAAACACTTTAAATTTTTTGACCGAACTCGCTATTTTCATAAAGCAAAATATATTGAATCACGGGGCAAATCAATCAACAAAATCATATCATCCCCAATTATATTATAGCATAATCAATTTTCAAAATCCTCAAACCCAAAAAATCAGGATTCATCCCAACATTCAACCTAAATCCAAACCAAGCATAATTTGAGCAATACAACAAAAGAGAACAAGGGAGAAATAAACATAGGTACCGACTTGCCCCTAGCCATGAAGAATCGACCGAAAAAACAAACAAATCCGGCAAAAATCGAAGTTTGGTGAAAAACGGGTTAAAATTGCTCAGACGGGATGAAAACTTAATGGATTTAATTCAAATCAGAGAGGGGGGGGGGGGGGGGGGGGGGCGGCTCAGGCGAACGATAATACAATGGCGGCGGATGGTGAAAAGATCGATGGTAGTGGATGAGTTTGTGAAAGAGAATGAAGTTGTGGAGAAATTGAGTTGTTGTTGCTGCTGATAAATCACGATTTTGTACCAAAATTGAGTTGCTATTGTTGTGTAAATAAGGCGTATTTTTTGTATATATGTCAGAGGCTGAAAGGTTCCAAAAAGCATAAAAAGTGCGCCCCAATAGACCGAAAGTGCGCTGCGCACTTTTGGTCTGTTTAAGGCGCATTTTTGGTATAGAAACGGCAAAAGAAATTCAGCCCCAAATTTCAAAATCAGCAGCTCACAAATCGAAACAGGACCCAAAGCAAATCGTTCTAGACTCTATCTAACACTCAATCATGCAACAAGGACACACAAATCACAATCTAAGGTCTTTATTCTTTATTCTAACTATGGATAAGTAAAGGGTGCCTCCCAAGAGCGCTTATTTATCATCTTTAGCTAGCCGTCCTCCCATGAACAATTTAAAGTGGGAAACAATCAACCTCGTCGACAACACCAACGGTGTCACCAGCTCGGTAGAGTTTTCAAACGGTAACTATTCCCTTTGAAAGGTTTAGTGGAGGGTCATGCGCTAACCTCGATGGTCCTATAAGGGAAGACTTTGGTGATAGTGAATGGACCACTCCATTGGGATTGCAACTTTCATGAAATAGCCTGAGCCTTGAGTTAAAATGGACGACTAGGTCGCCTTCCTTGAAATCTTTGATTGTCCTCAAGTGGGAGTCATGATACTTATGGGTCCGCTCCTTGTATATCCTGGAGCTCTCATAGGCATGGTGTCGGAGCTCCTCCAGCTCATGTATCTGAAACTTTTGATGTTCACTGCAAAGACTAGCATCCATGTTGAGAAACTTTGAAGCCCGGTACGCTTGAGCTCAAGTTCGACCGGTAGATGGCAAGATTTTCCATATACGAATGTATAGGGAGTGGTCCCTATAGGTGTTTTGTACACGGTACTATATGCCCAGAGAGCGTCATCGAGCTTACTCGGCCAATCTTTGTTCGATTGGTTGACGGACTTTTGTAAAATTCTTTTCAGCACTTGGTTTGTAACCTCAGCCTGCCCACTAGTCTGAGGGTGATAGATAGTAGACAACCGGTGTGACACACAAAGCGGTAGCACACCCGGTAGAACTGACCCTGAAAATAGGTACCCCTATCCCTAATGATAGGACGAGGTGTCCCAAACTGAGAGAACAACTTGATTAAAAATTTCCCTACGGTTCTAGCGTCATTAGTGGGAAGAGCTAAGGCCTATGCCCACTTAGAGACATAATCAACAGCTACAAGGATATATTTGACACCATTAAACTGAGGAAATGGTCTCATGAAATCTATCCCCAAACATTAAAGATTTTGCTGAGAACATTAACATTTTGAGGCATCTCATCCAGAATAGAGATGTTGTCAGACCTTTGACGTCTATCATAAGACTTCACATAGTCAAAACTATCCTTATAGTCATTAGACCAATAAAAAATCGAAATCATATACCTTTCAGGCGGTGCAGTCAGCACTAAGATGTCCTCTAGTTGCCCTGACGTGGTAGTGCTTGAGGATAGAGTTGGTCTCGCTGTAGGGCACACATTATTGGATCACCTGATCCGCACCTCTATAAAAGAGGTACGGATCATCCCAGAAATAGTTCGTCATGTCAATCAGAATCTTCAGCTTTCCTTGTGGGGTGACATCCTTTGTGAAGGATCCACTGGTGAGGTAATTGGCTATGTAAGCAAAACATGGCCCTTCCTTGACTTGAGCGATGACCATGAAGAGTCTCTCATCCAGAAAGCACTCCTGAATGGGGATCCCATCTGGCTTTTTTATCTCCTCTTCCATCCGGGCGGGAGAGGTGGTCTGTTGCCACATTCTCAGAACCCTTCTTATCCTCGATCTTGAGGTCAAACTCTTACAGTAACAATATCCACCTGAGAAGGTGCGGCTTCGCATCTGGCTTGCTCATCAAGTATCTGATAGCTACATGGTCAGTGAAAACCATGGTGTGAGAAAGTACCAGGTAGGATATGAACTTATCAACCGCAAACACCACAGCTAGCAGCTCCTTCTCTATGGTGGTGTAGTTCCTCTATGCATCATTCAGTGATTTGCTAGTGTAGTAGATAGGGTGGCAACGATTACCCTTCTGTTGTCCCAGAACAGCTCCCAAGGCAAAATCACTGGCGTCACATCAGCTCAAATGGAAGTGACCAATCCGGATAAGGAAGGATTGGTGCACTTGTGAGCTTTTCCTTGAGAAGCTCGAAAGACTACTTGCACTCAGTGGTGATTACCAATGAAGCATGTTTCTCAAGGAGGCGGTTTAAAGGTGTAGCAATGTTGGAGAAGTCCTTGATGAATCAGGGATAGAATTCTGCATGGCCCAAAAAACTGCGAACACCTTTCACTGAAGAAGGGAGTGGAAGATTTCCTATCATCTCGAGATCATATAATCCACTTTGATCCCTTTTCCAAAAACCTTATGGCCTAGTAAAATCCCTTCTCGGACCATAAAATGGCACTTTTTCCAACTTAAAACTAAGTTAGTTTCTATACATCGCTGCAAAGACTCTCTTCTGATTCTACAAACAATGGTTGAATGAATCACCATACACAGAGAAGTCATCCATGTAGACCTCCATGATTTCTTTTACCAAATCAGAAAAGATTGCCAACATACATCTCTGAAAAATGGCGGGGGCGTTACACAATCCAAACGGCATCCTTCAATATGCAAACGTGCTGAAAGCGCAAGTGAACGTCGTCTTCTCTTGATCCTCAGGAGCTATTGGGGTCTAGAAGTATCCCGACATCCCATCTAAGAAACTAAAATACTCATGGCCAGCAAGGCGTTCGAGCATCTGATCCATGGGCAGGAGTGGGAAGTGATCCTTCCTGATGGCATCATTTAATCTCATGTAATCGATGTAGACACTCCGACCTGTGACAGTACGGGTGGAGATGAGTTCCTTCTCCTCGTTCTTAACCATTATGAAGCCTCCTTTCTTCGGTACCACTTGCACCAGACAAACCCATTCACTATCAATAATGGGGTAAATGATGTCAGCATCCATCAGCTTCACAACTTCCTTCCAGTAAATTTGGATTCTGTCTCCGTTGAGGTTCAAATATCAAACAAAAGTTTTCTTCCATCAAAATCTTGTGCGTGTAGAAGCTTGGAGTGATGCCCTTGATGTCTGAAATCTGCCAAAGCAATTGCCTCCTTATGATGTCTGAGAAAATCCACCAACCTCTCTTTCTAGCTCGGTGTGAGAGACTAGCTGATGATCCCCGATAATTTGGAGCCTTCCATGAGGAATGCATACTCCAAATGAGCTTGAAGTGGTTTGAGCTCGAGCTCGGGTGGCTCCTTGTATGACGTTTTCTTCAATGTAGATACTCCCATGACCGGAGTAACCTCAACACAATCCTTAGTCAGATCTATATCTGGATCCTGTTCATCGGATAATTCCTGCAATATTTGATTACTGAAGGACAAATCCAAGGCATCTAGATCAAACAAAGCATGAACTTGGAAAGCTGAAGCAATGGCATCCACATCCTCAAATTCAACCTCATCAAAATCAATATCATCTTCAGCATGAGAAACGTCATGCTCCTATTTAACTTGAAAGTAGCCTCTTCCTTGTCAACACGCATGGTGAGAGTTCCCTCAAATACATCTATAATTTCTTTAGATGTGTTGAGGAAAGATAAGAGATAAATCAGTATCTCCGGTATCAACCACCGCAAAATCAACTAGGAACATAAAATTTCCAATTCGCACAGACATTTTCTACTACTCCTCTAGGATATTCAAGTGACTTATCAGCAAGTTGAATTCTTATTCTAGTCGGTTTAAGTTCATTTAGGTCTAGTGTTCTATAAACATAATATGGCATTACATATATGATAGCACCTATATCAGCTAATCCCTTTTCAATGTCCAATTCACCAGTTCTACAAGGGGTATGGAAACTACCCAGATCCTTAAGTTTTGTCGGAATGAATGTGGAGACGATTGCTAAACACTACTTGTTGAGGGTGATGTTTGCAGCTTCTTTTAGCTTCCTCTTCTTGGTCAAGATCTCCTTTAAGAACTTGGGGTACATCAGCATCTTGGCAATGGCTTCAGTGAAAGGAATTGTGAGTTGCACTTCCCTAAACATTTATACGAATCGGGAAAAACTCCTGGCTCGAGAATCCTCATCAAGCCGGTTGGGATATGGGGCCTTTGGCTTGTAAGGTGCCGAAATCGGTTTCGAGCTAGAATTAGCTCCCTTGGTCCTTAATGCCCCCTTATCCGTAGGAGGTGGGAGTACTCCTGCTTCATCCTTGCCGGCTCAATCTTCAACTTCATCTGACTCATCCTTGTCCCCCAACTCATCCTCCTTGAGTTATGCATCTTCAGCAATCAGCATTGGAGGGACCGACATTGGAGGCTTTACTACTGAAGGAATGGGATTAGTTTGCTTCCCACTCCTTGTAGTAGTGGTCTTCAACTCAGCATAGTCACCTTTTGGGTTCTCCTCTATATTTCTGGGCAAGGTTGGTTGTCGAGTGGAGAGGGCCTTCCTGTGGTTGGTTTGGAGCCTGTCCTTGAGGTCCCGGACCTTATTGGTAATTTCGGTAACCTTGATTTTTCCGTGGATGGTTGTAGTATCCACCTTGGTTGGGTCGGAAGTTATTTTGGTAACCACCTGAATTGTACCCAACTTGTTGATTATGATCCCCATGGAGATAATCTACCTACTCAAAATTCTCCACATCTTCTTCCAAAGCAACTTCCTCTGAGAGTAGTTGACATGATAAAACATCATGTCCTTCATGTCCACAACCCTCGCAGTAGTACACCATCACTGCCTTCCTTGGTTGAGGTTTTAGAGGGGGTGCAACCTCTTTGATAGGTGCCTTAGGGAAAGCCATGTTATTCATATGATGCACCAATGCATCAACCTTGGAGTGGAGAAGATGGAGGGACTAGTCGGAATTGTCGTCGAGGGCTTGTTGTGGATTGATTGGCGATGATGGTGCACTTGGTGCTTGTAAGCTCCTTGGCGCTTGTTTTCGCGCGCAACTCTTGGTTTTTATAGCCATTTGTTTGAATAACTGCATACACCTCGTTGGAGTGAGCGACTTCAAATCACCATCAACAGCCTAATTGATCATTCGCGTGTTCTCATAATCAAGAGCACGCACGAAGATGTCCACCAAAGTCCAATCCTCCATGTTGTGATGGGGGCCAGGAGTACAAAAAGGACTGGAAACGGTCCCAGGTCTCATGGTCAAGTTCTCCATATCTCTCCTGAAAGTTATTGATTTGAGCCTGATTGCATCCGTCTTATAAGGTGGAAAGAATTCGTCTAAGAATGCTTTAGCCAAAGCATCCCAAGTCCGCAATGAATTGATTGGTTGATTGTCCAACCAAGCTTTTGCCTTCCCTTATGTGGACGCTATCTGTATGAACCCCATTGAACTTCATGAGCTATACAATCTCGGTGAAGTGTCTCATATGCTGACTCGGGCACTTGTGATCATTGCATCAATATGGTCTCTACTGCACCATCTGAACATATGGAGATTCACTTCAAAATTCCAGTTGTCAACTACCAGAGGGACTATGCTCGAGCCAGTGCCCGTAAGTGTGGGTTTAGCATAGTTCCTAAGTGTTCGGGCTGCATCTCCATTCTGTTTGGTTCTTCGAGTTCCTCTACTTCACTTGAAGAACTCGATTGAGAAGAAACCGTTGGTGACAAGGAAGATGCTGAAGGTGAGGAGCGAGGTGGTGATGCTGACGGTGATGAATGAGGTGGTGAAGGCCATGGTAGGACAACCTCTAAGTTGAGGATGGGTTGATGTTGAGGACACAAAAAAACTCAAGGTGGTGTGAGATTACTCTACAGATTCCGGAGTCTTCGTTCACGAATTTGGCTAGATTGTCTCATATACTACACCTGAAATTCTGCACATCCAAAAACAACAAATCAAAGTGGAACCCAAACAAACAACAAAGGGAAAGGAAAACAAAAACTAGACCGAAGTCGAATACCTAAATCGGCACCGACTAAGTCCTTTCGAAGGAACGAGAGAGAGAGTCCCTGACAATGGCGCCAAAAACTTGGTCGCCAAAATAACTGTGAAGTTATCTCGACAACTCAAGTGTCGTATGTGTCCAAGGATTTCTCTCGTTATGCTTCTACTCAAACTAGTCAACATGGTCTAGACTGAACAGATTGATTTTGGTTTCTTATAATGCTAGTAATTCAATTAAAACTGAAAATTTAAGGTTTGATCAAAGGGTAGAAAACAAGCTCTTGGATGAGATGATTCATTAACCTCAACTTCCTAAAAGTAACCAGATCGAGTAAAAGTTGGATGTGGATTGAATAAAACGAATCCTCTTATCACTTGTATGAATCCTTGGCATGATTATGCAGGAGGATTACCACTACTAGCTTCCCAATCAAGGCTGGATTAACCTTAGTTAGGCTAACAGGTAATGAACACCAAGAAGTTCTACAAAGTGATCTGCTCTTTCATAATTAAAAGAAATCACGAGTAATCGAAATTAGTATTAACTTGGCCCATCAATAACTAAGCTACTGATAACTACACCCAACTTGGTCCATTAGATGCAAACCAGAGCGCACGCCAATTACAAGAGGAACAACCTTTAAAACTAAAAGAAACACAAAAGGTAGAATCGAGCTATTGGCTTACCCCATCAATAACTTTCATCTATCTTAGATTGTTAATAATATAGATTCTAGAATCTATCAAATAAAGGATTTCATAAATTTGACCTAATTCAAGCCGTAACAAGGACTAGGTTGAAAACCCAACAATCGAAGCAATCGTTCATTTGAATCCAGTTATCAACCAATCATCGACCCTATACTTTTAGGGAGAGTATCATAGCTCAAATCCTACATGTCAACCAAAAAACTCTAAAGATTTATCTACTCATGATTCTAGAAGAAGACAATTCAAAATTCGACCTAACCATCATCTTGATGAGGAAATGATGAATCAATCTTCCTCAAATCATCGCTTTTTATGTTTTAGCTTCAATCCTAACTTCAATCTTAAATGGGGATTTGATGAGAAGATGATGAATCGATCTTGCTCCAATCGTCGCTTTTTATCTTCTAGCTTCAATCCTAGCTTCAATATTCCATGGGAATCGTTTTGATCTTCAATTGAGCTTCTAAGGATGGTATAATGGTGGGTTTTTAGAGGGAAGTCGGGAAAAATCGAGTCTCTTCGTTCTGGGGAAGTCTTGGGCTTTTAAGGAGGCATTTCCTTTTGCCTTCCGGATACCTAAATTGTGTCGTATATATACCAAAAGTGCATTGCGCACTT
The DNA here is from genome assembly GCA_030674075.2 of Linum usitatissimum. Taxonomy (NCBI): domain Eukaryota; kingdom Viridiplantae; phylum Streptophyta; class Magnoliopsida; order Malpighiales; family Linaceae; genus Linum; species Linum usitatissimum. The sequence continues at coordinate 1,124,940 of JAUJYP020000468.1, read as the reverse complement.
TTGGTATATTTAAGGCGCATTTTTGGTATAAATTTCAGAGACCTGATATCTGATTTAGGACCAAAACTGCGTCCTAACAGACCAAAAGTGTGTTCCGCACTTTTGGTCTATGTTAGGTGCAGTTTTGGTCTTCAACGCCGATTCGGTGATTTTCTCTATTCTTCAATGCATCCAGCTCCTCCTTGCACATCATATAGCTCCGAATGATGCCCCAATGTTGCCGTGATTCGGAAATCTATCAAAAACACTCCAAAACAACATCGAACGGACCTCGAACGGGTCTGAGACATTAAATCGAGATAGATGTTAGAAATGCACGAAACATCCTAAACTTCTACCCAAAACTATACGAATATGTATGAAATGTCACTTAAACGAGGCCGATGAACACGATAAATCGAGTGTCATCAAATGCCAACTACTATAATTTCATACAGGGATGCGATTTTTACCAGTAACTTCTAGAAATAACTGTTCAAACTTTAAGGTACGAAGTTGCATTACTCCACTACATATCACCCTCAAACTGATCGGCAGACAGAAAGGTTGAATTGGTGCCTTGAGGACTACTTATGTTACATGGTGAATGGCCATCCTAAAGAGTGGAACAAGTGGTTAGCTATGGTTTAATGATCGTACAATACTAACAACCATAGACGCATGCAACACACCCCCTTTTAACGTATTGTATGGCTATCCACCGTCTCAATTTTCCATCCAAACCCACTTATCTACATCCACTGTAGCGGTGGGAGAGAAGCTTCAACATTAGTATCGGTTAATCACTCTCTTCAGTGCTAATCTGGCTAAGGCTGAGAACAAACAAAAATAGTTTGCAGACAAGCATCACACAGAAAGGTCATTTTAGGTGGGAGCCTGGGTTTACTTGAAACTCCAACCCTACAGGCAAGGTTAAGTGGCGTAACACACTAACCATAAACTATCTCCTTGATTTTATGGACCATATGAAGTGATTAAGCACATTGGAAAGGTAGCCTACGAGTTATCCCTGCCCCTAGGAAGCTTAATTCATCTAGTGTTTCATGTGTCGTTACTCAAAAAGGGGTATCATTAACTGAGGGTGGTCCAGACTACACTACCAGATACTGTTATTGCAGGCCAGCTCAAGATCGAGCTAGTAGCTATCCTTGCCAGGCGTTTTGTGAAGCAGAACAATGCAACAATTACTCAAGTTTTGGTGCAATGGAAGATTGGCAAACATTCAGGGATTCATTTCCAGAATTTAAGGCTTGAGACAAGTCTTAAAGAAGCAGAGGGGACTGTCAAGAACAAGACCATTTTGTTAACTATAGATCTTTTAATGATTTTAACTTTCTAAAGTAGAAGTGATCATTTTATAGTTTTTCTTTCTCTTATTCGTTAGCATTGTTGTCTGCTAAAAGGAGGACTGAACTCAGACGGAACTCACTCCAACACACCAAACAAGGGCCTTCAACTTCGAGACCACTGATATACTCCTCCAGCAATCACAAACATCGTTCAAGCAATCTTCTCAATGATGTATATTACCAATTTCAGGTAGAATATGCTGCATAACTGTCCTAGAAAATTGACAGTGAAAGAATAAATGATCTCTACTTTCTTTTACACCACCACACAACAAGCAGATGGGGTCAACAAAAGGATCTCACTTAGCAATTCTATCCTTGGTGGCAATCCTTCCTTTAGTAATCAACCAATCAATCAAACTATGCTTAGGAATCCTGCAATCAAACCATAACATATTGGACCATTTGACAGTAGTAGCTTTAGGCCTAATCGATTCATACACAAGACTCACCTTATGCTTGTTCATGATTTTGCCTCCCCACAAGCAGTTCGCTCCACTGCTATCTTTTGCAATAAAATTGAATGTGAAAGTTTTAAGCTTCATAATGTGATTCCAATGCCAGGATCCAACTGAGGAGTTAAAGCTCCAAAGGTCTCTCATCTTAAGACAATATTTATAAGCCCATTCAACCCATAGAAAACCACTTATAACAAACAGATTCCATAAGTTCTTTATCACATTAGCATCATCCCGGGTCAAACAATCTTTTAAACCTAAACCAACTTCATTCTTTGGAAGGCTCCTTAGACCTCCCCCCCCCCTCCCCTCCACTGTTCCTCAGAGAAAATGACCGCAACTTCTTTAAGCAATGTCTTTGGTAAAAAAACATCGACATCTAGTATTGCATAATTCCACCCACTACTGATTGAACAAGCTACAATTTTCCTGCATGAGAAAGCAATTTAGCTTTCCGATCAGTAACACGCCTCGTAATTTTATCAATTAATGCACGATAGTCTTTTCTATTAAGTTTCCCAACACAAAGATGAATTCCCAAGTAGCAAAATGGCATAATCCCTAAACGAAACCCAACACATTGCACTAACTCATCAGCTCCCACCTGATCAACTCCAACAAGAAAAGCTCACTTTTTCTGCATTGTAGCTCAACCCCGAGTAAGAATGAAACTGAGCAAGAACTTCTTTAACCCCATTAATTGAAACCCTGTCCCCTTTTGTCAAGATCATAAGATCATTCGCAACACATAGATGAGTAAGCCTAACATTCTTACATTGAGGATGATAATGAATTTGTCCCTGCACCGCAGGTCTATCCAAAGAAAGCAGACAAAAATTCCATTGAAATCACAAAGAGATATGGAGAAATGTGATCTCCTTCCCTAAATCCTCATTTTCCAAGAAATAACCATAAAAAGCTCCATTGAAACTAACTGAAAGCATCAACGACTTAAAACAAGCATGAATCTAATGAATAAGTGTGAAACCCGCCCATAGACGACTCGATCGAACCACACGGTTCGATCCATGCAATGCTCGTGGGTTCACTCAACACATAAATATAATAACTGACATACAATAACTAAACTAAAATATCCTCAAATCATAAGTAAAATGATAGCGGAAATAAACATAGCATCCAAGGCTCGGAATAAACAACTAAACATCTCTGAAAAACATCCCAACCAGGGGAAACAACAACTAAAAACTAAGTCTGTCAATCAATTGAAAACATGGAAACTATCTGAAAACTTGAAAAGAATGGAAGAGATAACTAAGGTTCTCCATGGTACCTCTCTTTGCAACTTCCATAGTCACTCCGAGGTTGTATCGCTACTCGTGCTCCCTTCTTAGGCGACATTAGCTCTTAAAGTCCTAAGGTTTTTCATGCATGAAGAAACGCGACGGGGTCAGCGATAAGCACTGAGTAACTAAGCCTGAATGTGAAGAACTAAACTAGTATCTAGTAATGTGACCCTATGGTTCTTTAGGCACCATCCTAACGTTAGCCACCCCTAGCTATAAGCGGACAACCTCATGGTCGATCAGACTATGAAACCACCCTGAAAGCCCTGAGAGAAACACTAAAGCTTAACTCATCATGTCTTGTATGAACCTGAATGAATCATGGGGGATTGTGCAATCCATGGGGTGGGCGACCAACGTATAACGGGAGCTAATTTATATAGTCCCGATTCTTATCCAAAACATGAACTATGAATCATACGCACAATTCCTTGATGTGAGCTTATGCTCGAAAATAACAACTATTTGTGTAGTAGATCACACGCTACTACATAGCCTGAAATACTTAACTGCAAGTCACAACCACCTATACAGTAGATCACATGCTACTATACAGTCCAGTAAATCCAAGCAAGGATTCCTGACAACTAATCATAATTCTTCGTACAAAGCATAAAAGTAATCCTAACCCCAACCTCTGAAAGCTTTCCTTTGAAGAGTCTGATCTGAAGCCGTCTCTCAAAAGCTCGGTTGCCTGATCCGTAGGACCTAAAGAGATCAAACGTAGGATTGAAATCCCAAAACCTCTAATCTAAACCGAACAGGGTTTACCAACATAGGATTCACAATAAAGGATTAAGAAAGGAGGTAGAAGGTATATTACCTTCTGAAGCTTCCTCGACGATCTCTAAGCCTCTCCTACTGATTTGTGACTGATTAACAAGTTCCTCTACCCTGCCTGGAACAAATCACCGCTCGTCAGTGATTTCAAAATGATTATGTTTCTATAATTCGGAACTCTGGAATCGCCACTCTATTTTTATAAGCAAATAACCACGCCCATGGCCTACTCACAACCACGTTTGTGGTGTCATGGCAACAACACCCGTGACCTACTGATGGTTACGACCATGATCCTCCTATCAGCCACGAAGGGGACTATCACTAACCACGACCATGATCTACCAAATGGTCATGCCTATGACAGACTATACATGCCTGTGATGGTCTATCTAACAGCGATTGAAAGAGATTCACAAAAATCGTAATTAAACCCCGAGTCAGACATTAACCTGAAATCGGGGTGTCACAATAAGATTCTCAGGGAACTGCATAGTACAGAAAATATCAAGAATGAACTTTCATTTAACCGAATCAAAGGCCTTTCAGAGGTCAATTTTAAAGGTGCTTTTGGGAGAAATTAAGTTTTTGTGATAATTACGAATAAGCTCATGAGCAAGAATAACATTATCACAAACATACCTTCCACTAATGAATGCCGACTGAGAAGAACTGATAATGTCAGGAAGGAATCCATGCAAACGATTAGCCAGCACTTTAGAAATAATGTTATAAGTTACGTTGCAGCAGGATATGGGCTTAAAATCACTCACAGTAGTAACATTGATCCTTTTTGGGAATCAGTGCAAGAACCACTGAATTAACACCTTTAAGAAAGTAACCACCTTCAAAGAGACTATGAATGGCTTAGGATAAGTAGGAAAACTAATTTCAGTATAGATCTGCATTGCATAGTGATAAAAAATACTATAAGGGAAGATCAACACCTTACTAGCATTAAAAGACACTCCACAATGACCATTAATAAGAAATTTATCGAGTCGATAAGCAATAGGGTCACTCTCCCTATTAATCCACATGAATTTAGGGCCAGAGTAGAGGTGATCATCCAATTCACAGTCACGAACACATTGTTCGAAATCATCCATCCCAACAAACAAAGAAGGGAAATTGGAAGCCTCATCCAAACTAAGAACAACATTAACATCACCAGAGACCATCCAAGGCTTCCCAACAGGGATCTATGCAACAAGCAGCAAATATAATTCTCTTCTTCCAGCAATACTTGTATCCGCATACACAAAGGTATAGTAACTTTGATCAATCATAACATGAATCAATTACGAAGGTTCGATCAATACTGAAACTTGGACACCTTGCCTCCAGAGTAACCAGATTTTACCAGGATCTCCTTTAAAATAGAACTCAGCCAAACAACCAGGAAAATGAGAAGAGAAACTATGAGCCATTTTATTGTATCTAATTCTAGGATCCAAGATAGCTACTATTAGACTTACTAATAATAGACTAAAGGACAACAAATTTCTGCTGGGAATTAAACCCACACATATTCCAAATAAAGAGCTTCATTTACCTTTCCTACCCCGATTCCTCCCATCCCCCCCCCCCCCCTCTTCCATGACCACGCTAAGACACAACTTTGCTATGACTAAGGAAATCTCCAAATTTCGGCTTAGCTGCATCAGGGCCATAAGAAGTAGAATGAAAAGGAGACTCAACAGATTTAGGCTCCCTGGCAACTGCTAATTCTTCAACAACTTCCTCACCCGACAAGACAACATTATCCCCAACATTACCAGTATCATCAACTTGATCACCAATACCATCCTCTTCTTGAGCTTGAGCTTTAGAAGCTACCCTCTTAAGTATTACAATTATTATCAACAATAGGTATAACCTCCTCTTCAACTTTGGTAGAATTTGGAATAGCCTCCTCTTCAGCAGCCTTATCAAAAATAGTTATAACCTTTGCTTTCTCCCTCCATTGCTTCTCCACAATCTTAGGAAGGATAAATACTTACCATCTTCCTTTCATAACTACAAGTTAAAGGAAAATCAATGCCAATAGCACATTCATGTTCATCACCCATTTTCACTTTCAATGAACAACGAGAGCTTCCTTCAACATCAACAAGCACACAAAGCTTAACATTCAAACCTTCACGAACGAATTTACCAATTGGCTCACTAATCCGAGTTGAAAGCCACCCAACCCATTTTTTAGTAAGGAGAGGAGGAGGAACATTGTTAAAAGTCACACAAGTAGGCTTTGCCTTAGTTGAAAGATCCAACTGAGCGGTGCCTAACTCCCATCGACGAAGAAACATTACAGCGTGATGAATATGCCAAAAATGAGCTAAGATCCAATTACTAAGACCCACCGAAGGAAATTCCAATAGGTAGAATCCCTCTGAGATTTTCGAAATCTGAATCGGCCCGTCATATCCCCACAACCGATTCGCCAACGAGTTGAAAACTCAAATTGGAGGAGGAGAACCAAAAAATTGAGTGACAAGCACCGATTCCAACTTAGAAATTCCTAACTCCACCATAGACTGAGGAATATGAAGAACCCCGTCAATAACAGCTTTCAGTGACTACGCAACAGATTCCACATCAGACGCTAGATATGAGACAATAGCTGACCAGGATTTCTTCATGGCTTCCACTAGGAAAATAGTTGGGGGAACAATGGAGGTGGAAGGGAAGGAAGCAGGCGAAGGAGGAGCAACGGAGGCGGAAGGGATGGGAGCAGTCGAAGAATGAACAACAAAGGTGGAAAGTAAGGAAGCAGGCGAAAGAGGCAGAAGGGATGGGAGCAGGCGAAGAATGAAAAACAGAGGTGGAAGGGATTGAAGCAGATGAAGAAGGGGCAGACAATATGAAGATGAAGAAGAAGATCAAAGAGAGCTTACTATGCATGAACAAGAACCAGAGATCTTAGATATCCGCTAGTAAGACACCACCACCGAGAAGGCTCCAAAGACGCGCACCCACATAGGAAAGCCTCACCGACGATGAGTTGCTTTCAACATAAGGCAATGAAGAAGTTCCATTGTGATGACAAATAAGGTAGGTGACGAAGGATCATCCTGTCTTATTCCCTTCTTTCCTTAAAAATATCCCATAATTCCTCCATTAAAACCAACACTAATCATAACTGAAGAAAGGCAACCTTTAATCCAACCAACAAGTTTTCATGCAAAGTTCATGCCACTGAGAGCAGTAAGCAGGTAACCAATGTCAACAGAGTCAAAAGCCTTCCTAAGATCAACCTTCAAATCACAATGACTAAAAATATGGCTAAGATGATAAGAGCGGACTAAATCATGAGCAAGCAGAATATTATCTCCAATTATCCTTCCTTTCACAAAAGCTGACTGAGAGCTACTAATCATATGAGGCAAGCATTCAACCAACTTACCAACAAGCACTTTTGCAGTGATCTTGTACAAAACATTACAACAGGCAATAGATCTGAAATCACAAATATTAGAAGCATTAACCTTTTTAGGGACTAAGGGAAGAAGAGTAGAATTTACAACCTTTGGAAATCTTCCAATTTCAATGAAAAGCTTAACTGCACCAATAATGTCAGGACCAACAAGATCCCAGGATTTGTTGAAAATATAAGCCGAGAAATCATCAGGCTCTGGACTTTTATCATCTAGAATATAGAGCATACCCCTTCTAATCTCTTCACTAGACACCTTAGTACAGAGGTCATCAGTTTTTTCACTTGGTAACTTCTTGATAAGAATGGATGACATGGTCTCCTCAGAGGTACACTCGACATCGCTATTCACACTACCAAGCAGAGACTTATAGAATTCCACATCGATATCCTCAATCCCATTCACATCAGTGAGCATTCCCCCCCCCCCCCCCAGAATTTCCTTGTTGGAGAATTTGACTTCTAACCTGTTTCATCTTAATAGAACGATGGAAGAAACTTGTGTTGGAATCTCCCAATCTCAACAAATCTTCCTTAGCTTTCTTACTATAAAAATCTCTTCAGATTCCTTCAACTTCATCCAATCAACATGACTCTATTTAACTTTAGAAACTGTATGATGGCTAGGACAATTCAACGCATCCTTCTGATCATTCTCATACACTTCTCAACATCAATAACAAGGTTGCTCATATCAGAAAACTTCCTCTTGTTGAACAAACGGAGGCAATTCTTAACATTCCAAAGTTTAGCATAAATCCTTACAAACCCTACCCTACGAGACAAGGCATCGGCCATACTCCATGCACCATTAACTAAATCATTATAACCCGACCAGTCAGTCCAAAAAATGAAGAATTTAAATAATTTAGGAAGGGAGTCAACAATAACTTTCTTATCAATAAAAATATCATAGTGATCAGAAATTTCTGGCTTTAAAAGCTTAACAATACTTTGTGAAAACTGAGAAAACCAAATTGAATTAACCATACAACGGTCAAGCCTTCTGACAATAGGGTCATCAACCCTATTATTATACCAAGTGAAAAATGGACCAAAGACTTAATGATCCACCAGCTCATTACTTACGGTTTAATAATTAAACTCAATCATGCTATTAGTAATGCCAACAGAATTAGACGCTTCTGAAGGAGAGGTGATTGCATTAAAATCTCCCACAACAGTAAGAGGGACATTAAGAAAAAGCCGCCCTTTAACATATCATACATCCTCTTTCTTTATTCTACCCTATTAGCACCATAGACAGCACATACCTAAAAAGAATGAGCACCAGAAATCTGTGTCAGAAAAAATATCTCTAAATGCTTTAGAACAGTCAATTGAATGCTTTCCCTCCATAACAACCAGATCTTCCCAAGAGGACTACAACCATAGTCCGTAAAATAACTCCAAGAAGAGAAAGTAGATAAGAAAATCCTATAAGCTTTACTACTAGTTACCCTAGTGTCCAGCACTCCAACTATCTCCACATTGTATTTATTTAAGTAAGTATTAATATACATATTCTTTGTAGGGGAATTGAACCCCCACATATTCCAGATCAAAATCTTCATTAATTAGGCTTTTTACCCCTTTTCCTTCCTCGATTAGACTTAGCAGGAGGACCTCTGTTCACAATGAAATCACCTAGAGTTGTTTTTCCATAAGGGAAACCTCAAGAATCTTCAATAATCTCCTCTAATTTATCATCAGTTTCTTCAACCATAATAGATTCCACCATTGATACGATTCTCTGTTCAAAATGAGCCCCTTCTCCCCCAGGGATCAGCGATACACCCTCCGCCAGCTTAGAGACCTCAGATGCATCAACATGTTGAGTTGGAAGAATCACCTCCATTTTAGAAGAAGTCTTAGTGATCACGTGCACTCTTCCTCCAGCCTGTGGCAAGGTATTGCTCGTGGGTGAAATCTTCCCTTCAGACAAAGGCTCAATTTCATTGCCCATTGCAGCAGTAGCTTCCACTGAGATGGGTAGTTGGGAAATGGGTTGCCAAACTTTAACTGGCTTAACTTTTCGTTTATAGGTATGATTTTGCAGAGTTTCAATCTTAATCAGAACTCACTCACCATCAATCCACACATATGGGACAAACCTTCTGATTCATTAGGATACACACTTTAATTATAAGCCTCATTCTAACAAACTTGTTGATCGGCTTACCAATTCTACTCACCATCCATTCGATAGCATCATTTGTGTGTAACTATGAAGCACATTACTGAGAAAAATTCATGTAATTTTTGAAACGATACATATAAAAAATGTAATTACATTATCGTATGTAATATGAGGTTTTGAGGTTTTTCCTGACATTAAAAATCTTGAGAGGTAATTTGCAACTTAGAGGTTTAAGAAAAGAGTTGTTTACAGCCTTAGAGCTTGAGTTGGCATTTCTTGAATTACTGTACTGAGAGTGACAATAAACGTGAAGGGGAGAAAAATGAAATCTCTTGCCTGCATGCAGAGTAGATGAAAGCGAAATTAAACACTAGACAAAGGAAAACCCAGGTAGCTTAACGTTTCAAATTTGATATTAATTAATTAATTAAACCATAGCATGTTGTCCCCAGTTTGTCCACCCTGGCAGTCTAAGATTTCCCTCTCAAACGCTTCCCCATCCTTTCATCTTCCAACACAGTTTCTGCACACTGCAACGTCAGAATATAACTCTCTGCACATTATTAGCACGCTCTGTCCTTTCTTTTTTTCTTGAGCCTCCCATTTTGTCTCTTTCTCCCACCCCAAACAAACCAAACATCTCTCTTTGTCTCTCTCTTTCTGTCTCTAAACTCAGCTGGCCGGCAGCCATGGTCGCCGGCGGCGGAGGAGAGTCGAAGCTAGTAGTGGAAGTGGTGGCAGCTCACAACTTACTCCCCAAAGATGGGGAACGATCATCTTCACCCTACGTGGAAGTAGAGTTCGAAAACCACAAAATTAGAACTCAAGTCAAACACAAAGACTTGAACCCAATCTGGAATGAGAAGCTTTTCTTCCCTATCAGCAAACTCCCCGACCTCCCTTACCGCTCTATCGACGTCTGCGTCTTTAACGACCACTCTCCATCATCCCAATCCCGCAATTTCTTAGGCAGAGTTCGTATCTCTGGCTCTGCAGTCTCAACAACACATGACGCTGATGATGATGCTGAAGAAAAAGTGCAAGTGCAGCTCTACACTCTCGACAAGCGGAGCCTTTTCTCTCATGTCAGAGGAGAGATCACCCTCAAGCTCTACGTTACATCGACAGATGGAAATGGGTTCCCAAATCACAATAAGAAGAACAATAAGAAGCAGTTGCAGAATCAGCAGGTGCATCAAAATGGCCACACCACTGTTCTCCATCATCATCCAGCAGGAGAGATATCGATGATGATGAAGCCATCAATTATTCATAGCACTACTCCTCCATCATCCATAGAGTTTGCTATTAAGGAGACGAGTCCTGCTCATCTTGGTTTGAAGAAAGACAAGACCTTTTCCACGAATTATGATCTTGTGGAGCAAATGCAGTATCTTTATGTTAGAGTTGTAAAGGCTAGGGACATCAATATTGCAGGAGGGGAGATTGTGGCAGAAGTGAAGCTTGGAAACTACAGAGGGATTACAAAGAGGGTTTCTAGTAATTTGAATTTGGAGTGGGACCAAGTGTTTGCATTTTCCAAAGACTGCATCCAGTCCTCAATGGCTGAGATTTTCATCAAGGAAGCTACCAGGGATGAGTATTTGGGTCGGATTTGGTTCGATTTGAACGAGGTTCCTAAAAGGGCTCCTCCTGACAGTCCATTAGCTCCACAGTGGTACAGAATGGAGCACAACAACAACAAGATGACCAAAGGTGGTGGGGAGGTTATGGTTTCTATTTGGTTGGGGACTCAAGCTGACGAGGCGTTTGCTGAGGCTTGGCATTCCAAATCTGCCAATGTTCATTTCGATGGACTCTGTTCCATCAAATCCAAGGTGTATTTGTCTCCAAAGTTATGGTATTTAAGAGCTTCCGTCATTGAAGCTCAAGACATATTATTATTGCCTGCTGCTGCTGGTGGTGGTGGTATGAGGTTCCCTGAGCTGTTCGCCAAGCTTCAGGTTGGGAATCAGATTCTCAGGACTAAAATTGCAAGTCCTAACCCAAACAGAAACATCTCCAGTCCTTACTGGAATGATGATCTGCTCTTTGTTGTGGCAGAACCCTTTGAGGATTACTTGACAGTTTCCATTGAGGATAGGGTTGGTCCTGGGAGGGAAGAAACACTGGGGAAGTTTGTAGTTCCTGTCAATGCAATCGAAAGGTGCCATGACGATAAGCAAGTTGTGTCTAGGTGGTTCAATCTGGATCAGCAGAAAATGAGATTCTCATCAGGGTGTAAAGTTCACCTGAGGCTGTCTCTGAATGGAGGTTACCATGTTCTTGATGAGGCTACAATGTACAGTAGTGATGTTCGGCCTACAGCGAAGCAGCTTTGGAAGCCTCACATTGGCGTGCTTGAGATGGGGATTCTGGGTGCTACAGGGCTCATGCCTATGAAGTTCAAACAAGGGAATAGAGAAACAACTGATGCCTACTGCATAGCCAAATATGGTCAAAAATGGGTTAGAACCAGGACAGTTGTTGATAGCTTGTCACCAAAGTGGAATGAGCAGTACACTTGGGAAGTGTTTGATCCTTGCACTGTTGTCACCATTGGGGTATTCGACAACTCTAGAGTGGATGGTGGTGATGGGGATTTGCGTATAGGCAAAGTAAGAATCCGATTGTCCACGCTAGAATCGGATAGGGTGTACACTCACTCTTACCCTCTCCTAATGCTGCATCCGACAGGGGTGAAGAAAATGGGAGAGATTCATTTGGCAGTGAGGTTCTCTTGTGCTAATGTGGCCAATATGTTGAACATGTACACTCTCCCACTACTACCAAAGATGCACTACGTACATCCTTTGAGTGTGAACCAAGTCGAGACATTGAGGTATCAGGCGATGAATGTGTTGTCCTCGAGGCTGAGTAGGGCCGAGCCACCGTTGGGGAGGGAGGTGGTGGAGTACATGATTGATCATGATTCTCATATGTGGAGCATGAGGAGGAGCAAAGCCAATTTCGCAAGGGTGATCAATGTACTCTCCGGTCTAGTTGCATTTGGAAGAATGGTGGAGGCAATGAGGAGTTGGCACAAACCAGTATACTCAGTCCTCTTCCTAGTAGTATTCTTGTTTCTTGTACTTATGCCGGAGCTCATCATGCCATTGATGCTCGTAATGATGGCGGTAGTGGGACTATGGAGATACCATTCGTCAAGGCCACGCCATCCGCCTCACATGGATACAAGGCTGTCCAATGCAGAGAATGTAAATCCGGACGAGCTAGATGAAGAGTTCGACTCGTTTCCAACGAGTAGGAACGCTGACATTGTGCGGATGAGGTATGATAGGGTGAGGAGTGTGGCGGGAAGGATACAGACATTGGTGGGTGACATGGCAACTCAAGGGGAGAGATTTTATGCGCTGGTGAGCTGGAGGGATCCGAGGGCAACGTTCCTGTTTGTGGCGGGTTGCCTTGTGGCTGCTACTGGGTTGTATGGGGTGCCTGTGAGAGTTGTGGTGGGTGTGTGGGGGTTGTACATGATGAGGCCTCCCAGGTTCAGGAATAAACTGCCGTCCAAGGCTTCCTGCTTCTTCAAGAGGTTGCCTACTAAGGCTGATAGCTTGCTCTAGTTTGGTCGGTTATGTTTAGGGTCAGTAATTTTATTAGTTAGTTAGGCAGTTTGGGACTTCTGTCAGTGTGTTGCTATCTAGGGTCTTGTTCCAGTGTGGAGTTTGTGTATGAGATGTAATATTTAGGATAGAGTAATCTGATGTGTGGAAGCCAATGCTTGTGCTTTGAGTGGACACACTCTAACCAAGTCACTAATGAAGGTGTGGACAATGCCTGTTTGCAAACTAATGGGGATTAATCAATCTTCACTTTTCAGACATAATATTATCACTAGTACGTATGTATAATTTTCTAGTGGACTTGGTAAGAAACTGGAATTGCTGCACAACTGAACAAGGTACGTGCATTGAATACACAACATATATCAGTAGTTTTCCATCCATGTATTGCCCATCATGTCACCTAAATAGTGAAACAGGATTTTGTTACTTTTCTTCAGAAGAAAATGAAAATACACAAAATTTGAAAAAAGCAGTGCTTCACAAAGACAAGATGTGTTGTTGTGTATTTACTACGTATTGGTGGAAAAAAAATAAACGAAAAGGGAGGTGATGTTAAAGTAGAAGAGAGTGACTGGGGAATGAATTGTCTGTGAAAAGTGAAAAGTGAAAAGGAGGGACATTTTGCCAAGCACGCAGAAAGAAAGCAGCACAGCAGGAACTTGGGGAAATGGTCCTGATGAGGCCGACCTACAAGTGTACATTTATTTGTACAAGCAACAGAAACAGCCAATAGGATTCATTGCAAGAGAGACACAAGTTAAAAGAGGAAGAAAGGTGTTGCATTTTTTATATTATTCACTGGAAAAAGGGAAGCAAGCGTGGATCTGTGCGCTGTGGAAGAGCTGTTCGAGCTCCCAGACCTCTGCACCCAGCCCCAGCCTGCAGCACATACCCACATTACGTTACTTTTACCTTTGCTTGAATGTACAACTCAGAAACTTACCACTTGAGCAGCAAATGGCAGCATTTTCTCGGGTGGCATGTTGGCGCTTATTCCTGTATTTTCAAAAAAAACCCAAAATTAAAGCACAACAGAGGCAGTCAGTCTCAGTCAAAAGACTTGTAATGTCACCTAGTAAAAAAGATGCATGGAAATATGGGTTGAGTGGAGGGTCTTTTTGTACTTGCATTATGCAATTGACAAGAAAGGACAAGTGGTTTTCTTGAACTACGATTCATTCTCGAGGCACGACAAGATAATGCGTTTTTATACAAACGGGCAGAGAAATTCATATGAACCAACAGTTTTTATCTATGGGGTCAGCTTCGTAAACACTAAAGGGTTGAATTTTTTTTGAAAATGATGTATTTTAGAGCAAAATGATGTATAAATTATGTTATTTTTGAGTTACAAAATATTTAAAGGATTAGATTTAATTTTTTTATCTAACACAAAACAATAAGTTATGAACTTTAAATTAAAGACTTTAAATTAAGTTATTTCAAATGTCACACCTTCAATTCAAATGATTTCAAATACCATAATTTTAAAATACTACAACTTTTATTTTAAACGATAAACGAGATATTTTAGCTCAGGTAACTCATCGTTGAATTACCTCATCTAAAAATTCACGGCTACACTTCAGGACAAAACGATTTCCTTTGTAAGCCTTGCAAAATGGACCGCCCATCAAGACCCTTAGGTTTCTACGAAGGAAGACCTTTCATCCTCCCTCAACTTCATCAAGACCCTTAGGTTTCTACGAAGGAAGACCTTTCATCCTCCCTCAACTTACTCGACCCTCCGGTCTGGTCCACTAACTACCAGGGAAGTGCGATTGGAAAGTCGGGTATGGGGTTTAAGTGTATCTACATGCCAATATCTAAGTGCCAAAAATAAAATGGAGTGAAACCCCGTCAATGGAGCAGACAAGTCGGGTCTCATTTCTCACATCAACGACGAAGCTAGTGTGGATCATCACACGCTGGCCAGACAACTAGTACCACCTCTCCCGTGGAGCTACATCAGCGTGTTGGCATATCTGGAAAGTCATGCACAATTGTGTTTTTAGGTTCACTTCCCTTTCACAGCAGTCTCGGCTCTGTCCGACATACATGATTAGGCATCCACCCGAATTCCAGGAGGTGACTTAAGCTATTCATATTTCCAATGCCAACAACCAAGCGACGAACGAGAAGACTGTCACAGCGTACTGTTCATCTCCTTTTAATGCTGGAGTCCGAGAATTTACAAAGCGCTCCACCATTTTCTGCGACTGTCAAGAACTGATCAATACCATCAACAGTTCAAAACACCGATGGCCCGAATAGTGTTTCAACTACCTCAAAGGTATTTCAGCACTCCTCCTTTAATAGCCATTCTACGGATCAGATTCACTCCCCGTCTTGGGAACAGTATGACGGACTGGCTAGCTAGCTCAACTCTCCCTCGAGGGTGGATTCATGAATTGTAACTAGATGTTCATTAATGAGATGTGCGGTTCTTTTATAACCCAAAAAAAAAATGAGCAGTGATACTTCACCACTACTCTCTGAAGCATGTCAAAAGCGGATGGATGTATAAAGAAAGCAAGGTGCATTTGTGAGATCTAAGGTTCACTTACCGTAAAGTACTGATCCAATAAACGCATCTCCAGCACCAGTTGTATCAACAAGCTCCTCTGGTGGTATTTTTTCAGCAGTCCCTACAAACAATCTGCCATTTACAGTGCCTATTCCTTCTGCTTTTATTCTAGTCAACCCCTGCACCAACAAGAGCCAAACAATAATCTTTTCAACGACTGAAACATATGTTATGCCTCAACAGATAGACCAAAGCAAACAACAAGCAACGACTGTCCCAAAATTTAGGTACATCCATCAATGTCGCAACTCAAAGACGATTACTTGCAGCATTGTCTGTTAAACCAGGACACATATCAGACTGTAACAGACTAAAAAATAAAGAACCCTACAACTCTAGAAGTGGCTTATAAATAAAAAAACAACTCATAGAAACTGGTTTTCTTATTTTTTTGGCCGTTGGGAACATTGTCTCTTTGGTAGAAAAACGTGTTAATAAAAAACTCACAGACTACATAGTGAGTCCATCTTCTGTTTTTTTTTGGTAGGACGTAGCATGGTCCTTTGGTGCTGTGATTTACAGTCTACATGGTAAATAGGCTGAACGAAACGATCAGTACTTAGGTCCAATCCGCATTAAACATCAAGAAGTCTCTCATAAGGATTCCCATTTGATCAACAAACTTACCCACATCTCTCTGCCCTTCTGTCAAAGTATAACTTCCAAAATAATTAACTTGTGATCAGTTGACAATTCTTCTCATGGTTAGTAGAAGTGACATTGTAGTTTTAGGCTTTCCATATGATTACATTAAAAGGCTCTGAACTGATAACAAAACAAAGCTCATCTTATACATACCGAAGAATAACATTTTGGTAAGATTGTTCCAACATCCTTTTTATGTGCCAGTGACTCCAGTAAGCTATCTACATCAATCTCTTCAGATGATGACTCACCTATAGAAGGAAACATTGCAAGTATGATCTGAGTTCGTGAAGTAAATAAATCAAAACAGAACCTTTCACGATTGACTAGTTATGAACATTGCTCTCCTATACTCACCAATCGAACTTCTTTCGAGCATTATGCATCCATCGTTGCCCAAGGTCACAATCACGAACTTGAGTTTAGGAAATCTTAAATGCAATGAAACAAGGGCACTGGGAATTGTTGCTGCCTCAGTCCATGACTGTCAAACGAGCAGTTCATATATGAAACAAATTAGTCCAATGTTCATTTCAGTGAAATAACAGCAAAGCAATGGTTCAACCAGCACATCATTTTTCCAAAAGCAACTACTTACCTGTGGGAACTTTGCTGAGCATACAACATAAGTAGCCAGGTTAAGCAGCTCATCCAACCCTTCCCTCTTCCTTTCTGCATCAATCAGAATAGGTATGTTCTTGCGAGTAGCCTGCACTAGAACAATCAAACAAATGATTTAATTTGTTTATACCTCAAAGCTGAAAAACAAAGAAACAAAAGTCCACATAGTGATAAAGCTTATAATGGGTGATTGCAGGAAGCGCTCTATCACATACAGGTCTGTACACAGTTGCAGTCAATACTAAAATTACACAGAAACTAAATATCCTATTGAAGCCATATCGGCCAAGAAAGAGTGGATACAGAACCATGTCAAAAGTAATGGAGTTTAAGCATTAACTAGGAACAAAGTATATTGAACCGTTATAGGAAGATAGAGAACACGATCCAATAAAGAGGACAGAATATAGAGAGGAGAGAGTTGATGACATATTTGGACAAACTAGTGTGAATGTGTGAAAATGATAACCATTACCTCCTGCGCAATAACTAAAGCAGTCTCATGCAACCTTCCATCAAAATAGACCAGTGTAGCTCCATCTAATGCTGAAGCAAGACTGGATTCAGAAAGATCTTCAGGAATCATGGGTGGGTCTCCAGGAGTGTGAATACATGTTCGAGTTTTCCTAAGGATAGGAATTGCATAAGCAAGATGTCAAACTCACTGAACACTCTAGAGTCTAGAGTACTCCATGATTTCACTATTCACCATGCAAATGAAATACAATCACAAAGGATTAAGACCAACATACTTCCAACAGACCAACCGTATCCCCTTTCTCAATTCTTAACATTGAAACGCGAATCAAATCAGCAAATTCTAAGAACTTATGGATCAAGGAAAGGAGTTGCTTTGAGATTGAGAGAAAGTGATGAAGCAACGGACGCTCACGTTTGGTTGTCAACGATGACATAGGTGAATGGCGAATTGCCTTCCTTGGCGACCTAAGGAACCAAGAAAGACAATCAGTCAAGAAATTTTGGAAGACGCAAAGAACAGAAGAAATAATTCCTTGCCACGACTGAAAGCAGTAGGCGAGCATGATGAATAAGCAGAAACTGGAATAAATGTAAAAGCTGACCACGAAGAAAGAAGTGTCAACACCATCGGCCTCCAGTTCAGCCAAAACCCCCTCCCTTGACTGTCATCGGAAACCTAATTCAAATTTGAATCGCAATCAGGTATCATCAGCATAGCAAACTCGCTCCCGGCCGCTAATTATTCAATATTGACGTTGGAAAATTAAAAACAAACACAGCAAAGATTGATAAGACAGAAATTCAAAACCTTAGAGATGATTCTGGGATTTAATCCCAAGCGAGCGGCACAGGTCAGAGCATTCCCAGCATTCCCGCCGCCCTGAACCTGATGTCAATAGCATTCACAAATCTGTGTTAGCTGGAAGCATTATTACGAAAACACTGGAGAAGAAGATAAGGCGATGTTAATAGCAACAAAGACCTTGAGACTAGTGGTTCTGATTTTGTCATCGGGATTAGGATAAGCAGCCACTGCGGCCAAGAAGTCAACGGACGCAGCTCCGCACCCTAACTGTTGATGAAGAAAACCAATAATGGAAATAAACTCAGAAGCAGATATATATATAGTTTATATTATTTGTCAAAACAGAGAGAAAGAGAGTGAGAGAGGCGAACGGACGACGACTCGATTCTCAGGGAGAGGAGGAAGCGGAGGGGTTTCCGACGACGCCATTTTAACTCTGAAACTGAAAATTGGTGCCATTTCAGCGGAGAATGGACGATGAAAATGGTGAAGTTTTGTATTATAAGGAAACACGAGGGAGGGAAAGAGGAAGTGACCTGGTGGCGTTGGAGTTATGCGAGACAATGAAACAAGAAGAAGAAGAAGAAGAGGGAAACGAGGAGCGGTAGAGAGAAACGACGGCATTGGCAGTGACGGAGGTGGCGGTGGTGGAGGCGAGTGAGAGCAGCATTCTCCCCCACCGCGCCTTCTTGTCGTTTTGTCTCTTTTTTGTTTTTGTTTTTCCTTAATCTCTTTGGGGGCTTTCACTGCTGCTAACTTCGCTCGCCTGACTAAGTTAGACAGACCTGCAAACACTGCTGCTACAGCATACAGTCATCCATATGGATGGGGTTTGGGTTTAGGTGTGTATGGATGGTTCTTCTCCGGTCTGCATTTGCCTCTTTTGGATGATTTGGCAGGGGTATTGAAGTAGGGTCGCTGATGAGTCCAGTCATGTTTTGTCCAACTTCAGCTCGACTTCTTGGTTTGTAGCAACACGGCTATTGATCTGAGAGTCCTTTCTTTCAGATCAATCCGACAGGTCGTGACCGTTGAATCATACACTTTTGGGCTAACATTCATCCAACGGCTGAAATGACGTGGTAGTTCCGAAACAAAAATATTGGAAAAAATCACAGGGGTTCATTGTACGAGCATGTTATGTCGCTAATATGACCATTTTACAGGCTCGTTATGTCGTTGTTACTTCCACTTTACGAGTAGTTGAATTCATCATCGTTACGTCCAGTTTACCACTCTTTAATGTCGGTAATATTACGAGTTTGTTATGCTTTTTTCTTATGTCCTTTTAATAAGCTCATTATGTCGACTTCATATGTAAATTGTTATATCCACATTACGTCATTATTACATCATTGTTATGTCATTATTATATCCAGTTAACGTGAGAAGAGTAGAATGATGAGAGAGAAAGAAAAGTTGGAAGAGAGAGAATATTTTTAAATTCTCGTTATACCCCTTGTAAAATTCTAACAGTCAGCTTAAAATTGACGAAAACGATTTTGGGTCGTTGAATTGGCAGCCGGATTGATCCGAGAGAAAGAACTCTCAGATCAAAAGCATTTTCGGGTTTGTAGTGGCTTATTGAGTTTGTATAATCCAACTTGGATTCGACTTCACAAAATAATTGTTAGCTCAAGCTTGTTTAGAGGTCTTAACGAGTTCGAGCTTCAATTGTTTGTAACTGATAACGAGCTCCAACTTGACTTGTTTGAGGTTTTTAAGCTTGTTTGCAATTCTTAACAAACCGAGTTCAGTTTCGAGCTTCCTTAGATAATCTTATAAGAAAGTTATCATATATATTCTAAAATAGACTCGACACGCATAATATCATAAATCATTATACTCTTTTTAAAAGATAAAATTAGAACATTCAAACCATTAAAATCTCCAAAACCAACTTGTGAGCTACAGATGAATTGACCCAACTAACAAGACTCAATTGAGTCGAGCTCGAGCCATCTCTCAAGCCTTTGTGGAGCTGGTAATAGAGCCTCAAGCGAGCTAGCTTACGAGTGAAACTCATTGAGCTGGTTTGTTTAAAATTTTGTAAGTCATATACGGAGCTTCTCGCAAACAATTTGGTTCATCAACAACGCCTAGTTGAAGCCTAATGGTTTTGAAGGTTAACATTGGATTGGACACAATTAATAATTGTCCACACAATTATAGGAAACAACGGGTAGTATTTTGTCCAGATCCATTTCTTTTCATCTTTCAATTTCATACAATACATCTTTTTTAGAAAGGACGAACACGGATGTCCTAATTATTAACTAGTATCATACGAGGGAGACCAACACCCACCAAATCTGCCCAAAGGCAATTAACAGCTTCAGAAGAGAGGCTAGAAAGATAATTACAACTAAGAAAAAGAGAAAATCTAAAATGAGCAAGGACATCCACAACGTGGTTACCTTTATAAAAGGTATAAAAAATACATATATCTTAGTCTTGTTTAAGAAGATGATGTGCTTCCAATGCAGGACATATATCAAAAGTTGTATGACGGACCGACAAGGAGGCTTGAGATCGTGCAATGTTAACAACTGAAGTCCACCTCCTAAAATCCCTTCTCCCATGAAAGCTTAAGTCCAAAAAGTGTTCCTCAAAGTTCAGGACGAGTACTGCACCGCACGATGTTTGCAACGACCCAAGGGCCTCACCCTACACATTGCAAAAAAATCCTCCAGCCGTTGTAACACTATCCGGCTAAATAACTTAATAGACCGTGTTAACTGTAATCACATCCCCTTGTGTCGCCAGTTGTTATACCCTATTCTAAAATATACCATTTGAACCACTAGGTAAATCCATACAATGTTAAACAGTGAGGTACCTTTTTATCCGACCGACCAACTCAGTCGGTTAAATAACCGACCGTTATCGGCCTAACGGTTAAATATCCGACTCTTAAATGACCGCTTTTTGAGTTAACCAAATTAACCAACTGTGACCAAGATGAGAGTAGATCAGTAGAGATCGAGTTGTCTGTTGCTGGGAGAGATGGAGATAAGGAGATGGCCATTACTGCTCGCGCATTGCAGCTCGCCGACTTGCCGTCGTCGAGTAGATCGAGAGCCAACTACTAGCTGACTGCACGTCTACTACTACGGACTGCGGTGCTGCTAGCTGTTACCCGACCTATCGCCAACGAGGGGAGTTGCTCGCCGTCCTCGAATGTCACGGTTGGATCGGCTTCTCTGGTCACCAGAATAGATTGGGTGAGAAAAGAAGAGAGAGGGGATGAGAACAGAGGTGAATTCAGAGAATTCAGAATTCTTTTATTAATTTGATACCCTCCAAAAGAGTCTGCAGCTCTGATGATTTACAGCTTCTACATGGATAACGATAAAAATGTTTGTACTGGACAATTACAAAATAACACCCAAAGTTACTCTACCCTATGATTACTTAAATATTTAAAATTTGCAATTTGGTCACTAGTGTGATATTCCCCTTCCCTTAAGATAGTCTTGTCTCAAGACTGTTGGAAATTTGGAAACTGGACCTTGAAGTTAACCTAGTCTTCCTATCTAGCATCCGTTTCAGTTTGGTGAGTCCAATGGACCAAGACTTGAGTGACAACTCAATTATCCTTCTTAATGAACCTGCGTGCGAGAATAGAAAATGGTTCAACCTTCATGGCTCTTGCTGTATCTACCCCTGGGAGAGTTGGTTGGACTGTGTTGTCGTGTCCAACAGCCTTTTTGGGCAGAGAAATATGGAACACTGGATGTATAGTAGTGGTTTGTGGCAGTTCCAGCTTGTAGGCTACAGCTCCAATCTTATGAATAACCTTGAAGGGACCATAATAGCAAGGAGATAGCTTGGCACACTGTCTTAGTGCAAGGCTTGCCTGCTTGTATGGATGCAACCTCAAACATACCTTATCCCCCATATTGAACTCCCTATCTATCATATATTTGTCTACGTGATCCTTGTGTATGTTCTTAGCCTTGAGTAGGTTAAGCTTCAGCTGCTCAATCATTTGGTGCTGCTTTAACGCCTTCTCTTCCACAGTTGCAATTGAGGTGGACATAGGGTTCGATACTCCAAAATAAGAGGGAGGGTAACCATACAAGGTCTCAAATGGTGTGAGTTGTAAACTCGTGTGGTAGTTGGTGTTATACCACCACTCAGCCAGTGCCAGGTATTGATTCCACTGCTTTGGCTGGCTGAGTATCATGCACCTCAGATAGTTTTCTATGCACCTGTTGAGCCTCTCAGTTTGCCCATCCGTTTGAGGGTGATAGGCAGTTGAGTACATCAGCTTGGTTCTTTATAGCTTAATTAGTTCCTTCCAGAAAATGCTTGTGAAGACAACATCTTGACCAGAGAAAATGGTCTCAGGCATGCCATGAAGCTTGAATATCCCTTTCATGAACGCTTATGCTACTGTCACTACTATGTAGGGGTGGCTGAGAGCCAGTAGATGAGCATATTTAGTGAACCTGTCAATCACAACCAAAATTAGTTCCTTACCTCCTGGCTTGGGTAGACCCACCACAAAGTCCATGGAGATGTGCTTTCATGCTTGGCCAGGCACTGGGAGGGGTTGCAACAACCCTGGATAAGGCATTTTATCTGCCTTGCATTGCTGGCAGATGGAACAAGCAACAACTGAAGCTAGCACATCTCTCCTTAGTCCAAGACAGAAGAAGTACTTTTTAATCCCCTATAAGGTGCCTTGTCCCCCTAAATGACTTCTTGTGGGTGAACCATGTAATAAATCTAGCAGCTTAGTTCTCATGTCACCAGACACTCCCACATAGATGGCATTTTATGCCTTTATTATCCCTTGAGAATAGGTGTACAGATTTGGGCCTCCAATAGCTGTAGTGACAACTGTGATGATTTCATTGGCTTGCAAGGCTCCCTCATAGTTGTTTTCAATTTCCACCAACCAGTCTGGAAGTACTGAGGTTATGCTAGTGTAGCTTCCCTCTGCAATGTCATCCTCATGTACCCTTGATAAGGCATCTGCAACCTTGTTCATCTTCCCTTGCTTGTACTTGATCTGGAAATCTAGACCAAGTAGCTTGACCAGTCCCTTCTTTTGTTTCTAAGTGTGAACCTTATGGTCTAGTAAGTACTTCAGGCTTTCATGGTCAGTAAGTATGGTGACCTGCCTCCCCTCCAGGTAGTGTCTCCATCTGGTGACAGCAAAGAGTAAGGCCATAAGCTCATTCTCATAGGTGGAGAGGCCTTGGTTCCTGATACATAGGGCCTGACTGAGAAAGGTAGTTGGCCTCCTGTTTTGAGATAGAATGGCTCCAATTCCTATTCCTGAAGCGTCTGTCTCCATTGTGAATGGCTGTTTGAAGTTAGGCAGAGCTAGTACTGGTGTGTTTGTGTCATGGCCTCCTTCAGTTATGCAAATCCTGCTTCAACCATAGGGTTCCCACGAAAGTTATTTTTCTTCAACAGCTTAGTTAAAGGCTTACTTATCACTACATAGTTCTTGATGAACTGTCTATAGTATCCAGTCAACCCCAAAAATCCCCTTAGAGCCTTGATAGTAGTAGGTGTAGGCCACTTCACCATATCTGCTATCTTACTAGGCTCGGTTGCCACTCCATAACTAGTGACCACATGGCTCAAGTATTCAATCCTTTCCTGGCCAAAAGAACACTTACTTGCTTTGGCAAACAACTGGTTTTCTTTGAGGAGCTGTAGAGTCAGTTCCAGGTGTTGTTGGTGAGAGTCCTGAGTTGGACTATACATCGGTATATCATAAAAAAAACTAGCATGAATTTTCTTAAGTAGGGAGCCAATATGTGGTTCATCAACGATTGGAAGGTTGTAGGTGCATTTGTGAGTCCAAATGGCATCATCTTGAACTCATAGTGGCCATGATGTGTTCTAAATGCTGTTTTGTGAGCATCTTCTGGAAGAATTCTAATTTGATGGTATCCTGTCCTCAAGTCTAGCTTGGTAAAATATGTTGCTCCCTACAGTTCATCTAGCAGGTCATCTATCATACATATAGGGAATTTATCCTTGATGGTGGTGGAGTTTAGCTATATGTAGTCTACACAGAACCTCTAAATTCCATCCTTCTTCAAAGCTAGAAGAATAGGTGATGCATATGGACTGTGACTGGGGGTGATCACTCCAAAACAAAGCATCTCCTTTACCAATTTTTCTATTTCATCCTTCTATGCTGGTGTGTACCTGTAAAGTCTTAGATTTACTGTGTTGTGATTAGGTGTCATGGGGATCGCATGATTATAAACCTTGGTGGTGGCAGTGTTATAGGTGATGAGAACATATCCTTGTATTTAGACACTACTGCTGATAAAACCTAGGAATTGATTTTTCTTCCTCTTTTGGGGTAATATGAAGGAAATGCCCCACCAGGTAGTCTTCCTTGTTGAATCCCCTTTGTAGCTCATCACCAGAAATGAAGCTGCAGTTCCCAACATCGCCCATTCCTTTCAACACTAGGGTTCTCCTTTTCATTCAAATGTTAAGCTGAGGGTGTTAAGGTCTAACTGCACAGGAGTCACAGTCTTAAGCCAGTTGAAACCAAAAACCATGTAAATTTCTGACTCTGTATGAACCAGAAAAAAATCTTTGCAGATTTGAGTGCTGACCAGGACTTTACATTTTGCGACCTTAACCCTCATATTATGGTGTGCAATGAAACCTGCAGCTTATCTGCACAAGCCTGGCTAAGAAAGGTGTGGCTGATACCTATGTCAAGCAGAATGACCAAGCCAACCCTATCAATCCTTCCCTTAAACTTCATTGTTGTCATTGGTGTTCCACTTATACCACACATAGTCATTTCTTCTTTCTATGGAGGCTCAACCACTTCTACCATGGTTTTATCTTCCTCAGTGTTCGCTTGAGGGATCTTTTCCCCTTCAAGAACATTGAGCTTCTTCTTCCCAGACATATAGCCATAGAAGTACATGTCACCATACTTGTAACAAAGGCTAAGTGCCCTTGTTGGGTTTGAATGTGTTGGTCTGGAGTAGGTTCTTTATGGTTTCCTCCCTTGAGAGGTGGATCCTAACTCAGCATTCCAATGAAGGGTGGTCTGTACTTCTTCTTCCTGGCTTCTATTGATGCCTCCTCCATCCTAGCTTGGTTAAAGGCTAGGTTGAGAGAACCTGGATTTAGCATCATTAATATTGGTTGGATCTCCTCATCTAAGCCACTTATAAAGCTGTTTGTAAAGTAACCCTCATCTAAGCCACTTATAGTGCCAGCATCCTGGATTTTAGATATTGTGATGGTCCAATACTATTCCATTCTGTTTAACCTTGCCAGAGGCTCCCACCACGTTAATGTTTTGGGGGTCCCCAAAGCACTTCTGCATCATCGTAGCAAACTCAGCCCAAATTTGTAATGGCATACCTACAGACCACCCTTGGTACCATACATCTGCTTTGTCCTCTAAGTAAAGAGAGGACTTGCTGAGCTGCAACAACCTAGTGGATCTGGAAAAGCTTCACACATTTACTGAGCCAGCTAGGAGGGTCTGTACCTGCAAAGTAGGGAAACTCCAGTCGGGGAGGTGGTGGTCCGTTGTTGTCAGGTCGTCTGAAGAGTCCAGCTCCTAGTGTTGGGGGTGGCGGCGGTGCTTGATCTGCATTTCTTACTTGACGGGTGAGGATTTCCTCCATTCACCGGACAGAATAAGGTACGTCATCCTGGTTGGCCTGCTGTCTCTCTAGTTGGTCCATGAAGGCTCCAATCCGTGTCTCCAGGTTACCAATGCATTGCGTGTTGGTCATTTTGTGGTCGGAGAAGGTGCTCTGATAACAAACTTGTCACGGTTGGATCGGCTTCTCCGGTCACCGAAATAGATTGGGTGAGAAAAGAAGAGAAAGAGGGGATGAGAATAGAGGTGAATTCAGAGAATTCATGATTCTTTCATTAATTGGATACCCTCCAAAAGAGTATGCAGCTCTGATGATATACAACTGCTACTGGGAAAACGATGAAAACGTCTGTACTGGACAATTACAAAATAACACCCAAAGTTACTCTACCATCCTCTGATTACTTAAATATTTAAAGTTTGCAATTGGTTCACTGGCGTGACACCAAACGTCATTTGGGGATCAAGGGAGTGGATATGTGGAGTGGATACGACACCCGTCGGCCGTCACTACGAGTCGATCAAGAGTGGAGCTGTCGAAATTGGAATTGATTTTGTTTTTTGCGTTGTGACCTAAACAATTGGGAGTGGAGGGCTGATGAGGAACGACATCGTTTGGTGGTTGGGGTTTTTTTACTAGTTAACCCACAATTTTAACCGATTCACCATTTTAACCAAAATAACACATTACTTTCAACCGTTCCCCGACCGACCTCTGGATCGATTAAATCGCCATCTAACCGATTTAGTTAGTTAATCGGTTTTAACTGATTAACTGAGACCAAAATTCCATCCTTCGGTACAGTGGCACCTGGCATGTACATAAATAAAAAGATGCGACCTAGTATTCCTCAGACATGGTGCTCTTCTAGAAATAGTGTACTGCACCGTGCAATGCAGGCTACACAGCTCAATACAAGTGCTTTAAGTTATCTAAATTTGTTATTTAATGTCTAACTTGGGGTAAATTAGCCCTGCTTATCATGTTGAGGGGAGCCTTCAACATGGTTGCTTTTTAATCTGTCTTTATATAGTGCTTTCTAATAACGTTCAGATTTAAAAGGGCTGTTTGGGTTTATAAAAGATATTATTTTTCTCTTATTGTTTTTTAAACTAACATAACTCTTTCAATGTAAGTTCGATTTTTATATTCTTTATATAGAAAGACTCGTCGTTCAAACATGAATCTAATGAGACTCATATTGATTTTGTTTTGATAATTTTTAAAAAATACTATTTTCACCTTGTTTCGAGCATATCTATTTCATTTCAACATACTTTTGACATGGAAAACTCGTCTTTCAAAGACAAATACATATGATATCAATATTGAGTATTTTGATAATGTTTAAAAATGCATATTTTCTTGAGGGGATCACTCGTGTTTTCGAGGAGGGTTCGTCATCACTTCATATCAAGGGGTAATCTTACGCCATTCTAACGTCAAATTTGTATAATAGGAACATGGAACGCTCAATACCTCCAAGTTGCTAATAACTACGAATAGTTCCTCAATAACTGCGTCTAAGTTTCCAATCACTATGTTTTCTCATTTGTATCTTTCTTACGTTTAAGTTGTTAATAAGGACGACTAAGTTGCTAATAAGTATCTCTAAGTTACTAATAACTATGTCTACCTCAAAGTTTCTAATACCTATCTCGAAGTTGGTAATACCTACGTATATCTAAGTTGTAATATCTACAAGACAAAGTTCCTTAATAACTACGAGAAGTTCCTTAATAAGTACCTCAAAGTTGCTAATATCAAAGGAAAATTCTTCAATAACTATAGAAAGTTCCTCAATAACTACGTCTAAGTTGCTAATAACTACATTTCTCATCATTATATCTACCTTACTTTTAAGTTGTTAATAAATACTGCCACCTTTAAGTTGCTAAGAACTACTTCTACTTGAAAGTGGCTAATACCTACCTCTGATTTAGTGATACTTAAAAAGTCTAGTTTTGAGCAATCAACTCACATATTTTGACCTTAAAACAATGTTGGTCGAAACCCTATCAAGACTATGCTAGTATTATTGATTTTGGAAAACCAAGATTTTGGCGCAAAATTAATTAAATAAAAAACTAAGAAAAAATAAATTCAAACAAACAGATAAAAATAATTCAAAGTTACAAAATTACCCTTATTGGCTTAATTTCATCACATTCCGCTGGAGAATCCTTAATTAAGCATAATAAGCGGGGCCAAGTAAACCCGTTATTTCCGATTAAAATTTGTCTAAAAGCCATATAGTTGAAATGCAAGGAAAAACTATTTTAGCCTCATAAATGAGGGAGTGTTATTCATATTTGAGTAATGCTTAGAGAATCATTATCTTTGAGTTTTAGCCATTGGTAAAGTGATGTGAAGGGTGAGATGATATTTTTTAGTAATTGTTAGTGCTGCAGATTATTTAGCTAATTTGGGCCATTTTTTACATATGGTTTGCATTTCCTTGACTAGCTGGATCGAGGCTTGTCTCACTGGATGCAATATTACGTTATTGATATCTCGCTTCCTAGACACGTGCACGTTTTAAATAACATCTAAGTGCACTTCAACGTCGTGTTCTGCTTAAAAAAACTCAATTGACATTGCGAGATAAACTAATTGGTACAATTTTCAAGAAAATATTTATGAGTAGAAATACATAGTAAAATCACATTTGCACCCATATACTATGCAAAATTTACACCCCTCTACTAAATTTTAACTAATTAAACCTCTTGAATTTTGATGATTTTAATAAACACACTATTTTGTTAAGAAGTTTTTCAATCCAAATTCTGTTTAATATATAAATTGTATACGCCATTTAAACTTATCCATCTATATAGTAAAATTATTTGCTAATTACAAATTTATTAAACTTATAAAACAATTTTTTTTGGTAAACTCAAAATAATTAAAATCCTCAAATTTAAAAATAATCAAACTAATTAAAATGAGAACCGAAGCGTTGGGAAATGTATAACCGACATAATAAAAAACGCATAATAGACTCGTAAAGTGTATATATCACCGACATAAAAGAGTACTAAACTGGACCTAACGATGATGAATTCAACTACTCGTAAAGTGGACGTAACAACGACATAACGAACCCGTAAAATAGTCGTTTAACGACATAGCATACTCGTACAATAACCTCACTAATGTAGGGATGGCATCCGAGTCTGGCGGGTCCGAATTATGGACCCCCGTTCCCCACCCGATTCAACATCCGAATTTCAAAATACACGAGCTCGGAGCCCAAACAGGGCTTAAATGAAACCCAAACCCTGATCCGCCGGACCTTCGGGTACACGGGTAATGCCCGCCAATCAATACTACAACAAATTTTTTTCCAAAAAATGCAGAAATTCCTTAAACATTGAACATTCATCCTTCGGAATCCACCATCCTTAAACACAGCAATCTATCCTTCTTAAACTTGACCAAACTAAATCAATATAAACTTAACAAATCAACATAAATTGAGCAATGCCCAAGATAATCAGCAGTAGTAATTCAGCAGCAACAACATTAGTAGTGCAGTCCATACAACAGCAACAGTCGATTACCTAAAGATAGATGCCGAGATGCCGATTGCCGATTGTCTAAAGATAGATATTGATTGCCGAGATGGAGATGGAGATCAATTTTCTTGGAAACAGTTTTATAAGTATTAATCTCTTTCAGACTTTAATCTCCACTAAAACAAATTTTCCACTATTAGATAATTAATTCTATTTTTAATTACACTTTTATTTTACTTAAAGTCTTAAGTTGGAAGAGAAATGAGAAATAAATAATGTCATTATCTTAATTCCATTTTTAATTATACTTTTATTTTACTTAAAATCTTAAACTTGAATGAGAAATAAATAATGTCATTATCTTAATTTTGAAAATGATGTGCAAATTGATTACTGAAATTACATTTGACCTATATCCAAATACTTTATCACTACTTTAGTTAGAAGGGTCTCTTTCTTCATGTGTCGAGTGTTCGTTTATTCGGATCGAACTCATCGGCTTAATTTCTCTTACGATTCCTCTCATATCTTTTGATGCCCCTATGTCGCTTAATAATCCGGGAAAATTTTCATCCATTATCCTCTATTTTTTGTTGCATTGCTTTCTTACTCTTGTGTGTGCATAATGTGGCCAGAGAAAAATATGGAAAGTGTGGATTATGCATACAAGTAGAAGCCATAACCTGATTTCATATGTGTCAAATTTACGAAATTGAGTGATCATTTTGTAATGAAAATATAATTTGTAATTGAGTTGCTATTTGGATTGATTAAATGGTGTGATTAAAGGTAAGAGGATTAATGATTGCTACTAAATCCAGCAACTTATGGATGATAACCGACACCTAACTTCAAGACTTGTTATTGAAGTTTGACATTATGATAAACACGTCAACTACCTATAGCATGATCGATCACGATTCACTCTATCATCATATTACAACATACTGACAATGAACATTGAACACTGAGAGTTCACAACATAGCTAAAATTCAACGAGATTATTTCATTGATCATTAGATTTGCCTGTCCGACTCTAGTGGGCTCCGGTTGGAGTCAGATCGCCTAGGAGCTATTAGACACCAAGCCCATAAGTCAACATAGAAAATTTTATCATGGCTAAATTTTTTGCTTACCGCAATACATGGCCAAATACCAACGGACCGCCTCAAATTGATAGCTATGATCGACATGATCTCACATCTACCGTTGAGATGAGACCACACTGTTAGTTCAAAAGGTTCCAAACAGTAATGGTTCGAGCTTTGATAAGTAAAGAGATCTAGGATCAAGACGGAATTGTGGGCACCACTTTTTGAAAAGAGTATTTCCACCCTACAAGCCTTGGGTATCTGAAAATCCCTTCTGAGGATAAGACTGTCTACACTCGAGTTTGACGACGGATTTTCTTCTCTTTTCTAAAACGTTTTCGAACATCAATCGTCGCCCTAATCCTCATGAACGGTTCCTTCTTGCTGTACTTATGGTCTTCATCTATAGCTACAAACGCCCCTGCATGATCACCAAGGACTTTTCCCACCGCTACAGTGCAAAAACTCGATGGAATATCATAGGCTTACACCCAGAACTTAGCCAAGGATAATGGGACCTATGATGGTTGTTGTCCCTTGCTGATCTCCCCTATAATCACCAGACATGATTCATACGTCCACGGGTCATTCAATGCGGGTTTTGAATAGAGTGAAGTTGTATTCTCGATCAGAGATCACTGTTCCAACTGAACATCTCGCTTGAATCGAGTGTTGTTCGTTCTAGTTGTATGATATTTGGGTTTTCCTTAGATTTTGAATATTAAAGGCTTTTGATTTTGAACCGTGGTTTGGTCTAGCTTTGTCGTGGATTTCGCAAGAATCAAGCGAGATAAGCTAGTGAACTCAAGAATGATGCAGGATTATAAAAGACAAAAGAAAAATGGACAAATGATACATATTGATGCAATGTTCTATTTGCATTTATGATGGCCTGCCCTTCAACGAAGTGAAGAGGAAGGACATTATTTATAGTCTTAACATTTGAGCAGTGTGTGTTGGAAATATGCACCTAGGGTTTGACCTTGGTGTGATGGCAGCACCATGGACTTGACCTTAGTGCGATGTCGGTGTTGGTAAGAATGCATGGACTCACGAGAAACCTCAAAACAAGCTGGAACTAGCTAGCATCAGCTCCTCTATGAGCTAGGTGATGCTAGGGACTGACACTCAAGCTCATCCGGCTGAACTTGAGCTAGATGCTAGTGTCACTAACTGCAATGCTGAGTTGATCTACAGTGATGGTAGGGAGCTAGGTGGTTGGGGTAGTTACTCCTTCTCCTAGGACAAATTGGCTCACACCTCTTCGTGAGATTGAAACATAAATTTGAGTTGTTTTCCCTCCAAACCCGTAGGGCTTCAAGGTAGTTACCGTTTAACCACCCTCAAGTCTATTCATACAGATAATGACTCCACTTGGTGCCTGCATTCATACCCCTTCACTTTCGGAACCTTTGCCTATATAAAGAAGGTAGTTGTGTGGGAGAAATACATAGAAATAGAAACATCTATCATAGCCTATGATATTCTAAGTGACTCCAGTTTCTAAAACCTAAGAATTCGAGTGTAGACCGTCTTATCCTCGGAAGGGATTTCCTCATCCCAAGGCTTGTAGGGTGGGAATACTCTTTTCGGAAAGTGGTGCCCACGATTCCATCTTGATCCTAGATCTCTTTACTTATCAAAGATCGAAGCATTGCTACTTGAAACCTCCTGAACTAACAGTCTAGTCTCATCTTAGCGGTAGATGTGAGATCACGTCGATCATAGCTATCGATTTGAGATTTTTGAATTCGGAAACACATACGTCCCCACTAACAAGAACAATAAAAACTTTTAAAAAAATATCTTATAATTTCATTTTTCTATTATTTAGAGGGAAAACACAATTTTAGTCATTCCCAACATTTGGTCAAATATTAGCCAATTTGGGAAT
This sequence comes from Linum usitatissimum, assembly GCA_030674075.2. NCBI lineage: Eukaryota > Viridiplantae > Streptophyta > Magnoliopsida > Malpighiales > Linaceae > Linum > Linum usitatissimum. Next base: position 1,092,622 of record JAUJYP020000468.1, on the reverse strand, counting down.
TTTCAGTTGTCACGTCAAAATTGGTCAATTTCCAAAGGGGTTAACCTATGGAATTAAGCCATTTAATTTTGACATGAAAATTCCCTCATTCAAGTCAATTCATTTTGACTCATTTTCAGCCGGTAAATGAACGTTGGGGCAAAAGTGACCTGATCCAACGACTAGGATCTGTCGGATGCACCTCTCGTATCAATAGCCGTGTTGTTGTGAATGTGCTCACGAGTTGGCTCGAAGTGGTGGTCTTGATTATCGTGTAGGGAGCTTGCAATCTTGAGAGTTCCAAGGCTGTTTTATTATCAATAGATAATAAACAAGTCCCCTAACTATGTTTGATCCATTCAAGTCCTTCAACTACTCCGACTTAACAAAAGGTACTTTTTCGTCACTTATTCAGTTTAACACTGTCAAATACTTCGACTAAGTTGTGCCAACTCGGCTCATTTGTAGATAGAAACCCCACATCATCAGAATGACGTCGTTTTCATCTCCCATTAAACCACACCATTTTGTTTAATGAATGCATAAGGTTAATTTGTGTGATAAAAACTCTAAAACTTAATCCATCATACCGAAAGTACACTCGCATCATCCTTGTAGATCCCTTCATCAGTATAGAAAATGAGGAATCATTATTCTCCAAAGACCCCTTATTATATCAAAAGAAAAAAATGAGTTTTATAGCCAACAAAACATAGTTAGGGACTTGTTTATAAACTTTTCATAATAGAAGACCCTCCAAACATACCCATTATCCCTAAAATCGATTATTCATGACATCATGCATGTTGCAGATTTTGGCTGCCGCAATTTACCACAACAATTTTGCTAAATATGTTCATGGCACTTTTTTCTAGTGGTTTAATATGTTTGGCTTGAAAGGAAAATCTATTCATAATCATACTATATTGACCTAATTGCATATTTAATATTTTTATTGTGTAAACAAGACTTAAAATACGATATGTGTATAGTACGGTATTAAGACGTTCAAAATTTCATACGTTATTTCAAATATAGTCGATTTTAAACTAATATGTATATGTTTATTATACGAGTATTAAACAGACTTTTGCTAACAATAATTTTATCAAATGTTGAACTATATGTTTTTATTTTGATCTTCACATAAAAAATGAAACATTTACATAAAAATCAAACGTTTACATAAAAATCAAACCTTACGATTCAAATTTTGCAGTATTGTAAAATTGTGTTACTTCGATCCTTTTAAGCTACTGGATATCTTTTGAAGTTCAGTGATGGGTTGATGAAAAGTCAAAAGTTAAATGATCAGTTATGTAAACAATCCATTAAAATTTAAAATTGTGTTAACAAGGATAGTCTGTAAAATATAGTACGTATATGCTACGATAATAATACGTTCCGAGCATCATACGTCATACTAATATAGTAGTCTGTTTAAAATTTTGACATATGTTATGAAATATTAGAAATATATAATTGAAGAATGTGATTATAAGTTAGTAAAATTATTAAAATACCAATTCAATTCTTTAAAATATGTGTATTACAAACATAATATGTGTCTAGTACGTTAAGCATTAAATAAACGTAACAAAAATTGAACGGGTCTACCATAATAGGTTAACAAGTTATAACATTTGAATAGTGTTTCGAGAAAAAAGTTATCTTAAGGTATACTGAGGGTAAGAATACTCTGTACTGTGGGCAATCACTAGCAAAAGGTGGTTTATGCGCTGACGGTGGGGCAGGCGGGATAATCCCGGCTGAGAATTTGTGAAATGATTTTAGTGTCTTGGAAAGTTATAATACTATTTCAAGTGAAATTCCATAGAGAAAACTGGAAGAATATATTATAAGAATATACAGTTTTAGGAATCATTGACCAAAATCTATAAACGGCCAGTAACAAGCCAAAACGATTACCACCAACCTTTAGTGACCAGCATGTTAATAAATGTTTGAGGAAACCGTTAAAAAAACTAGTCCCAAAAACTATAAACTTTTATAGTTAATATTTATTACTGCTGATACCACATATCCATGAATTTTCAAGACCAATCAAAAGACGGTATTTACAAGTTGAAAGTCTCTGGATTGTGTTATCGTAGAGTATCGCAATTGGTTGCATTGTGTGTCTAGAGACCTGGAGGTGCTCGGTTCTAATCCAACCACACACCCACATATAAACACCAATATTATGTCTCTCGATGGTGTAAATGATCAAATGAGTGTTTGCATACAAGCAACTTTTTTGTCTTTTTATTATATGCATCAAAATATTGTTCAAATGTCAAAGGGCATCAAGGGTGGGTTTACGTATACATTTAATCAAAATCAAAATTCCTTTCTGTTGAAATGAATCATGAAATGTACACACGATTGCTTATGCGTGTGGGATTACGAAGGCCAACTCTAACTTGACATTCAATATTCACATTCTATAAAGAAAAAAAATAGTTGATTGAATCTATTAATCGAAATATTGAAATTTGGTCATTTTCTTTAGCGAAGGTCTACTTATAGATTAATGAGCTATCATAATACAAACATTGTTCAAACTAGTAAATAAGAAAGAAAGAGGCGTCACCCAAATGGTGGGTGACTCTGGCAACCTAAACTGCTTCACTAACACGTGAGCAGCCTCGTTCCTATCCCTCTTCATAAAAGTCACCGAGTAAAATGGTTTGGACCTCAAAACGGCCTTGTATGCTCGTACCATGTCTCCAAATTTGAGTCCATCCTCGTATGTCTCATCATTAACCGCCAATACCACCACTTGTGCATATGTTTCAACATCTACTCACTGGAGCCCCTATTCCACACACTATCGATGTCCTTTCAAACGCGCAAAAGCCTCGCTTTCCTTCACCAGTCTACCTCCAGCTTTCACGAAATTCTTATATCTCACCATGTTTCTGATCTCATCTCGGATGCATAAGCCTATTCCCACCTTTCCTTCCACTGAAAGGTCGCAACATCCACATTACACTTAACTTAGTCTCATATATGCGGGCCATTTCTTGCATGGTTGTGTTGTGGTGCTCAGCCCTGTTACTAGGCTGCGACGTCTTTCTTGTCCCCATTCATCACACGCCTCCCTAGCCCCCTTCACAACATCTCAGTCTGAACGAGCCTCTCCTCGCCACACTCTTCCATTGCGTTCGCGCCAAACTGCCCACATCACCGAAATAATCTTTTGTAAGTTGGTCATATTTTCCTCTTTCGATATCAACATGAAGAATTCCTCCCAAGACTCTGAGCGATCCATGAAAGTGTCAATCATTTGTTTTAACCCTATCTCTTCCCAACACTCAACTATAAAGGGACATCCAAGGAGCAGATTCCAAGTTTTTTCAATATCCATATCGCATAACCCACATTGCCATGTCATAGGGACATGTCGGTGATGTAGATTATTTCTTATCGCCAGAAGCCCCTAGGCCGCTCGCCAAGCAAAGTGCTTGAGCTTCAGAGGGATATCCATTCGCCATAATGATATCCACTCTCCTTATATCCGTAAACCCTCCATACGCACACATCTATCTAACAGCTGCTTGTAAGATGAGCTAACGGTGTACATTCCATGCTTGATGTGATCCCAAATAATAGTGTCCTCACCTCCTCCCATAATTGGCATAGCCAAAACATCGACTGCTTCTAGCTTCCAAACCCTGATTTTTGACCGTCTCCTAGCTTCCAACAATAGCCTAGTTTCACCACTAGCTTTGCCTCTACTATACTATGCCACGTCAGACTTGGGTTTGAGCCTAACTTGGCCAATAAAAAATCTCCCTGCGGAAAGTATTTAGCCTTGAGAATCCGCACCATAAGTGATGTACCATTAGTTAGAAGCTGCCAGCCTAGTTTGCCTAGCATCGCTAGATTGAAGCCGTACAGGTCTTTAAATCCCATCCCTTCGTACTCTTTCTTCACACACAACCTTTCCTAGCGCATCCACGCAATTCCGCCACCACAACTACCTTTAGTTTCCCATCAATAACCATTAATCACCATTTCAATTTCTTCACGCAATGTAACTGGGAGCAGAAAAATATTTATACAAAAGACCGATACAGTTGGGCTACCGCTTTAATAAGAATTTCCTTACCTCTTTTTGAAATTGGTTTACCTCTCCACCATTGAATGCGTTTCCAGATTTGCTCTTTTAAGTATCTAAACATCTCCTTCTTATTCCTTCCCACTATTGATGGCATCTCCAGGTATCATCCAGTATACAACAACTCATGTATTTGAAGCACATGACAGATACCGTCACGTCACATCGCATCAGTGTTAGGACTGAAGAAAATTCTAGATTTTTGAAATCAATATATTGCCCTGATGCTACCTCGTAAATGCCAAAAATTTGTTCTAATCGTCTCACCTCCTCGATTTCTGCTATGCAAAAAGCTATCGTCAACGAATATTAGGTGGGACACTACCGGCGCTCGTCGACACACCCGAGCACCGTGTATTCTGCCCGCCTCCGTCTCCAATCCGCATCACCGTCGATAATCCCTCCATGCATAATATAAATAAAAATGGGGATACTAGACATCCCTGTCTTAGTACTCTATCAGGCGAGATCGTCCCAGCTAACTCTGAGTTCACTGCCACCCTATATTCCACGGACCTGACACACAACATCATAAGATTAACCCATCTTTTATCAAATCCAAGCTTTCACATTACCTCCTCCAAATATCACAAATTAACCCTATCAAATGCCTTAGAAATATCAATCTTAATATCAACTTAACTCGTCGCTTCGGTTTCATATTGTGTAATGTCTCAAAGGCTATCAATATATTATCAATGATAGATCTCCCATGCACAAAGGCGGACTGTTCTTCCGATATCACTGATGGCATAATTACTCTCAACTTGTTTTCCAAAACTTTTGCCACCAATCTGTACAATATGTTACATAACAAGGTGGGTCTCCAATCCTTCATTATTTATGGCCGCTTCCCCTTGGGTAGTAACTCTATTCTCTTTTCTTGTATGTACAATGGCAACTCATCTTTTTCCAGCCACTGTTTGTAATGCATAGTAATCTACCCTCCAACTAAATGCCAAAAATTATGGTAGAAACCAGGATTAAAACCATTTGGTCCTGGCGCCTTATCCGGATGCATAGAGAACATGGCATGGTTTCTCTCCCCATCGGTGAACTTTGCTAACAGTGTCGTATTAACTACCTCTATAACTCTAGGTTCCATGCAATCAACCACGGGTTCCCATTCACACGCATCTGGCTAGAATAGCATGGTAAAGTAATCACGTGCCACCAACCCCATCCCTGCAGCCGTCTCCATCCACATACCATCAGAAGCTCATAATCTCTTCATGGTCTGCCACTTCCTTTGACCATTTGCAACATCATGGAAGAACTTTGTATTTAGGTCACCAAACTCTAAATAATATTGTTTAGCACGTTACTTCCAATACGCATTATGTTGCTTTAACAATGATAGCATGCTCTCCTTGCATTGATCTAGCTCATTCCTCACCTTCTCATTTCGCTCTCGCAGCTCATCTAGCCTTAGTTCCAAAGCTCACTTATTCTCATGGAATTGAGCAGTAATTTTCTTCCCCCACTTGAGCAGCACTATCGCACAACCCTACAAGCGGCTCTATAAAGCCATACCTTCTAATTACTTTCACTTTTGTTCCAGCATTGGTCTAAAATCCTATTCCTCAAAGCACTGATTTTCAAACCTGAATCTTCATTTGTAACCATATGACACCGTGGGCCTCATATTTATCAAGAGTGGCGAGTAGTTCGAGATTGGAGCCACCAGATTCAGCTAACCAGGCCTCGTCGACCATAGCTCGATCCAGTCGTTCTTCAATACAATTAGTTTGCCCTTTTGATTTCACCCAAGTGAATGAATATCCCTCTAGAGGTAGGTCCACCAATCCACAATCTCCAACTACCTGTTTGAATCCATCCATCAACGCTTGTGGGTGGTCTCGAAGACCTCGCTTTTCCTCACTAGCAAGAAGGTCAGTATATTCGGCCATGCAACACCAAGACTTGTTATGTGGTCTAGCAACCGTACGCAACAAATTCCATGCATCTTTCCAACGCGGCCTCTCCTGGTAACCGTAATACCCTGTTAACACAAAAGGTTGTCCACCTAGTTCCTTAACTTCTACAGTGATTAGGTTACGACCAAACTCCAAAACTCGCACCTTATCCGCTTCCTTCCATAAAATACACACATCTCCACTACGTCCCACAACATCCACTATGAAACACTCTTCTAGTTTCAACTTGACCCTTATATCTTCCATTATGCTCTTATTAGCTAAAGTCTCCAGCATAATTATCACACCTGGCTGATGAGTCTTGATCAATTCATCCAGAACACGAACCGCTCGGGTTTGGCCCAATCCCTGACAATTCCAACTCAAGACGATCATGGTTGTTGCCAAGACCCGATATCCAGGCCTGCCTGTACCAAGTTTTTTGGATATTGACATCCATTCATTGTACGGATGTGTGGACTCACAAGAAACCTCACATGAGCTCAGAGTAAGCTAGAATTAGCTAGCATTAGCTTCTTTATGAGCTAGGTGATGTCAGGGACTGATACTCAAGCTCAACCGGGTCAACTTGAGCTGGATGCTAGTGTCACTAGCTGCGATGTTGAGCTAATCTATAGTGATGGTAGGGAGCTAGGTAGTTGTGGTGGTTACTCCTTCTCCTAGGACGAATTGGCTCACAACTCTTCATGAGATTCAAACTCAATTCTGAATTGTTTGCCCTCCAAACCCGTAGGAGGTAGTTACAGTTTAACATGACTCCACATGTTGCATGGATTCGTACCCCTTCACTCATAGACTCTTTGCCTACATTAAGAAGGCAGTTGTGTGGGAGAAATACACATAAACAGAAATTTCTATCCTAGCCTACGAGATTCTAAGTGACTCCAGTTTCTAAAGCCGAAAAAGTCGAGTGTAGACCGTCTTATCCTTGGAACGTATTTCCTTATACCCAAGGCTTGTAGGGTGGAAATACTCTTTTCGGAAAGTGGTGCCCACTATTCCGTCTTGATCCTTGATCTCTTTACTTATCAAAGCTCAAAGTATTGCTGCTTGGAACCTCCTGAACTAATAGTGTGTTCTCATCTCAGCGGTATATGTGAGATCACGTCGATATGGCCATGTATTGCGGTAAGCAAAAGATTTAGCCATGAGAAAATGTTCTCTGTGGACTTCTGGGCTAGGTTGTTTAATAGCTCCTAGGCAATCCGACTCCAACCGGCACCCACTAGAGTCAGACAGGCGTATCCAATGATCAATGGAATAATCTCATTGAGTTTTAGCTATGTTGTGAACTCTCACTATTCACTGTTCATTGTCGGTACTATAGAGTGAATCGCGATCGATCATGCTATAGGTAGTTGACATGTTTCTCATAATGTCAAACTTCAACAACAAGTCTTGAAGTTAGGTGTCGGTTATCATCCCTATGTTGATGGATTTAGTAGCAATTCTTAATCCTCTTACCTTTAATCACACCATTTCATCAGTCCAAGTAGCCACTCAATTATAAATTATATTTTTGTTATAAAACGATCACTTAATTTCTTAAATTTGACACATATGAGATCATGTTATGGCTTCTACTTGTATGCATAATCCACACTATCCATATTTTTCTCTGGCCACATTATGCAAAGACAAGAGTAAGAAAGCAATGGAACAAAAAATAGAGGATAATGGATGAAAAATTTCTTAGATTATTTAGCGACATAGGGCATCAAAATATAAAAAAGGAGTCGTAAGAGAAATTAAGCATATGAGTTTGATCCGAATAAACGAACACTCGACACATGGAGAAAGAGACCTTCTAACTAAAGTAGTGATAAATTATTGGAATATAGTTCATTAGTTTTGTACATTGAGACAAATGTAATTCCAGTGATCAATTTGCACATCCTTTTCAAAATTAAGATAATGACATTATTTATTTCTCATTTCTCGTCAAGTTTAAGACTTGGAGTAAAATAAAAGTGTAATTATAAATGAAATTAATTATCTAATAGTGGAAAATTTACTTTAGTGGAGACTAAAGTCTGAAAGAGATTGGTACTTATAAAACTGTTTTCCAGAAAATTGATGATACCTTGACACTTACGCTTCAACCACACAAACCCTTTTAATGTTGAACATCCTTCCACGTGTCCAACCTTCTGGCTCTCCTCCCCTTTGTGCATGACACATGGCGTTCATGCGGTGGTAACAAATCTTCATCTGCAAAATTACTGAGGTTCTTCATGTAACTAGTGTTAGAAACAATTATAACTAGTTATCAGGCAACTATAATTATATATTTGTGTAACTAAAAGATCATAAGTACGTAGTTTTTAACTTGTGTATAGCTCTTTACCTTCATCATCATTCGTTATCCTCCTGAAAAGGTGAACCCGAGGTTTCTTGAGGTGGTTCAAGCAGTAGGACACCATAGCTTGGAAAATATTCACGTAATTCTCCGATTTCAGATTGAAGCACTCAGATGTCATGAAGAACAGTAGCACACATCCGCCCCTATCCACCATTGCGTTCAGAAATCGAAGAAACACCAACTTTTTCTTCTCCTTTTAGGTAAATATTGTTCATATTGAACACATAAGAGTAGAGATAAAATGAGGGCATGTAGCATACAAGTCGAATCGAGTTAAGTCGACCAAGCAAGCTTAGCCTAGGTTCAAGTTATTTATTTATTTTGCTCAACTAGAATATTTCAAGAAGGGAGAAATTTGTTGTCTCATAATTCACGCTCAAATGCTGCATTTTAACGCTGATTATCAATTATTCACGCACATTCGCGTTTTATTCATGATAAATGCTATCTTTTTCTCTCATATATATTAGTCAATCAAATATTTCTTGTGAGTAATGAGATAAATTGGTGGGACAAATTGTAGTAAGACATTAGCCTTTTTCATAAGTCACACTGTATTTTCATCCTACTAATGAAGCAATATAGATCAAACTGATCGATAAATTTACCGATTTTATACGAGCCAAGGTTTAGCTATATATGGTTTTTCCTAAGGAAAAAGGGAAATGTCTCACTAATTCGCCATAAACGGTAAATTAGCTTTACGATCTATAGTATGTGAATTAAAAATAACATATACTTTATACAAACACTATTTACTTATTGAGTTAGTCATTCTCAAAAGAGAAAAGGCTAATGTACCACTAATTTGTACGACATTAAATGGCTAAAAAGGATTTTAATTAGCAGTTGACGATATGTTCTGAAGACGATCTCAACACAATCCTTCAACATTCTGTCAAAGTTGTTGAATCTAAATACAAGGTGGTCTCTATGGTAAGTCTCGCCGAAGCTCGGGTATTTCAGGTAGCAACCAACATCAAAACACTGCAGAGAATTATGAGTAATTCATATAAGAAAAATTTAAGGTGGAATGCGGAATGAAATTTTCGATATACCTGCCCTGGTCATCCACCTTCCCCTCCTGTAATGAATGACTCGAGGCCTTAGTTCTTCATCGCCGTGGAAATCTTCGTCCAGAGGGGCATATTCCCCATGGTCGGATTGAGGTTCCAACTTCAGTTCAGCATGTTCTCGACACCATTTGCAACGACTTTCAGTGTAGTAGCGTAGTCTAGTCGAACTCGAAGACCTAGAATCGTTGAGCGATTCGAGGTACTTCCAGTGACATCCAATGGACCTCCGGCATTTAGGGGAAATTAGTTGGGTGGTGGAAGCCATGTGGAATAATTAGGGTTTCAGCTTCAAACTTTGCAGTTAGAATTCTCAAGTTTGTATTTATGAGCCGTAAGTTTTGAAAATCCCAAAAACTTAATTCAGTAGATATTGAATGTAGAGGAAATAATTACCTAGAATCCTTATTACTGAGTTACCATCCTCTAAACATTAAATTAATTTCTCAATTACCATACATGTTTTTAAATTACCATAAGTCAAAGATCCAAAATTAGTTCATCGGAGAAAACATAAATTAAGGGATTTATTTCTTATTAGAATTATTAATCAATAAAAGGGTAATTATGTAATAAACAAATATTTTAACGAAATTTCCAAACGAAGATTTCGACGGTGATGAAGAACTAAGGCTGCGAGTCATTCATTACTGGAGGGAAATGTACATGACTGGGGTAAGTATGTTCTGCTAGTCAAATTTAGTGCACAGGGAAATTGGTTGCATCTCGTCCCCAGTGGTTTTTATGCTTATCATTCTTAGATATTTACATGGTGTAATTTAATATTTCAATATATTTACTAGATTCATATCGTTGTGCCCCAACATGTTCAACCAACCTAGAATTCGTTTCCATTTTCTTGCATTCCGGAGCTTGAGTCCAACTATTTATATCTGCAGGGTTTTGATATTGGTTGCTATCCGAACTACCAGAGCTTCGTCGGGACTTTCCGTAAAGACCACCTTGTCTTCAGATTCCACAACTTCGACAGATTGGTGAAAGATTGCATCATTAATTGGCTCAATATATAGTGTGACTTTTGATTTGGACCTCATTATATATTTATCTTATGTGTTCATGCATCGATCATCTTCCCTAGGAGGAGAAGGAGTTGGTGTTTCTTCAGCTTTTGAATGCAACAACATATAGGGTTGGATGTGTGCTATTGTTCTTCATGACATTCGAGTGCTACAATTTAGAATCGAAGAATTATGTGGATGTTTGCCAAGTTATGGTGTCCTATTTTTTGAACCGTATCAAGAAACCTCGGGTATGCCTTTTCAGGAGGGTAACAAATGATGATGAAGCTAAAGGTTATATAGTTAAAATCGTCTGTAACTATACACAAGTTAAGAGCTATGCATTTATGAACGAACCTCGGTGATTTTGCAGATGAAGATCTATTACCACTAGATGGACGCCATGCGTGGTACAATAAGGCGAGGAGAGCCAGAAGGTTGGACACTTGGAGGGATGTTCAACATCAAAAGGATTTGTTTTTTATCTTCGAATCGGAGGTGCTTTTGGTGATGAACTGAGGGGGTGATTAACTTTAAGATGGATTTGTGATTATGTTGTTGTTGTTGACATTCTCTCTTGCAACTACTATTTGAGATGTTACTACTTAGTAGGAGGATATCACTTATCAGAGCATGTTTGTACTTCAATTATATCTAATGTCTATCACACGGTTAAATATGTGAGGATTCGCCGTTGTGTGTATTCTCAAATTCCTGAAATATATTTTGGGTTCTTAATTCCTCAAATATACTTTCGAATTCTTGATTTCTTGAAATATAATTTGAAATATGCTTTTTTAAATTAGTTACAATATATAGTTGGCCAAAAGATAAATGTCACATTCTTATCTTTTTAGCAATTTTTAAGTGATATGGAGGATGATGTGGCACCACTTAAGCAATTTCTAGGGATGGAACATTGCTTGCTAATTTAGAAACTCAATTAGAAATGCCACATATGCACATTGCTACATTTTTCAAGATAAATAATTTGTAATGAGTTTTTATTGGTTAATTTTTATTGTGTTTATTTGCAAAAATGATGAATAGAAATTGCTAATTATTTGATGGGATAGAGAAGGTTAGAAATTTCCAAATAACCGAATTACTAAATTTGTTGATGTGCATATTACATGAAACCCTAAAGTGCATATTACGACTAAACCTTAAACCCTAAAGTTGGAGGATGTACATGATCTCACGAATCGTCATTGTCGCCATATAATACGCAAGCACACTGACGACGTTGGATCTTCAAATCGCTCTGAATCGGTGGTCTCTAAGACGACGGATCTCTGTAAACCACCGGAGGTCTCTGTTCCATTTGAAGATTTATGGCGCGCAATAAGAAGAAGAGCCATAGCAGCTTTGAGGAGCAGCCGAAATTGCCTAGCTTCCCACAATGGCCAACGATACTTGTACTGGAAGAGGAACTGAAACAACATTCCCCTAAAAGGCCGACGAAACTACAGTACTATGCAGACTCTCGTTGGAGACGTTGTCGAGAACTTGCTAAACTGAAGTTGGAGCATCAACCCGACGACCCGGAATATGTATACAGGTCCAACGAGAATTTCTATGGTGATGAAGAACTAAGGTTGCGGGTCATTCATTACAGGAGAGAAAAGAAGCTGACCGGCGTACGTATAATGTTCAACCAAAAGAACAGAGAATTTAATTCCAATTTTCTTCTACTGTGATATGATGTTTTAATAGTTACTACTCCTTATCTCTGCAGTGTTTTGATGTTGGTTGCTATCCAACTTACCCGGGCGTCGGTTTTCCAGTTTACCACAGAGACCACTTTCTCTTTTACTCCAACTTCAACAGGATGATTGGGGGTTGCGCTAAGTCTACCATCGCCAAATATCGGCAAGAGGTTATCTTTTGAGTTGCTTCAACACTATACTCAGTAGCCATTGAATAATGTTGATTGTTCTGAACTGTAAATTTATGAAGCACATTTTCTCCAGACGGAGAAGGAGTAGGTGTTTCTTCGCTTTATGAATGCAACCGCAGATATTATTGGCTGTGTGGTATTCTTCTTCATGACATTGGAGTGCTACAATCCGGAAGCTGAGTATTATGTGGATATTTGCGAAGCTACGGTATCCTTTTATTTGACCCACGTCGACATCGAGGGCCGTGTAATTCACGTTTTCAGGAGGGTAACAAATGATGATGAAGGTATGGAAGTTGTGTTTTGAGAAGCGAATGTAGTAACTCTGGTTTTGTTTCTTTACTGAGATATCTGTAATTTTGCAGATGAAGATCTGTTACCACCACATGAATACCAATCGTTATACGCAACAGCAAAGGCTGCGAGAAGGTTGGGTAGGTAGAGGGATCTTGATCATCACATGGGTTTGTTTTGATTTTCTTAATTGGAGGTGCTTTTGATGATCAATCGATCGAGGGGTGCTAATTAGTAGATGGGTATATGCGATTATGATGTTGATGTTCTGTCTAAAGAATCAGATAACTATTTGCTATGTTACAGGACTTAGTTGGAGGATTCTAGAGCAAGTTTGTTATTTAATTATGCATTAGACTGGCGTAGCCAGGATTTAGGTTGAGGATAGAGAGATATTTTCCCTATAATTCCTCAATGATTCCAATGAGTTATATTTTAGGTGGTTAGTCTTCTCACGCATTGTTTGTGCTGCATGGGACCGAACTAAAACATGCATTCACGTGCATTTTATCGGCTTTTTCTGCTTAACTTGAACATATCTTATGGGAATAAAAATTCAGAGGTTAGATATCGACGATACAAGAATTGGAGTCGTTGAGTGCAACCCCAATTTGTATGGTAGATAGGAACAAGTTACATCGAGTAGCGAGCATACAAAATGAGCAGCTCTATTATCGTATAAGATCAACAAATCTTAGAAGTAATTACAATTATTATGTAATCTTTAATTCGAAGATAAATGGATTTACCTATTGTACACCGCACTAGCTAAGTTGATATATAGAGTTGGTTATTAGTCGGGCCGTTGAATCTTTCGACTAACATGCGAAGGGACATTCATGAAACGTCAAGAAACTTGATATCTTCGATTGTAGTAATTGGCGGCAGAAAATTAGTCAAGGGGGTTCGAAATTCAAACCTAACAATATATGGTGGAAAACCGCTAGAAATACTAGCTAAAATTGTTGTATTCGAAAGCACATATATCCCCACTAATAAGAACAATCAAAACCTATAAAAAATGTCTTTTATTTCATTTGTCTATTACTTGAAGGGCTTAACATGGTGAAACCTCAATTTTTAGTCATTCCCAACATGCAGGTCCATTATTAGCTAATTTGAAAATTTTCATTACAAAATTGGTCAATTTTCAAAAGAGTTAACCTATGAAAATGAGCCATTTTGACATGAAAATTTCAAAATTTTCAAATCGGCTAATATTTCACATGCATGTTGGAAATATCAAAATAATCAAGTTTTGATTACGGTACCCTGATAAATAATGTCAAAATGAAGTTAAAACTCAATTGTACTTGATTTTATATCGGTATTTGAAAATTGTCAAATTAGTTTACTTCGTGCATGCATGTGGGGGGAAGCCGCTAGAAATCCAAGTTAAGATTTTTGAATTCGAAAGCACTAACAAGAACAATCAAAACTTTTTATAAAATATTTTTTAATTTCATTTTTCTATTATTTAAAGGTAAAACTCAATTTTTAGTCATTTCCAACATCATATCAAATATTAACCAATTTGAGAATTTTCAATTGTCATGTCAAAATTGGTCAATTTCCAAAGGGATTAACCTATGGAAATAAGCCATTTAATTTTGACATAAAAATTCCCCCATTCAAGTCAATTCATTTTGACTCATTTTCAACCGGTGGATGAACAATGACCCAAAAGTGGCATGATTCAACGACTAGGATATGTCGGATGCATCTCTCGGATGCACCTCTCGTATCAATAGCCTTGTTGTCGTGAATGAACTCACGAGTTGGCTCGAAGTGGTGGTCTTGATTATCGTGTATGGAGCTTGCAAGCTTGAGAGTTCCAAGGTCGTTTCATTATCAAAAGATAACAAACAAGTCTCCTAACTATGTTTGATCCATTCAAGTCCTTCAACTACTCCAACATAACAAAAGGTACTTTTCCGTCACTTATTCAGTCTTACACCGTCAAATACTTCGACTAGGTTATGCCAACTCGACTCATTTGTACGTAGAAAACCCACATCATTAATATGACGTCATTTTTATCTCCCCTTAAACTACACTGTTTTGTTTAATGAATGAGTAAGGTGGAAAACTACTAGAAATACTAGCTAAATTTTTTGTATTCGAAAGCACATACATCCTCACTAACAAGAACAATCAAAACCTTTAAAATTGTATTTTAATTTTATTTGTCTATTGTTTGAAGGGCTTAACATGGTGAAATCTTAATTTTTAATCATTCCCACATGCAGGTTAATTATTAGCCAGTTTGAAAATTTTCAAATTTCATGACAAAATTGGTCAATTTCCAAACGCACCTACGAAAATGAGCCATTTTGACATGAAAATTTCAAACAAATCGGCTAATATTTTACATGCATGTTGTAAATGGAAAAAAATTAAGTGTCGTTATGGTAATCCCGGTAAATAATGTCAAAAGGAAGTTAAAACTCAATTTTACTTGGTTTATATCAGTATTTGAAAATTATCAAATTAGTTTACTTCCTTCATGCATGTGGTGGGAAACAGCTAGAAATCAAAGCTAAGATTTTTGAATTCGAAAGCACATACATCCCCGCTAATAAGAACAATCAAAACGTTTTTTAAATGTCTTAAAAGGTGGTTTATGCGCTGAAGGCGAGGGAGGCGAGATGATCGCGACAGAGAATTTGTGAAACGATTTCAGAGTTTTGGAAAGTTATAATACTACTTTAAATGTAAATCCGTAAAGAAAACTGGAAGAATATATTATAAGAAAATACAGTTTTAGGAATCATTGATCAAAATCTATAAAATAGAAGTAAGTGGGTTAATTAAGTATCCAAATTGTAAAAAAAATCATTACTGATGGTCGAAGACCATATACATTGATAGATATAACCATTCTCTATTTGGTGAATAGAGAAATTGATTGAAAAAACCATAACTATACTTTAAAATAAAACACCTGTAAATGCCGAAATATGGTGACGTTTTTTATTGCTAATGGAAAAAGTAGGAGTCAAGTCCGAGTAATGGAGAAACTAAAAGTGTAAAGGTGGGTATGATTCACGAATATGAATATGTATGTTGCATAAATAATTTCGTTTTTAATTTAAATTAATCATGACTTGCATTAATTAACAATGAATTATATAATATAAGTGCTACCTAAAGTTGCCATAAGTAGAATTTTTACTTAAATTTTTGAATTAATGGGTTTTTGAACTTTAACCCACTTGCATTAACTAACAATAAATTATATAATATATGTAAAATAAGTGGTTACTGTGGCTATTTTAACTACTTTAAAATATGTGTAATAAGCCGATTTTGATCGGTTGCATATAAATTCCAATAGGTCAGTAGTCGATTATCTAGAATTAACTAATTAGCTATCATTAGTGGACAATTTTTTTATTATAATAATAATAAGTAAATTACTACTATTATTAATTATGAAACTAATAATAAAATTTGTAACTTGGGGAGGCCTGCATTATGAAGAAGGTTGATTGGTTCCTGGTAGGCCTACTGACTTGCCATGTATTGATGCGTTTATTGGGAAGGGGTAATGGCTAAGCTAATGACAAGAAGGTTTTATGTTGTTAGGTAAGTCGTAGACCTGCAGTCTTCGAACCCAACGTTCATGGGTTCAAAATGAATTAAATTCAGTATGACTTCTTTAATTTATTAATTGAGGGACTAGATAGTAGCGAATTTTTGGTTTGAAGAAACCGATGTCTTTCATATAATCAGAATAAGAAAAACTTCTTTTTAATGACCGTTCCAAAAAAAACGTATTCAAAAAAATATTTAGAAAAAATAGGCAGCGTTGAAAGCTTTTTCGTTAGTGAAATCTCTTTCTACTGGCGATTCAAAAAGTGTCTTTGTGCACAAAATAAAATAAAAAGGTTAGAATAAAGAATAAAACTCTCCTTGACATCAATAAAAAAATTTTTGTTTGTTCTTAAATTTATAAGAATATGAATAGTTTTTAATCTAAATACTATTTCTTTTATTTAATAAATTCATTGACTAATAATCAATATTCACCTGAACTCTTTTTGTAGTATTTTTTTCTTATTAAGAATTCGTTTGGGGTACTACAAAAATGATAAAGTAGATTGGAAAAAAAAGGACTATCACTCTAAAATAATTATTAAAACATTTTATCTTTTTAGATTTCTTGATAGATATATATTATATTAAAAAAAGAATTCACATCAAAAAAAATTTTGAATAATTTTTATTCGTATTGTATGCTTATGTTATCAATTTGTATATCAAATATTCAAATCAAGTAAATAATTTAAGTAAATTTTTTTTGGGAAAGTTCAAATATCAGGCACACTTTTTTATTTTTTTAATAATATATTGGTCGAAATAACTACTTAATTGAGTTGCTAAATACAATCCTAAGATCAATTTAGTAGAGAAAACGAACAGTTTATTGATTAATACAAAAACAAATTTCTAAATGCATGTAATAAGGTGGTGAAAGCGGTGAAATAGGAATTTTTATTATGAATAAAGAAAAAATATAATTTTTTACATTCAAAAAATAAAATAAACAAAAAGGGGGAAAAGTTTTTTTAATTCTATCCATATCCATAAATATGGATTGAAGGCAGAACTTTTTTCAACAATTTTTTTATTTTTGCTTGAGCATCAGACATAAAAATTAGTATTAATAAATTCATCCAAATTGGACACACTAAGTAAAATTAAAATATGGGATATTTAAAAAAGTTTAAAACTTTTTTTTTTCTAAAAGTTTACTTTGAATTGACTTTTTAAAGTTTGGCGATTGCATAATAGTAAGTTATTATGATTTTGAAAAGGCCGCCATAGATCTTTTTAAAATTGGTAGACACGCTGCTCTTAGAAAGCGGTGCAAAAACATTTCGGTTCAAATTTGAGTGGCGATATAATTTTCAAAAAGGTCCAACGGGTCCCATATTCCTATATGGCTATACTATAATCAAACTATTATAGTATAATGGTATAATGAATTCAATTCCATACTCTTTTTGAAACTTCAAATTTTTATGATATTTTTTTACTTTAGAACATATATTAATTCATATATACTTTTTAGTCGTTTTGATTGGAACTACAATTCATTTGTTAACCTTATTAGTCGATGAATTTGTAGAATTATATGATTCTTCAAATAAAGGAAAGATAACTTCTTTTTTCCGTATAACAGGATTATTAGTTACTCGTTAAATTTATTCGGGACATTTGCCATTAAGTAATTTATATAAATCATTACTATTTTTTCATGGATCATATCCATTATTCATATGGTTCCTTATTTAAAAATAAAAATTATTTAAACCCAATAACAACGCTAAGTACTTTTTTTACACAAGAGTTTGTTACTTCCGATCTTTTAACTAATATCCACAAATCAGGCATTTTAGTCCCCGCCCTTCAATCCCAATGGTTAATGATGCGCGTAAGTACGATGGTGTTGGGTTCTGCTGCTCTATTATGTGGATCGTTATTATTTGTGACTCTTCTCATAAGTATATTTCGAAATATTATAAGAATTTTTGAAAATGAGAAAAGAGAAAATTTATATTCATTTTCTATTGGTGGAACTCAATATGAAGAAAAAAATAAATGTTTTAAGAAATACTTCTTTTGTTTGTTTTCTTCTCGGAATTATTAGCCGTTAGCCGATTCTTAAGGCATATTGGAAAGCTCAACAATATATAAGGTGATGGCCTTGGAAACTTGCAAGGAAAGCTTTCTTGTTGGTCACGTAACCGGACAAATTAATGGAAAACCAGAACCAATTGCTACAACAAAGAAAGTCGTTAGTAAAAAGTTTCACATTTCATTGTTGTTTAAAACAAAATAGTAAAAGACATATCTACCCTTACATCTTTCTGAGTGATCGAACCCTATATTTAATTAACGTTCAGATTTATTCAGAACTCCAGAAGCATCCAAGTTTATGAAAAGTTAAAAGTAGTCTCCCAGACGGCCAGACTATGATCAGGATTCGCTTTTGTTTCTAGGGTTTTCCAACCCGGGGAAGAAATCGATTCCAGGATGACTTCCGACTCTGTTTCAATGGGGAAGTAAGTAAGTTTATGCTTTTCTATCTTATGGGTTTCTACCAATTAATTAGCTTTGATTCTCCGTTAAAAAGCTGTGAGTTGATCGTTTTTGTTTTCTAATAATCTGTATCCAGGGAGCTGAGACAGTGGCAACAATGGCGCCTTTCGACTCTGTTTCTACATCAGCAGTAAGTTTTCTCTGAATCTTAGTTGGCAGCGGAAAGTTGAGAACTTTGATCGTTAATGGTGGATTGATATGTGTTCCCTTTGATGTGTTTTATTATTAGGGAGAAGATGAAGTTGATTTATGTATAACTCATAAGTTATTTGATGAAGTTTGTATGTTAGGGGGAGGATTGGATTGGATTAGTGAGTTGCCCGATGAACTTGTCATCAATATCGTATCTCGTTTGACGTCTCTGCGAGAAGCCGTTAGAACATCAGTCCTGTCAAGTAAGTGGATAAACTTGTGGAAATCAGCCGTTTTGGTGCTCGACTTTGATGGCTCGGAGGAGTTGCGGGACATTTGCAAGCTGGACTGGATCCCAGTAAGAATTCTTCAGGAGAAGAGGCGTTGGTACAAGAATTGGGTGAACGGTGTTATATCCCAAGTGCAACAACAGAGTTGCTCAAGAATAAGCAAGTTGAGCCTTTTATTTAACTTGACAAATAATTGCAATTCGGAAGGGGATATTGATAGATGGATCAAGTTTGCAATTTCAAAGAGGGTTGAGTCTCATCATCTGGCTTTCATCTGGGAAACGGTTATCTTCGAACTACTTTTTTTCGGAGGAATGTTACAGTCGCATGAAAACTCCAGCCGGAATGCATGATATTAGGTTCCTGAGATCCTTGTGCTTGAATTATGTTGATGTTCGCCACGAGATTATCGAACATTTCATTGCTTGAAGAGTTAGCTGTGAAATGGTCGAGACGCCTAACAAAGCTCAAGGTTGTAGGCTCTTCATTGAAGCACTTGGAAGTAATAGATTGCCTACCTTCGGAATTGATGGAGATTGATCATGCCCCTCGCCTCAAGCGGTTGATACTTGATAATAGTTCCCACCATGTGAAGGAAATCCAAGTGGGTAATTTCCCATCGCTTGTGGATATGAGCTTAGGCCACAATTTCAATGGTATATTTAGAGCACTTTCAGGATGTGCTAGTCGATTGGTGTCCCTCTCGTTGATGTCGTCCGGAGTAAGTGGAGGATGACTTGCATTATGTGGTCGATTGATTGACTCGGTTATATGCTTACGTGATGTATTATTGTCTCTTATTTGCTACTATGTTTGTTTAGTACTGGAGGGCGATTTCGGATGCAGCTGAACAGGGCAACCTGGAGCGGCTAATGGTGCTGGTTTCGGCAGGCAATCATCATAGCATCCTTGGGTTGATTCCTTTGATAAATTTGTGTTCCCGTTTGCACACACTGCGATTGCTTGTAAGTTTCTCCGACCAATCTTGTTTCAGAACGTATAGCTTGCTGGTTTCTGTTTAAAGCTTTTTTGCTGGTTTCAGCTGTGTACGCATTATTACACCGCGGAACCTGATCAGCAGAGTGTGGATGTGGTTAAATTACAGCGGGAGAGCATCAAAGTAGTGGAGGTGATCGGGTTTCGCGGTTATGAGTTGGAGTACGAGTTTATGGAGTATGTAATGGAATACTTCGTGGGGCTAGAAAGAATAGTGATTGATGGGTTCACTACTTCCTTCTTTTATGAAGATAGAAGTATTCCTCACGAGGTTCGATTTCATGGCTGCAGCAAGCGAGGCCGCCGCAAAATCAAAATGCTTATATTCAAGCTTTTATTGTGCTTGCAATCAATGTATACCACATTTAGCCCATATTAGCAATCAAAATTTTTAAAATATATATTTTTATTTTATTTGATTATTATTTAAAAGGTTTAACACCTATTAGGGGTGCTTTCGCGAATGAATGTAGGACATATATTTGAATGCTCACTTGGGTTAGCGGGAGGGCTGCTAGATACCTATTATCGTATAGCATTAAAGCCTTAATCTTTAACCATTTCCAACATATATGTGAAATATTAGCTGATTTGAAATTTTTTATATCAAAATATAATCGGTTAATTTTCGTGTGTTATATACTTAGAAAATTTGACCACTTTTACAAAAGAAAAATTAAAATGTTCAAATCGGCTAATATTTGATAGGTATATTAAAAATGGTTACAAAATCAAGTTTTATTCTAATAAATAATGGTCAAATGTAGTTAAAAATTAATTTTATTTGATGTTAGGTTAGTGTTAAATTTTTTTTAAATTGTCTTACTTTCTGCTCATATGTGGTGGGAACATAGATAAAAATCTAAGTTAAAATTTTTGTTGTGTGTTCATATTCCTTTTATGAGTTTAATTTGTGGTCGAATGAGATATATTTGATAACATGAATGATTGTTGTTTGATTAAGAAAAAATTAATTTGACCAAGTATTATTTTTAGAGTTTAGGGTCAACTAATCAACACTTTTACCAACTCTTCCGAGAGCAATTTTATAAGACATTTAGCATTAAAAGTAGTTTATCTTGAGCTTTACATTAATACTATTTTCCTTTGTGTTGTTATTGAAGTTGGTGATCTATGAATGAATAAACTATGAACACACAATTTGGGCTATCTTTCTTTGGCCCATACAAAATACATTGGGCCTACGAGCTATCTTCAACCCGTACATAACATATCTCGCATCTTCCTACTACAACAAAGTAATCGATTAGTGTTAACGAACGATAACCAGTTAAACACCTATTTAACATATTCCATCTGAGTATTTACTGTGTTCGATACACAATTAATTTTTTTCATACTTGCTTAGGTATGTTGTTGGTACCTAACATTGTGGTTGCTACACATAAATTATCATACCCAACACAAACACTTTAATTATTTCTAAAACCACTATTATCCCATCAAAACAGTAAATATTTGTTCTTATCAGGATAAGACACGATTATTATCAGTCACGTAAATTTTAACCAACCTAGTCTACCATAGCACAGAAGTCGATCGACTCGGACGTCGGAACCCACTTCTTCCGAGTCATTGGATAACATAGAACCAAAAGGGTTTACTTTTACAGTTGCAAATTTGCAATCTCAGGCATCCCACTTGAAACAGGTAATTTTATTGCCCTATACAATTTCATTTGCCTATTGCTTCCATTTTTTTACCCCCTGCATTCTTCTTGGTTTCAAACATGTATCAATTACCATACAATTTTTCCAATCCTTTCTCGAGGCATAAACTTGTCAAACAAGTTACCAAAGAAGAAGCTTGTTTTGGCACATCCTTTGTTGGCTTCTTGTTGTTCCTTTCTACCAACTGCAGCAGCAGAGACTGCACTTTTCTTGACATTAAGCATCATCCTTTGGCCGATCTTCTTGCGTAGAGCTTTAATGTAGAACATATTCATTTTGAATACCCTCTCCCAAAAATTTGAATTAGTAAGACCTATGCCACTGTCATTGGTCTTTTGTCCAAGTTATGTACTTGTATGCACTCAGTATTATAGTGTATCTGTAAGTATCTCATATGTACCTACTTTTTGCTTCTATGTACACGGTAGTTCACCTAACATATACAATGATTAGGCCTGCCAATTCAATTATGGTTAACAGTTAAAATCGATTTACTTATCGTCGGTTAATCGATTAAGAATTTGAAAATATCATTTACTGATTAGCTTAACATTTATCCTTATTTTAATCGATTTACTTCAAACGGTTAATTAACCGATCATCACTTTGGTTAATCAATTTTCATGATCAAATTCAAATTGACCAACTGATAACCGGCAGACCAGCTCCCACCTCTAACAATCGATGGAGCTTTATTGATCTTTAGATAAATTGTTATCCTGCCTGGTATCGAAGTCCTAGACTTTGAAGTGGATGAAGTTGCGGCTCAGAGTAACGTCCATTACTGTACAGTTTCAAAAGAACAATAAATGTCTGTTTACTGGTTTTAAACTGATTTTTGCTAACTAAGGTGAACGAGTTATAACATTTGAATAGTGTTTGGAGAAAAAAGTTATCCTAAGCTATACTATGTAGACAGTGGGAAATCACTAGCAAAATGTGGTTTATGCGCTGGCGGCGGGGGAAGCGAGATGATCGCGACGGCTCCGGAGGAATATCTGACAGAATTGCTCGAACTTGGCGTCCTTGATCGAATTCCTGATCGATTTGAAGAACCCCAGGTAGTGGTGTGTGTTGTGTCTGCAAACCCAACCAAGCACAGTTAAAAAAAAGTTATGATCTTTACTTGGAGTACAAGGCATGATCAACAACGCAAGAAGATTCGCTTACATTTCGAGGAGAATCTGAGCCAGCATTTCGTGGACGTTAAGGAGGTGGTTGATGTAAGCTCTGGTGTGATTCTGGCATGTGTAGCATAGACATCCTTCGACAATAGCGGTTGTGTCTTTCCTGGAAAAAGAAAAGGAAGATCAAACCGATGAACCGTGGCGATTCTATTATAAAGTTCCGTCATTCATGGTAAAATGAAGTACCTGTACATGGTTGCTTTAAGATTGATCTTGCTCGAGTCGATTTCAATACTTTTCGTAGGAAATTCTTCAGCTAATCCAAGGACGTCTAAAGGGAAGGTCAGTGCAAAGCCTCGAAGTGTTAGGTGGTATATATACGATGAGTCGAAAAGATCGATTCCAGCAGCAACGCCTTCCAGCACCTCCTCTGGAACACAAGACAAGTGTTAAGACACCAAAATTCAATGAAATCATACACAGAAGACCGAAATCGAGCTAATTTACCTGGTAGACCAAGCCCAGAGACGAGACGAGGTCTTTCTTCTGGTAGATTATCCTGTTAAACGACCAAAACACATGAACATTTGTACAATGTACGTCTTGGTCGCTTATAACGAAGCTTAGTAATAGTTAGATGTCTTACCGTCACTATCTTAAGCAAAGCAGGGCGATCATCCATACTCTCTCCAAAACCAAATCCTCCTATCCAGTAACCTGAATGGATCATGTACAAGATCAGTCTATGGTAATTGCAACCTGAATTTCATGACTTATTCGGAACATAAGAGTAGGCAGTAAAGACTAATTAACCTGATACGTTTCTCTTGGAGACTTCTATGGCGCATCTTTTCCTCTGCTCTTTATCAGAACCTCCAACAATAGCTCCAAAAACAGCTCCACTTGCCTAACCATATGAGTTTACGCACAGAATTATCGGCTTAGCCAAACATAAGACTAGCAACTACCACCATAACACCGACAAATTCACAAATACAGCATCTATAAACAAAATGATCGTAAATAATGTGAGGAATCAATCATGTATTTCTATTAATGTCTTTTAAGCCATAATAACAAGAATGATGTACGAAATATGAGGTACCGGGCTGCGGGAGATGCACTCATCGAGCCATTTTACAGTTCGATCGACAGAAGTCCGGTTCCTAACATCAGAGACCCATGCAGGCACTTCATCAGCCAAGGTCGCCCATAAATCTGGCTTTAGGGAACAGATGAATTCCATATACTCAGCAGCACTAACCTGCAAAAATAACAAGAAATGAAAACAAAGACACAAACTTTGGTGTATGTGATGGAAAAATTTACAACGATTTTACCAGTTGCCTTCCACTTGGAGTCTCGAAAGATGCTCCGAGTTTATTGCTGCTGTTGAACTCAGGAAGGCATTGGACGGAATCCCTTGCAATAGCAGCGAAAGCATGCGAATTCAATCCTAGCATTTGATTCAGTCCTCCCAGCTTCGATATCACTTTCAGTGACATGGTATCCAAACTGAAAAACAAAAACACAAGTAGCTTCCATCTGTTTATAAACATTCATAATAAAAGGTTATAAAGTGTACCATCAAATTCATGGCGGGGGAAGCTTACAAGTGGAGTGGGCTAACATGGAGAAGACCGGAGTCGGGATAAGGAAGATCCGGGAGGAGGTCCGGGGACACAAATAGAGGGAGCCCTTTACGAGTGGCGATGAGAAGAGCAGGCGTCTCGATTGGGGATGGACAGCTTCCGAGTTGAAGCTTCCCAACTCGTGCTTTACCGTTGCTCAATGTTTTCACTGCAAACTTCATAGCCACTCTGCAGGTTTACGGACATTCCAATTCATGATTTATGCATTCTCTTCTTGTGAAAAGGATCCAAATTGATGAATAAAGATACACTAAGGTGCAGACTATAGTCAAACAATTGCAAAAGAACGAATTTTCAGACTTAAATTCTGATTTCCATCAAGTTTTGAAAACCAAATTGCGCTGTTGCCAGGAATTCAACACTAAGGAATCTCTGAGACTTGCAAAGTCAATGGTCAACGCTGTATTCCACAAAACAGATTTTGATAAATTGGGTAGATAAGAAGTTACAAACCTAGGAGTATTGTACACAAACGGTCGGAAAACGGAAATGGCGACGGTGGTCAAACTTCTCGACGGCGGCGGCGGGATTCTTCTCCTGCGATTGCCCGCTGATTTTATTAGCGACGACGGCGAGCTAAAGCCCTGGCAGCTGGCGGCTGCTAACTGTCATAAACCCCTTGCAACAGAAAAGTAATATTTTTATTTATTTTGATTTTTTCCTTTTTGTACATCCTGAATGGGCTTCAAACTTTCAGGGCCGTGTTCTTCAATGCCATATTGGGCCGGTCCGATATACAACAAGTCCATTAACCATATTGAGTGTTGACCATTTCGGATTCGGCGATTAGTTCGGGTAGATGATTGTCTCATCATCAAATCGATGTTGCAAAATAATCTGCAGTTCTCTCTAACCTAGTTCAGTATCAACAACTATATCACCTTAACTTAGATAGATGAAAGGTGTGTATTGTTTGGAGCGTCGAGAAGTTCGATAGAGAGCTCTTGCATCGTCCCATCGAAAGGGAGCTCTTACATAGATCATCACGACCGGGTTCGGAAGGGAGCTCTTGGGGAGCTCTTGGATCGGTCGTATCGAAAAGGAGCTCTTACATAGATCACCCATACTTATGACCGGGTTCAAAAGATAGGTCTTGGGACCGTCCTATAAAATTGGAGCATTAGAACTCGAACAACTCGTTGAGCCACCGGACTTATGGGAGCGAAACGATATGTAGCCTCCTCAGCAAATTCAAAAACAGATGTAAATAATCATCACAATTCACAACAGATATCAAATCACTATACCGGACATCTATCGAGAAAGCAAAAGGCGGAGGATGAAAATCTGTAACTACTTCACTAAGAAGAATACATAGGGGAAAGATTGCATAATGCATATAGTACAGATCCACCAGCAGAGTGAAAAACTCCTACTCTTCATCTGTCTGCCGTTCCACGTTCCGAAGGACCTGAAAGGACGGTCGAATTGTTGTGGCGTTGTTTGGAGGCCATAGAAGATCCTCCGCCCTTCGATGCAGAGCCCTGGTGTGTTTGTGTTGGTCTTTGCCTTCTTGCAGAAGAACCTGGCCCATCCCTGCTACTGTAAGTTGATGCCCCTGGCCCCCTTGATTTCGTCATCTTACTACTACTTCGCTGTGAAGAGTTTTTTATTGAAGAACTGGAAGTCAGAAGGTGCAGCCGCTTCGACTTCTTCGCTGCGTCTTTCTGCTCTAGCTCCTTTGGATCAGGGTAGTGTACGAGGGAAACTCGGCGAGAAATGTTCCCAACTGTTCAAAACACACAGGGTTAACAATGATTCAAACATCAACTTCCAATACCGCCATGGAAAAGAAATCTGCTTTTCAGATAACTGCAGCATACAGAACACTGTTTGATACCAATGCAGCTTCCTGCACCTGATTCTTAGAGTTAACAAAAGCAAGAAAGAAAGAACAATTATAAAGACAATAACTTCTCTTAAGCTCAGCCATAAATTAACCACCATGGAAAAGAAATCTCTTTTCTAGATAACTGCAGCATACAGAACACTGTTTGATACCAATGCAGCTTCCTACACCCGATTCTTAGAGTTAAGAAAAGCAAAAAAGAAAGAACGATCATAAAGACAACAACTTTCTCTTAAGCTCAGCCATAAATTAGTAAGGAGCATTGCATATGACTCAAAAAAAGTCAAATAACACAAATTCTCCAGGTTACTGAGTTGGACCTTCTTTTCTGTTCGTTCCACCAAGTTTCATTAGTTGATCTCGATTCTCACAGATGAAGCCAACATATCACATGATATACAATGAGCAACATGAAAATGGCACAGTGGTGGCAGAAAATGCACGATAAATTTCGAATGGTGATAAATTTCCAGTAAGGAAAGATCCAATTAATGAAGAAGATGGAAGGTTGTTTAGGGTTTACCAATTTCAGTTTCTGATACAGAGGACATGAAGACTGATGGACCTTGCACTTGATCAGTTCCGACTATATCATACATCTTCCCTACAAACATCCATTCATAACAAAATAAATCAACACAACAATTGCAGCATTCGGGAAAACAACAGTGGCAAAAAAGTAAAATCAACCTGACAAATCCTCGAAGCTTGCCGAGCAACCATTGCTATCCAGACTGATGGAAAGTTCCTTGCCGTGGATGTTAGGAAGCTTGCAGGAAAAGATATAAACTCCATTAACGAATCGGAAGTATACAGGAAAAGGAATCGGAGGAGGAGTAAAGCGTTGTACATCGTTATGCGGCCACTGGATAAGCCAAAGCTCCGTTGAGCTAGAGATGGCGGGACTGATATCGACGAGCTGCTCTCTTGAATCTTGCTCGAATCCGGGACCAGGCTGGTACGCCGACAGCTCTTCCTCCTCGGCCATCGGAGTTTTTTGACAGTAAGGTAATCGGATTCAATTTCGCGGAGAGTGACGAATTACTAGGGTTTTAGTTTGAAAAGAAGAAATATGAGTTCCGCCTGCGCTTTGATTTCCCTCCCCAGCCGTCTGCCAACGTCGCTACTCGTTAGTGGACTAGAAGATATTACCGATGACTATTTTAGCAATACCAAAGAGTTTAGGTACTAAAAGTCTTGCACTTTTTTGCTGGATCGTGCAGTTCAAAGGCGAGGTCGAGTTGGGCTTCCAATACTAGGATGAGGAAATCCGCCCCATGACTCTGGGAGTCTATTTTCCTGGGGTTGGACTTCGATGCTGCAACGATTACTTGCTTCAAAAGTTTGTTATTTATAGGTTACTAGGCTTGATACACAAGAAATATTCCGATTAAAAGGAACAAACACAATAATGTAGGTCTAAAGATTTATTAGAATTGTCTTGAGAAAGAAAATGACTCACTAGTCACGTGATGGATAGCTCCTTTTTTTATTTTCAGCTTTTTGAGATTTTTGGTTTTTTGATAATTCAAATTCAAAACTTAAAATCTAAAATTCAAAACTCAATATTTTAGACTCTAAACCTAAAAATTTAAAAATTAAAATTTAAATTTAAAAATTAAAATCTAAAATTAAAAATTAAAATCCAAAATTGAAAACCTAATACTCTAGACCCTAAACCTCAAAATCCAAAACCCAAAATTGTAATACTAAACCTAAAACACAAACTCAAACCTAAACAAATTAAATTCGTTGACCGGTCAACGGCAACAATAAGGTAGGTGGAAGTTTTTATCAAAACAATAAATTAAAATAAATTTTATCAAAAGACTATAATGCCCTTTTTATATAAATTGTTAGATTAATCAAATAATCAAACTCTTAAAATGTAATGATCCAGAATCATCCTGAATATCTTGGAATAAAAAAATTCTGGAACTCAAATCACCGCCGACATTGACCCATTTTCTCCTTGGTGCGTCAGGATTTTCAAGGCCGCCATATCCATGTCTTGTAATGGGGATCAGCCAAGCTCATTGTTCCTTTTTTTACTCAGAATTTGGTAGGCACCGACCGATGCATTGATGCCACGTTGATGCATTTGATGCTCACGTAGCGTGTTCATATTTTTGAGTTCTCGAGGCCTTGGGCATGTTCGTCGTTGCTTGCTTTTGTGGTGGACTGTCTCTAGATGCTTCCTCTGGTCGAGATTTCGCATTGCCAGAGATCGAGAGTTGTGATCGTTGATCGAATCGTCAGGTTAGCTAGAGAAGGAATATTATATTAGCGCCCGGTGGGTTGTAAATTGTTTTTATATAATTGCCGTACTACGTACGTTTATTTAGTTCCTTTCTTATCTCGTGTTTGGTACGAGAATGATGTTACAGACTCTGTTTGCTTTATTATAAATCAACCAAGGAAGATAGGAGGTAAAGAATCATTGTACGTATCTCAATCGAGTTAAATCCAACCAAAAAAAGAAAACATCAAACGGATTTATAAGTTTTTACATATTCATTCATACATTCGTGCACTTAAATATGCTACTAGGTGAGATATAACTCTACCATCCAGTTCAGTGCATTTTTCATCACTTCATTCACAATTTTTTTCGTTTTTAAATGCCGACAATAAAATTGAATATCTATCAGGAACTAAGTCATAGGATCTCTAACTCTAGGCTCTAAAACTAAAACTAGTTCATATTTTTATTTTTGAGATACTCAATTGCACTATGATATTGTGACCCTGAGTTAGACATGTGGAGATGTACATAATGCTTGGGCATACATACTCATCATTATCAACCTGGCTACGGTTCCGACAGATCGTGGGCCGTTGGATTGGACTACTTTTGGGTCAATTATTATCCAACGATTTAAAATAAGCCAAATGAATTGATTTGAATGGGGTGGTTTCGGAACAAAAAAATTGTAAAAAAGCACATTAGTATGGTCATTGTACAAGCATGTTATGTCGCTAATACGATTATTTTACGAGCTCGTTATGTCGTTGTTACGTCCACCTTACGAGTAGTTAGATTCATCATCGTTATGTTCAGTTTACAACTCTTTTATGTCGGTGATATATATACTTTACGAGTCTGTTATGCATTTTTTATTATGTCATTTTAATAGGCTCATTATGTCGACTTCATATGTAAATTGTTATATCCATGTTACATCATTATTATGTTATTATTATATCCAGTTTATGTGAGAAGAGTAACGAGAGGAGAGAAAGAAAAGTTGAAAGAGAGAAAATATTATTTTAATTCCCTTTATACCATTGGTAAAACTCCAACTGTTAGACTAAAAGTGGTGAAAATAATTGATTGTCGTTGGATCGACTGTCAGATGCATCCGAGAGAAATGGCTCTCGGAGCCATAGAAATTTTGCATCATTATTATTATTATTATTTGCATTTAACTTGAAAATTCACATGATGGATCATTCTAAGTTGTTCGATGCATGATTGGACTTCAATCTCGTAACGATCATTAGCTTCCAAAGCTCTGGAGTAAGTCATTCCATGATAACCCGAACAACGAGTCTCGTCCACGAATTATGGAGCGTGAGCCACGAATTTGTCGATGGATGGTCCATGAAGTGTGCCTATGGAAATTCTCTTGGCCTTGTAGTTACCCACCAACACACGGTGAACATGACTCTTGTATTTACCATTTGTTAGAACATGTACACAAAAAAAACAAATATTTGTAAAGAAGTAAACTACAAGAGTTTTATGGTTGACTCGATAATTGTACTATTTTATGGGTTAATGATTTACCTCGAGTTGGTCGCTAAGTTGAACTAAGATGGCGTTACGAGGAATATGGACGTTGACCCATTTTCCTTGGTGCATCAGGATTTGAAGTCCGCCGTCCATGTCTTATATTAGGGAGATGATGAATCTCGAGTCAGTGTGTTCGGCCAAACCCATGGTTCCTTTTGACTCGAAATTTGGCTAGTATTGGTTCATTGCTGCCACATCGAAGTCTGACTCGAGATCGAAAGTTGATGTAGGACTCTTCTTGTCCTAGAATTGTGGATATCGCTCTTGCTAGCCCTAGCTTCACTTGGTGGAACTTGGTCACGTAATCTCCCAAAGCCTCCCTATGTATTTGTATACGAAGAAACTTATGATAATACCCTCAAATACAATCTCGTTAAATATACTACTGAATCTCAATAATTTGAATCGTTGAAAAAAAGGATATCCGAAGGACGCAGGATTAAGAGGGCAATGGAGTTGAGGACGAGCCAGTAGCTTAAGATGTTCCTTATTCTCACCGGCGTGACACCTGCCATCCTGAAGAATCCTAGCTTTTGGATCTCCTTTTCTATACTTGCTCTTCTCTTCCACACCATTCTTCTCGAAAAACTCTCCAATCCAACTTGGTGCATTTTCCATCACTTTATCCGAAATTCCATGATTCACCAACTGCAATTAATACACACTGTCTATCAAATACAAACAATAGCAAACTTCGTCCAAATCTCAATAACTTAACTATAACTAAAATGATATGCTACGTACGTTGAAAAACCTGTAGCCTTCACAGGCAGACGAGAGACGTGCGAGTGCATCAAAACGCTTGATAGGGTCAGAAGAGAAGAGGGAGAAGTAATCTATGGTTGGGATCTCTTCATCCACCACTACTTCTACTTGTCTTGAATGAACTTGAATCATTTTTTGTTGGTTTTTATATTGGTGTTGTAGAACACTTTGCAATTTGCATGGAATGGATTGAATCAAACGTTTCTATTTATAGGGAGAGCTAGTTGGTTGATTAAGTTGATTGATTGAATGTCTACATTTGGATATGAGATAGGATATATGGTGGGGTCTAGACTTTGAAATAGTAAAGTCTCTTTAATTTCATTTTTAACATGGGTTTTGTGTTAAACACAAGAGGTTAATTAACTAGAGCCATGTTTTAACCTAGCTAGCAAGGGTATATATTGGGTTAGGATAGAAAAATGGTAACTCCATATCCAACGTGTCAATCTTGGTTAAACTCCAATCGTGTATAAAATCATGTCACTATACAGGACAATTGGATACTCTTCTCTTAAAAGCATCCCGTTATTTTATCCTCCGTCAAAAAATCAGAAAAAGTCCATCCACCCACCACATCATAAAAGAACAAACAAGGAAAGTGGGTGTTACAGAGAAGACATGCAACGTGGAAATTGGGGGGATGCATTCATCCACACATTATCAATTTGACATTATATGGAATTACTTAAGCATAGGCTTGCATGCTAGCAGGACCGTCTAACATACATTTGATGAAATTTATAAAATTAAAAACCATACATTTGATGGACAGAAAGGAAGAAAAAATTCCTCAGATAGTTTTATATTGAATAGTTAAATAAAAACATAATTCCAGAATATTACATCAATAGTAATAACATTACCTATTACTTTAGTAATAGTAAGATATCAAAAAAAATTAACGCCACAAAAAATATTTTCCAACTTTTTTACAATGATTTGTTTTAACTCAAAATAAAATAATTTTGGGTTCGTTATTTAAGGAGCAATACTTTATATAAGGTAACGGTGGTGGTTATGTACGTAACATGATTACGTATGGCTTATTACATAATTTTTACTATTGCATGACTTGTTTTTTTGTATATACTCAACATTGTACGGAACTTGTTTAATTTTTTTCTCTTTGGAAATTAGTTAAGTAAAACATGTATCGAAACCAAATTTGTAATGTACCCTGTAAGAGGAAAATGCTTCTACAGTCTATATTATTTCATTGTGTATGCATGTGGGTAACAACGTATAAATTAAATAGAAACAAACTAATTAAAAATCATATGGAAAGTGACGATTTTATTTCTGATTTCTGCGTGATATTCCTTTTGATAAACAATGTAAATTTGTATATTAGTGACAGTAAAGGCCAAGTGATGCAACTTTTTGAACCATTTTGTGATAACAAGTGCAGTACTTCTAATTTTGGTTGGTATTTATAGTGAGAGGAAAAGATAAGCTGTTAATAACTAATAAATGTTATAAAACTAAACTCAAAGAAAGACAAGAACAAGAGAAAATATGGAGAGGGAGAGAGTTTCTTATTGATGTGTAGATATGATACAATGTAGAGTCCTATTTATAGGCTCATGAAACCATAACCTATACATTCTAATATTAATACAATTAAAAGAGTAATATAATACATGATCAATGCAATGGGAGTTACACAATGAGCATTCAACTATATTTATATAAAATATTCATAATACTCCCCCTTGAATGTCCATTGGGTAAAAATTAGACATCATTATCGAATACACTATTTGATGCTGCCTCGTTAAAAACCTTACCAGGAAAACCCATTGGGAAAAACCATGGTTAAGGGAAAAAGAGTGCAGTGTGTATCGCCTCCCCCTGATGATAACATCGTTCCCCCTCATTATGATATCAATTGAGATTCTTCATGTCTCGAACTCTCATTGTTAGGACTAGCTTCTCCAAAGTTGACGTATGGAGAGTCTTGGTGATTAAATCAACCAAGTTATCGCTTGAGGGCACTTGTAGTGCGAATATTTCAACTCATTGGAGTTTGTGCATATAATGTATGCATCAATATGATCAATGGTCATCCATAATCAATATTTACAAAACACTCCCCTTGGATGACCATTAGATGAGAATATGCCTCATTAAAACCTTACCAGGAAAACCCTATGGGATAAAAACCTAGTGAAGGAAAAAGAGTACATAATCATCACATCACGTTGCAACATTTTCTTGCAACTCAAGGATATATGCAAAATAAATATCATGCATGATTTATAAATATCATGCATGATTTATAAAATCATCTCGTGAAATGGTGGTGTAGCTTTATAAGTTGGTTTCACAGCCCACCAAGTGATAAAATTACCACATAAGACCAATTTATGGTCAACCAACACAAATATGACCAAGATTATTACTACAAAACCGAATAGTTCTTGTGTCTGAATAAATGTCGATTAAAATGGACATAGAGTCACATGGTGATCTTAATACCATCCATGCATTGATAGCCATGTCATATCCATATAACTTTTTGTTGGATATAATTAGTATATCATTAATGATATACGAAAATCATGTTCGAGAGAGATGCACAATTGGCAAGTTAGTGGTAATCTTCCACATCTTTCATCTCGAACTCTATAGCTAATCAATCAATAGTTGATTGCTTTGAGAAACTCTTTACGAGCTCAATAAAGTGTATGTCATCTATGTAACAAAAGATGATCACATCCAATTATGTCAAAATAAAAGAGACACATTTTAAAATATAAAATTAAATTAAGAAAATTTTGGTAAGAATTTTGAAACCATAAAATATGACGAAGATGATTTTTCAAAAAAAATCAACTTGAAATGAAGAAGAAATTATATGCATAAAGAAATGTATGATATGCTAAATGTACCATGTCTCTCAATCTTTCAATTCATATGACGTCAATTGGATATAATTGAATATCGTTCACGTGAACTTGAATTATTTGCTTATAGAAAAATAAATCCTCAAGGGAATTTCATATACACATGTGTATTCTAATTATGAAAATCATACATATAGGTTGCAAGGACATCCATTAGGGGCAAACTCTTTCCCTTCACAAATTGCCAGACTAATCGAATAATAAAAAGTAGTTGCATCCACCACATGAGAATATATTTTCTCATAATCAAAATGTTATAGGTTTGTTGTACAAAACCTTTCAAAAATGAGATGTTTCATAACTTCTCATACTCATACTTTACATCTCAATGTATAAAGACTTGATGTCTTAAAAACTTTTCATTTCTCTTGGGAATTTGAATTTGCCTCAAATTGAAATTTTTTTAGCCAATCATTTCTATTTGTGCATGCATTTTGGCTAATGATCCTCATTTTCAACTATCATATTTAGCGTTGCACTATACGCAAATATTTCGTCGACGTTGACTTCATTGGGGTTCCAATATTTTCCATCCAAGATATAGATAATTGAGATATATATTGATATCTTTCAGGTACCTGAGACTCTTCTTCAACACATTATTTGTTTCTCTTGGTGGCTTTGTTTAAATAATCTTAACCTCAATTTGACCATCTGGATCTATAGCTCCATTTCACTTTTGAGGAATTTTTTCTTTGGAACCGTGTGGTCTACCATGCTTTATACGGGTTTTAGACTCAGTTGTGATGTTAGATTGCCCAATGTCAACACCATTTTCACTGGAGCATTGCGAGTTGGCACATGAGAGTTTTACTCCGTTTGGGTCAGTAAAGTGTCTGGCAAATGATGAATTATATATTTTTCGAACTTCACGTTCACATTGTTTGGTGCAAGGATCAAAATGATATGATGATTATTCATCTAATCTCTATGCCAACCTTTGATTTTCTTCACATAATGTTGAGAATTATGATTATATGAATGATAAACCTCCAAACGAGTCATCAAAATTTCCTGACAACGATATAAATATTTTACCATCGATGAACTCGTAATCAACATAATTTCCAAATCATAATTGAGAACTCATCCTAATAAATTGTGGTGGAGCAATTTAGATGTGTATATCACATCCATATATCCAATGATGGGAAGTATAAGGTTTTGACCCAAAAACCACATATAATGGAGGAATTCATAATAATTTCTTGACGTAATGCGAATTTGTGTTGTTCATGTAAATGACATGTTCACAATAATATAAATGGAAAATGTTCGTCTCAATGACACATTTTCGTTATTGGATAATCATAAAAATATGCTCATAACCAAAATGGTTGAGTTAGCAATCTCGCAAATTCTAGTTTGCTTTCATATATACATGTGACCTTCTAGTTGATACATCAATTAAAATAATTGATCCACATGTTGGGTGTATGGATCCACACACATCACCCTTTGTTTTGTTGTGTATAAGATAAATTATCTTACTTTAGTTGATTATTATCCAAACAATCAACTCTATTTAAGAATAAGCAACCCAAAAATGAGTTATGTGTTGGAGATTTACCCAACAATGGGTAACGAAAGATGAAAATGCTTTCCTAGAAACGAAACCTTGTTGACAGAACAGAAAATCGTTCGTGTTCCCAGGAAGTAGGGGAGTCACAGGGACTACTTAAATCCCTATAACCTTAGGAATCATTTCTTTAGAATACCCAAGTTGAGACCATCATGCACAACAATGTTCAAGAGAACATACTCTTTAGATTATGGAATCATCAAAATTGACCATAAAGGTACTTATCGATTCGCATCATGATTGAACCGGGATGGTCTCACCGGTTATGCCGAATAATAGTTGTCAGGACGAGTAAACTTATAGTTTACATTTATATATATATATGTATCTCAATCACAATAACATGTGTGTAGTACAAATTGGAGGATAATATTATTGATTCAATAATTATATAACCATAGACCATATTATTGTTCCTCTCTTGATCCCAAACAATTTGGAATACGGATTTTTTTTTCCTTCGTGAAAAATATAATAGCTCGATCCAAAGCTTGAGAGAAATATTGTACTACACCATATATCTTGGTGCACTATCGATGTGATATATATCACAATTAATTATGGTGATTCTCATCATAAAATACTCATTTTTGTCATGAGAATGGTACATAGTTTAAATGATAAATTGAGATATTTCTCAATCATCTATGTCACCAATTAATGGATCAACAATTCTCGTATAACCACGATTGTTATGTCCATCCGAATAAAAGGGTGTCGCATAGTTACATATGCTTTCAAAAATAGTGTAACATATGTGTCTTGCACAATTACTTTGAGGTCTAAAATATCAAAATAAACTTGATAATTGGACCATCTTTCACGTGATTAGAATTTTTCCAACATCAATTCACATCTCTTTCATGGAAAAGTATATATTTCCTAAATTTCTTTCGCATGACCAAAATAGTAGGTCTTATCCTCCACAAGTATTGACTTTGTGAGAGTACATATTGTCACTATGGACATGATATAAAAAAAACATCCACTTCGAGGAATGATATTGTGTCTCTCCATTGGAGACATATTAGCTAGATAGCTTTGAACAACTTGTGTCTCGTGGCACTCATACTTCGGCCTATCATTGAGATGATGGAGAGTAAAGAGCAAAGTCTTTGCTCTGTCTTGATAGGATGTTACACTATCATCCTTAATGATTTCGCTAATGTCATGAGCTTGCAAATGGATTTAGACATCCAATATCATGAAAAATATCATTCTCGCCAGAGAAACATCAAACCCGCAACCTCTAAATTTTGTAATGTTTGAAAAATTATAAAGATGAAAATAAGTTAGACAACATATAAACCGAACAATAAAAAAATAAAATAATCATTAAACACTACGAGGGAAGAATGCCATCTTGTTGTAATTTTGGGTCGATTCCATATGTTATATATATATATATATATGGAAACGACTATCGTACTCCCGGAGTATTACATACTCCTGCCTGCATGGACTCATGTCAACCTTTCATTTTTAGGATAAGATCTAGACGGTTAATAATCATTTTATTTTGGAAATTAAAATAAATGAAAAACAAAATTTCTGAAACATCACTCTATTTAATTTATATAAACATGTAAACATGATATCTTTTATCTTATCATTTTAAGATTTGCGCTTGGAAAATTCTCTTATGATCATTCTAACATAATCAATATACTTTCAAAGTACCATATTTTGTAAATTACATTTTGTGATTCAACACATAACTCCATTCATCATCCGATCGTATCCGTTGTCTATTGTAAATTTATATTAAGTGATTCTAATTAATCTTTTTAAAATATCAATCCTTGCACTTTATCTAATTTCTCATTAATGTTAACTCAATCATTTGAAGGCAAGATTAAGCAATTTTATAACAGAAAAGATAAGCACAATAAAAGCCATTGCCCAAAACACAGAAGCCTACGAACACGCAGAGAAAAACAAAACAACAACAACAAAAGAGACAGTGGCCGGACTCGACACCAAACAAAGTGTATTGTGTAAACCGTATCTAATTGTGATTAATTTTTCCAACATAAAAAAGAATATTATTTAGATAATACTTAGTGCATCTGCGTATCCTTATTCAAATCATTAAAGGATTTTATTAACCATCTATTTATAGTCCTACTTTTTCAATAACAGAGTCATCTCCTCTTAATTATCTTCTTATTCTGCTTCTTTGCTTAGTAAACATATGACTATCGCATTGGAGAACACCGAAGAACAATCAATTTCAATTACCATCGATGTCAGCAAGAAACATGTACGGGACATGGCTATAGTCAATGCAATCGAGAAGCAAATTTCCATTCTGAAGAGATTATTGCAGAATGTTTATTCAACTACTGTTCAAAATAATTCCAAGATACCCAACTCTTTCGTCCGAAAGAAAACTACTGGTAACGAGAAACCTAAACAGATCATGGCTACGGCTAATGCACTACAAAATCAGATTTCATATCTACAAAAATCATTAGCAAACGAATATCACGTCAATTTGCCACCGGATTCCGAGATTTACAACCCATCGGCAAGAAAAACAACGAAATTGAAGAGATTAAAGGTCGGCGAACACAACTCAAACGTGGTAAATCGCTAATGCGTATGCATCCTATTTTTTGCTCACTTTTTATATTTATCTCTTCAAGTTATTTTATATCTCTCTTTTTGTTATTAGGTAGATCAGTAACTGTATGTTAATTTGCCCACGTCAACATAAGAATATTTATGTACTTATTAAAAACCTATAAATATATTTATTTTTTACTTAAGCTTTATTTTTATTTTATCCGTAGAAGTGTAGAAAACGGAAAACTTCTTAGTATTTTTGTGTGGTTTCCAAACATATCTCATTATTAGTGAAATATCTCATATTTTTATTTATTAATTTGAACTGATTATTAATTTCCTTATTCTGATAGATAATTTCCAGGTTTGGAGATATTGACTATATGAATCTGGAAGATCTATCAAAATGTATTATTGATTATATTTTTGATGAATCTTTACCGTTGTCCGAGATGCTTGTAAGTAACGAAACAATTATATGTACGCGTTTCGTCTTACAATCATTGAAACCAAGTAAATGGTTGGATGAAGATGTGAGCACTTTTCCTTTATGTTGTTTTCAGTTATTGGTTTTACATATGTAGTCTTATCTTGATGTTGAATTTTAGCAATTTTATTTTCATATTTTAGGTGATAACTGCACTTGCTTATAAAGAAACGGCAATTGAAATAAGAAATCATCAAAGCATAGATGATCACCTATGTTGTTTTCTTCCTTCAACTCTAATAGTACGTATGATCACTTAATTATAATACGATGTTTCTTGTTAAATTTATATTCATCTTGCATTAAATTTGATAATGGGATTTGTTGTGTTCCGTAAGTCAAATGTAGTTGTGGGTGTACAAACCGTACGTCAAATACATTACAATCATTCGTTGAACTTCTTACACAATGCTCACAAATGCAAAAATGTAAATATTTCACCTTTAGAAAATTAATTTTGATTTCCTTGATTGTGTTCATTAAGTTTTTATTAATCTCCATTACATTCACTTTTATGTAAATAAATACAGGTGTTAGTACCGATGAATGACAATAGCCAACATTGGTACCTTGCCGTTATTCTACTCGAAGAAAAAAAAGTCCATCTGGTGGACTCGAAGTCTATATCGTCAAGATATGAAATTCGATATGCTGCTATTATAAAAATGGTAAGATTAAAATTTATCAACTATTTTATTTTCATTTGTCATTTACAGATTGTAAATTTTCATCTCTTAATTTTTTTACATATAGATGGAGATTATGACTGAATTATTCGGGGAAATTTATAATGAAAAGGGATTCCATCAAGATGTACCGAACATAAACGCTTTTAAAGTAGAAGTTCCCAAAGTTCCGCAACAAATGGATGGGTAAGACGCATACTTCTAGTCTTTAACATAATTTAATAAGCTATATGTTTCATCATTTAATTTTATTATTTGATGTTCACTCATAATGTTCATGTTATCAGGGATAGTTGTGGATTATGGGTGTGTTTATGGATGATGAACGCAAATAATAAAAATGGATACAATGTCGGTTTTGGTCAATTTGCGAGGATGCATCTTGCATTAAACTTGGTAATTGGATTCGAAAATTATTCAAGGGGAAACATAATGCGGCTCGCCCAAATCAGATGGGAAAGTTTGGACAAACAACGATCGGCTAAAGATTTGTTCAACGCTATGTAAGATTTATGGTGGTATAATATATTTTAATTTGTTTGGTAGCGATAGAATCATCTAAATCAATATGAAATAAAAAGCATGAATAAACATTATAAATCTTCATCTATTATCAACGTAATTTTATATAATTCCATTTTCATTCTATTTGATTTTAAAAATGGATAGAATTACAGAAATGATATTCATTTATTTATAACAAAAAATGCTCATTTTTAAATTTCCAAATTGAACTTGAAATTTAAATGAGCACTTGTTTATTAATTGTTCAAGTGAAAGAAAAGATAAAATTTCATGGATGTAATTATGAGGGAGGTATCGGTGGAAAACAAAGGATTTCACACAATTACAGATTAAATGGTGCCGGGAATCCAAAAAAAATATTTAAGTTGGTTGTTCGACGATTAATAGATCTGATTGTTACGTGCTAACTGTAACTGGTACGCTGCTACGGTTAATATGATCTTGATTGTCCATATTTATTACGTATTTTTTGTAAATTTAAGAACTCTACGCATTATATTAAGAACACCGGCCCAGTTTATGATTGGTACTAAAATAGTGTAAGTGTGTACCTTAATAAGATGAAACGACAAAATCTCATATATCTAAAAATAAAAACAAATAGCTGCTTAACCCCTAAAAAAAAAAAACAAGTAGATGTACTCGCAAGTACAGAAACAGTAAAACAATCTGCAATCTCAAACAAATAGGCAACTATTGAGTTTGATATATCTACTTAAACAAGACGTCGTTTGAGATTTCCCCTATTACTAATGTCGTCCCTTCTCTTGTAACTCTCATCTAAAGAGGTAGGATCGCCATCTTCGACATAAGCTTCAATAATTGCAGTGTAGATTGACATCTTATCACCCACCTTCTTTTGTATTTCTTTCTTTTTGGTATTCATCTCATGAATGAATGACTAGGTCAACGACTGTTGGTATCCTTCGAATCCAATTCTGCATAAAACGACAATACATCAATGCTCTTACCAATAAAGTACCAATCTAATTACATCAAAACAATATGTTATTAATGCTCTTAAGTCTTACCAATGTGCCGTCGAAGCCAAAAATATCTTCCCTTTTCATCCATTCACAAACCAACACCCCGCAATCATACCTGTGAGAAATATTAACGGTAAGTAAAACATCATGTTTAATACGCCCAATATAACTAATACTATAACTAGTACTTACATGTGCTGAATCGTTTGAACTTTGATTGGTATGTCAATCACAAAATTGTTGAAATCAGAGACCTCATAATTTGTATCATCGATCGAGCTGAACTCATATATAAGTTCGGATAGGAATGACAACTGTATATATATATCATATTAACATTATTTTCACGGTTCCTTAATTACACATTAACGAAATAGTGAAATAATTATAAATATCAAAAAAGGATATTTGATCCCATCACTCACCATTCGCTTAATTAAATTCATACGAGCATCAATTCTATTGGGTTCAGGCATAGGATCCATCATTTGAACTTTTCTTTCTTTTATTTTAACAAGGACTAAGTACCAATGATAATCATCGTCCCGCATTGGCAAGTATATCTAATGCAAAGAGAATTGCCAAGCATGAGTTAGAGGGTTAAACATAATATCATATCATGCAACTAGCATGCAAATAAGGACTTACTCACCTTCTCACATTTGTAAGCATTACCCATAAAGTTGTATCGATATTTTTTCAAAATATCTTTCGGACTACAACCTCCTATAAGAATGTATCTCTGCATATGCAAGGAACATATAATTGTTACGATATTTACATTGAGTATGTGCATATATAAGATTTCATTGAAGGGAATAAGTTATCTGTGTTGTGTATACTTGGAATTCCGCGGGTAGGTACCATCTCTTTTTTGTTTTTCCACCAAACTCTGATAGTGCAAGTTGGGCGGCGACAACAGTTATTACCTTCAAATTATACATAATGTCAATCAATATATGTCGGAAGTCGCTATTATTTTTTAACAAATGCTTTGTTGAAATGAAGTAACAGATAAGGAGAGAAAGAGTGACATACGTGATCAGATACATATGTATCGTTATGAAGTAGAGTTTGTAATGATTGGCGGTCGCATGGAAACCCAAAATGGTCTATGATTACTTCATCACACGGCTCTTCGAGTAAAACATAACACACTACCGCTAGTTGTTCAACTCCGTAAAGGATAGGATATGGTACATATGAAAAAAACTGTTGTACCTGTTGTAAAGAATAGTGAAGATATATAAGAAGTAAATTATGAGTATAATTAGGACATCTGAATATGTAAAAGTCGTTGGAAATCATCACCTTCTCAGCGTAACTAAAATTTGGAGTTCCAGAATTCGTAGTTTGTTGAGCTTGAATGGAAGACGACCTATTAATTCCTAAATTGGAGATTGACTGTAGTCGTGTTTGTATCGTCATCACCATCCCCATTTGACGTCTAACGACATCAAAAACGACTTTCATACCGTCTTCTGCTTCCTTCAATGACGTAGTTAATGATTGATATGCTTGGACTCTCTGCAAAATCAAGAGGAGTATTTATCAAGTCCAGTGCAAAACCAAGGGAAACCGAAGCGGCAACATGCTGCAAACTAAAACCCCACAACATAAATTAACCATTACATAAAAGAACTAGGGGAGCCAAACACCCCTACCAAGCAAAAACATCCAATCTATCTTTTCAAGAGTTACCTTGTTCTCATCTAGCAATACATTGGAACAAATCGTGTCCTTGGTAGGGTTTGAATCGTCGTTGGCCACATTTGTAGTCTCCTTATCATCCTTATATTCCCCCACTATTAATGCCAACATAGAAATATTCCAATGTACGTTGAATAGCTGATGTATCACATTGGACATATCCTTGTACATCTCCATGGATAAATCTTCCATTTCATCAAACAAGCTCATTATACTGTAAAGGAAACAGAAAATTGATTTAATTTGTATGTTACTGCTCATTGTATTCGTCTGTCTACTTATTTATAAACTAAAACTGATTCCAACGTCTACTAAATCTGCTAGAGTAGTGGCGTCAGATCATGTGACCATAAATCTCTCCATTGACAAGTAGGTTGTTAGACGGCAGATTTAGTGGACTGTGAGTTTACCCCATTACTAATTTAAAATTCAAATTTTATTATGTGCTTTAAGAAACACATTGAATACACGTGGCAAGTCCTTTCTGACCTCAACTATTTGAAGTGGCCCACTTCAATATTGTATCTAATTTTCTGTTGTTTTTAAAACTAATTAGAAATAAACTAATTACATATACAATAAACTATGTGTAACGTCCTTGAATCTCTATCAGGATGATTTGGTGCTTCAAGTTGGATAATTAATTTTAACTAAATGGATAATACAGTTTAGTTTCAACAGAGAGTCCACCCGGAGGATGAAACAATTGACGAAAAATATTTTATATAGTAAGTGGGGGTTGGTTACTTTTATTCAGAGACTTTATATGCATTCCAATTTCTTATGGTAGGAGTAGATACCATAGAATGGGAGATCCAATCGAGCAAAGTGAACAACCTGATGTCAGTTTGTCAAGCGAAGAAGATGCAACATCCAATCATGAAGACATTCTATCAAGTACTGACGGTGAGAGCCCAACTGATATGCCCAATGACATACAAGCTGGACTTGAGAAAATTCAAGAAATTACGGACGAACAAGTTAAGGAGCTTACATGGAATAATCTCGAAGAAGCTTATAAATGGTACAACGACGAGTTTGCGTTGGCAAAGGGATTTGGTGTACGGAAGGATAAGCCTCGTTATGGAGAAAACAAGAAGATGATTATATCTCAGACTTTCGTTTGTGAGTGTGACGGATTGCGGCGTCCTAGAAAAGAACAACTTAAGAGAAAGTCGAGAGCAGTTACACGATGTAATTGCAAGGCTCTGTTAAGGGTTAAATTAGACAAAGTCACTTCAAAATGGTATGTGGCTGCCTTCGACAATGAACATTCTCACAACATGCAAGAGAAATACAGGAGCAGATATATCAGATCGCATCGACATATTAGTGAAGCCGAAGCAGCTCTATTTGAGATGCGAGGAGATGCTTGGAATGAAAACATGTGAAATGATTAAGCTGGCATTCGAAGAGGCCGGGGGGTACAACAATGTTAGATACACGCGCAAAGATATATACAATCTATCATACAAGCTTCGAAGAAAGGATAGGATTCGTAAAGGTGACGCATCAACTGCACTACTTTACATGGAATCGAGGAAACATGATGACAAACAATTCTTCATGGAGTTCACCATAGGTCCTGACAATAAATTGCAAAACCTATTTTGGGCAGACAGCATGAGTATTGCCGATTTTAATTTGTTCGGCGAGCTACTGGCATTCGACACAACATATAAGAAGAATAAATATAATATGCTGCTCGTCATCTTCTCAGGTACGTGCGAACTACTGAGATCTCGTAATATTTTTATCCAAACTTCACCCTGCAGAGCCCAAGTAATTAATGTCAATTCACTCGGCCACATAATAATGTTGCTCTATTATCATTTATGAGTTACTTAGTGATAGTTACTTTATGGATTTTGTTTGCCATTAGTGTGTTCTTGCTTTTCATTTTCTTAGTTCTATTTTGTTTCTCAATAATTAGTTTACTTTTGTTTTTATGTATTGAAGGTATTAATCATCATTTTCA
The DNA here is from genome assembly GCA_030674075.2 of Linum usitatissimum. Lineage (NCBI taxonomy): Eukaryota > Viridiplantae > Streptophyta > Magnoliopsida > Malpighiales > Linaceae > Linum > Linum usitatissimum. Next base: position 1,048,098 of record JAUJYP020000468.1, on the reverse strand, counting down.
AACTTGTTTATTTGGAAGTGCACTTTTAGAGAATGAGAGTGCCGCAAGTTATAAATGGGTCATGGAAACACTAACCAAGGCAATGGGAGGGAAAATACCTAATGCTATTATCACCGATGGAGACAAGGCAATGTTGAGCGCCATCAAACAAGTATTTCCAAACGCTACGCATCGCCGTTGTTCGTGGCATCTGGAGAAAAATATTAGACCAAAAGTATCCAATAGAGCATTCATCGACGAGTGGCGCAAATTGGTTAGTGCTGATTTAGAGGAAGACGAGTTTGAGGAGAAGTGGAAAGCGCTCACCAAAAAACATACAATAGAAAATAACAAAGATGTCGAGAAGTTATTTGATAAACGAAAGGAGTGGGCTCATGCATACTTGCGGTCACACTTCTTTGCAGGAGTATCAACCACGTCTAGGTGTGAAGGTTTGAACTCATATCTTGGCACGTACTTATCTCCAAATAACAATCTTCTCGAGTTTTTCAACAATTATTTTCGGTGGACAAGAGCAATGAGGGAAGAAGAATTTAAGTTGGATTACCATTCCAATCGAGGTATGCCCGCAGTGACATACAAACAATTTGAAAGTCTTGAAATGAGTGCCGCTCGATTGTTAAGCCGTGAAGCATTCGAAAAATTTGTAGACGAGTTGGGGGCTTCCCTTCTATGTAGGAAGGATAATTGCGAGCAACATGGAAACAGACGCACTTACACTATGAATATGTACAACAGGGGACATTATACTTGGAAAGTTGATTTTGTTGCGGACGAAGAAAATATTAAGTGTACTGTAGCTGCTCCAAATTTACAAGTACAGGGATACCATGCTCTCATATGATATTTGTTCTGAAGGAGGAAGGAATAACAGAGATTCCTGCAAACTTTGTGATGTTGAGGATGTCGAAGAATCCAAAATCCGCAACACACATGGAGCAAACGACAACTTTGGATATTTTTTGGAGTTTTACTGTCAGATATGGGATTCTACAGTATCGCAGTTTGTTAAATGTATGGTTGGGAGCAAAATCAGTAGAGGCATTCATAATTTGCTGGATCGATATGATACAAACTACTAAAAAATTGACGGAAATAGGAGGGACTGACGTCGGAGTACCAGGATCGAGCAAGAACAATGAGTATGAAAATATTAAAGACCCATCAAACGTCAAATCAAAGGGTTCTGGCGCAATACGGGGATCGGGCAGATCGAGAAGGTGTGGCAACTGTAAGGTATTTGGTCATAAAAAAACAAATTGTAAGAACGACTTCAGAACCCTTAGCGATGCAGCGCGTGAAGAAGAGCAAGAAAGACAACAGGTAATTTGATGTCCAATATTTTATTACGTGTATGTGATTACAAGTTATAGTGATTTTAACATATTATTTGCAGAAGAAGACAGACACAAAAAAAAGCAACACGAGGAATGCTTGCGCTTCCATTCGTAGCGAGGAGCCGCAAAACACTAAGGTGCTAATTTCAATTCGGCCAAGACCCATTTATATCGGTTCTGTTTTTCTCCTGATTTACCATTGTTGATATAGAAACCTATCATCATCACTTGATAGTTGATCCTGCCCATAAAACTCGACTTTCCTAACAACTCGTCCCACCTCTATCAACCGCTGCTGATAATTTTATTGAGACAAAATCTTATATTTCAACATCCAGAAACAACGATTTCATATATAGAAGTCGAAGTTTGACATTAAAAGTAGAAGGGTTTTTTTATTTCTATCTGTTTCTTATTCTTGGTTTGATTATAACATGTTAAGAATTAAGATGGATGATCAACCTACATAAGCAACTAAATCCATATTCTATTTACATGTAAAGATTGGAATTTTTATAGTGGAAACATAGAAAAGACGAAATTAGTGGAATACTAGATTTAGTTTTTTCCCTTTTAATCAATTTTGGGTTTTTATAATCACATTGTAATTTATTTGTTTGGATTTAGATTTTTTATTAGTGATAGAATAGTCTATTCATTTTAAAATATGGATTACAAAATTAAAAAAAACGGATTGTAAATAGCAATTGATTTATTATCCCGTACAATGTTTTGAAACCTTTACGTTCATTACGATATGCTATATTTTTTTGCAGAAGAGATCTCAAACTCCACACGCAACTCAAAATATTAGACAAGATTGTGCAACAAAAACTGATGATGACGAGGTTGATGATGAAATTTGCACTCATTGTAAACAATATGGTCATGACATTGTTACTTGTGGAAATGAATATATAAGCGATGATGGCGAGGTCAGTGATTACTTAAGTCATATAAAAAAGGTAATTTCAGAAAAATTGGCAATGTGTTTATGTTTTGGCTTGTTTACTCTTTAATGAAAAATTGATCTCTGATCTTTTTACAAACAGAAGAAGCAAAAACATAATATTGCTTCAAATAATGTCCACGAAACTAAAGTCACCGGGGAAGCCGTAAGAGTAAGAATAATGATATATATTTGTGTCGATGATATTTCATTATATAAGATGTCGAAATGATTTAATATATGTCTTTCAACAGGAGACGATACAAACAAGAGGATATACGAAGAGTCAACACAGAGCCGCTACTACCAAGAACATATAACTAGGTGGATTGTGTACTCGTCAAAGGTGAAGAAGCTCGAAAGCCATTGCAAAAGCTGTGATCATAATTGATTTACAAATGCTAATCAGGACGAGTAGGAAACTCTTTGTTCAAACCTATTACATGTCATTTTCAACTAAAACTTTTGATTGTTGGTTTTAATATCTTCATCGAAAGGAGAAGCTGCTGCAACTCTCCGAGTTATTATTGTTGATGCTCAAATTGTACCAAACTACTGCCAGCAGCCATTGCTGCCACTCCAATCCCATACAAAATGATAAAATTGCTCACTGTTGCCATGATTGAGTTAACATTAATGAGAAATTAGATAAAGTGTAAGGATTATAATTTTAAAAAGATTAATTAAAATAACTTAATATAAATTTACAAAAGACAACGGATACGATCGGAATTGAATCACAAAATGTAATTTACAAAATATGATACTTTGAAAGTATATTGATTATGTTAGAATGATCATAATAGAATTTTTCAAGCGCAAATCTTGAAATAACATAATAAAAGATATCATGTATTCATGATTATATAAATTAAATGGAGTGATCTTTGAGGAATTTTGTTTTTTATTTATTTTAATTTCTAAAATAAAATGGTTATTCACCGTCTAGATCTTATCCTAAAATTGAAGGGTTGAGATGAATCCATGCAGGCGGGAGTAGGTAATACTCCGGGAGCACCGAAGTCTTCACCATATATATATATATATATATATATATATATATATATATGTATGACTTCCCTCGTGTTTATTCAGGAAATTATTCATCACTAAACCATAATTCAAACTTATGAAACAAAATTAATTTATATATACATAACAATAAAAGAATGGTTGTTTTCGTTATTACGTTACTATGCATAACTTGTAAGTAACAAAGATAATGGTGATTGAAGATCAAAACATTTGCTTTGTCTTAATTCTTATTTATCTTTATGCTCATGGCATATATAAGTTTGAGCATCCAACTGAAAATAGATGTTTTTTGTTGGTGATATCAAAAGTCACAATCTCAAAATTCACAACGTGACCAAATATAATGATTAAGTATATAATTATTAAAACGGTAGCTAACACGTATTGAATCAACTAATTGTTATCAAATAGAAACTTAAAATCATGAATACTTATGAATGGTAATAATTAACCAATCCATTTTTTTTTGAAAACTCAATCAATTTGTTTCCGTAGCTAACAGTAGCAAAAATATATCAATTCCATAATTGCTAACTAATGGCCATTAAACCAATGAATAGAAATTGTATGAATAGTCTACATAAATTATGAAATAACTGCAATTTTAATAGGTTAGGGTCATAACATAATTTATACATCTATGGGCAAAGAATAAATTCTTATTACTATATTTTGTGAAATAAACATGTATGATTTATGAAAGAATAGTCAGTATCATATGCATCATTACCAATAAAAATAATAATAATGTAATGAATGAGAATTATATAAACAATACACTAATGATAATAATAAATAAATAAATAAAATCAAGGAAAAACACTGAATAGTCATGTCCGAATAAATGATAAAACAAAGACAATGACTATAAACCATTAAACGTAAGGTCATAGCCTTTAGAGGCATAATAGATTACTTTGACCTATAAAAACGTTTGGTAGCAATCATCAACAAAAATCGATTTTGAAAACAATATCAAATTTACATAGAAAGGAAAAAGGCTACCGTTTTCTATATGATTGAATATAGAAATGGATTCCTTTCTTTAGATTTAGTTTTTAAAAAAACGATACTATAAGAAAATTAAGAAATGAAAACAAACAAGATAGAAAAATAAAAATAATAACTTTGGAAAGCAAGATATAGCCAATAGCAACCTTCTTGAAAATTCGATAAGATAACTACAGCATTCGTGCTGATAACGTGTTATAAAACTAAACTCAAAGAAAGACAAGAACAAGAGAAAATATGGAGAGGGAGAGAGTTTCTTATTGATGTGTAGATATGATACAATGTAGAGTCCTATTTATAGGCTCATGAAACCATAACCTATACATTCTAATATTAATACAATTAAGAGAGTAATATAATACATGATCAATGCAATGGGAGTTACACAATGAGCATTCAACTATATTTATATAAAATATTCATAACAATAAATTAATTGTAAATAGTATGAATTTTTTTAGATAAGCAAGTTTGGGGTTTTTATTTCCTTCATTATTAGTGTAATAAACATGAGGATTAGTATATAAGAATTGAGATGAATTAAAAACATGTGATCTTGAACATCTTTTAAACTACTTTACTCCATATATGTTTCAAATGTATATATTGAGTGAATATGTGTGATAATCGGTATTGGAAGATGCACCGAGTATATGAGCCAGATTATCATAATATTGAGCAGAATTGCATAAAAAAACTACTATAAGTCAATTTCAACAAAATTACACATTAAAATATACCCAATTTAAACGGTTGGACCATTACATCATTTACATAAAAACAACTAGAATTGTTATGAGAAAGATCAATATTAATTTTATAGTCTTTTGTATTCGTTAAAATGACCAATGTAGACTTTATACAAAAATGCAGATTGTACAAAAAAAATCAAGTGAGCAAAATTAGACTAGAGATAAAGAAAGAAAAGTCCTAATGCATGTGAGAAACCTTTTTTCTTGAATTTATTTGATTAATTTCTGAGTTGTATGTGCACTAAACAAGTTTCCGAAACAAATGAAGAAAAGAGACTGCAAATAAAGCAAATGAATTCTTGTTAGACAATTATCAGTAGGGTGTGAAACACGCTCAATTTTTTGGAGCATCGCTTTCTGTTTAGAGGTTATTATAACATGGATCCTTTCTTTACCAAATTCGTATTATATTCATTGGTCTGTATGGTTTTTGTATTTGTTATCGACGTCTTGCTGGCTCCTCTCACCCGCTTCACCATTCTCACCACCACCAACAAATTCGTACTGATAATTATAGTAAGAAATTTATCTCTTAAAAAATATAGGGCATTTGGTATGGGTGATATTGGTTGATATTGGATGATATTGATATTCAATATCATCCAATAGCTAGCTATTCGAGATATCTTCGTATTTCGGAGTCTGAATAGCTAGCTATTCGATGATATTGAATATCGCAATATTGTGATATTCAATATTCACTTATAAGATGTTGATAAATATCACCTCAATATCTTTCCGATGGACATAATTGCCCCTTAATGCAATGTAATAGTTACAAGCAAGTGAGAGCTACAATGGTAATTTTCTTTGTCCTCATTATTACAAACCTGCACCCACACCACATCTAATCATTCTTAAACCCTACCGCTCAATATCCTACACCAAACAAGAATATTCATACTTTTTTAATTCAATATCAATCTCACCCAGTATTATGATATCTCGAATAGTTAGTTATTTGAGATATCACATACCAAACGAGCCCGTATACATAATTGTGGAAAAGACTCTGGTGCATTAGTGTACACGGTACACTATCACATTTTTGCTATATATTATGTTTAAAACTAAGAGTTTTGAGGTTCTTATCTAGTGTTTAGGGTTTAGGACATAGTGGTAAGTGTTTAGAGTCTAATTAAGAGATTTATGATTAGTTAATTTAGATTTATGGTCAAAAGTTAGAGCTTGTAGTACGATTAATGATTTGGTTTTATAATAAAATGTTTGAGGGTTAGAATTTAGCGTTTAGGGGTTTAACATTATCTTTTAGGGTTTAGGGTTGCATGTGAGGTGCTTAGGATTTATTGTTTCGATTTTAAATTATTAAAATAAATATTTTTAATGTTGAATGTACCGTGTACACTAATACACCGAAATCTCTGAAATATAATTGTTAAATTTTTTATCTCGAACCAACCGAAAACCGTTGATTATATTGAAAATTTAGTATAATAAACTGTCTTCCTAACACTTGTTAAAAATTGCGGAGAGAATGTGTTTATGGTTAAAATCGTGAAGAAGAAGGTCCGTCTTATAAATGACTGTCAGAGAAAAGATACTTAGCCTCATAGACACGTGGCAGGAGGCATTCGGCGGGACGGGGGGAGGTACCCTCAGTATTATGCTGCTTATAACGAACTCAGGGTAGGTATTCATTTGCAAGTTTTAACTCCTAACTTCGACTTGAGGATGAAAATTACTCTGTGTGTTAGTAATCAGGACTTTCTTTCTGAGCATGTGGAGTTTTATATATGATTCCCACTCTTGAATGTCATTATTAAACAGGCTGCTGGATTCGAATTCCTAACCAGGGAAGATAGCGGCGTGGCAATATTCACTCCTCCCCAAACACAGCCAATAGTTCATGAACCAACCTATGAAGATGCTGCAATTCTGGCATCTCTCGAGTCTGATGCTTCCGGCCTCAGGTAATGTTATGCTTGCTTTAGTTTCATGTGCAACATCGGTAGGAATTCGAATTCTAGATCAAGGTTGAAATGAATCAGATTTCCATTCATCAAACATTTCGTCGCACCTTATTGGAGATTGAAAATGTACGTGGTCTAGCAGAGGTGCTAATGGAAATGCTCGGTGCCTTGGATCCTAAGAAACCTGAGGTAAGAACCAGATTCAGTTTCATTCTTCTAACAATGATGCGTAGGCCATGATTTCAAAATCGTTAATGGATTTTACTGCAGGGTTTGAATGAAGAGGTGATTGTAGACCTTGTTGATCAATGCCGTTCATATCAAACAAGGGTTAGGCTTCTTGTGTACGAGAACTTGAGATTCTGGTTTTTGGAACATTTCCTCATCTTATGTTCTTCCTTCAGTATGGTGACAATGGTCTTTCTTTGCAGAGATGAGGAACTTCTAGCACAACGATTATCCCTCAACGATACCTTGCAGCGTGTCATTCGTCGCCATGATGACATCGCTAATGGAACTGCTGCTGCTCAAGTGGTAGAGACGCAACGAGAGACTCCACTCGTGCCGCTTGTTAATGTTAACCATGCGGAGGATGATGATGAATCAGATGATGATCTCTCCCAGCTGGCTCGTATATTAGTTACTGCATCTACTTGTTTTTATGATCCATTTCGAAGAGAACTTGTTCTTACTAACCTTAAGTCATGTTATAAACCATTACATCTCAATAACTTAAGTTATTGGGAGAGAGTTCCAATTGGCATTCATATTATTCATAAACAAACGCCACTGCACCTTTTTGCAGATCGTCTAGGGAACTCTCCTCACAAGCACAAGGCCGGAAACCAGCCAGCGTCAGGACTCTGCCACGTGCCGTCTCTCCATTCCTCGCTCCGCCACCTTCATCAAAGAAGCCGGTGATCAATTCAGACACGGCAGACTCATACATGTCCACCGGCAGAGATTACCCCCTCCACACGTCAGAATCAACACCCCGATCGGACCCACATTACTCCCCGCTCGATTCCCCCCACATCATCTCCACCGCAGCCACCACCGCCGTCTTTCCCTCTGTTGTACGACGAGCCACTCAATCACCGGAGCACATCACCGGATCCGATGATGCGTCCTCCTGTCAGTATTCCGCCCCCGCCAGCCAGGCATAACCAGAGACAGCAGTTCTTTACCATGTCGGTGGCCCCTCTGGCTCGGCCTACGACAGCTTGGTTGGACAAGCTCAGAACTTGTCTCTCGTTTCGTCTGCTGCAGAGAAGAAAAAGTTAACGAAGCCGGAGGATGCGCTGTTTAAGGACCTTGTTGATTTCGCGAAATCCAAGTCGTCGAACTCGAAACCCCCTAGTAACAGATCATATTGATTTCGGTGCTACGTCGAGATTTAACGTTTATAGTTATTAATGACATTGATTGTGACCTAATAAAAGATGTATTTTGGTAGCCATTGTGATCAGAGATTTGTATGGACAGAGGTTTCTGTTCATTGTTGTATGTCTACTCTTGGCTGAGAAGTGTTTCTTTGTATCAAGCATTTACAGTCCTTTTAATCTTAATGTGTTGCTAAGCACTACCTATGTTTCCCATTGTTAGCAAATAGGTCCTGATTTCGTGACGAGGAGACCTGGACAGTAAACTTTGATCAATGTGTAGTCCTGACAGTAAACTTTGATCAATGTGTAGTACAGAGTGCTTGTAAATTGGAAATAGAAAGAAACTATAAGAATGAATATCCATGAAATGTTTGAAAAATTGATTTGCAAAGTAATTAGGAATTGTTCTAAAATGGAAAGTAGTACTTATGGAGTTTATAAATGGATTTTGTTCCTTTAAGGGACGACACTGATTATGCATATAAGCTAAACCGAAAAATGATCGGACGTCAGACAAAACTAATGCGCGAAAGAAGAGACATTTGAGAAAGGGTTCGACTCAGTTAGTAATCTACTAGAAAAAATCTAGTAATAATAATTTTTTTGTAAATTGCTAATCTGATTGGAGTTCGGTTTCAAAATAATATGGAGATGAAGAAGCCGTATATAAAATGTTGAAAAATCATTCATCATTCGAGTTTCATGTCTTTCTCACGGACGTTGATGAATTGGTATACGTTAATCAACATGTTAATTCGAAATTTGTAATGTGTTTTTTTCTTCTATATGATTGAAGTCATGTTTTATGATTGATCTCGTATTCCATAACAAGACAAATAAGCATAGTATCGAATTCGATATTTCCAAATCGCCATAGCACAAAGCTACCCACTATTCTACTCCATTTAGACATAATCCAATTCATTAGCATATGCAGGGTTCAATGGTACAAACATATACATCCGTAAATTGCAGGATTTGTTTCATATCAAATTTGAAGGGTAAAATTAAACGAGTGACTGAATTTCGATTTATTTTTGTGTTTTTTCTTCTCATCACTCCTTTGAAAGGAAAAATTCATTTATGTTATCGACGAGTACCTTTATATTATTTACCATAAATGTTGCACTTTCCTTCTTGAACAATTGTCATCTTTGGCAAACTTTCCTAGTTGAGATTACCCATTTTTGGATTCAAAATGTAACTGAAAAATTATGAATCTAAAGGTGTGAAATAAATTTTATTCATATAATACACTTAACACATTGGCTTATATAAACCAACTTTCATAAGCATATCACATATGTACAATTCAAAGTTTTGAAGTAGAGAACAAAATTTGAGAAAGAGTTCGACTCAATTAGTGATCTACCAAGAGAAAAGCAATTATATCACTTGATATTAATATTGAATCTCCTGGTAAATCAATAATCTGATTAGAACTCAATTTCATATAACAAAGATGGAGTAATTCATAATCATAAATTAGTATGACATTATTGTCTTCTAATGGTGGTCATCGATACGGTAAGCTAGCTACTCCGGCATGTTAATTAATATCTTCAATTCAAAATATTATATTTTCTTCCACTTTTCAGATAAAGAGATTACATTTAATGGCAGGTTAATTTCGACGGGTTGATATCGAGACATGGTCAATATCCTATAAATATGTGTCATCAGCGTGCAAATAACAGTAGGTGTGAGCCAAATCTAATTGATCGATCATAATAATATCAAGACCGCAAACATCTCAATCAACAACTTGTTAAATTTTTTTGTAACATTATATAATATAATTCTAAACTTTATATACAGTAACGTAATCAAGATAATCAGAAACCCTACACTATGGCTAGATTGTCCCACTCATAATTCTTCCGAGTTTACATTAAAAAATGCATTAATATAATAGATTTGTATTACTCCCTTAAAATAATTAACAATGATTTACTTTTTGTGTGGTTGTATCTAATATCATTAGTTAAATCTCATCACTAGTGAAAAGAATAGACACCAACGACCTCCACTCTTCCTCCTGCAATCAAGAACCTTAATCAGTAATTTCACCAAGAATTGAACCAATTTCAGAATCAATAAATTTTGAAATTTAATCCAATTTTAAAAACTAAACCCTTGTCTCGTTTTCCATGGAGATCTTTTAGTGACTGCTTTTGTTAAAGTTGGTCCTTATAAAGACGATGAATAAACAGCGCAACAAAAAAGGCTTTTAATGCACCATAAATTTTTGTCATCTAAGCTAGATTTGTCTACTTTATTGTGCATTATAAATTCACCAGCAAATTTTTGTCCTCTAAGATATATGAGGGGAAAATGCCTTATAAAAGGAAAAGTTGATAAATATATTATAAGTTTTTATATATAAAATGTGGTTAGATTTAAACTTGATATTTCCAAATTTTTTACTATATAACGTAATTAACTGTATTCTTCTATACGGATAATTCCTCACAACTCTCATATCGAAATTTTTATTCAATGAATTTTGTTTTTGAAGGATAATTTCTCGTGATAACTTTTAGGTTTTTATGATAAAATAGATCCTTTTCATTACTTGATATGATTCCATAAAATTTGAAAGTTAAGTTCCTACTGACCTACATCCGCCTAAGATAACTAGTTTTAAAGTTCGTAATTATATGACTGTTTTATAATATTGTTATTAATCCGTTAATCACCAAAGATCACCGGTGACCATTTTGGCTTATCAATAACCATTTTACTAGAAAATAATTGAGGACACACTGCCCGTCGATCATTAAAATTATATTTTCTTGTAGCTCTATCGTGTTAACTTATCTTAGGGTGCTTTAGTGCTAATAATTGACCCATTTCGATGACATATTAGACCTGATGAATATTTGTAAAAAATTCATACGACTATGTATTCGTATCATAATCAAACTTCATATATATATATATATATATTTATTTAAATTCTCTTACAAATGCATAATTAAAATGTATTTATATATTATACTTGGCAAAAAGTCATGCCCAAATATCAAATTTTCTATCCACCAATTAGCACATTTTTTTTATCTACAATCCAAAATTATTAAGATGTAAAAGCACTGATAATTTCTGCATGGAACTCTTTTGATGTGCTGGCGGATAATTATTTATTATTTCACATTGTTATTTTCGATCCTGGATCCATTGTTCTGCGAACCCGGTAAATATCTAATTTTATAAATAGGTATCTTTTGCAATAACTCCAACTCAAAAAGAGGTAGCCAAACTCCCCTGTCTTCCATGGATGTTCAGCCTGCTGGGATTCGGGGCATTCGTGACGAGGTCTCGGAGGACAAATTCGTGAGTACCGAAAGTGTCCTTGACAACACGATATCGTATGTACACACAACTTATCTATACCAAGTTCGGTCTGTTTAATTATCAAGTTGTATGTTCCCATGTATTGCATGAATCATGTTTTATATAGCATGTTTCATCAAGTAATTCTATCTAGAAAAGGAGAATATGAATTTTTGGGTTTTTCTTATGAGGATTTTATTTTGAATTTACTAACCTTTATTTTGGGTTTACTAGAATTTTATTTTGATTTTACTAAAGTTTTATTTTGAGTTGATTGGAGCTTTATTTTGAGTTTATGAGAGCTTTATTTTGAGCTCACATATGACCATTTACGAGTCTCGTAATTTTCCATTCTTTAATTTACATGCCTTAAATTGTCTTGTACTTTCATTTAGTTAATACGTTTTCTATAACAAAAACAAACTTCATTTGTCTCCACCTATTCTTTAAAACTTTCTGTAGTATCGCGCGAATAATTCTAATTACGATGATAAAAGGGTGAAAGAGTTGAAAAAGTACGTGAAAGGTTTGCTAGAGAAGAATGATGATGATGATCAAAAGATGATCACACCGATCAAACAGCTGGAAACGATCGACAACCTCCAACGGCTTGGATTGGTTTACCATTTCAAAACCGAGATCTTCAACGTGTTAGATGACACTTATAATTATGATGATCAGATTGGTAATTATGAAGGTTTACATGGCTGCACCCTGGGGTTTCGACTGCTTAGACAGGCAGGATTCACCATCACCCAAGGTATGTACATACATATCATGTCACGTATAGTATATTGTAAAATGGGTTCTCTTTTGAGTCGATCTCGGTCCAGTTATTGACAAAATGATATTTTGTACATGCCCCATTGTGCTAGTTCATGGGTATCTTTTATTGTCGGTCGAAATCCTGACGAATGAGACTTTGGATATGATATTTAAGACCGATTTCACACGTTGGACTTTGATTGTCGTTTGATTGGTTAACAATCTTGCCAGCTCTAAGGTAACCAAAGTTACTTAACTATACTAGTCATCATTGGTAATTGGTCTCTCACATATACTCGTTTAAGGGTGAGCTAGAAAGGGGAGATGTAACGAAATCGATGGAATGTTACATGAAAGAGAAAGGGGTTTCGGAAGATGCGGCTCGAGAACACGTAGAGTTGTTGATCGGTGAAACATGGAAGATGGACAATCAAGACATAGGTTTCCTCCAAGCATAATGCATCTTCAAGTGATCATCTTGTTCTGCGAAGGAAGTTTGTGAAGATGGTAGTGAACGTGGTTAGAGCTAGTCACTTCATTTATAAACACGGTGGTTTGAGGGCGACTAATGTCTACTATGACGATAAAGTTTGGGAATCTTCTGAGCAGCCCGATCAGATTATTAACTGGGCAGACAGGTCAGGAGATTTCCCACCCGAATCTCATCTCATACAATACAAGTTTAATATTATGGATGGGTATGCTCTTATATGAGTTGTCTGAGTTGTCTGAACCGATACATATTAATCTAATTAAAGTATCTAAGACTGTGTAGTACAAAGTACTTGTAAAAGTTGGAAATAGAAAGAAATGAAAAGAATAAATGTTCATAAAATGTTTGGAAAATCAATTTGTAAAATAAGAAATTGTTTTAAAATGGAAATAGTAACTATGAAGGTTTGGTAAATATGATATTGTTTCTTTAATGGACCACACTCATTGCACATATAAACTAAATTGGAAAAAAATGATATGATGAAACCAGTCTGTGGAAGAAGAAACGCTTGAGAAAGGGCTCCATTCGGTTAGTAATTGACAAGAAAAAGATTCGTAATAATGATTTTTTTGGTAAATTACTAATCTGATTGGAGTTTCGTTTCAAATCATTTTTTTCACGTTCATTGTTCGAGTTTCATGTCTTTCTCATGGAAGTCGATGAGTTGGTACATGTTAATCAACATCTTAATCTGAAATTGATGATGTATTTTTATGGTAAATGATTGAAGTCATACTTTATAATTATTCTCATATTCCTTAACAAAACAAATAAGCATGATGTCGAATCCGATATTTTTGAATAACCAAAGCACAAAGCTACCCACCGTTCTACTCCATTTGGACATGATCTAATTTATTGATATATGATTCAATGTTTCAAACATATACATCCATTAATTCAATTTTCAAAATTGCAAGATTTGTTTTGCATCAAATTTAGTTTAAATTTGAGGGTAAAATTAAATCAGTGACCAATTTTCTCTATCTTTTCATTGTTTCATCACTCCATTTGGAGGTGAACATTCATTTATGTCGTCTACGAAATACCTTTATATCATATGCCATATATGTTCGATTTTTGTCACACTTTCCTTTATGAGAAATTGCTATATCTTTATCAAACTTTCTTCATTGATACTCCCAATTTTGGAATTCGAAATATAACTAAAACAGATTTTCTACTTATAATGCATCTGACTCATTTGCCTATATAAACCAACATGCAAATAATCATGATATATGTACAATTCAAAATTTTGAGATAGAGAACGAAACTTGGGAAAAATCCCAACTCAATTAGTGAACCATCAAGAAATAATTAATTATGTTACTCGATATTAATATTATTTTTCTTAATAGATTACTCATTTGATTGGAGATCAGTTTCATATGATAGAGATGAAAAAGTTCAAAATCTTGTTTTTTAATAATGGTCAACGATATGGTAAGCTAGCTACTCCTCCATGTTAATAAATATTTTGAATTCAAACTTTGTTAACATTATATTTTCTTCCCCTTTTCAAATAATGAGATTGCATTTAGTGACAAGTTAAGTTCGACTGTTTGAAATTGAGATATGGTCAATACCTTAAAAATGTGTCATCCGCATCCGCGCATAAACTACAATGAATATAAACCAAATCTAATCGATCGATATAATAATATCAAAACTTCAAACATCTAAACTAACAACTTGTTAATTTTTTTGTAATATTATATAATGTAATTCTGAACTTTACAACGAAATCAAAATATTCAGAAATCCTACATGGTTGTCTAAACTCGATGGCCCATAATTCCACCAAATTTACATAAAAAATGGCAATATTATAAGAGATTTGCATTACTCCCTAAAAAAATTAACAATGATTTACTCTTGGTGTGGTTGTATCTAAATCCATTAGTTAAATCTCATCATTCTACCACTTTGCCTTTGCTTGATGAAAAGAATAAACACCAACGACCTCCATTCTTCCTCCTGTAATTAAGAACCCTAATCATTAATTTCATGATGAAATTTGAATTTTACCAAACAATTTCTTAATTAACACACCAAATTATTCAAATAATTATTCAAAGCATATCAGTTCAATCACGTAATTAAGAACCCTAATCACAAATTCCATGAAGAATTTAATCAATTTCAGAATCAGTAAATTTTGAAATTTTAATCTCATTTTAAAAAACAACCCCCTGTTTCGTTTTCTCAATTTACTTTTAGTGACAATGTTTCTTATAGTTGGTCCTTGAAAAGAAGATGAAGAAAACAGAGGAACAAAAATGGCTTTTAATGGGAGTTCAAGAATTTTTCCCCAACAACAACAAACCTGATGCTATTATTTCTGCTGCTGCTTCTCCAGCTTCCACGGCTAGTACTACCCTTTGAGCTTCTACTTTCGCTTCCTCCGCCGCTGAACGCCGAACTACTTCTTTTACTCTCCCCTGCCTCCACCGCCGGCTTCGGGGAAACTCTTCCACTGCCACCGTCGACCATGACTCCTACCTTCTTCTTCTTCTTGACCATCTTCTTATTCTTGTTCCTCGACCTCAAGTAATTAATCGGAAGCCTCAGTAGAAACCCCGATCCGTAGTTCACGCTCCCACTCCTTTTCATCTTCGCCGCCGGCGGATTATTGTCAGCTTTCTTCACCGGTTGCGCCGCCGGCAAACTACTCGAATTTCTCTCCGGTAATGGCTCCTCGACCCGATCCGGGTCCGATTTGCGACAGAATTGAGCGTGGTGATCGACCAAATCCTTGAGGGAAAGCTCGTAGAAATCCTCCGGCATTGTTCTGATCATCTCCATCAGCTCCCTCTGCCCTCTGGCTATCTCCAGAGCTCTGGAGGCAGGGGAAAGACACCAGTCTTCGGCTACACCATCATCCTCCTCCTCATCCTCCGCCGCCGTTGTCCGGCCAAGCCACCGCGGAGGCGGGGTGGAAGCTGCGGTGGAGAAGCATTCCTCGTCGTCATCGTCGATTACAAGAATGACTTCCTCCGCTTCTGCCGCCCTTGGCTGCCGGCTATCTCCGCCGTTTTCGCCGTACATTTCGGGGAAGTTCATCGAAATTATGAATTTTTAGAGATTTGGAGATGGGGACTGTTATGAATTATATATCATTTGGGTGATGATGATAAAAGTCAATGAGTTTTAGATGAAAAGATTTGAACTTGGTTCAGTAGTCGCCTTACCAGTCTCCCACGCTTTCATATTTGGTTTTTTTAAACGTTAATAATCATTAATTAATTGTGCTCGTGAAACTTGATAACTCTTAATTTCTAGAGGATAAAGTTTTTGAATAGAAGCTTCGGCCATCTAGAGTCGGTGGTTTTTTTAATACTTCGTATGGCATGTAAAATGTGAAATGTATGGCATGTAAAATGTGAAATATAATTTAGATCGGTAAAAAAGTTAGCTTTTAAAGATTTATTCTTATAAATTATAGACTTATTCCTATCAATTTTGTAATGAATAGATCGTTCTTGTTCTATTTAATTATGAATCATAACAATCGGGCTCAAATACCAACTCACCCTATGTGGCTTTGTTTATATATTTATATTTCATAATGCGATTTGTGATTTGCTAAAATTACGCTAAAAATCACTAGCATGAATTTGACATAAACCGTAAATTAGCTTTATGATCTATAGTATATTAGTATGTGTCTTGTAAGTAACATATACTTTTCATAATTGTGGTAGCTTACTTCTGTTTTATTAATGATCAATTGATAGAGCACTACCCGAGTTTTTATGGAAAAAAAAGTAATATATACTTTGGACAAATACTATTTACATAGTTAGTTATGATCAAAATATGCGAGTGTGAAAAAGAATTTAAAAAATTTATGCGAGTCTCAGCCAAAAAATAAAACTAGTGTACAAAGCTTGAACTGAGTACTATAATTGAGTGAGCCAAGCCCGAGTTGGTCTCATGCGGTGAATCTAGCTCAAGCTCAATACAAACTAATTAATATGCCAAACTTAAATTTAATCAAGGTAAGTTTGTTTGGCTCTGTTGGATCAATTGGACATTCAACTAATTATCAAAAAATTCATGTACAATTTTAATATAGTTATAGTTTAATTATAATATATAATGTTTTACATGATTGAACCACAAAATGTAAAATTCACCGATTCGAAGTCTCAATACTATTTTGAACAAAACTCAAAACTGTGTGTAAACAATAGGACCTGTGTTTCCCACTGTTTCCAAATAGTCTGCTCCTATGTTTAGCAATTAGTTGTATAATCAATTAAATAGACAATTGAAATAAAATCATTGGCCGGTTGGTTGGTTGGTTGATCATATGATTTTTAGTTGTTTTAATACTAAAACAGATCTTACTTATATAAATTAAGGATAAATTAATACAACGATCATGCCTAGTTAATTAGCTACATCTACCGTCCAACTATACATGGTATAATGCAGATTAGGTGTTTTGGCAGGCCGGTTCATTCCGTGGTTCAGCTCATTTCGGTTCACATCTCCATTTCAAGATAAGGCCTGTCACGATTAGGGCTATTGACGAGCCAAGTCGCTCTCGAGCATCTTGAAATTTGGCTTGCAAAAAAGTCCATTCATAACTCAGTTTGATTCTAAATGAGCCAAACTTGAGTCGGGGTATGCTCGAGCTTTAGAGCCAACTCCCAAGACTAGCCTTAGTTTATGGTTCGTTTATAGACTCAATAAATATATGTATACTAATGAAAATACAAATGATATATTATTTAGCGAGATTAATAAAAACTTGTAAATTCTAAGATAGTTTCTTTTAACGGATACCGCATCCGTATATTCGTATAATGAGATGGACAAGGTGTTGAGGGTTGCAATATCCTTTAAGATCAGTCGACGATCCCCCATTTAAGATATTGTTAGACTGGGTTTTATTGGTTGGGCGGGTTCAATACGTACCTTAAGACTTTCTTTACGGATCGAGTAATTGAGAGTAGGCTTGAGAGAACGTGCGAACACACAAACACTGTCGGACGTTTCTATAGGAGCTAGGCTCAATACTTTACGACCTATTCCATGGTCGAATAGCCAAGAGTGGACTCGAGAACTCGTACAAGCACGCAAATTAGCTCGAGGATCAGAGTTACTTAGAGAAGATCAATATCCTAGTCTAAACAAGCAATAATGTTCGGTGCGGGACATGTTACATAGAATTTTTCTATGTAGTGTATAAATACTATTTCTATATCTACATTGTGTTTTCTTAATTATCTATATGGTTAAATCAGTAAATCACACGTACGTGGAGAACATAATACTAAGATGGTCTCTCATTATCAATCTTCTAACCACAATGCATATTTTAGTATTTAGCCCGCCAATTTTAATTCGTATATTTTTTTAGTTTTTTTTTAATATGATGATTTACAATATATGGATAGAAAGGTGATTAAATTATCTTTCCAGCACCGCTGATTTTGATCCAATCGGAGTCCCGACGAAAGCGTAATGACCGGAATACTAAACTGGATAGAACCCACACAAATTTCTATCACCAACATAAATACAATTAATTTTTAACTTCATTTTGATCATTATTTATAGAGGTTACTATAGTGATACTTGATTTGTCGGTTATTTCTAACATGCATGTCAAATATTAGCCGATTTGAAACTTTTGAAATTTTTATATCAAAATGTTCATTCTCATAAGTTAATCTTTTTGGAAATTGATCAAATTTCACATAAAATTTAAAAAATTTTAAATTGGTTAATATTTGACATGCATATTGAGAATGGTTAAAAATTAAAGTTTCACCATGTTAAACCCTTCAAATAAAGTTAAAAAAAATATGTTTTAAAGTTTTACTCGTGTTGAGAATTTTTAAATTACCTTAATTATTGTATGCATGTATAAAGAAAACGGTTAGAAATACAAATTAAAATTTTTGATGTCTAAATTTATAAATCTATTAATTGTGTGTTCATATTGACACGCATGCATGTATGATATTAATTTTCGCGTAGTGCATGAATACTACTCTCAACTATCCGTGGTATAAAAGATAGAGTAATTTTTATCTCTAATATTGTGTTTCCTAATTATCTACATGGTTAAGAAAATAAATCAGTAAATTAAATCACACGTGGAGAACAATAATACCTCACAATATCCATCTTTGACATACGATGATGATGAAGACAGAAGCATGCATGATAGCTAAGATCCAGCTGTTTCGAGCTTCTTAATATAAACTACTGTTCATAGTGATCTTGTACGTGTTATGCTTAATTAAGTCCTTGATACTTACTATCTTCTCCTATCTAATTAATCTCCAAAACTATTATTGTATTAAACAGAATTTTATGTCAGGAATAAATTTGAAAGTACAGGGCTAAAATTTAAATTTAAAAAATTATGATATCTATGCAAATGATAACATAAATTATTATTAAATGAATAGTGTTTGATTTTTTTATTATGGTTTTATTTTGAGTTTATTGGGGCTTTATTTTTAGTTTATGAGGATTTATTTTGAGCTCACATATTGCCATTTATGGGTTTTGTGGTATTTTCAATTCATCAATTGACATGCTTTCAATTATCTCGCGTTTTCATTTTGCTAACCCGTTTTCTATAACAAAATTAAATTCTATCTATTAAAGGAGAACATGAATTACTATTGAATGAATAGTGTTTGATTCTCTTATGAGGGTTTTATTTTGAGTTTACTGGACTTTATTTTGAGTTTACTGGTGCTTTATTTTGAGTTTACATGAGCTTTATCGTGAATGCACAAACTTCAAAACTTCTACACCAATAAAAGGAGAACATGAATTATTATTGAATAAATAGTATTTGGTTCTCTTATTAGTGTTTTATTTTGAGTTTATTGAGGCTTTATTTTAAGTTTATGAGAATTTATTTTGAGCTCACATATTGCCATTTATGGGTCTTATGGTATTTTCAATTTATCAATTGACATTCTTTAAATTATCTCGCGCTTTCATTTTGCTAACATGCTTTCTATAATAAAAAAAATTCTATTTATTAAAGGAGAACATGAATTGCTATTGAATAAATAATGTTTGATTCACTTATGAGGATTTTTTTTTGAGTTTACTAGTGCTTTATTTTGGATTTACAGGTGCTTTATTTTGAGTTTATTGTGTCTTTATTTTGAGTTTACATAAGTTTTATTTTGAGTTTACGAGAGCTTTATTTTGAGCAAAATTTTTAAAGCTTCAACACTAATTAGCAAATGGGGATGTAGTTTAGATGGTAGAGCACTCGCTTAGCATGCGAGAGGTACATGGATCAATACCCTGCATCTCCAATTAATTTCCCCCCTTTATTGATCAATTGGTAAAGTTCACTTTTGATCCTAGTGTTATGTTTTCGTTCCATTTGGTTTGTCTATTTTGGAATAGTATGCAGAGATGTTAGCGATTTACCCACCTCCCAATTTAACGCCTGGTGGACGGAATCCAAGATGTGTTATTTAACCAACGACCATCTCCCAATCATTAGAGGATATCTAATTGTGATTTAAGATTCGAGTTCTGGTTGACGTAGCCACCCAATTTGCTAGTCTGTTTTGCTTTCTTGGAATGAAGGCGAGCCAATGGTAGCATAGCGATCCCAAGGCCACATCAGAAAGCGATTGTTAAGAATATTGATGATCATAATGCAGTACGAGTATATGATTGTGGGTTCGATACTAGCCATGACAAGATGAGTCGTTTCGAAAATCGCTTTTTATAGTGTCTACTTAAAGTGTCTACTTTGTTTTGGTGTTAGAATACCAACAACAAGCATCATTTCGATTTATCAACAGCCAATCACCATCGCCCAAGAGTAATCAATTAGTCAATCATTACCTCTTAGATATCTCACACATCATGACAGAAAAAAATAAAATAAAAACAACCCAAATTTTCCATCCATAACAGCTGGAGAGGACTATGAGTGCCACCAAATTGTTACTCTATGTCATATATATAGTTACATAACACCACCTAATGGTAGTAAGATGTGTGGTCGTACGCTAAAGTTCAGTTCCCATCCTAGGTGTAATAATGAGAACAAAACTACAAAAATGAAATGAAATGAAAGCCATTACAGAACAATCGTGACAATCTCAAACTCTTTAGTACATCTCTTCTTCCGTTTCTTTCCTCACCAAAAATCTTTGAACACCAAAAGAAATGGGAATCTGGGTCGCCAGGAAATCCGCCGCCGCCGCCATGTCGACGGCGAAGGCTGCGAGTTATCACCTGAGGAGAATGGTGAACAGTAACCATGGCGGTTCTTCTACTTGTTTGATTGCTGGGGAGAATTATGTGAAGAAGGGTTCGGATTTAGGTGGTTTGTGGAGAAGATTCAAGTCGTCGAAATCATCTGCCGCCATTGATCAGCTTCATCCGACGTAGTCAAGCGGTATCAGAAGAGGAGAAGAAGGATGCAGGATGTGCATCATCCAAGGAAGGAAATGAAGAAGATTCATTACCGTTGGAGGAAGATCCACAGAGTGATCAGTTTGCAATGGAGTGAAAGTTCAATGATTGAAAGTGCAACGTTGTAAGTATAAAACAGGGGATGAGGATGACAATAACTTGAGCTTTTTCCAGAAATCTTCTTCTTCTTCCTTCATTTCTCTCTGTCGACCATCTCCTCCATTTCTCATATGGTATCAGAGCGAATCTGATGGTGGTCACGCCGGGAAACTCCACTCCGATCGTCTTTGGATCGATGCAAGATGAAGAAGATGATGGTGATAGCGACAACGCCAATCACCAGCGCCATCGCAACCATGGTGGAAACTCGAACACCCCACCTCTCTCCCTCAGCTTTGGTAACCCGTTCTACCTCAATCCAAACGAAAACCTTGCGCAATCTATTATTAATGTTAATCTAGATGGTGGGAACTATCAGCTATGGAGTAGATCTATAAAATTTTCTCTTAAGACTAAGCATAAGATTGGCTTCATCGATGGAACCATTCACCCACCTGAATACTCTGATGAGAAGTATACCCTCTGGGATGCCTGCAACACGATGGTGCACAGGTCCTGTGGAACGAGCTCAAAGCTCGATTTGGGCAAGCCAATGCCCTGAGATTAGCTAACTTACATGATGAAATTCATGCCTGCAAACAGGGCCAGATGACTATCACACAATATTATACCACGATTAAAGGATTGTGGGAGGAATACAGACAGTTCTCCCCAATCGTTACTTGCACATGTTTGCCTGGGAATCCAAACATATGCCCAGCTGTGTTTGCATTTCGGACTAAGCAAGACACTGATTACCTGATTAGGTTCCTAAGGGGTCTGAATAATGAGTATGACACAGTGAAGACCCAATTGTTGATGATGAGACCTCTTCCCTCCATAACATCAGCATATGACAGTGTCCTGCAGCATGAAAAAAATTTAAGGGGAGGAGCAGTGATCAGTAATGATTCCATCCAGTCCAGCGTGTTTAATGTCGACCGAACAAGACTTCGATCAGACCAAACAGGCCATGGCTGTAACTGGAGATAGAAGGCTTTTCTGCAAATACTGCAGAAAAGACAATCATGTAGTTGAGGATTGCCTCAAGCTGAAAAACAAGAAGAAAAGGGAACAAGAGCAGCAAGCTGGTGGCTATTCAAGCAACTCGATTGCTGGAAGGTTTGCGGGGATGGTCACTCAGGAAACTGAGTCTAGCAGCTCAGATTCAACAACATCCACTGTCCATCACAGTCCTTTTACATCATAGGAGCTTCATCAGCTCAGGACCTTGCTCCAGCAAGCAACAACCTCTCAACACAAGGCACTGGCAGTAAGCCACGCTCCACCTCAAACATCTCGTCATCCAGGTATGTATACTCTATCTGCTAGTACTGACTATGACTTGTTGACAACCTGGATCATTGATACTGGTGCATCAGATCACATCTGTTGCAATCTTAGGTATTTCTTTAACTACAAAGCTGTCGTTGGTGTCTATGTGTTTCTTCCTAACTCCACAAAAGCCCCTGTTAGCCATATTGGATCAGTCACCCTCCCTTTCGGACTGATCCTTCATGATGTCCTGCTGGTTCCTAGTTTTGGATTCAATTTGGTTTCTGTCAGCAAATTAACTCATGACTCCTCTGTGTCATTGCTGTTTCAATCCCAAAATTGTGTAATCCAGGACCGTATCACCAGCAGGACGATTGGTTTAGCAACAACCATTAAAGGTTTATATAAGCTACCAGCTCAGGATTTCAGTCAAGAGCCTAAAAGTGTCCCTTCCCCTACCCGTGTTCTTGCAGTCAGCTACAATTTCAAACCTCAGGTCATTAACCTTTGGCATTGGAGATTAGGTCACCCTAGTGATGATAGAATCCGTTCTTTGAAACAATGTAATCCTCAAATTGTGGCTGAACACATTAATCACTGTGAAGTTTGCCATTTTGCAAAATAGAAACGTTTATCCTTTCCTGTTAGTGAATCTGTTGCTCTAAAGGCTTTTGATCTAGTCCATATGGACATTTGGGGGCCTCTCTCAGTTGAATCATACGAAAAAATTTCCTTCTTCCTCACTGTTGTCGATGACTATTCGAGGGGAAGATGGATTTACCTAATGAAACACAAATCTGAAGTCCGTTTCCTTATTGAGTCATTCTGCAGTACGGTTCATACTCAAGTTGAGAAAAAGTTAAAGTCATTAGGAGTGATCAGGGTAAGTAGTTTGCCATGACAAAATATTTTTCTGACCATGGCATCATCCATCAAACATCTTGCGTTGAAACTCCTCAGCAAAATGCTCGCGTCGAACGCAAACATCAGCATATACTGAATGTTGCTCGAGCACTGCAGTTTCAAGCTGGTTTGCCTCTCAACTTTTGGAGTGCCTGTGTTCTTCATGCAGTGCATTTAATCAATAGGATGCCTACTCCTGTCCTGAAAAATCTATCTCCGTTTGAAAAACTAGACCATGTTCCTCCTACCATTACTTATCTTCGAGTATTTGGTTGCCTATGTTATGCATCTACCTTAGCCAGTCATAGGACCAAGTTCCAGTCTAGAGCCCGTCAATGTGTTTTTCTAGGAATTCGAGCAGGGGTCAAAGGTTATAAAGTCATGGATTTAAGTAACAATCAGGAATTCCTGTCTCGAGACGTTGTGTTTCACGAAACTATATTCCCTTTCAAGGGTGTGTCTGGTTTAGCCTTACCAACTCTCAACATTAATCCTCCTGAGTTCACTCCAGATTCTGAACTCAGGCTGCCTCATGCAGAATTGAGTCAGTCTGTCCATCTATCAACTCCTCCTAATCATGATCCAGTTGTTGCTAGTCCTAGTTCTTTACCTGCATCATTGAGTGTGCAGCCTGATGATGCTGATGTTGTGGCTTCATCTCCCTCTGTGATGAGCGATGATCTGGAGGATACATCTACAAGTGTTCCTCCATTGGTCACTCGCCAATCCACCAGAGTCAGACGTCCCCCTACTTACCTAATGGATTACCATCTTGATCTGACTACTGCAAAGCATGCTCTTGCTGCTGTTGTTTGTTATGAATCCCTTTCAGATGGTCACAGGAAATTTGCTTTGAGTGTGGTGACTCTCCAGGAGCCTAAAACCTATAGGGAGGCTGCTCTACATGCCTGTTGGATTAAAGCTATGGAGGAGGAGCTCTCAGCGTTGGTTTCTAATCATACCTGGACTGTTGTTCCAATTCCTCCTGGTAAGCATCCTGTTGGCTGTAAGTGGGTTTACAAGATCAAACTGCATGTTGATGGTGGCTCCATTGAACGCCATAAGGCGAGACTAGTTGCTAAAGGGTTCACTCAGGTTTATGGTGTAGACTTTCTGGACACCTTCTCTCCTATTGCTAAGATTAACTCTGTCAAGTGCCTGTTGGCGATTGCTGCTGCAAAGAATTGGCACCTCCAGCAGATGGATGTTTCTAATGCCTTTCTTAATGGTGAGCTTGAGGAGGAGGTTTACATGCAAGCTCCACCTGGTTTTGATGTCCCACCAGGATATTGTTGCAAGCTCCAGAAATCCCTATATGATCTTAAGCAAGCCAGTCGTCAGTGGTTTGCTAAGTTTACTGAATCCTTTATGCAGAATGGATTTAGACAATCTGGGGCTGATTACTCCCTCTTCCCGAAGGGTTATGGTCATGACATGGTTGTTTTGCTTGTTTATGTCGACGACATTATTTTGGCTGGAAACAACCACTCAGAGATTGACATTGTCAAAGCTCATTTGCAGAAAATGTTCAAGATATGAGACCTAGGACCATTGAAGTATTTCCTTGGTCTTGAGATTGCCAGATCAAGTGCTGGGATCTCGATTTCTCAGAGGAAGTATTGCATTGATCTACTTACTGACACTGGCTTCATTGAATCCAAGGGAGCAAAATCACCAATGGATCCATTACTTCACTTGACAGAGAACATGGAGAATTGTTGGAGGATCCAAGCAGTTACAGGCAACTAGTTGGTCGATTACATTATCTGACCATCACTAGGCCTGATATTGCGTTTGCAGTGCAACTGAGCCAATTTCAAACATCACCATGCACTGGTCATATTCAAGCAGCTCATAGAGTTCTCAGATACCTGAAGTTGGCACCAGGTCAAGGACTCTTCTACAAAACTGGTGTCACTATAGAAATGAAAGGGTTCTGTGACTCAGATTGGGCATCCTGCCCTAAGACCAGGCGATCTATCATAGGGTATTGTACCTATCTTGGAGAGAACTTGATATCGTGGAAATCTAAGAAGCAATGCACAGTGTCGCGTTCATCATCTGAAGCAGAATATAGGGCCCTGGCACATCTGGTTTGTGAGTTATAGTGGTTGTTAGGGTTAGTGGCTGAACTTGGTATCCAAGTCAACATCCAGTCTTCCATGAACGAACAAAACATATAGAAATCGACTGCCATGTTATCAGGGAACGAATCAAGTCAGGGTTGATCAAGCTGCTACATGTGAACATGGAGGATCAAGTTGCTGACATATTTACGAAACCTCTTCACCGTCGTCGTGTTCACTACCTCCTTGGCAAGTTGGGAATAATGGATATATATTCGCCAACTTGTGGGAGGCTATCAGAAGAGGAGAAGAAGGATGCAGGCTGTGCATCATCCAAGGAAGGAAATGAAGAAGATTCATTACCGTTGGAGGAAGATGCACAGAGTGATCAGTTTGCAATGGAGTGAAAGTTCAGTGATTGAAAGTGCAGCTGGACACGTTATGTTTTAATGAAGCTATGTCGTTTTGATTTCTACCGTTTATGTAATAAGTCAGACACGTGGCAACTCTCGTTTATTACCGTTGAGGCTGTTATACACAGTAAAAACGGTAAAACGTTGTAAGTATAAAATAGGGGATGAGGATGAGAATGAACTTGAGCTTTTTCCAGAAATCTTCTTCTTCTTCTTCCTTCATTTCTCTCTGTCGACCATCTCCTCCATTTCTCATAAGCGGCAAAGATGTTAACGGTAGCGCCCAGGTAACGGAGGAAAAAAATAACTATGTGCTCTGTTTTTACTTTCATGCTCTGTTTTTTTCCGGTTGTATGGTCTGGTTTTTCGGTTTAACCGTTGATCGGAATAACACATCGATCCTTTCAGTAACGAACATCTATGTTCAACTTTGTGAGCTATGTTCTTCGGCATAGATGATCACTCGACACGTTGCACTAGATGGATGTCAAATTAGACCATGAAGGTTAAACAAACCCCTATCCTAGTTTTCGAATTTTGTTCGAATCGAGCAGGTCTATATTACAAAGTTTGATGAGCTTTTTGATAAAATTGTGCATTGGTTACGTGTTGACTATAGAATGACTTATTAGAAGGCTTTTCATGGTAAATTTCGTTGGGGACTTGTGCATATCCCTTCATTTGATTTGTTTTGAATATAATATATAGTATGAACCCTTTAATATCCAGCTCATAGTCTCTATATATGTCACATGGGGATCTTGGTTGGCCGAGAAATCAGTTGGTCACGGTTAAAACTAACCTAAGTTCAATTGATAATCATGATTGAGATCGGTATAGGTCCTTGGTTATCAACGTTACCAAAGCTCAACAGGGCTTTCTAGTGAGAAAGTATGGTTTACTTAGAGAGAGTAGAGAGAACGGTAGACAAAAGTGGTCGAGACTTGAAAAATATATTTGTTGTCTCTTATGCTTTAACGAGTCTATTTATACAAAACGTACCAACAACCAATGGTAACTCATCCCGAGACCCGAGGAACGCATATAGATGTGTAGGCTACTGATCTCCCCTCGCATCAGGCTCCTGATGTTGCATTCGGGTCGCCTTCAACAGTTCTAGCTTTGGATGGACCCAACTTATTTTGGTCCAGAGGGGACTAACCCATTTACATTATTGGGTTACGGCACAATATGGCATTAAAGTTTAAACATTCAGATGGTCCTATAATTATAAATATTTAATTAAAATACGTCAGAAATTTTATTTTCTTACTTAAACAATTTTAAAGGTTAGTTTGCTCTGAGAATCAGGAAAAAAGAATATTTTAATTAACCTTCTGTTTCTCTAAAATTGAAAATAATTTTTATAACACAATTAGATTTTTTTCTATTTAAATCACTCTAGTTTTAACAAAAGCCACATAAATCCTGAAGCCCTTAAACTCTTAACTTTCATACAGTTTGTTGTGTTCAAACGTACCCTTTGACTCTTAAACCCTTCACAGAATTTGGTACTACGCCGAAAATTACATATTCGCAATTTTCTAAAGCCGCATTCTGAAAAATGTTACTACTAAATCGGGTACTGGATTTTCCAGGAGGACAAGTAACGTACATTTCGGAAATGAAGTTCATTTCTGAGTCGAACGACAAGAGGGTACCTTGTTACAGAGTTTTGGATGACAATGGTGCCCTAATCTGAGGAAGTGAATTCGAAGAGGTGAGCAAGGGAGTTGCTGTGAAGATGTATAGAGAACTGGTGAAGCTTCAAGTAATGGACACCATCTTCTACGAAGCGCAGCGACAAGGCCGGATATCCTTTTACCTTAGCTCATCCGGTGAGGAAGCCATCAGGGTTTCTTCGGCTGTTGCACTCACCTCCGACGATGTCATCCTCCCCCAGGTATGTAGGTTTTCGATATAACACTTTGTGTAACTATGTTAGCTATGTGTCATCATGTACATTTTTACCATCTTATTCCGCGAATTTATACAGTACCGAGAGCCGGGAGTTCTGCTATGGCGTGGCTTCACGCTTCAGGAATTCGCCAACCAATGCTTCGGGAACAAGCACGGCTACGGGAAAGGAAGACAAATGCCTATCCATTACGGATCTAACAAGCTCAATTACTTCACCATTTCGTACCCTATAACATATATGAACTGTTACATAAATCCATCTCCTTTTGTATACAGTGTTACTTGTGACACAATTAACCTACATATATTGTGCCTTTTCTTGTGTGCCACTTCAGCACCCAAATCCCATAGGCTGCTGGAGTAGCATACGCTCTCAAGATGAACAAGAATGATGCTCTGTGTAGCCACATTTTTCGGCGGTGGTAGCACTAGCGAGGTAATGATCGAACCTTTGGAGCCACAACATCATATAGTTTGGAACCCTAATCCATGATTTGGTTCTTTCAGGGAGATTTTCACGCTGGTTTGAACTTCACGGTGGTCATGGAGTCCCTTGTTATATTCGTTTCTAGGAACAATGGATGGGCCATCAGTACCAAAGTGTCAGAACAATTTCGAAGTACCTACTATACTTATCGCACTTTTCGTTCGTCATTAAATCACATTTCGAGTGAATTCTCCATTCATTTTTGTGGTTGTTTATGAAGGTGATGGGATTGTGGTCAAAGGACAAGGTTATGGGATGAGAAGCATTAGGGTTGATGGTAATGATGCTCTTTCTGTTTACTCAGCCATCCATTACGCTCGTCACATTGCGGTCACCGAAGGAAAACCTGTACTTGTCGAGGTAAAAATCGCTGGTTTTCCACTCTTAAGAGGCTAAATTTATGCTCCTAGTTGTAACAACTAACAAGTTGTTAACTGTGTCACAAGTTTCTAACATACCGGGTAGGGCACCACTCCACCTCCGACGACTCAAACCAAATACCGGCCATTGGACGAGATCGAGTACTGGAAAGTGGCTAGGAACCCAGTGAC
The DNA here is from genome assembly GCA_030674075.2 of Linum usitatissimum. Taxonomy (NCBI): domain Eukaryota; kingdom Viridiplantae; phylum Streptophyta; class Magnoliopsida; order Malpighiales; family Linaceae; genus Linum; species Linum usitatissimum. The sequence goes on along the minus strand of JAUJYP020000468.1, from coordinate 1,018,960 downwards.
CAGATTCCGAAAATGGGTCAAAACCAATGGATGGTGGAGTGGCAACGAAGAATCCGAGGTCAGAGCCACAACTAGGAAACAAGTAAGAACTTTCATTTTATGCGTTAGTCATGCGTTATTAACATTTTGGTACTTTACCTATAAAAATTGTACATTTTGGTCACACTCACTCGTAGAGCTAAAAGAGAAAACCTTTTTCTTTGTAGCTCTTGCAAGCGATTCAGGCGGCGAAGAAGACCGAGAAGCCTTCCGTGGAAGAAATGTTCGCCGACGTTTATGATCGACCACCGTTGAACCTCTGCCAACAAGAAGAACAACTCAGAAAACCCATTAAGAAATACCCCATGGATTACCCTACTTATGTTCCTACCTATACTAATTAAGTACATTTGTATGTGTTAATTCTTCTTTATTGGGTCGATTTCCCACAAACGTTATGATCAAACCCGCAACCACATGATTGATGTGTGTAACGAAAGCCATGAATATTGTAAATGGGAAAGATTGAATGTTGTAACTAGTAAATGAAGTTTTTGTTACCCGCCGGCCGCGGGTAACACTAGTGATGCGGTTCCCTCCAATTTATCATACGATGCCGTTTTATAGTAACTTTTAAAAAATATCTAGACTAGGGTTCCTAACCGGATAAGAAGTCTTCTCATCTGTCTTTTTTTCAAGCTGAATTTCTATTTGACGCCCTAAGTTTCGAATTAAACGACGCCCTAATTTGAATAAACTACAATATTATCCTTTCGTAAAATCGAAATCCATATAAGTTGTGTATATTGACTAACTCAAACACTCACAAACACTCTCAAACGTTGATCCGAAGAAGAAATCGAAGATCGGAAGCGAGCGTTATATGTACGAAATGGAAAAAGGGCCTTTGAAAGGCCCTGGCCGGCCGCTCGTTTCGGCCGAGAAGGGTCCCGGCCGGCCACTGGTTTGGGCCAAAGCTAGTGCCGACCAGAATGAGTTTCCGGCCGCAGCTTGCTTGGGCCGAAACGAGCGGCCGGCTAGGGCCCCTCTCGGCCGAAACTAGCGGCCGACCAACCCTCTTTTATTTTATTTTAATTAATGAATTTAATTATTGTGATTAGTATAATTAGAGAATTTTTAGGGTATGATTAATGTAATTAGAGAATGTTAGTGAATATTTAGAATAATTAGGTAATTGTTAGTGGGTAATTAGTGTATTTAGATAATTGTTAGTGACTAATTAGGAAAATCAGATAATTCTTAGTTAGGGTATATGATTTTGTTAGGAATAGTAAGTGAACCTAGTTTAGCAGAATCTGAATTTTATTAGAAACGTTCATTTGTTTAAATGCAGTTTGGTAAAAAATATGGCGAAAACGAAGGGCGGAGGTAAATCGCACAGTCGAGATCCGGTAGAGGAAAAAACCGATGGGATCCAGAAAATGAGAGGGAAAGGAAAGCAAGCGGGCACTTTAGATCGGATGAAAGAGTGAGTGATCACCACTTCGAGGCGGAAAGAGGGAGAGGCAGCGAAGAAGAACAAGAAGTTGAAAATCTATGGCTCCCCTGACCGGTACCCTCCTGTTTCGTACCCGGTTAGGTCGTATCCGGAAGATGATGACGAGGATGAAGGTCCACCGCCGGGGTTTGAGTACGATGACACACAGACTTCCGCCCACATGGCTTTCCCGCACACGGCTTCTCCGCACCTCACTTCTATGAGCTCGTCACATGCCTCCGCGAGTGTTGATGTTAGAGGATAAACGTACCGTGAGAGGTTTTCGAAATAAAAATTTTGATAGTTTCGTCGGTACAAAATTTTTCGAATTATAAATTTTGATAGTTTCGTCGATACAAAAATTTTCAAATTATTAAATTTGGATAGTTTCGTCTTTACGAAATTTAGAGCGTCATATAATTCGAAAATTAGGGAGTCAAATAGTAGGCCTCTTTTTCAAAACTCCCTCCCCGCCGTATCAAAGTAAATTTCGCGGCGGCCGTCGGTGATTTCAGCCGGCGCCGTTCCTCGGTCCAGCCATCCCCGTTCCTCGGCTCATGTTCTTCTACTCCGTCCGCCACTATTCCCCTTCGAAGCTCTGTTCTTCTTCTTCAGTTCATCGTTCATGCTCTCTCCTGAATTCTCAGTGCCGCAACAACATTTAGCCGAGGCAATGTGACTGTAAAAGAATTGGAGGTGAGCTACGTTCATCCAATGAACTAAGAAATTCCCTTTAGCTGTGTAGATTGCTACATTTGAACGTTGAACGGTCTCCGATTTGGTTGTACATGAGGATATAGGATATCGTCTTGCTTCCTTAACATAAAAATGCATACTAATCGTGGGAATTTCTTATCAGTTTTTTATCTCACTGGCGGAGGATTGTTAGGTACTTTCATTGAATCAAGTTGAAAGCTTTAGAAAGTGCAATGAAGAACTCTGCTTTGCTCCAATGACTAATTATAGGATCCATTATTTGTATGTACCCTCTGGTAAAGCCCAACCATAGTAGGATCCTCAAACCTTCTCTCGCCAACTGCATTCATCTCATCGACCACTGTTTCTCACTGAAATCCTTGAAGAACGTTACAGCTCTTCATGTCCAGTTATAAAGGTCGGGTTCAATTGCTACACTTTTCTTGGTAACCGTTGTGTGGATCTATACTGCCGGTTCGGTTCTTCGGCATCTGAGGCTGTAAAAGTGTTCGACGACATTGCTTTCAAGAATGTCATATCTTGGAATATATGTTTGAAAAGGCTGGTGAATTTCGGTCATGTGGAAGAAGCGTGTGAGTTGTTTGATGAAATGCCTGAAAGAGATGTTGTTAGTTGGAATTCAGTGATTGTTGGGCATGCGTCGTGTGGCCGTGTCGGTCAGGCGTTGGAAAAGTTCAGGCAGATGCAAGTTGTGGGAGTACAGCCAAGTGAGTATACATACTCAATCTTGATGTCGGTTGTGTCTTACAAATCATGTTAAGGAGCTTCATGGAAGCTCGATTCGACGTGGATTAAGTACTTCAAATATGGTTGTTGGAAATTCACTGATTGACTTGTACGGGAACCTCGGCCTGCTAGATTATTCCTTACGTGTGTTCTTAAGCATGAGAGATACAGATGTTATATCGCGGAACTCGTTGATTACTTGCCTTTGTAAATCTGGATGTGGAGAATTACCCCTAAAGTTGTTCTGCTTGATGAGATCTTCAGGGCATTTGGTTGATGCATTTACCTTATCTGTGATAATTAACTGCTGTTCTGATTTGACGAATTTGAACAAGGGTAATCAGATTCTAGCACTTTGCAGGAAGTTGGGATTTCTATCCACCTCTCTCGTTTCGAGTGCAGCTATTCACATGCTTTCGAAATGCAACAGATTCGAGGATTCAGTTAAGCTTTTTGAAGAGCTACAGTTCCGGGATTCTGCAGTTTTCAGCACGATGATTTCGCGCCACATATACCATCATTATACCGAAGAGGCTCTTCGACTATTCGTGCTTACCTTGAAGGAAGATGTAAGGCCAACGGAATACACATTCAGCAGTATACTAAGCAGCATCTACAGCTTCCCAGTTGAGCAAGGAACTCAAATCCACACTCCTTAGTTCTCAAATCAGGATTCGAGTCGGATGCTATTGTTGCTAGCTCATTGGTGGATATGTAATCCAAATATGGATTCGTTGACTACGCTATGGATATTTTTACTAGAATGACTACCAGAGATTTGACATGTTGGAATACCTTGATCATGGGTTAACTCACAACAGTAAGTTTCGAGAAGCCGTTCGCACTTTCGAAGAACTACTAAGGATTGGTCCTGGTCCTGATAGGATCACTTTCTTCGTGGTTCTCTTAGCGTGAGCTAACGGAGGGTTTATCAATGAGGGAATGTCTATACTCCTCGGTGATGCCTAATTACAGTATCATCCCGGGGGGATGAACACTTTGCTTGCTTAGTGAATCTATTGTGTCAAGCTGGTAGGGTTGATCAGGCAGTGGATGTTATAAAAGGAATGTCGTTTGAACCGGGTTCGTTAGTTTGGGATTCGTTACTTCATGCTTGTTGATCAAGTGGTGACTTGAATTTTTAGAGGGACTTGCAGGCAGGGTAATGGACATTATCCAAGAACCGACTGTGTCGTATATGATCTTGGCTCGAATATACGAGATGCAGGGAAGATGGGAGTAGCTGCTCCGGCTGAAGAACATAATGAAATGTAGGATGAAGGTGAAGCAGGTCGTTGGTTTTAGTTGGATTGGTATTAGAAACAAAGTTTACGTTTTTTATAGTAACCAGTTACTACATCTATTCTTCTCTAAGGCTACGGACTTGGGAGATGGAAGCGGAGCCCTTCTGTCAGGACTGCAATATAGATCGTTGGATTACTTTAATTTGATCGGATGGTATGTATAATAATAACTGAAAAGGGTACTATTGTCAAAATGGCAAACCCATCTCCAAAAACTTCATATCCTCTTCATCTTTACGGGAGAAAATCTCTCCGTCCAGCCTAACAATGATTGTCGCCGCTCTATTACTCCGACTACTCTTCCTCGCCAGTTTGGTGCGGTTGTCCTGCTTGTTGAGCGCCTCTGTTTTCGTATTAAACTTAGCATCGAATGGTACCGTTTACATACTTCAATAGTATACATTCCATTAAAGAAGAAGTATTTTCAATTGGTAACCGAAAGAATTTGTTAATTTGTTAACCAAAACAAGTGTTTAAATGACTCTCTTCATATTTTTACCTATTCGAACTGAAACTGATCATCTAGCATGAGATAAGACCACTCTAGTATTATGCTTTTTCTGCTACGTATGCCCTTTCATCATCTAACAGGCGGCAACTTCAACGAACTTTGAAAAATGAAAAATCTCATCCTCTACAAAAATGGAATATCTCCGAAAGCATATAATTCTCCATCCTTTGTTCCAGGAATATCCGGCATATCCCCGTTCTTCCCAATGTTTCAATAACCAAGTGGCCAATAGAACTGCATTCAAAACAGAGTTGTCGGCACACTGATAGATCGATCGACGACTCTTTGTTTCTGCTTTCATCATTTAAAAAGGGGTGGGAAGTTGGTTGAAGATTCTGCTTATGTGTGATGGTGATCATGGACTGCGGTTCTCATTCGTCGTCGGTGGTGGTGATTGCGTTTGATGTTACCAAGGAAAGGAGTGTCAAGGAGCTTAAGGCCACCATTGATGGTGTCAGGAGTAAAAATGGCATTCTTTCCCCTGTCGATCGGCTTGTTTTCCTCGGTGTTCTGGATGAAGTGCCGCATCCTAGTAAGTCTTTGATGAAATGCCTCAATGACATTAGGAGTGTCTGTTTTAGCAGAAATTGATGGTTCTTGCTTTCGAAAGGTGATTCATTTTCCTACTGTTTGTCGATGCAGTGGATTATTAAGTGAAATCTTGCCCTGATTCATTTGCCATAGCGAGCATTCATGTGACGGAAGATGAGGTTATCAAGAAGGTTGATATATACGTGACCAAGCTTTCGAAGAGTGCTGCAGTCTGCATCGACGAAAGAGTGAGTATCTATCCCGTGAACAATAACTTGCAACAGAAGTTTGAATATGCTCATAAGCTGTTTTGTTCTTGTGCAAAAGCAGGTTTGTATTGAAGTTACAATGGCGGCCGGAACTCCACCGAAGCAGGTTGTATTGCAAGAAGTTGCAACCTCTAATGCGACATGGCTCGTACTAGACAGGTACTTATTCCGAATTAGTTCTTTGGTTCACAATGGTTTGGCTCTCATCGGTTGTTGCATACCTTAACAGGCATCTTAAAAGGGAATTAAAGTTCTACCTTACACAGATTCCTTGCAAAGTGGCCTTAATTCAAGATGACTTGTCTGTCGAAATTGAGAGAGATCATACGAGGAATGTCACAGATGTTACAGAACAAAAAACATTTTATGTCACGTCCAGACATGTTCCAATCTTTGATTATCAGGGCCATAGAAAAAGTAGGCAGTCTGTGTCTTGCTCAAGTTACCCGTTATCTTGTGATTCAAGTAACGACTCCAAGTGGGCAATGGACCGTAATAACTCTCCAGCTATTGGCGCATCCACTAATCACGGTGGATCAGGTAATCCATTGGCTATAAGTTTTGTTCGAGCAAACATTCTAGAACTAGAAGTTGATTCTATTTCTCTATAATTTTTTCCAAAGCATAAGTTGAATGCTATGCCGAAAGTCAAACCATACGAAGGCAAATCAGTGATATCTTCAGACAGAGGTCCGCAGAAGAATGTATTCTTTGCTCCATTTGTGGCATCAGAACTGATCTAAATGTCAAGGATTCAATGAGATTCAGCATTTCCGAGATTCAGCTTGCAACATACAACTTTTCTAGTGCCAACTTATTAGGAGAAGGCGGATATGGTCATGTCTATACACGGCGGACAATTCATTGCGGTGAAGGTGCATAAAGAAGAAAGTACACAGGGATTTTTGGAATTTCAGTCCGAGATTAAAGTCCTGTATTTTGCCCGTCACAAGAATATTGTTATGCTTTTGCGATTTTGTTGCAAGGAGAACGTTAACATTCTTATCTACGAGTACATTTGCAACAAGTCGTTACATTCACATTTATTTGGTAAGTAGTTGTCAGTTTTCCTATGTTATGTCAGTAAATGCTACCATCGAATATGATTTTCTTGAGAGATTTTATCTCTCACTCTCTCTGTCTGTGCAGATAAGTCAAAAAATACTCTTCAATGGCATCAGAGACAAGCTATTGCCATTGCAATTGGTAAGGGTCTGCGTTTTCTGCACGAAGAATGTCGAGGCAGCCCAATTGTACATCGAGATTTGCGCCCAAGCAATATGTTACTCACACATGATTTCGTTCCAAAGGTTATATTTTTACCCTTTTCCTTCTACTTCCTATTCATATTCCGACATTGCGGTCGTAGAAAGACCATTAAGTTCATATTTAGTTTCCTTAAGAGTTTTTTTTTGTCTTGGAATAGGTTGGAGATTTTGGTCTTGCAAGATGGAAAACTATTGATTTTGTGCACACTAGGCTACTTGGCACATTAGGGTAATGATAGAGAATTTAATTCGATAAAAGACCATGCAGTTTCGGATTGCTATTGTTTAGGCATACCCCTATCCGAGCCATCACAATATTACCTTTGGTTTATGTACATATCTGGCACCTGAGTACGTCGAAAGTGGATGTATCTCGGTGAGGACGGATGTGTATGCCTTTGGTGTTATCTTATTGCAACTAATATCAGGCTGCAAAGTTATCGATGCCAAGCAGTTAGAAGGACAGCAGTCTATTCGAGAATGGATAACTTTGATCCTTATATTTCAATACTTTAGCAAAAGATGGAATCTTTACTCTCTCTACCTTGCAATCTAGTTATATAATCGATTTTCCGTATTTCCATGATGGTTTTCAGGCCGTATCATTGATTGAAGAGCTCGCTTTAAACAAGCTAATCAATCCTCATCTAGGAGAGTTGTACGATACATATGAGCTCTACCAAATGGCTAAAGCAGCTTATCTCTGCGTACAACGGAACCCTGAAAATCGACCTTCAGCCTGACAGGTAACCGAGTATCTATAACTGGTTTTGGGTGATTTCATGATCATGATCGGATGGTTAAATTAACCGAATGGCCTCTTCTTGCAGGTTCTGAGCCTTCTCGAAGGAAAAGATGACCATATGCCTCAAATCGCAGACCACTTTGAGTTTAGTCATAGCAGCTTATGAATAATGTCGTGGTTTCGGTTACTTGGCACCCAAGTTAGAAAGCGCGATGGATATGTCATCCGCTAACTGTAGGCGTATATTTACTAGATATTATGTCGTTTTACATTCAAGCTCAAACACTAGTTGATACTTAATATCACTGATAGAGATTTCTTGATTGCCAAGTTATCAGCAACCTTTTATCTCTAGGTTGTTCGGTTCGAAACATTGTACATGCCTTGATCGAATACTTCATGCATTTTCATTGTACTGTCTGTCATGAGGTTTCTAGCCAAATGGTTGGGATATAGTGACTGTTGTCGATTACACATCACTAATTATACAGTGGTGAACGCTGTTGTACTCCTGAAGTATCGGTACTCCGTGTATGTGGCATCCTATGAGGCGCTTATTAGATGACACCTATGCGATACCTAATATATATTTCCAAATGTTTTGGTCCTTGTAATTTAAAATATGATTGTATCAATTTCTTATATTCAAATCAATCATTTTGATTGGTTTGAATAAATACTAAATTCAAATTGGTTATATATAGATTTAAATCTTCACCCAATATTGAAAAAACATATTTTTAAATAAATCATTCAATTAAAACTTATTATCTCTTCCAACTTCTCTTATGGGAACTAATCTTGTCCTCTTGGATCATTCAATACTCCTCCTAGACTCGAAGATTTGTCCGACAGCTTGTGATAAAAGAATCAGTTGGACCTGCTCTGTTTCATCGTCCAAGCTTCTACCGATTGGATCTTCATCATATTCGTAGTGAAGGAGAAGTTCATGGTCTCAACCACTTCAATTTTCATCTCGATCAATGCTGTTAGAATGATGACAAATTGAGTTTGGATAGACTTGATCAGATCTATTACAGGCCCGTCCACTAAATAATTTTTGTAAATATTCCAATGAATCAAAGAGAATTGAGTACATGTTACCATGATGAGTTTACTCGGTATTGCTAACTGAAAATCTTTGGGAACTAACGATAACTACAACCAGAATATAATGAGTAATTAATAAGAAAATTAATTTGTAAAAAATCTACAACAACTAGTTATTAATAAAAATCTGCAACAACAAAACTGAACCTCCGCTACTAGCAAATTCAGATCAAACTTGTTTATTAGCTTGCACCAGGGAAATTAAGTTTGCATTTGGGGAATCAAATTACGAGGAGTTTAAGACTTAAAGTGAAGCCTTTGTCGAGGAGAATTACGAGGAAATAATAAATTTTAATTGAATTATCTATCTAAATCTGGTTATGAATATTATAATTATACGTATGAATACTCATTTGTAACTCTTATTTTTGTAACTCCTATATTGAACATGAGAATGAATATCCTATTTAAGTGTAGTTATACTAGTGAGGTATAGGTTATGAATTTTATAGCCTATAAATAGTGCTCTCTTTTATACCATTTCTACACCTCAATAAGATACACTCTTCTCTCTCATATTTTTGTCTTCTTCTTAATTTCTTAATTTTATAACACATTATCAGCACAAACCTCTACCTTATTAAAGATTTACAGAGTTATACTTTTCGAAATGTTATTATTACAAGCTAAGATGATCATATCTTTTTTCCATTCAACGGTTTCCCTATTAATTTATTTTTCGTGCAATTGTTCTATGAGTTAATCTGAGTTTGGTTTAGAGCTAATCTCTATTGTCATTTGATCTTTTGTGTTCAGCAACCAAACCGAGCGAAAGAATATAATTTTCTTTCTTAGCATTTTGGTTTTTTAAAACATAAATATTATTCTAATCTGTTGAGATTTTACATAATTATCATTCTCACCTATCAACTTTGTTACTGATTATTCTAAACATCCATTGGACTTTGTTTTCCTCGTCTTTCATATATAGGTTGTTCTTCGTTATTGAGTTGTGTTTATTATAACTATTATGTAACCTTCATATTTTGGGTCCTAAATATTCTTTTATGTATTAGTTCTGATTTGACCAAAGATATTATAATGATTAAAACGGGATGTATACATATTATTGTTGGAAATCTTTATTATATTGATCCCTTTATTATTTTGGTTATACTCTATTTTATTCTCATTTATATTATTTTAATGGTAAGAAACTGTTTTTACAATTATTTTTCATATGAAGTTCATTATTAAAGTTGTGATATGATATATTTGATTGATTTATCATATGATGTATTTCAATTTTGGTTATCTTTATAGCATGTTAATATTGAGTTCACGGCATTTCATGAGTATTGGATGTTGAAATCCAGTTAGAAGCTCATGCCCTTGGCGAAACCATAAAAGATGATGAAAAATATTTAGATCAAGACAAAGCCATAGCTTTGATCTTTAACCGCCATTATCTCGCCGAAGTACCAAGAGACACAAATTTTCCAACGCTATCTAGCTAATATGTCTGCAATTGTTATAGTTTGACAGATATAATATCACTTGCCGAAGTGAATGTATTTTTATATCATGTCCATTGTGACAATACATTCCCACAAGTGCAAACATCAATACACTATTGTCGAGGAAAATACCTATTATTTTGGTCATGACAAAGTTATTTGAGCAATACATATTTTCCCATGAAAGGGAGTTGTGAATTGATGCATGTTGAAAATTTCCAATCACATAAAAGGTTATACAAACACCGATTTTATTTTGATGATCATAGCTCAAATGATATTTTATCCATCGAAGTGAATGTGCAAAGACACATGTTACACTATTTTTGAAATTATATGTAATTATGTGGAACCCTTTATTCGGATGGGCATAACAATGATGATTGTACATTTTGTGACAGAACGGTTGATCCCTTAATTGGTGACATGGATGATTGGGAACATACATTATGTGATTTTATTATTTACACAATGGATCATGCTCATGACAATATGAGTATATATGATGGAAATCAACATAATTAATTATGATATATACCCCATTGACAGTGCACCAAGATATATGGAGTAGTAGAAAATTTCTCTCATACTCTAGATCGAGCTATTGTATTGTTCATGAAAGAAGAACATCCTTATTCTAATTTGTTGAGGATCAAGAGAGTGACAATAATATCGTCTATGACTATACAATTATTGAATCAATAATATTATCCTTCAATTTGTACTACACATATGTTAATGTGATTGAGATACACATACACACACATACACACACACACACACACATATATATATATATATATATATAAACTATAAGTTTACTTGTCCTGACAACTATTATTTGGCATAACCAGTTAGACCATCTCGGTTTAATCATAATGCGAATTGCGAATCTATATGGTCAAATTCTATGACTTCATAATCTAAAGAGTAGGTTCTCGCGAACATTATTGTGCACGTAGGTCTCAACTTGGGTATTCTAAAGAAATTATTCCTATGGTTATAGGGATTTAAGTAGTCCTTGTGACTCCCCCTACTTCCTAGGAACACAAACAATTTTGTGTTTTGTCAACAAATTTTCGTTTCTAGAAGATCTTCATAGCCTCTTCATTACCCTTGAGTGAAATCTCCAAATAACTTATTTTGATCCATGTTTAGTATTGGTTGAAGACTTAGATCCATGTTTATTATCAATTCAAATTTAGTATTTATTCAAACCAATTAAAATGATTGATTTGAATATAATAAATTGATACAATCGTATTTTAATATATTTTAAATTACAAGGACCAAAAAAGACATTTTGAAATATATATTAGGTGTTGCATAGGTGTCATCCAGTAAGCGCCTCATAGGATGTCATATATGTGGAGTACCGATACTCCAGGAGTACCGAAGCATTCACCTTATATAGTTATAGGAACTTCACTTGGAGTGGTGTCCAATGATTTTAAGAGGCCTTGTGCCAAAACTTCAAATGTGGCCCTAAATTTTCTTTTTTACTTTTGTATTAAATTAAATATTAGTGATAGAAAAACAACTATCATATTAAATATTATAATATTGTCTATTATTATTTAAAAGTAAAATCCTTCTAACATTATTTGAAATAAAGCTATCAATGATCTTTTCAATTTTGATATCCTTTAAGAGATTGTTCTCAATCGCCATCATAGTCAATCCATTAAGTCTTTCTTGTGTCATTGTAGAACGTAAATAAGACTTCAACAACTTCAACTTAGAGAAACTTCTGTCTACAGTAGCAACAGTAATAGTTAGCAAAATTCTATAAATTATAATTGCATTAGGAAAACAATCCATACTTTTAAAAAAGTTTAAAATTTCTAAAGGTGATAAAACATCCTTAGGCCAAAAATTCAATAATAACTTAAGCTCACAGAATAAGTTATTTCCATTAATATCAGACTGCTCATTATTCATAAGCAATGTTTCAATGCGCATGCAATAAGACAGTAGACATTTATCATCCATACTTTTCAAAAAGTTTAAAATTTCTAAAGGTGATAAAACATCCTTAGGCCAAAAATTCAATAATAACTTAAGCTCACAGAATAAGTTATTTCCATTAATATCAGACTGCTCATTATTCATAAGCAATGTTTCAATGCGCATGCAATAAGACAGTAGACATTTATCATCCAAATAACATAATTTGTTAGAGCTAAACAAGAAACCAAAAATAGATTCAAAATTCTCATATTGCTCAAATCTTTTAGTAAGTAAAGTAATTGCTTAATCTACCACATATAAGAAATAACTCATTCTAAATGATTCCTCTCTAGATGAAGATGCATTGACAAACAAATTATCTCAAACCTCATCAAAATTCCTTTTCCTTTTAATCTTATGTTGTTGAGGAAAAATTGGATCAACCTCCATGATAATAGAAATTTTTTTTGCTTGCTCTAAGGCTTTTTGAAATCCATTTTCTCTATATTTTTGAAAAAAAAAATCAACCTCTTCACTTTTACAATGGCATCATCAATAAGCATATTTTTTGATTGTAAATGTTTACTAACTAAATTCACAACATACAATATTTTATACCAAATAACTAATGAAACAATAAACTCAAATCACCAAGTTCATTTTGTGTCAAAGATTGAGCTTCACTTCTAATTTTTGGATCATTATCAACATCAGCTAATTGAAGTAAAGCTTCTCTCACCTCTAAAATTTGGAACCTACTCGCTTTTACACTATCGACACGACTCTCCCAACATATAGATGACAATGGTTTCAAAGTCAAATCTTTCACATCATCTTTCAAAATATTCCATCTTTTGTTGGAGTTTGCAAATATTGTATAAATTCTTTGAATAATTCCAATAAAATCTCTAGCCTTACCATAAGAATTTTCTATATCACATAGAGTCAAATTAAGACTATGAGAAGCACAAGATGTATAAAAAGCTCTAGAATTAATATCTAAAAGCCTTCTTCGTACACCACTATGTTGACCTTTCATATTTAATGTATTATCATAAGATTGTCCTCTAATATTATCAATATCAAGATCAAGAGACTTTAATTCATTTTTAAAAACATCAAATAAACCCAAACCAGTAATATCATTAACATCCAAAAAACCCAAGAATGACTCCTCAATAGATACAATATTTAAAGAGATATCCACATACCTTAAAATCTTAGACATTTGCTCTTGATGACTAATATCAGGAGTACAATCAAGAATCACCGAAAAATACGTCACTTGCTTTATTTTTCTAACAAGTTCAGACTTAATTGTAGAAGCAAGCAAAAGTATTATTTCATTTTGAATTCTACTACCAAGATAATGAAAATGGATCTCATCATTTGTAATACGATGCACATGCTCTTGAATAATCGGATCAAACTCGGCCAACATTTCAATCAAACGTAGAAAATTTCCTTTGCTACTTTGATACAATTTTTTATTATTACCACGGAATGCAAGACTGTGTTGGCAAGATACTTCACAATTTAAATAATTCTAAACAAAACTTTCCTCCAATGATCCTTTTCTTTCTCAATTTCCTTTTGAGCTACTTTATCTATAGTTTAATTTGTTTGGAGTCTCAAATGCAAATCATACCAAGTAGCCATATTTTTAACATGTTCTAAATCGGTTTCATACTCTTTAAGTCTAATGCCAATGTGTGATCAATCACTAAGACCTTCATTTGACAATTGACCTCTTCCAACATTTTTTTTAAAAAGTTTACAACAAAAACAAAATACCTTATCAATCTCCTTTGAATAGACAAGCCAATCTCTATCACATTTCTCACCATTTGATAAAACTGTAGTGTAACAAGATGTATAAAATCTCTTAAATAACTTATGTCTAGGGCCATATTGGATAGATAAATCTTGTTTTGGACCTTTTAAAACTAGAATATCAATTACTTTAGAATCAAGTGAATCCAAAATTCTAGGATCAAATATATCAACTTGTACATCCACATTAGCATCCAAATCAACATCATCAACATTACTAGCATCGATATTAGCATCCAAATCAACAATACTAGCAACACTATTAGCATCCAAATCAACATCATCAACCTTATGAGTAGAATCAACATTAGTATCTAAATCGTTAACACGATCAACTTTGACATTAACATTATCATGATCTTTGACGATAAATTTATCAAGTGCTCCTTTTTTAGATCGAATTAATTCTTTCGTTTCATGTTTTTTTTGACGCTTATAACTTTCAAATTCAAAGTTTCTAAATGACATATTTAATCTTACATAAAAAAGAGCTAAATATAAAATAAATAAACACAAAAAAATATTTCCTTAATCTCTTTACTCTGCAAATTGTGACAAATCACAATGGCTCAAATGAGAATTTGATTAGTGTCTCCAATCTTCAAGCTTTACATACACCTGCCAACTTCAAATTAAGTCACCTGTACAAGAAAACAATTTTGAAATCCAATTTATATATTAGATATGAATGTCGAACGGGTAAGGAATCCAAATCAATGCAAAATACATTTATCAATACTTACTTCTCATTTTCTCCCTCTTGGCTTTTATAGCACTGTTCATGTAAATTGTAATCGATCAATCGTGTTATGTTATTCTTAAAGAATAAAATAAAGAGTAGAAGTCAAAACTCATAAAAAAGTAAATTGAAGAAGATTAAGATTTAAGAGGATCAATGAAGATTGAAGAAAATTATTCTTGTTATTTATGAAGATCAATTAAGTTCGTCAGTTTATGAGGATCAATGAAGATTGAAGAAGATTAAGGTTTAAGGGGCCCCTCCGGCCGGAACGAGCTTCCGCTCGGGGCCTCTTGCGTCCGATTTTTTCGATCTGGTCCTCCGTCGGAACTTTCGTATATGCCGAATTTTTAAAATCCTAAACCCTAAATTCCAAACTCTAAAATCATATAACCCTAATTAAACTCTAAACCCTAAATTCTAAAACTCAAAACCCTTAATCTTAGAATCCTAAACCATCAAACCCTAAACCCTAAATTCTAAAACGCTAAACCCTTACTTTAGAACCCTAAATTATCAAACCCTAAATCCTAAATTCTGAAACCCTAAACCCTTGATCCTAAAATTTTAAACCATCAAACGCTAAACCTAAATTTTAATACTCTTAACCCTAGAATCCTAAACCATAAAACCCTAAACTCTAAATTGTAAAACCCTAAACCATTAGCTCTAGAACTCTAAATCATAAAACGGTAAACCCTAAACCCTTAACCCTAGAACTCTAAATCATAAAACGCTTATCCTTAAACTCTAAACGCTAAACCCTAACTTTAGTATCCTAAATCATCAAACCCTAAACCCTAAATTCTAAAACCCTAAACCCTTAATCCTAGAATTCTAAACCATCAAACGCTAAACCCTAAATTTTAAAACCTTTAACCCTAGAATCCTAAACCGATAAATCCTAAACTCTAAATTCTAAAACCCTAAACCATTAAAAAATAAAACCCTAAATCATAAAACACTATACCCTAAATTATAAAACCTTAAACCCTTAACCCTAGAACACTAAATCATAAAACGCTTATCCTTAAACTCTAAACGCTAAACCCTAACTTTAGTATCGTAAATAATCAAACCCTAAACCCTAAATTCTAAAACCCTAAACCCTTAGAACCCTAAATCCTAAACCCTAAACTCTAAACTCTAAACCCTTAACTCTCAACCTAAAACCCTAAAACTCCAAACTAAACAAAACCAACAACTCATAAATACTAAACCCTAAACTCTAACCCCTAAACCTTAGATCCCTAAACCCTATAACCTTAGAACTCATAAACCATAAAGTGTTCATATCTTCAGAGGGTAACGGTAGTACTAGTACAATTTAGTCCCGTTTGAAATTCAAACTTGGTCAACTATTTGCTTCAATAGTTCACTGTTCATCTACAGTTATAAAGAAAGAGTTGGAGAGCTGGTATTTCATCTGCTCTATTTTTCGGTAATATGTCCTGTTTTTCATTTTCGCCTTCCACCTGTTTGATGAAAGTCCTCAATGAATAACTTTGTATCGAAAAAGTTTGTATCGACAAAACTATCAGAATGTATAATTCGGGAAACTTTGTATCGACGAAACTATCAAAATATTTATTTCAAAAACCTTTCACGGTACGTTTTTCCTTACAATTCGGTGATCACAATTTGGAATGGATCGAAAAAATCAGCCACAGGAGGCCCCGGCCGGAAGCTCGTTTCAAGTTGACTAAAGGATCGAACAAAATAAATACGACAGAGTGATAGTACCGTGTGTATCTTTATTGGTCTCGGGGACCTGTGCGGAAATCCTCATGTTCCGACCCGCCGAAACCCCTTCAAACTGGCGGTGAGGTATCGGGTCGTAGGTGGCGATTGGAAGTTCTTCATTGACGGTGTAGGCCACACCAACAATCGTACAGTATCAAAAGGTTACCACAACCATTTTTTTGTGTCATATCCCGAAGCTAGCACAGAAAGTAACGCACTTACGAGTGAAGAGAAGAGTGAAATAAGGGACATGCTTGCGACGCACACACAGCCGAACAAGATTAGGTATGCTCTGAACAAGAAGTTCAATTCTCACCATAATATTAATCAGATATACAACGAGTCGTACAAGGTTAGAAACGAAAAATTAGGAGGCATGAGTTCGACGGATTGGACACTGAGAGACGCTTCACGACTGGGGTACTTTGTACAGTCTACAGAGGATGGGGAAAAAATTTGGCCAACCTTTTTCTCTGCCACCCCGAGAGTGCTCAGATGTTGGGGGCTTGGTATTACGTCATTCTAATTGATTCGACCTTCAACACCAATAACTATAGGAAGCAGTGATCCAGTTGATAGGTGTGACCCCAGTGCAGAAGAACTTTAGTATTGGCTTTGTACTCGTTGAGAACGAAAAGGCGGAGACGTATGTTTGGTTGTTGAACAAGTTGCGCTCGTTGTTGGGCGAGCGACAACCAACGGCGTTTGTCACCGATAAGGAGCGCGGATTGGCTGTTGCGTTGCGGACTGTCTTTCCTGGAACGCCACACTTACTTTGCGTGTGGCATATGAAAAGGAATATAGCTGCGAAAATAAAATTTGTGACAAGGAGCGAGGAATCTGCCAAGGCCTTCGTGCACGGGAGATGGAATAGAGTGTTGAACGCACTTTCCCACGAAGAATTCAACGAAGAGTGGGAACGCATGGTAGATAGTGATTGGGCCAATGTTGGAGGGTTGATCGAATACCTAACCAGTGAGTGGCTTCCGTGCAAGACTCAATGGGCTCATTACGATACCAACCAGGTTTTCCATATTGGAAACAGGAGCACTAATAGGGTAGAATCCCAACACTCGTCACTGAAAACGTGGTAAAACTCTTCCGAAAA
Organism: Linum usitatissimum; assembly: GCA_030674075.2. Taxonomy (NCBI): domain Eukaryota; kingdom Viridiplantae; phylum Streptophyta; class Magnoliopsida; order Malpighiales; family Linaceae; genus Linum; species Linum usitatissimum. Next base: position 1,001,472 of record JAUJYP020000468.1, on the reverse strand, counting down.
ATTTACATCATGTTGCCCTAATTAGTTACATATTTCACGTGGCACAGTTGTTGTAACTAGTTAATTCATGTTCTGTTTCATTCGGCGTAGATGTACCGTTACGCGAAAAGACCACCATTTGTTTATCTCAATAATGCAGTCTCGGCATGGGTAATTGAGCTTTTGACAGAAGAGCTCTCGAAGGACACACCATGTGACTGTGTAGTGGAGACAACACATGAAATCCCATGTTCTTGTAGTTTACACTCTAAGGAGGCCGCTGACGAGGAGCTGAAACAATACCACTTGCATAAATTTCGGCGTTCATTATCGTACACGAGCCCGACAGAGCACGAGATTTGGGCTGAGCATGATGCTGTTGACCACCACATTCTTGACGGGATGGTTCAGACTATTTGCTCTAGAGGAGGGTCATCCGTCCAGGCGTTGAGTCGATTAGTTCGGTCAGCATTTCAATCCGAGTCTGAAGGTTTCAAGGAACAGAAGGTTGCTGATGCTCCTAATGGCCGATCGCGTGCAAGAAAGACCAACCGTCAAAATCCTTCTTGGCATGAGCATGCTAGTGCACAGTGTACTCCTCTGAAAAGCAGAGGTAGCTCGACTAGATCTACACCTTCCTCGAAGGGTACTAATTCGAACACTGGTATGTTAACTAGTCGATATACATGGTGCGATCTCGTTTCGTATAACTGTTTGACTCATGTGTCTTTCAAATTTTTTACAGTTCGTCAGTTTCAGAGGTACATCCCGGCAGTTATGCACCCCGTGCTAGGTGACGTGTTCAACCCACATGGGGATGGACATTGCGGATTTCAGTGCATTTCATACATAGTTTTGGACGGTGACGATAGTCAGTATGTGGACATGCGGAGGCTTCTAATGGAACATGTTACGTTGAACTGGTACGAACTTTACAGTAATGTCTATTCCACTGACTTGAACGACATCATTCACCGGTTGGGTTGGCTATGGGAAACACCATGTGATGAATCATGGTGCTCTTGGAACGTGGATCTTTTGGGGTATGCCACCATATTTAACTGGACTTTCGTTGTCTTCGGACTTGGACTGTGAGGGGTACCATATGGGGAGACTTACCTACCGTTGATTGTACAAGAAGGCACAACGGCACCAAGAGGTGTCTCGTATATAGTTTGTACCGGGAATCACTAGGTCGTCCTCACTTTGGATGAAGATATTCGGGTGTTACCGATCCTGGGGAAGTCTATGTTCTGGAGGTACTGGGCGCAAGACCGCGCTAAACAGATGTGGGAACATGACTTATACCGTGATGAGCATGTAGAGTATGAACGGTTGAATCCGTAGGTCATTTACTTAATATGTCTGAACTGTCTGTGACTCGGACATACGATGATAAATTTAAGGTTTAGTTTGATTTCATTTAATTCCATGCGAGGCGACAAGTCCCTACTGTGTCTGTGACGTGAACATACGTTAAAAAAACGTTTCGGAAGGCCTCGGTGTCGAAAAATTAGGTTTCTGAAGGCCTCGGTGCCTTCCGAAACCTAATTTTCGAGAGGCACCGAGGCCTTCTGAAACCTAATTTTCGGGAGGGACCGAGGCCTTCCGAAACCTAATTTTCGGGAGGCACCGAGGCCTTCCGAAACCTAATTTTCTGGAGGCACCGAGGCCATTCGAAACCTAATTTTTGGGAGGCACCGAGGCCTTCCGAAACCTAATTTTCGGGAGAGACCGAGGCCTTCCGAAACCTAATTTTCGGGAGGTACCGAGGCTTTCCGATACCTAATTTTTGGGAGGCACCGAGGCCTTCCGATACATAATTTTCTAGAGGCACCGAGGCCTTCCGAAACCTAATTTTCGGGAGGCACCGAGGCCTTCCGAAACCAAAATTTTAGGAGGCACCGACGCCTTCCGATACAGTTATTGTCGCCGTGTGTATAAGAAAGCGTATAAATGTGAAAATAATACATAGATAATACAAACTCATAGTGACTGCGTGTCCTACAAACATAAGCACAATAAACAACACTCAGATATATAGTTTGAAGAAAGGAAAGTACAAAGAATTGTAGTCTCTAAACTCTACTCTCGCTGGCTCTGATACGCCATATAGAGATCCTGAAACTGCATCTGTATCCCCTCCATATGGTGGTAGTACTCCTGAGGCGAGTCCGCATGCTGCCGCCCAAGCGTACCATCGAATTAGGAGTCCATACCATCGAAGACTCGCTGTGTAATCTATGAAAAAAACATAAATTAAAAGTTAGATAAACAACATGTACATATTATAAACCGCTCAAATGTGAAGGTGGAATCGAACTTACAAGCTCAGCTGGGACTCCCACACCGGGGTTAGCCGGCGCCACGATGCGTGGGTGACTGTGCTCGAGGTACCAGTCCATGTACCCTGGACCAACATCCGCACCAAACACTGCCCTCTCGAACATAAGGTGTAGCCGGTGAAATCTGATGAAGTCCTGCTCCGACCAAGTCCTATCCTCAGTCGGGGCCCACTGGACCGTATAGGTCCGGATAGATTTGGGCCTAATGGCCCGCAGCGGCACAGGAATCGAGGGAGGGACCACCTATGTGTACCCAAACTGTCGGAGCACACGATAGGAATCGTAGTACTCACCTACGTCGGCACGACTCCCGATACAACCAGGCCAGCGCACCAGCACCCCAAGCGTACTCCGGCACATCACTGATCGAACCCATGATGTACTCCCAACCCCAAGAAGGCGTGATCGATTAGCTGATCTATCCTGGAAAAGGGTACCTCCAAGAAGACAGAAGAGGAAAACCTTATACGCAGTCTCCTCCCCCATATGCTTCCCCAGTAAGATCATGTCCCTCTCATGCATGGCGCCGTGATCATACAGGGGTGGGCCAACTGTCTCCCCCCTGACCGAGTACTCCAACGCAGCAACAGAGCTAAACCCAAGCGCCTCCGCTACCCCCGCTCTCAAATCAACCAGAGATCGGGGTTTATGAAGCGGTCGTCTAGACACCGGGACCCGGAGAATGTGGAATACGTCGTGCAAAATGATCGTCATCTCTCCCCACGGCATGTGAAATGTGTTAGTATCCGGCTGCCACCTCTCAACAAATGCCTCCAGAAGCGAGGTGCGGAGAGCTCGTGTGAAGAGTAGCCATGTGTGGAGAAATCATGTGCGGAGAAGTCTGTGTGTCATCGTACTCAAACCCCGGCGGTGGACCCTCATCCTCGTCATCATCTTCCGGATACGACCTCGCCGGGTACGTAACAGGAGGGTACCGGTCAGGGGAGTCGTAGATTCTCAACTTCTTGTTCTTCTTTGCTGCCTCTCCCTCTTTCCGTCGCGAAGCGGTGACCACTCGCTCTCTCATCCGATCTAAAACGCCCGCTTGTTTTCCTTTCCCTCTCATTTTCTGGATCCCATCGGTTTCTTCCTCTACCAATCTCGACTGTGCGATTTACCTCCACCTTTCGTTTTTGCCATATTTGTCACTAAACTGCATTTAAACAAATAAATGTTTCTAATAAAATTCGGACTCTAGTCAACTAGGTTCACTTCTTATTATTCCTAACTAAACCGTAATACCCTAATCCAAAACCCTAATTTTCCTAAATATTCACTAACAAAACCCTAATTATTATTCACTAACAAAATCCTAAATTTTATTCACTAACTAACAAAACCCTAATTATTATTCACTAACAAAACCCTAATTATTCTAAATATTCACTAACATTCTCTAATTACACTAATCATACCCTAGAAATTCTCTAATTATACTAATCACAATAATTAATTTCAGAATTTAAAAAAATAAATAATTAAGGCCCGGCCGGCCGCTCGTTTCGGCCGCGAGGGGCTCCGGCCGGCCGCCGGATCGACGTTTGAGAGTGTTTGGGACTGTTTGTGAGTGTTTGATTGTGTTTGAACTAGTCAATACACACAACTTATATGGATTTTGATTTTACGAAAGGATAATATTGTAATTGACTCAAATTAGGGCATTGTTTAATTCGAAAGTTACGGCGTCAAATAGGGATTAAGTATTTATTAATATAAATGGCTTTGCAAGTCTAAATTGTTACCTGTCTCTAGATTTCGAAAAAAAGATCGCCATAAACGTATGCAATTTTACGTGAATATCCTCCATTTTTAAAGTTCAAACAAACAAATAAACATTCGAATCCAAAACTGATCCAAAGCTCGAATATGAAAATTCGCTAGCCGATTGAAAGTCGGATTTTCGGCCTTGCCACTGGCATGTTGGAGCGGATTTTCACTTTGATCTTTAGGAGGCAGATCAATTTTGGGTTGGGATGTTTGTTTGATGATAGGTTGAGGTGTTTAAAGTGTAAGAGATAAGGGTACTCAAGTAAATTCACATATATTCAGGATGATTTGAAATCCAGGACGACCAATAGTACCTTCCTTGCAAGTGATTGAGGAGACAATTTCGATTGGTGGAAGAAAGTGTCTAAGTTGATGTACTAACATCACCAGCATCAGTATCATGGTGAGTGGGTTGGTTAGTTTGAGGTTATCTGTTAATGTGTGGTTGCCATTTTCGTGAAGTTGGGATATTCTTTCTAATTTTTCAGATGTGATGTTAATGATATATGAATGAATGGATTCCTCTTTTCTTGGGGGAGAAGGGGGGGGGGGAATTGTATACCTAATTTGCACCAAACAATATGCAATTGACTAGACATGACTTGATCATGATTAGAATGGTTACCTTTTAGAATCTTTGGCTTTCATAATTTTTTTTTTATGCAAGATTAAATCGGAGATTACGTAAATAATTAACTAAAAACGTAAATTACACGAAATGGCAATTTTGCCCACTTATAATGCGCGGCGCGTTGTAGGTAGTCTCTTACAGCTACTTTCTAACGACCGTTACGAAGTAGCAGTTATAGGCTACCTACGACGTGCCGCGTGTCCTACGAAGCGCCGCGCGTTGTAGGTAGCCTCCAACGGCTACTTTGTAACCCTCTATATAAATCATGCATTTTGTGGTGCAAGAACTCACCCATCGTACTAATTTCTTTACTCCTCACTTCCTCTTACACTTTGTCAAAATATCTTCAAGCAAGTCCAACGAGAATGATATGAACAAGTTTCGGCGCCCTAATGAGTCAAAGAATTTGTTCACCTACATCGGAGAAGAAGTGAAGTGCGATTGTGGATTTTGTGCAGCGAGACTGATGACGCTGAAGTTTGAGAAATAGTTGCAGGTGGTGTTGGCTGAGAACTCGGTGAGGCGCGAGATGCGAGCTACAATGGAGGCGAAACTTCCTGAGAAGGATGCTGAGATTGAAGCTGTTCGTGCTGAACTGGCACATGATCGTTTTGAATGGCAACATGAGAGAATAGGCATCATACGGTCAAAGGATAGGTATATCCAGGCACTCCTTGAAGAGTTAAAGGAAGCAAATATGAAGTTCAGAAGGTTTAGGGTAGTCTAATATTTATGTACTTGTTATGCAATGTTGAATAAAAGAATTGGTTGTTTTTAATAAATCTATTGTGTTTCAAATTGCTGTAGGTAATTAAATAATTTTTATCCTAACTGTCAAAAGTTGAGTGACTGATAAAGCTGTCTAAAAGTTATATCAAAAGATAATAAAGTTGTATGGAATTGGTATAAAGTGGTAGTTTTTTTGTCAAAAGATTCTACAATTGTCCGAATCCTGTCGAAAGCTGTATTTTTCGGTCAAAAGATGCTAAAGTTGTCGGAAAGTTGCATAAAATTGTATGTTTCGGTCAAAAGATGCTAAAGCTGTCTGAAAGGTGCATACAGCTGTAATTTTTTTGCTAACAGCTGTACAACCAAAGGGTCAAAAGCTGCCAATGTTGCCTAAAGCTGCAACCTCGTGATCATAAGCTGCTGCCAACTGTAAATGTGATGGGGAATCCTGTAGATGATTGGAAGGAATATTCTATGGCATATGCTGGTGGAGGGAATATGTTGTGGCATATCCTACTGTAATATTATCCTCTCCCATCTATTTAAGCACATACCTTCATTGCTCATAACTCACAAGTTCTGAACACCATTTCGTAACTCATTCTTCATACTATGCTTTTCCTCTATATCTTTCTGAATAGATAATGGTCAAGTTCGCCTTCATTCTTCGATGGGGGAATAAATTTTAATAAACATTGGAGTTGAATATGTCGGTGGTCACTCTTGGAGAGTGAAGATGAGTTCAACCCCAACCTTCGCCCAAGCCATTCCTGTTTTCCTGAAGAAAATGAATATCCCAGCGAAGGCCATCCTTTGGACCGTGTACCATCGTCATCCTATGGTGACCGACGATACTATTGTTGGGTACTGTCTCCGGCCCTGCACCTATGAAGTGTCTTGGGGAGCTATTTATTACATGGTAAATACCTTCCCTATGTGCAACAACCCGAAGCTGTATTTCGAGTTCGAAGGTCCAATCGACGAAGTTTATGACTCAGTTGGTCAATCCTCAACGACTAGGTACTTTGAACCTTCTAGTTCACATAACGTTGACGAGGTCTCACAGTGAGGCGTACAACCCACCGTTGATGTCGTGGATGAAGACGACGTTGACGAAGAGCCTGAGTACGATCCAGGTAACAACAATGGGAAAGGGGAAGATGACCAGGCCTCAAGGGAGGACGACGACAGTACGCCGATTGGCCCTCTCCATCCAAAGGGGGAGGATGCTGATGTTATAATTGGTACGAGTCGTCATCGACGGGAATGCACTTCGGCTTCTTGAACGTCGAGTGCAACCACCCAATCCGCAGTTGTTCGTCCTGTAAGACCTTTCTTCACCATCGTACTCGCTCCCAAAACCTCATCTACCCAGTCTAGCATCTACGGCCAGAACGCTCGAGAGGGTAGTAGATCACATCACCGTCGACTGGCAAATTGGTTAACATCGCCACGTCCTCCAAAGTCAACGTGCACTCCCCATTGTACATGTGGAAAGTGTTCGTCTCTGATCTCCACCTCTCCACCAGCGCCGTCACACGATGCAGATCTGGTGAAAGGGTCGCAAGATCAACGATCGGTATGAGTTACAGGCTTACAGAGGTAATATATTTCTTATTATCTCATATGTCGAACAAACAAGAGTATATATAGAACTAGGATTACATTGTTCTAACCTAATATGTATTGATTCCCTTTGATAGGGAATCACAACTCCTACCATATTTAACTCCTACTAAGCTAATTTACATGATCTGCCTTATCAACAGTATCTCCAATAATATATCTACAATATATTCTATATCTCTAAAGATACGGTAGCTATCTTACAGCTAACAGCAATTCGTCAGCCTCTATGAAAGGGCGGAAGTGGGGATGGTATGTGGGGATGTGAGACGTCCTACAACACGTAAGGGTAACGATAGGTTCATATTCGATGTTGTAGGAAATGATTATTAGTCTCTAAAATCACTAAGTAAGTACCTAATTTGTACTAATAAAGAATGTATCTAAAATATTATGCATTTCTTATTAGTATGTAACGTAATATTAGGCAACTACTAATATTTTTAATAATAGGGATAAGCACACTAATTCTTTCTAACATTAGGCAAAAGCAAGTATTAATGTTCTCTAACATTAGGCATAATGAAGTACTAATATTTTTAATACAAGGCAATACAATTTAACCCTAGGATGTTATTAATATTCTCTACGCATTATTCAAATGGTATTAACCTCATTGTCGAAAATTTCACCAGCTTGATGTCGGTTGCGCTCGCCCCAAAGTAGTTCTAAATCGATCGCCTTGGGGTCGACGCACGGAGGTTTTGGTACATACAAGTAATCCATCCTACAACAAAAACAAATATTAGTAGGCAACAAATTGAGAAAATTACTAAAAAAATACTAATATTACCGACTAGTTGATTGCCGAACAAGAATTTGCTTGTCGGTATCGCTAAACCAAAGAAGGGAGTTGATGTGAATTGTGAATGTGCCAGGAATGAAGAAGGTGACGGGGGTAATTATAGAATCCGTTGGAGGCTACCTACAACGCACGGCGCGCCCTAGGACGTGCAGCGCATCCTACAGTGCGCAACGAGTTGTACATAGCCGCCAATGACCACTTTCTAATGGTCATATAACGACCAAATATGATTTAAATGCATAAGTTCTTGAATTGGAGGTCGATAGGATCGAGCCTACATAATATCTTCCAATGCCGCCGCTCCAATCACGTCGTTCATATTGAAGAGGACAATGTTGCGGTTGGTTTTTGGTTTGATATTTGTAGATGAAATGATTCGAGTGGATCAAGCTATTGACATCCCATTTGACGCCCAGTTCTTGCAAAGAGAATTGACTCTAAGAAATTAGGTGCCAAATGTGTGAGTTTGTATTTCATTTTTAGTTGCACATTTTTCTCTAGAAAATGTTCAAGCAATATGATAAGAACATATCTCAGTAAGTATGTGTTTGTGTTGATAGTATTTTAATTGTTTGGTTTTTTTAGAATGGAATCTATTGTATTCCATTTCCCAAGGAGGAGTCTGGACACCATTCATCACACTCTTATACTTTTCGACGTTCAAGTGAATAGATTGGGTGAAAAAGACATGGAGTTCTTTTTATGTCACAATTCATATGGTATATTACGGGGATCTCTTGGTTTTGGGAAGATAGTCGTGGTAGACAAAGCATGCGACCAATCTTTTAGACCTATTCGTATACCATATCCCAGAGTTTTTTTGCATTTAAATTATTGGGTCATTACTTACCAGATATAGGTATTTGTCAAAGCGCTGCCTGTTGATTTGATGACGTGTCAAAAATTGAGTCGATTTGACGATGGCATAATCCTCACCGAAATCATAGACTAAGACGGATCAAGTAAGTTATTTTATTTGCTTCATCTGCATCGTTTAGAATAGAGAAGAAGAGAATTAGGGTTGATAGAGAGGGTGGAATAATATTGCGATCACTGTCACAGTCTTCTACGTATGTATTGACAACAATTCTGAAGCCTAGCTACTCCAACTGCATGGGGAATAAACTTTCACCTAGATGATTCTATCATTATATTTACAAAAATGCAATCCCAATATCTCTCATGGAAAAAGAATATAAACCATTTCAAGAAGCTTTATAGTGATCAGCAATATGTGAAAATATGACTCTTCTTCTTGAGGTTTGTTTTTGTTTAATTGAACTCATTTCAACCTTTAATTTGGTGATTTTTCGGTTCATTTTATTTGTTGTTTGATTTTAGTGGATCAAGCCATTGTCGTTCTATTTGACAGTCAATTATCAAAAAAAATAAATTGAGTTGCGAGAACTAGGTGTCAAATGTATTAGATTATATTTCATTTTTAATTGCACATCTTTATATACAATATTTTGATGTAATATGATGAGCACATAATCATGTCCTTATTAGAAATTAAAAAATAATGAGCGAGTGTTTCTATTCACATTATTTTGATATCGCATATGAAGTAATATTAGATGGATTCTTAATTTGCATAATTTGATTCTTATTCATTTTCTAGATTTTTGGTTGGGTTATTGCAATTATAGCCGGATGTATATTATACAAAGCTTGAGGTGGAGTGAAGAAATATAGACAAATTAATATCCAATGTGATTAGTTTCCTATTATTATTATTAGTATTGTTATTCTATTTATAATATGATATGTCCTATATATGGTAGGTCTCTTTTTGTAGGCTCTCTAAGGGTTGTCCATTCTTCCAAATTTTGACAACACCAAATATTGTTTTTTCATATGTAAACTCAGTAAACTGTAACAAAATAACATGTCATTAAATCATCGCATGTCATGACAAAATGCGAGATGAAAAAAAAAGACAAAAAAGATAAGTATGAGTATATATCGAGCAGCCAGATAAACACTAAATCGTAATCAATCATGGCATGCAAAAATATTACCAGGAAAAAAGAAGGAAGAAACACACTTCAATAACTCTAAAGTATGTGTTACAAGCGAAGAAATAAACTAGTTTGGTTCGACATCTGTTTCGAATTTAATATGCTACTCAAATCAACTAGAGATGTTGATACGACAACCTTGTTACAAACCCACTATATTATTGGTAGGGTTCACCGATTTGTTGTCTCAAGGAAGCTGCCGGCTATTGTGGCCAATGATTTTGAGGAATATGCGGTTACCCTCCAACTGCAGACTTGGTTGTGGCCGGCTTACGATCCTGATCAGGGTTAGGATCTTGCTCCTCAGGCTTGATTTGATGAGGTGGGATGGGATGGGATGGGTGGGTATTATATGGATTGGTATATGATATATAGAATGTGGTTCCAGTACATATTTTGATAGTATATAAACATAGATCTATCTATCTAATTGTATAAAAGTGAGTTCATCAATTGACTATTCAATATACAAATTTTGATTAAAATCCCATTCCATACATTATTAATCTGACACCCCCTAAATCTAAATCCTAGCCACGTCCTTGTTAGTAACATTCATAAACAAAAGGGGGAATGAATTAAATAACAATTAACAATTAATACAATATCCCCTGCATGATTGAGCATGGCCTTAGTGCTTAACTCGGCAAATGATATAAAGAACCAGAAGACATTTAACGAGTGGTATTCCAACTCAGAATTGTATTTATTTTAATACACTATTGGTTTTAAACTAGTAGGGAACTTGCAATGAGTTACTAAGTTGTTGGATTGTAAAAGGTGAAAACAACTTGGGAATCAGAACCCAAATCCTAGATTTTGGGGGATATCATTTCATTATCCTTTTGTGTTTTTTTTTAACTTTAGGGTTACAACTTACAAGTATAGATAATAATTAACATCGTCAACCTCCCTAAACAACTAAGAATGAAGGTAGAAGAGGGCAGGGAGAACAGAGAAGGATCAATTTTGAAGCTGGTTTTTTCAATTATTGTTCCAATATCAAATTCGGAAAGGGTTGTTGGAATTGGCAATCGTCATGTATATATGCCACTTTAGTCTAGTTGATTATCGAGTTATATGTATTTAGATTTAGACTAGCATGCATGAAATTCGACAAGTGTCACAAACTATTAAAAGGATATAGAACTATATAAATGTAAGGATATAACGTAACAAAATATTATTATCTGTATTGAGTTACATTACTTTTTGGAGTTTTGACTAGTCGTACAACACATTGATTCATTGGTTAATTGTAAATGACCCACTTAGAAGGAGTACAAACCTATGTACAATATATATGTTGGAAATATGCACCATGGACTTGACCTGGTGTGATACCGAAATTAAGACGGACACGTGAGTTCACGGGAAACCTCACTTTAGCTCGGAGCTAGCAGAAACTAGCTGGCATCAGCTCCTCTGTGAGCTAGATGAAGGTAGGGACTGACACTGAAGCCCGTCTAGCTCAACCTTGAGCTGGATGATAGTGTCACTAGTTGCGGTACTAAGCTGAGCTGGACTGATGGTGAGGAGCTAGGTAGTTGGAGTGATAAATCTCTCTCCTAGGAAGAATGGGCACACACCCTTACGTTTGCTTCAAACTCTTTCTGAGTTGTTTTCCCTCCAAAACCCGTGAGACTTCAAGGCAGTTGCCTACAAGTCTATCATTGAGGATAATGGCACCTCTTGGTGCAAGGCATTCACACCTTTCGTCCATGGTCCTTTTGCCTATATAAAGGAGACAGTAGTGTGGCAGAATACACACAGGAAACATACATCTATCCTAGCCTACGATTCTAAAGTGACTCGAGTATGTAAAGTCTAAGAATTTGAGTGGAGACGGTCTTATCCTCGGAAGGGATTTCCTTATACCCAAGGCTTGTAAGGGTGGAAATATTCTTTTCGGAAAGTGATGCCCATAATTCCGTTTTGATCCTAGATCTTATCACCTATCAAAACTCGAAGCATTGTTACTTGGAACCTCCTAAGCTAACAATATAGAGAGAGAGCGCTCTGTTTCACTATTTCAGTTCAGTGTTTTGGGTTTTTGCTACTAATGGGATATTTGCAGTGTGGTTTGTGGTAGCAGTATGTAGTTTACTGTGAACCACAAACAAACGACACAGATTCATCTCTCATCCCTCTCGATCCTTCTCTTTCACTACTGTAGTTTCTGCAATTCTGTAAAGTTCAATCCTTTTGCTGTTGGGGGTTTTGGTTTCTCTGTGGCTCTGATTGCCTCCAGCAGTGAATTTTTGAAATGGATTCAGCTCAGTTAGGTCAAAGAACGGTCCTTGATCGTTGGAAGAACATATGTTGTTGTTCTTTAATTGGGTTTTGTTTGTTTGTTTGTCCTCTGGTTAGTTTTTTGTTTGTTTGTGATGATTGTTGAATACCCTTGTTTGGTTTTGCGGAGGAGTTATGGTGAGGAGTGAAGAATTGGATCGGTGCTTTGGAAAGCTGATGATGGTGGATGAAAAGGGTCAGAAGATTGGAGGAGTCGACATGGCTGAGTGGAAGGATATTCCAATGGAGCTACTGTTGAGGAATTTGTCTGTTGGTAATGATCATCAGAGTATAATCATGGCGTCCGAGGTTTGTAGTGGATGGAGGGAGGCTGTTTGCTTGGGTCTTTACTCATCTCTGTCTCTCTTGGTAAACAATCGAATCTCCTTTGCTTTTTTTGTGTGTTAAACAACAAAGTTGGTTCCTTTTGTTGTGGTGACGCTTGCTTGATTCCTTGCTAGAGTTATTTGATCATCTGGTTTGTGTTGTTGATCATCTTGGTTTTGATTGAACGATCTTAGGCTTGGTGGTTTGGATGGTAGATATTTGAATGAAATGATGATCATTTTTTTACGAGAATTTTTAGATTTTCAAGTTGATTTTGGGAGCAAATTTTCACGTTGTTATATAAGTTTGATTTAACTTTTCACCCGATGAATCTAACCTTAATTTGATATGAGAATGTCGTGGAATTGATGTTAGAAGCATAAAAAGCGAGTCTTTAGGCTTCCACCTATTTACCAAGCCTTTTTGCTAGTGAATTTGGTTTATATTGGGGCTAGAGAGATTCGAATCAAGATCAATGGCTCCGATGCCATAATCGTTGTTGCATTTCAATAACTTGAGCTGTTTGGTGACTCATAGTTGATTTATAGAGTGATTAGGTCTGGTAGCTCGCTCGATAATCGCTGCTCTTCGTAGGCTTAGTTTGGCAGATAAAAAGTTGCATGAAAAAAATTTGCTCTGCAAAATCACTGAGATCTCATTTTCAGGGAAAATGCTCCAAATTTCATCACAACTTGCCAACTGCCAAACAGAGCCTTAGTTTTTATTGGACCATCTTAATTCGATCATAACGAGGTGGAATCAATTTTGCAAGCATTGTGTTGAAACACAAGGGTTAGGAGTTTGTGCAGATGACAAAGTTGCTCTCTTTGTTTAAACTGCAGGTGCAAGAACAATATGAACAGCCTGGTTCTCTTTCTTGCTCCAACGCTAAGGAACCTGGATAGGCTGTCCCTTCGGCAAGATAAACCGCAACTGGAGGACAAATGCAGTGGAGACAATCGCTAGCCACTGCCGTGATCTGCAAGACTTGGACCTAAGCAAGAGCTTCAAGCTGACCGATCGCTCTCTGTACGATCTAGCTCACGGCTGTCCTAACCTGGTCAAGCTCAAGATCAGCGGCTGCACAGCGGTCAGCAACGATGGTCATACCTCACTGGATTCTGCAGGAAGTTGAAGATTCTGAATCTCTGTGGATGTGTGAGTGCAGCTGCTGATCACGCTTTGCAGGTACATTTCGACATTTTGAGAACAGAACTTAGCGTATTTGCGCTACTCCAGCTTCGATCATGCTAACATATGTCTTGCAGGCGATAGGACGCAACTGCCGCGAATTGCCGCCTCGGGTGGTGCGCGAACGTTGGTGACAATGGGGTGTTGAGTCTGGCATATGGATGTCCCAAACTACGAACACTCGACTTGTGTGGCTGTGTTTTGATAACAGGTTATATCTCATATCCTTGGTTTTGATCATTTCCCGCTGTTGAACGTTATTTGTCGAAGTCGTTGACTTTGTTTTTTCAGACGATAGCGTGATTGCATTGGCCAACGGGTCTTCCAGGAGTAGCGATTATGACATCTGGGTTTTGTGCTAATTCCTCGAACTGAGTTTCCATGCTGTCACCACCAACCAACAAACTCGTACGAAGATCTGAACAAAGGAATACAAAAAAGACACGTAAAATATCATCACCAACGGAACAGAGAGGTAACGTATTCCTAAGGTGCATCAAGGATGCCACTTTTCACTTTACATCAAATCATCGCCAACTGTTATCTACTTAGCAAATTATTGATAGATACTAGTCGAGAAAACACATTACTGTAAACTAATGCATCTTACGATGTGAAAATGTTGATTTCCAGATGTTTTCAAGGTGCATCAGAAAGACAATATCCAATCTTGAATTCCTTCCAACTATTAACATTGCACCATGGACACTCTTCCATTAATCAATTCATAGTGGGGGCACATTATATCAAGGATTTTAACTCATCCATTGAAGTACAAATCAAACTAACTTGCATATACACCAAAGCAGCTGATTCATCCGCAAGTATTACTGAAAACCCACTTGAAGAATCAAAATAAAAACCTTACCAGTGTACCTCCCGAGCTCCTTGGTGAACTTGAGCGCCTGTATGGCTAAATCCCTGGTCGGCGATAGAATCAAAGCCCTGACACCACCCTGGGGCACGTGCTGCCTTAGCTTCTCCAGCATCGGGATGAGAAACGCGGCGGTCTTCCCCGAACCCGTACGAGCCATGGCGACAACGTCGGTGCCGGAGAGTATGAGCGGCATCGTCTTGCGCTGGATCGGAGTCGGGACACAGTAACCTTTCCGCTTGATTCCTCGGAATACATCGCTGCTCAGGTTCAGGGACTCGAATCCACCTGACTTGGCCTTCTTCTGGTTGATCACCAGCGCCGTAGCGGAGCTCACCGCCGGCTCTCTCATCATCTTTTAAGAAGAAAGTATGAAGCTCTGGAAATCGGCGGCGATTGGCCGAAAAGCTTACAAGTTAAAACCCTGGCGTTGGTTCTGGTTTGGGTTTTAAAATTTTAATCTATTTCGAATTTCATTTTAGTTGTCCGGTTCGGGTCAGAGGATGGGTTGGCGGCGGGAACCCATTTCTTGATCCGGCCCGATGAAGCTAGCTGTGGGCTGGGGCCTTCCGCCACACTGGACTAGTCTAAGGTCCAATTGTTTGTTACAAGTTTGGACCAGCCGGTCCGAGCTGGGTTTAATATAGACCATTAATCTCAATTATCCTATTATTATAAATAATCGTTGTGATCCTATTTATAGCAGAAAACGGTATAATAAAAATTATTAAAAAATTTCATTGACCATATAATGCGATATTTGTATACTAAAAAAACTTGACTAATACAATGGCTTCTCTTCGAGCGCTTAATGATAAATTATTTCTCTGATAATCAGGCTCAAAAACGATGACTCAGGACCCTAAAATTTTACCCCGTTACTTATATTATGTGTTTTTTCAAAAAATGTCAGTCAATTTTGTTAATATCTGCTTTCAAGGTATATATCACTCAATACATAATTCATTCCAATAAAAATGAATTAAAAGAAAGAAATTTCTTGAACATGATTTGTTTATATATTTTTATTTTGGTATACTTTTGTTAAAAATATACAATTGGTGTATTATTTCTTAATTTCTAGAAAGCTACCTACTTTGGTAGTATTTGATTTATACATCTATAAATTAAAATAAGGAAAAAAGAATAGTATCCTAGTTTTCCAATTTCCATCATGAATATTGGCTCCATCCATGGATGACTTTGACATCCTAACCCAAATAATGGGTCCAATGACAATTTTGGGAAAAACAAATACCAGAAAAAATATTTAAAAAATGTTATAAAGGACCAAAATTGTAATATAGAAGAATATGATTGGACTTCTTCAACCATCCCAACTTCTCCAAGCTCTCACCAAATCTTCCTATTACTTTCCTCCTCCTTTTCTTCATAACGACATAATATAACATCTTGAAAAGTTGGCCAACCGGACCAAAACCGACCGGTTTAGTCGAGTTTCCAACCACCATAGCCATATATCACAAAGTTGGGATGGATCGAACAGCGTAACGATGACCATTTTTTATAGATTATGGTGTGTATAATGAAGTTGATCTTACTATTTCAGCGATATTATTTTTTTTTCACAAAGGTTTCACTCAAGTATGATTGTTCAAAAACCGAGTCGAACCGTACTTCACTATGCTCTAACTTGGCTCGTCACTTTTTATAAAGCAAGCTTAATTTCGAACTTGAATCGGAAAATTCCAGGTCGTGTTAAGGTCAAGCTTGATTTGTTAACTATCCTTGACAACCAAACTCGAAATTAACTTGAACTACAATTATTATAATCCCATGATGAGTCTAATTTGAATTAAACTAGAAGTTTGTACACTAAAATTATCTCCCAATAAAACTAAAAAATAAGTTATTTTAAAATTTATAAGTTTATAATCAAATTAAAAATAAATTTATTTTAAAATTTACAAATTTATACTTTTTCCTCAAATCAATCGTTGAAAAGAATGTGAAATATGAAAGAGGCTTAGTTAATCCTTAGTTGTCCTACAAGTCTTCTAAGGGTGGGAATCGAGTAGGGTTTGATATGGTTTAACCCAAACTGGTGGTCAAGTCCGAATACCCGACCCGATTCTCTCCCCTCCTAAGGCAAACACACATAAAAACAACATATTAATCATTGACCCATACGAATAACATCATTGACCCATACCAATAACATAACCTTTCCATACACAACTCTTCTTCCTCCATCATCTCCACCAACAATCCTCAACAAAATTCCTCTCTACCGAAACTACCCCTTCACCATGGACAGAGAACAAGAGGAGATGCAGTTCCTAGGCATATTTGGAGTGTACAAGGAATCATACAAGGTCATAATCCAATGGCGCAGAATCTTCAGCCAGATCACCCTCTCCTTGATCTTCCCTCTGGCCTTCATCTTCCTCGCCCACAAGGAGGTATCGACTCTCCTCCTCTCGAAAATCCTCCGCTCCGAAATCCAGCTCGACGAGACCCCTGTTTCGTCCGCTGGTCGTCGCTCCAGGATCTCCGGAGTGTTGACCTCCGAGTGGACCTACTTCTGGCTCCTCAAGGCCGCTTACTTCACGTTCTTGCTGCTCTTCTCGTTGCTGTCGACGTCGGCGGTTGTTTTCTCCGTCGCCTCGCTCTACACCGGCCGCCGTGACTTGTCTTTCCGCAAGGTTAGAAGAGTTGACTTTTGGCTTTGAACGTTTCTCTTATGATCGGGGGTACTATTGGTATATTTGGAATATTATGTTGGTGGGTGATTATGTTGATCAATGTCATTTTTTAACTATTGATCCTTCAAAAATAATATTTCATTGTGTTTTTAGGAAATTATATTCTTTAATTGCATGATAAATTAACCACAGTAACTATTGAGAGTGAAATGTTGAAGTTACTGGATTATAGAATAATATCATTTGCTAGTTGTAATCGGGGTGGAGATATGGGAAGCTAAGTCACCCGGATTTCGGTATGATCGTTAAATCGAAGTATATATTTAGGGATTTTTTAGTTTGGCTGAGTGTAACTTTTTTAAATCCAACTCAATACTATAATAGTTATGGGGCAGTCGGGTTAGCTATCGATATAATTTGTGAAAATTACTCATAAATATATCGCCAGAGACATATTTCAATATTGCTAATACTTTTCATGAACAAATATAATATTTCTTGTTAGTGATTTTGTGACAAATAACGTAACAAATTACTTTACCAAAAAGAAACCTAATAAATTGCTTGTCAAAAAAAATTTATGTGGATTTTGGCTCAATATTTCTTTTGAATCATTATTCCACCCATCATAATTAAAACTTTTGTGTCTCAAACAGGTGATCACGGTCGTGGTACCCAAAGTATGGAGACGATTAATCGTGACCTTCCTATGCTACTTCCTCTTCATCTTCGCCTATAACTTCATCACATTTATCATCTTCGTCGCAGTTGCAGTCGCCCTCATCAACACAACGTGGGAGGGGAACGTCGCCTTCCCCGTCCTCCTCGTCCTCTACTTTGTCGGATTCCTTTACTTCACCATAACATGGCAGCTTGCCAGCGTGGTGTCGGTCTTGGAGGACTCGTACGGGTTTCGAGCCATGTCCAAGAGTAGGGCCTTGCTTAAGGGGAAGGCGTGGCTCGCCACATTCATCTTCTTCAAGCTCAGTTTCACTTTTGGAGCCATTCAGGTTCGTTAAAAATTTCGAATTTGATTTTATAATTTTACGGTTTTATAATTTAAAAAGATCGCAATGGTGGGTCTCCGAAATCTAACTTGACCCACCTCTGGATCAAAGAAAATAGGCCATATATATTAATTTAGATTAGTGTATGTTTTGATTGACTTCGCTCTAGAATGAAAAAAATATGTGTGGCCCAATTTTTAGTTACTAGAATTATATAGTGTAGAAATGGCATTTTTATTTCAGTGACATTTTAACTCTTATTTACTTTTCGCTACGATTATTAATATATTTTTTTAAAAGTTACAATTTTTTTATTTTTGACTTGTATACATGATCTGACAGTTTTGAGATAAAAAATTTTAAATCGGCTTATATTTGACATGCATGTTTGGAATGACTAAAAATTGAGGTTTCCCCATGTTAGGCCATACAAATAATAGCCAATTTGAAGTTAAAAAAAATTTCAACATGCTAAAATAACATCGAGTAAAATTGATTTTTAACCACGTTTGGTCATTATTTACATGTATTATCATGATGAAACTTAATTTTAGTCATTCCAAACATGCATGTCAAATTTTAGCCGATTTGAAAATTTTTAGCTCAAAATTGTCAATTTCAATGGGGTTAATCGACCATTTTTACAAGAAAATTTCAAATTTTCATATCAGCTAATATTTGACATGCTTGTTTGAAATCAGTAAAACTAAAGTTTGATCATGATAACTCATGTAATAATGACCAGACACGGTTAAAAATCAATTTTACTCGATGTTATTTTAGCATGTTAAAAGCTGTTTTTAACTTAATTTGGGTATTTTTTGAAGGGCATAACATGGTGAAACCTGAACTTTTAGCCATTTCCAATATTCATGTAGAATATTATCCAATTTGGAATTTTTCAATTTTCATCTCAAAACTGTCAATTTCCAACCGGGTTGACCTATGGAAATCCACAATTTTCACAAGAAAATTTCAAAACTTTGAAATGAGCTAATATTTGACGCGCATGATTAAAATGACTAAAAATAAAGTTTTTTTATGATAACCCATGTAAATAATGACCAAATGTGGTTAAAAATTAATTTTACTTTATGGTATTTTAGCATGTTGAAAAATATTTTTAACTTCATAAGGCTATTATTTATAGGATTCAATAAGGTGAAACCTCAATTTTTAATCATTCCAAAATGCATGTCAAACATTGACCAATTTCAAAATTTTAAATTTTCATCTCAAAATAATCAATTTCGAAAGGATAATCTATGGAAATCGACCATTTTCACCAGAAAATTTCAAATTTTCAAATCCGCTAATACTTGACATGCATGTTTTAAATGACTTAAAATTAAATTTCATCTTGGTAATCCTTGTAAAGAACAAACGTAGTTAACAATGAATTTTACTAGGTGTTAATTTAGCATATTGAAAAACATTTTTAAATTCATTTGGCTATTATTTGAAGAGCTTAATAAGGTGAAGCCTCAATTTTATTCATTACAAACATGCATGTCAAATATTAGCAAATTTGAAATTTTTTAGCTCAAAATTGTCAATTTAAATGGGGTTAAGCTATGGAAATCGACCATTTTTACAAAAAAAATTCAAAATTTTCAAATCGGCTAATATTTGACATGCATTTTTGAAATGACTAAAATTTAAGTTTCATCATGATAACTCATGTAAATAATGACCAAACGTGGTTAAAATCAATTTTACTCGATGTTACTTTAGCATGTTGAAAAATGTTTTTAACTTCAAATTGGCTATTATGTGAATGGCTTAACATGGGAAAACCTCAATTTTAGTCCTTCCAAACATGCATGTCAAATATTAGCAAATTTCAAAATTTGAAATTTTTTATCTCAAAATGGTCAATTTCCAAAGGGGTTAACCTATGGAAATCGACCATTTTCACAAGAAAATATCCAAATTTTCATATCAGCTAATATTTGACATGCTTGTTTGAAATCAGTAAAAATCAAGTTTGATCATGATAACTCATGTAATAATGACCAGACATGGTTAAAAATCAATTTTACTCGATGTTATTTTAGCATGTTGAAAGCTGTTTTTAACTTAATTTGGGTATTTTTTGAAGGGCATAACATGGTGAAACCTGAACTTTTAGCCATTTCCAACATGCATGTCGAATATTATCCAATTTGGAAATTTTCAATTTTCATCTCAAAACTGTCAATTTCCAACCGGGTTGACCTATGGAAATCGACAATTTTCACAAGAAAATTTCAAAACTTTTAAATAAGCTAATATTTGACATGCATGTTTAAAATGACTAAAAGTCAAGTTTCATCATGATAACCCATGTAAATAATGACCAAATGTGGTTAAAAATTAATATTACTTTATGTTATTTTAGCATGTTGAAAAATGTTTAAAACTTCATTTGGCTATTTTTTGAAGGGTTTAATAAGGTGAAGCCTCAATTTTATTCATTCCAAACATGCATGACAAATATTAGCCAAATTGAAAATTTTTACCTCAAAATTGTCAATTTCAATGGGGTTAAGCTATGGAAATGGAGCATTTTTATAAGAAAATTTCAAAATTTTCAAATCGGCTAATATTTGACTTGCATGTTTGAAATGACTAAATTCAAGTTTCATCATGATAACCTATGTAAATAATGACCAAATGTGGTTAAAAATTAATTTTACTTCATGTTATTTTAGCATATTGAAAAATGTTTTTAACTTCATTAGGCTATTACTTATAGGATTTAATATAGTGACACCTCAATTTCTAGCCATTCCAAACATGCATATCAAACATTGGCCAATTTCAAAATTTTAATTTTTCATCTCAAAATAGTCAATTTCGAAAGGATAATCTGTGGAAATTGACTATTTTCACAAGAAAAATTTCGAAATTTCAAATCGATTAATACTTGACATGCATGTTTGAAATGACTAAAAATTAAATTTCATCTAGGTAATCCTTGTAAGGAACAAACGTACTTAAAATGAATTTTACAAGGTGTTATTGTAGCATGTTGAAAAATATGTTTAACTTCATTTGGCTATTATTTGTAGGGCTTAATAAGGTGAAACCTCATTTTTAGTCATTCCAAACATGCATGTCAAATATTAGCCAATTTGAAAAATTTTACCTCAAAACTCGTCAATTTCAATGGGGTTAAGCTATGGAAATCGACTATTTTTACAATAAAATTTCAAAATTTTCAAATCGGTTAATATTTGACATGCATGTTTGAAATGATTAAAAATTAAGTTTCATCATGATAACTCGTGTAAATATTTACCAAACGTGATTAAAAATCAATGTTACTCGATGTTATTTTAGCATGTTGAAAAATGTTTTTAACTTCAAATTGGCTATTATTTGAATGGCTTAACATTAAGGAACGTCAATATTTAGTCATTCCAAACATGCATGTCAAATATAAGCCAATTTGAAATTTTTAATATTTTTATCTAAAAATTGTCAATTTCCAAAAGGTTTGACCTATGGAAAACGACCATTTTCACAAGAAAATTTCGAAATTTCAAATCCATTAATACTTGACATGCATGTTTGAAATGACTAAAAATTAAATTTCATCTTGGTAATCCTTGTAAGGAACAAACGTAGTTAAAATGAATTTTACAAGGTGTTATTGTAGCATGTTGAAAAATATGTTTAACTTCATTTGGCTATTATTTGTAGGGCTTAATAAGGTGAAACCTCAATTCTAGTCATTCCAAACATGCATGTCAAATATTAGGCAATTTGAAAATTTTTAACTCAAAATTGTCAATTTCAATGGGGTTAAGCTATGGAAATTGACCGTTTTTTTTAAAAGAAAATTTCAAAATTTTCAAATCGCTTAATATTTGACATGCGTGTTTGAAATGACTAAAAATCAAGTTTCATCATGATAACCAATGTAAATAATGAACAAATTTGGTTAAAAATTAATTTTACTTCTTGTGAATTTAGCATATTAAAAAATGTTTTTAATTTCATTAGGCTATTACTTTATAGGATTTAATATAGTGAAACCTCAATTTCTAGCCATTCCAAACATTCATATCAAACATTGGCCAATTTCAAAATTTTAATTTTTCATCTCAAAATAGTCAATTTCGAAAGGATAATCTGTGGAAATTGACCATTTTCACAAGAAAATTTCAAAATTTCAAATCCATTAATACTTGACATGCATGTTTGAAATGACTAAAAATTAAATTTCATCTTGGTAATCCTTGTAAGGAACAAACGTAGTTAAAATGAATTTTACAAGGTGTTATTGTAGCATGTTGAAAAATATGTTTAACTTCATTTGGCTATTATTTGTAGGGCTTAATAAGGTGAAACCTCAATTCTAGTCATTCCAAACATGCATGTCAAATATTAGGCAATTTGAAAATTTTTAACTCAAAATTGTCAATTTCAATGGGGTTAAGCTATGGAAATTGACCGTTTTTTTTAAAAGAAAATTTCAAAATTTTCAAATCGCTTAATATTTGACATGCATGTTTGAAATGACTAAAAATCAAGTTTAATCATGATAACCTATGTAAATAATGACCAAATGTGGTTAAAAATTAATTTTACTTCATGTTATTTTAGCATATTGAAAAATGTTTTTAACTTCATTAGGCTATTACTTATAGGATTTAATATAGTGACACCTCAATTTCTAGCCATTCCAAACATGCATATCAAACATTGGCCAATTTCAAAATTTTAATTTTTCATCTCAAAATAGTCAATTTCGAAAGGATAATCTGTGGAAATTGACTATTTTCACAAGAAAATTTCGAAATTTCAAATCGATTAATACTTGACATGCATGTTTGAAATGACTAAAAATTAAATTTCATCTAGGTAATCCTTGTAAGGAACAAACGTACTTAAAATGAATTTTACAAGGTGTTATTGTAGCATGTTGAAAAATATGTTTAACTTCATTTGGCTATTATTTGTAGGGCTTAATAAGGTGAAACCTCAATTTTAGTCATTCCAAACATGCATGTCAAATATTAGCCAATTTGAAAAATTTTACCTCAAAAACTGTCAATTTCAATGGGGTTAAGCTATGGTAATCGACTATTTTTACAATAAAATTTCAAAATTTTCAAATCGGTTAATATTTGACATGCATGTTTGAAATGATTAAAAATTAAGTTTCATCATGATAACTCGTGTAAATATTTACCAAACGTGATTAAAAATCAATGTTACTCGATGTTATTTTAGCATGTTGAAAAATGTTTTTAACTTCAAATTGGCTATTATTTGAATGGCTTAACATTAAGGAACGTCAATATTTAGTCATTCCAAACATGCATGTCAAATATAAGCCAATTTGAAATTTTTAATATTTTTATCTAAAAATTGTCAATTTCCAAAAGGTTTGACCTATGGAAAACGACCATTTTCACAAGAAAATTTCGAAATTTCAAATCCATTTATACTTGACATGCATGTTTGAAATGACTAAAAATTAAATTTCATCTTGGTAATCCTTGTAAGGAACAAACGTAGTTAAAATGAATTTTACAAGGTGTTATTGTAGCATGTTGAAAAATATGTTTAACTTCATTTGGCTATTATTTGTAAGGCTTAATAAGGTGAAACCTCAATTCTAGTCATTCCAAACATGCATGTCAAATATTAGGCAATTTGAAAATTTTTAACTCAAAATTGTCAATTTCAATGGGGTTAAGCTATGGAAATTGACCGTTTTTTTTAAAAGAAAATTTCAAAATTTTCAAATCGCTTAATATTTGACATGCATGTTTGAAATGACTAAAAATCAAGTTTCATCATGATAACCTATGTAAATAATGACCAAATGTGGTTAAAAATTAATTTTACTTCATGTTATTTTAGCATATTGAAAAATGTTTTTAACTTCATTAGGCTATTACTTATAGGATTTAATATAGTGACACCTCAATTTCTAGCCATTCCAAACATGCATATCAAACATTGGCCAATTTCAAAATTTTAATTTTTCATCTCAAAATAGTCAATTTCGAAAGGATAATCGTGGAAATTGACTATTTTCACAAGAAAATTTCGAAATTTCAAATCCATTAATACTTGACATGCATGTTTGAAATGACTAAAAATTAAATTTCATCTTGGTAATCCTTGTAAGGAACAAACGTAGTTAAAATGAATTTTACAAGGTGTTATTGTAGCATGTTGAAAAATATGTTTAACTTCATTTGGCTATTATTTCTAGGGCTTAATAAGGTGAAACCTCAATTCTAGTCATTCCAAACATGCATGTCAAATATTAGGCAATTTGAAAATTTTTAACTCAAAATTGTCAATTTCAATGGGGTTAAGCTATGGAAATTGACCGTTTTTTTTAAAAGAAAATTTCAAAATTTTCAAATCGCTTAATATTTGACATGCATGTTTGAAATGACTAAAAATCAAGTTTCATCATGATAACCTATGTAAATAATGACCAAATGTGGTTAAAAATTAATTTTACTTCATGTTATTTTAGCATATTGAAAAATGTTTTTAACTTCATTAGGCTATTACTTATAGGATTTAATATAGTGACACCTCAATTTCTAGCCATTCCAAACATGCATATCAAACATTGGCCAATTTCAAAATTTTAATTTTTCATCTCAAAATAGTCAATTTCGAAAGGATAATCTGTGGAAATTGACTATTTTCACAAGAAAATTTTGAAATTTCAAATCGATTAATACTTGACATGCATGTTTGAAATGACTAAAAATTAAATTTCATCTAGGTAATCCTTGTAAGGAACAAACGTACTTAAAATGAATTTTACAAGGTGTTATTGTAGCATGTTGAAAAATATGTTTAACTTCATTTGGCTATTATTTGTAGGGCTTAATAAGGTGAAACCTCATTTTTAGTCATTCCAAACATGCATGTCAAATATTAGCCAATTTGAAAAATTTTACCTCAAAAACTGTCAATTTCAATGGGGTTAAGCTATGGAAATCGACTATTTTTACAATAAAATTTCAAAATTTTCAAATCGGTTAATATTTGACATGCATGTTTGAAATGATTAAAAATTAAGTTTCATCATGATAACTCGTGTAAATATTTACCAAACGTGATTAAAAATCAATGTTACTCGATGTTATTTTAGCATGTTGAAAAATGTTTTTAACTTCAAATTGGCTATTATTTGAATGGCTTAACATTAAGGAACGTCAATATTTAGTCATTCCAAACATGCATGTCAAATATAAGCCAATTTGAAATTTTTAATATTTTTATCTAAAAATTGTCAATTTCCAAAAGGTTTGACCTATGGAAAACGACCATTTTCACAAGAAAATTTCGAAATTTCAAATCCATTAATACTTGACATGCATGTTTGAAATGACTAAAAATTAAATTTCATCTTGGTAATCCTTGTAAGGAACAAACGTAGTTAAAATGAATTTTACAAGGTGTTATTGTAGCATGTTGAAAAATATGTTTAACTTCATTTGGCTATTATTTGTAGGGCTTAATAAGGTGAAACCTCAATTCTAGTCATTCCAAACATGCATGTCAAATATTAGGCAATTTGAAAATTTTTAACTCAAAATTGTCAATTTCAATGGGGTTAAGCTATGGAAATTGACCGTTTTTTTTAAAAGAAAATTTCAAAATTTTCAAATCGCTTAATATTTGACATGCGTGTTTGAAATGACTAAAAATCAAGTTTCATCATGATAACCAATGTAAATAATGAACAAATTTGGTTAAAAATTAATTTTACTTCTTGTTAATTTAGCATATTAAAAAATGTTTTTAATTTCATTAGGCAATTACTTTATAGGATTTAATATAGTGAAACCTCAATTTCTAGCCATTCCAAATATTCATATCAAACATTGGCCAATTTCAAAATTTTAATTTTTCATCTCAAAATAGTCAATTTCGAAAGGATAATCTGTGGAAATTTACCATTTTCACAAGAAAATTTCGAAATTTCAAATCCATTAATACTTGACATGCATGTTTGAAATGACTAAAAATTAAATTTCATCTTGGTAATCCTTGTAAGGAACAAACGTAGTTAAAATGAAGTTTACAAGGTGTTATTGTAGCATGTTGAAAAATATGTTTAACTTCATTTGGCTATTATTTGTAGGGCTTAATAAGGTGAAACCTCAATTCTAGTCATTCCAAACATGCATGTCAAATATTAGGCAATTTGAAAAATTTTAACTCAAAATTGTCAATTTCAATGGGGTTAAGCTATGGAAATTGACCGTTTTTTTTAAAAGAAAATTTCAAAATTTTCAAATCGCTTAATATTTGACATGCATGTTTGAAATGACTAAAAATCAAGTTTCATCATGATAACCAATGTAAATAATGAACAAATTTGGTTAAAAATTAATTTTACTTCTTGTTAATTTAGCATATTGAAAAATGTTTTTAATTTCATTAGGCTATTACTTTATAGGATTTAATATAGTGACACCTCAATTTCTAGCCATTCCAAACATTCATATCAAACATTGGCCAATTTCAAAATTTTAATTTTTCATCTCAAAATAGTCAATTTCGAAAGGATAATCTGTGGAAATTGACCATTTTCACAAGAAATTTTGAAATTTCAAATCCATTAATACTTGACATGCATGTTTGAAATGACTAAAAATTAAATTTCATCTTGGTAATCCTTGTAAGGAACAAACGTAGTTAAAATGAATTTTACAAGGTGTTATTGTAGCATGTTGAAAAATATGTTTAACTTCATTTGGCTATTATTTGTAGGGCTTAATAAGGTGAAACCTCAATTCTAGTCATTCCAAACATGCATGTCAAATATTAGGCAATTTGAAAATTTTTAACTCAAAATTGTCAATTTCAATGGGGTTAAGCTATGGAAATTGACCGTTTTTTTTAAAAGAAAATTTCAAAATTTTCAAATCGCTTAATATTTGACATGCATGTTTGAAATGACTAAAAATCAAGTTTCATCATGATAACCTATGTAAATAATGACCAAATGTGGTTAAAAATTAATTTTACTTCATGTTATTTTAGCATATTGAAAAATGTTTTTAACTTCATTAGGCTATTACTTATAGGATTTAATATAGTGACACCTCAATTTCTAGCCATTCCAAACATGCATATCAAACATTGGCCAATTTCAAAATTTTAATTTTTCATCTCAAAATAGTCAATTTCGAAAGGATAATCCGTGGAAATTGACTATTTTCACAAGAAAATTTCGAAATTTCAAAT
This sequence comes from Linum usitatissimum, assembly GCA_030674075.2. Classification (NCBI taxonomy): domain Eukaryota; kingdom Viridiplantae; phylum Streptophyta; class Magnoliopsida; order Malpighiales; family Linaceae; genus Linum; species Linum usitatissimum. The sequence continues at coordinate 973,987 of JAUJYP020000468.1, read as the reverse complement.
CGATTAATACTTGACATGCATGTTTGAAATGACTAAAAATTAAATTTCATCTAGGTAATCCTTGTAAGGAACAAACGTACTTAAAATGAATTTTACAAGGTGTTATTGTAGCATGTTGAAAAATATGTTTAACTTCATTTGGCTATTATTTGTAGGGCTTAATAAGGTGAAACCTCAATTTTAGTCATTCCAAACATGCATGTCAAATATTAGCCAATTTGAAAAATTTTACCTCAAAAGCTGTCAATTTCAATGGGGTTAAGCTATGGAAATCGACTATTTTTACAATAAAATTTCAAAATTTTCAAATCGGTTAATATTTGACATGCATGTTTGAAATGATTAAAAATTAAGTTTCATCATGATAACTCGTGTAAATATTTACCAAACGTGATTAAAAATCAATGTTACTCGATGTTATTTTAGCATGTTGAAAAATGTTTTTAACTTCAAATTGGCTATTATTTGAATGGCTTAACATTAAGGAACGTCAATATTTAGTCATTCCAAACATGCATGTCAAATATAAGCCAATTTGAAATTTTTAATATTTTTATCTAAAAATTGTCAATTTCCAAAAGGTTTGACCTATGGAAAACGACCATTTTCACAAGAAAATTTCGAAATTTCAAATCCATTAATACTTGACATGCATGTTTGAAATGACTAAAAATTAAATTTCATCTTGGTAATCCTTGTAAGGAACAAACGTAGTTAAAATGAATTTTACAAGGTGTTATTGTAGCATGTTGAAAAATATGTTTAACTTCATTTGGCTATTATTTGTAGGGCTTAATAAGGTAAAACCTCAATTCTAGTCATTCCAAACATGCATGTCAAATATTAGGCAATTTGAAAATTTTTAACTCAAAATTGTCAATTTCAATGGGGTTAAGCTATGGAAATTGACCGTTTTTATTAAAAGAAAATTTCAAAATTTTCAAATCGCTTAATATTTGACATGCATGTTTGAAAATGACTAAAAATCAAGTTTCATCATGATAACCTATGTAAATAATGAACAAATTTGGTTAAAAATTAATTTTACTTCTTGTTAATTTAGCATATTAAAAATTGTTTTTAATTTCATTAGGCTATTACTTTATAGGATTTAATATAGTGAAACCTCAATTTCTAGCCATTCCAAACATTCATATCAAACATTGGCCAATTTCAAAATTTTAATTTTTCATTTCAAAATAGTCAATTTCGAAAGGATAATGTGGAAATTGACCATTTTCACAAGAAAATTTCGAAATTTCAAATCCATTAATACTTGACATGCATGTTTGAAATGACTAAAAATTAAATTTCATCTTGGTAATCGTTGTAAGGAACAAACGTAGTTAAAATGAATTTTACAAGGTGTTATTGTAGCATGTTGAAAAATATGTTTAACTTCATTTGGCTATTATTTGTAGGGCTTAATAAGGTGAAACCTCAATTCTAGTCATTCCAAACATGCATGTCAAATATTAGGCAATTTGAAAATTTTTAACTCAAAATTGTCAATTTCAATGGGGTTAAGCTATGGAAATTGACCGTTTTTTTTAAAAGAAAATTTCAAAATTTTCAAATCGCTTAATATTTGACATGCGTGTTTGAAATGACTAAAAATCAAGTTTCATCATGATAACCAATGTAAATAATGAACAAATTTGGTTAAAAATTAATTTTACTTCTTGTTAATTTAGCATATTAAAAAATGTTTTTAATTTCATTAGGCAATTACTTTATAGGATTTAATATAGTGAAACCTCAATTTCTAGCCATTCCAAATATTCATATCAAACATTGGCCAATTTCAAAATTTTAATTTTTCATCTCAAAATAGTCAATTTCGAAAGGATAATGCTGTGGAAATTTACCATTTTCACAAGAAAATTTCGAAATTTCAAATCCATTAATACTTGACATGCATGTTTGAAATGACTAAAAATTAAATTTCATCTTGGTAATCCTTGTAAGGAACAAACGTAGTTAAAATGAATTTTACAAGGTGTTATTGTAGCATGTTGAAAAATATGTTTAACTTCATTTGGCTATTATTTGTAGGGCTTAATAAGGTAAAACCTCAATTCTAGTCATTCCAAACATGCATGTCAAATATTAGGCAATTTGAAAATTTTTAACTCAAAATTGTCAATTTCAATGGGGTTAAGCTATGGAAATTGACCGTTTTTTTTAAAAGAAAATTTCAAAATTTTCAAATCGCTTAATATTTGACATGCTTGTTTGAAATGACTAAAAATCAAGTTTCATCATGATAACCTATGTAAATAATGAACAAATTTGGTAAAAAATTAATTTTACTTCTTGTTAATTTAGCATATTAAAAAATGTTTTTAATTTCATTAGGCTATTACTTTATAGGATTTAATATAGTGAAACCTCAATTTCTAGCCATTCCAAACATTCATATCAAACATTGGCCAATTTCAAAATTTTAATTTTTCATTTCAAAATAGTCAATTTCGAAAGGATAATCTGTGGAAATTGACCATTTTCACAAGAAAATTTCGAAATTTCAAATCCATTAATACTTGACATGCATGTTTGAAATGACTAAAAATTAAATTTCATCTTGGTAATCCTTGTAAGGAACAAACGTAGTTAAAATGAATTTTACAAGGTATTATTGTAGCATGTTGAAAAATATGTTTAACTTCATTTGGCTATTATTTGTAGGGCTTAATAAGGTGAAACCTCAATTCTAGTCATTCCAAACATGCATGTCAAATATTAGGCAATTTGAAAATTTTTAACTCAAAATTGTCAATTTCAATGGGGTTAAGCTATGGAAATTGACCGTTTTTTTTAAAAGAAAATTTCAAAATTTTCAAATCGCTTAATATTTGACATGCATGTTTGAAATGACTAAAAATCAAGTTTCATCATGATAACCAATGTAAATAATGAACAAATTTGGTTAAAAATTAATTTTACTTCTTGTTAATTTAGCATATTGAAAAATGTTTTTAATTTCATTAGGCTATTACTTTATAGGATTTAATATAGTGACACCTCAATTTCTAGCCATTCCAACCATTCATATCAAACATTGGCCAATTTCAAAATTTTAATTTTTCATCTCAAAATAGTCAATTTCGAAAGGATAATCTGTGGAAATTGACCATTTTCACAAGAAAATTTTGAAATTTCAAATCCATTAATACTTGACATGCATGTTTGAAATGACTAAAAATTAAATTTCATCTTGGTAATCCTTGTAAGGAACAAACGTAGTTAAAATGAATTTTACAAGGTGTTATTGTAGCATGTTGAAAAATATGTTTAACTTCATTTGGCTATTATTTGTAGGGCTTAATAAGGTGAAACCTCAATTCTAGTCATTCCAAACATGCATGTCAAATATTAGGCAATTTGAAAATTTTTAACTCAAAATTGTCAATTTCAATGGGGTTAAGCTATGGAAATTGACCGTTTTTTTTAAAAGAAAATTTCAAAATTTTCAAATCGCTTAATATTTGACATGCATGTTTGAAATGACTAAAAATCAAGTTTCATCATGATAACCTATGTAAATAATGACCAAATGTGGTTAAAAATTAATTTTACTTCATGTTATTTTAGCATATTGAAAAATGTTTTTAACTTCATTAGGCTATTACTTATAGGATTTAATATAGTGACACCTCAATTTCTAGCCATTCCAAACATGCATATCAAACATTGGCCAATTTCAAAATTTTAATTTTTCATCTCAAAATAGTCAATTTCGAAAGGATAATCCGTGGAAATTGACTATTTTCACAAGAAAATTTCGAAATTTCAAATCGATTAATACTTGACATGCATGTTTGAAATGACTAAAAATTAAATTTCATCTAGGTAATCCTTGTAAGGAACAAACGTACTTAAAATGAATTTTACAAGGTGTTATTGTAGCATGTTGAAAAATATGTTTAACTTCATTTGGCTATTATTTGTAGGGCTTAATAAGGTGAAACCTCAATTTTAGTCATTCCAAACATGCATGTCAAATATTAGCCAATTTGAAAAATTTTACCTCAAAAACTTGTCAATTTCAATGGGGTTAAGCTATGGAAATCGACTATTTTTACAATAAAATTTCAAAATTTTCAAATCGGTTAATATTTGACATGCATGTTTGAAATGATTAAAAATTAAGTTTCATCATGATAACTCGTGTAAATATTTACCAAACGTGATTAAAAATCAATGTTACTCGATGTTATTTTAGCATGTTGAAAAATGTTTTTAACTTCAAATTGGCTATTATTTGAATGGCTTAACATTAAGGAACGTCAATATTTAGTCATTCCAAACATGCATGTCAAATATAAGCCAATTTGAAATTTTTAATATTTTTATCTAAAAATTGTCAATTTCCAAAAGGTTTGACCTATGGAAAACGACCATTTTCACAAGAAAATTTCGAAATTTCAAATCCATTAATACTTGACATGCATGTTTGAAATGACTAAAAATTAAATTTCATCTTGGTAATCCTTGTAAGGAACAAACGTAGTTAAAATGAATTTTACAAGGTGTTATTGTAGCATGTTGAAAAATATGTTTAACTTCATTTGGCTATTATTTGTAGGGCTTAATAAGGTGAAACCTCAATTCTAGTCATTCCAAACATGCATGTCAAATATTAGGCAATTTGAAAATTTTTAACTCAAAATTGTCAATTTCAATGGGGTTAAGCTATGGAAATTGACCGTTTTTTTGAAAAGAAAATTTCAAAATTTTCAAATCGCTTAATATTTGACATGCGTGTTTGAAATGACTAAAAATCAAGTTTCATCATGATAACCAATGTAAATAATGAACAAATTTGGTTAAAAATTAATTTTACTTCTTGTTAATTTAGCATATTAAAAAATGTTTTTAATTTCATTAGGCTATTACTTTATAGGATTTAATATAGTGAAACCTCAATTTCTAGCCATTCCAAACATTCATATCAAACATTGGCCAATTTCAAAATTTTAATTTTTCATTTCAAAATAGTCAATTTCGAAAGGATAATCCGTGGAAATTGACCATTTTCACAAGAAAATTTCGAAATTTCAAATCCATTAATACTTGACATGCATGTTTGAAATGACTAAAAATTAAATTTCATCTTGGTAATCCTTGTAAGGAACAAACGTAGTTAAAATGAATTTTACAAGGTGTTATTGTAGTATGTTGAAAAATATGTTTAACTTCATTTGGCTATTATTTGTAGGGCTTAATAAGGTGAAACCTCAATTCTAGTCATTCCAAACATGCATGTCAAATATTAGGCAATTTGAAAATTTTTAACTCAAAATTGTCAATTTCAATGGGGTTAAGCTATGGAAATTGACCGTTTTTTTTAAAAGAAAATTTCAAAATTTTCAAATCGCTTAATATTTGACATGCATGTTTGAAATGACTAAAAATCAAGTTTCATCATGATAACCTATGTAAATAATGACCAAATGTGGTTAAAAATTAATTTTACTTCATGTTATTTTAGCATATTGAAAAATGTTTTTAACTTCATTAGGCTATTACTTATAGGATTTAATATAGTGACACCTCAATTTCTAGCCATTCGAAACATGCATATCAAACATTGGCCAATTTCAAAATTTTAATTTTTCATCTCAAAATAGTCAATTTCGAAAGGATAATCTGTGGAAATTGACTATTTTCACAAGAAAATTTCGAAATTTCAAATCCATTAATACTTGACATGCATGTTTGAAATGACTAAAAATTAAATTTCATCTTGGTAATCCTTGTAAGGAACAAACGTAGTTAAAATGAATTTTACAAGGTGTTATTGTAGCATGTTGAAAAATATGTTTAACTTCATTTGGCTATTATTTGTAGGGCTTAATAAGGTGAAACCTCAATTCTAGTCATTCCAAACATGCATGTCAAATATTAGGCAATTTGAAAATTTTTAACTCAAAATTGTCAATTTCAATGGGGTTAAGCTATGGAAATTGACCGTTTTTTTTTTAAAAGAAAATTTCAAAATTTTCAAATCGCTTAATATTTGACATGCATGTTTGAAATGACTAAAAATCAAGTTTCATCATGATAACCAATGTAAATAATGAACAAATTTGGTTAAAAATTAATTTTACTTCATGTTATTTTAGCATATTGAAAAATGTTTTTAACTTCATTAGGCTATTACTTATAGGATTTAATATAGTGACACCTCAATTTCTAGCCATTCCAAACATGCATATCAAACATTGGCCAATTTCAAAATTTTAATTTTTCATCTCAAAATAGTCAATTTCGAAAGGATAATCTGTGGAAATTGACTATTTTCACAAGAAAATTTCGAAATTTCAAATCGATTAATACTTGACATGCATGTTTGAAATGACTAAAAATTAAATTTCATCTAGGTAATCCTTGTAAGGAACAAACGTACTTAAAATGAATTTTACAAGGTGTTATTGTAGCATGTTGAAAAATATGTTTAACTTCATTTGGCTATTATTTGTAGGGCTTAATAAGGTGAAACCTCAATTTTAGTCATTCCAAACATGCATGTCAAATATTAGCCAATTTGAAAAATTTTACCTCAAAAACTTGTCAATTTCAATGGGGTTAAGCTATGGAAATCGACTATTTTTACAATAAAATTTGAAAATTTTCAAATCGGTTAATATTTGACATGCATGTTTGAAATGATTAAAAATTAAGTTTCATCATGATAACTCGTGTAAATATTTACCAAACGTGATTAAAAATCAATGTTACTCGATGTTATTTTAGCATGTTGAAAAATGTTTTTAACTTCAAATTGGCTATTATTTGAATGGCTTAACATTAAGGAACGTCAATATTTAGTCATTCCAAACATGCATGTCAAATATAAGCCAATTTGAAATTTTTAATATTTTTATCTAAAAATTGTCAATTTCCAAAAGGTTTGACCTATGGAAAACGACCATTTTCACAAGAAAATTTCGAAATTTCAAATCCATTAATACTTGACATGCATGTTTGAAATGACTAAAAATTAAATTTCATCTTGGTAATCCTTGTAAGGAACAAACGTAGTTAAAATGAATTTTACAAGGTGTTATTGTAGCATGTTGAAAAATATGTTTAACTTCATTTGGCTATTATTTGTAGGGCTTAATAAGGTAAAACCTCAATTCTAGTCATTCCAAACATGCATGTCAAATATTAGGCAATTTGAAAATTTTTAACTCAAAATTGTCAATTTCAATGGGGTTAAGCTATGGAAATTGACCGTTTTTTTTAAAAGAAAATTTCAAAATTTTCAAATCGCTTAATATTTGACATGCTTGTTTGAAATGACTAAAAATCAAGTTTCATCATGATAACCTATGTAAATAATGAACAAATTTGGTAAAAAATTAATTTTACTTCTTGTTAATTTAGCATATTAAAAAATGTTTTTAATTTCATTAGGCTATTACTTTATAGGATTTAATATAGTGAAACCTCAATTTCTAGCCATTCCAAACATTCATATCAAACATTGGCCAATTTCAAAATTTTAATTTTTCATCTCAAAATAGTCAATTTCGAAAGGATAATCTGTGGAAATTGACCATTTTCACAAGAAAATTTCGAAATTTCAAATCCATTAATACTTGACATGCATGTTTGAAATGACTAAAAATTAAATTTCATCTTGGTAATCCTTGTAAGGAACAAACGTAGTTAAAATGAATTTTACAAGGTGTTATTGTAGCATGTTGAAAAATATGTTTAACTTCATTTGGCTATTATTTGTAGGGCTTAATAAGGTGAAACCTCAATTCTAGTCATTCCAAACATGCATGTCAAATATTAGGCAATTTGAAAATTTTTAACTCAAAATTGTCAATTTCAATGGGGTTAAGCTATGGAAATTGACCGTTTTTTTTAAAAGAAAATTTCAAAATTTTCAAATCGCTTAATATTTGACATGCATGTTTGAAATGACTAAAAATCAAGTTTCATCATGATAACCTATGTAAATAATGACCAAATGTGGTTAAAAATTAATTTTACTTCATGTTATTTTAGCATATTGAAAAATGTTTTTAACTTCATTAGGCTATTACTTATAGGATTTAATATAGTGACACCTCAATTTCTAGCCATTCCAAACATGCATATCAAACATTGGCCAATTTCAAAATTTTAATTTTTCATCTCAAAATAGTCAATTTCGAAAGGATAATCTGTGGAAATTGACTATTTTCACAAGAAAATTTCGAAATTTCAAATCGATTAATACTTGACATGCATGTTTGAAATGACTAAAAATTAAATTTCATCTAGGTAATCCTTGTAAGGAACAAACGTACTTAAAATGAATTTTACAAGGTGTTATTGTAGCATGTTGAAAAATATGTTTAACTTCATTTGGCTATTATTTGTAGGGCTTAATAAGGTGAAACCTCAATTTTAGTCATTCCAAACATGCATGTCAAATATTAGCCAATTTGAAAAATTTTACCTCAAAAACTTGTCAATTTCAATGGGGTTAAGCTATGGAAATCGACTATTTTTACAATAAAATTTCAAAATTTTCAAATCGGTTAATATTTGACATGCATGTTTGAAATGATTAAAAATTAAGTTTCATCATGATAACTCGTGTAAATATTTACCAAACGTGATTAAAAATCAATGTTACTCGATGTTATTTTAGCATGTTGAAAAATGTTTTTAACTTCAAATTGGCTATTATTTGAATGGCTTAACATTAAGGAACGTCAATATTTAGTCATTCCAAACATGCATGTCAAATATAAGCCAATTTGAAATTTTTAATATTTTTATCTAAAAATTGTCAATTTCCAAAAGGTTTGACCTATGGAAAACGACCATTTTCACAAGAAAATTTCGAAATTTCAAATCCATTAATACTTGACATGCATGTTTGAAATGACTAAAAATTAAATTTCATCTTGGTAATCCTTGTAAGGAACAAACGTAGTTAAAATGAATTTTACAAGGTGTTATTGTAGCATGTTGAAAAATATGTTTAACTTCATTTGGCTATTATTTGTAGGGCTTAATAAGGTGAAACCTCAATTCTAGTCATTCCAAACATGCATGTCAAATATTAGGCAATTTGAAAATTTTTAACTCAAAATTGTCAATTTCAATGGGGTTAAGCTATGGAAATTGACCGTTTTTTTTAAAAGAAAATTTCAAAATTTTCAAATCGCTTAATATTTGACATGCGTGTTTGAAATGACTAAAAATCAAGTTTCATCATGATAACCAATGTAAATAATGAACAAATTTGGTTAAAAATTAATTTTACTTCTTGTTAATTTAGCATATTAAAAAATGTTTTTAATTTCATTAGGCTATTACTTTATAGGATTTAATATAGTGAAACCTCAATTTCTAGCCATTCCAAACATTCATATCAAACATTGGCCAATTTCAAAATTTTAATTTTTCATTTCAAAATAGTCAATTTCGAAAGGATAATCTGTGGAAATTGACCATTTTCACAAGAAAATTTCGAAATTTCAAATCCATTAATACTTGACATGCATGTTTGAAATGACTAAAAATTAAATTTCATCTTGGTAATCCTTGTAAGGAACAAACGTAGTTAAAATGAATTTTACAAGGTGTTATTGTAGCATGTTGAAAAATATGTTTAACTTCATTTGGCTATTATTTGTAGGGCTTAATAAGGTGAAACCTCAATTCTAGTCATTCCAAACATGCATGTCAAATATTAGGCAATTTGAAAATTTTTAACTCAAAATTGTCAATTTCAATGGGGTTAAGCTATGGAAATTGACCGTTTTTTTTAAAAGAAAATTTCAAAATTTTCAAATCGCTTAATATTTGACATGCATGTTTGAAATGACTAAAAATCAAGTTTCATCATGATAACCTATGTAAATAATGACCAAATGTGGTTAAAAATTAATTTTACTTCATGTTATTTTAGCATATTGAAAAATGTTTTTAACTTCATTAGGCTATTACTTATAGGATTTAATATAGTGACACCTCAATTTCTAGCCATTCCAAACATGCATATCAAACATTGGCCAATTTCAAAATTTTAATTTTTCATCTCAAAATAGTCAATTTCGAAAGGATAATCTGTGGAAATTGACTATTTTCACAAGAAAATTTCGAAATTTCAAATCGATTAATACTTGACATGCATGTTTGAAATGACTAAAAATTAAATTTCATCTAGGTAATCCTTGTAAGGAACAAACGTACTTAAAATGAATTTTACAAGGTGTTATTGTAGCATGTTGAAAAATATGTTTAACTTCATTTGGCTATTATTTGTAGGGCTTAATAAGGTGAAACCTCAATTTTAGTCATTCCAAACATGCATGTCAAATATTAGCCAATTTGAAAAATTTTACCTCAAAAACTGTCAATTTCAATGGGGTTAAGCTATGGAAATCGACTATTTTTACAATAAAATTTCAAAATTTTCAAATCGGTTAATATTTGACATGCATGTTTGAAATGATTAAAAATTAAGTTTCATCATGATAACTCGTGTAAATATTTACCAAACGTGATTAAAAATCAATGTTACTCGATGTTATTTTAGCATGTTGAAAAATGTTTTTAACTTCAAATTGGCTATTATTTGAATGGCTTAACATTAAGGAACGTCAATATTTAGTCATTCCAAACATGCATGTCAAATATAAGCCAATTTGAAATTTTTAATATTTTTATCTAAAAATTGTCAATTTCCAAAAGGTTTGACCTATGGAAAACGACCATTTTCACAAGAAAATTTCGAAATTTCAAATCCATTAATACTTGACATGCATGTTTGAAATGACTAAAAATTAAATTTCATCTTGGTAATCCTTGTAAGGAACAAACGTAGTTAAAATGAATTTTACAAGGTGTTATTGTAGCATGTTGAAAAATATGTTTAACTTCATTTGGCTATTATTTGTAGGGCTTAATAAGGTAAAACCTCAATTCTAGTCATTCCAAACATGCATGTCAAATATTAGGCAATTTGAAAATTTTTAACTCAAAATTGTCAATTTCAATGGGGTTAAGCTATGGAAATTGACCGTTTTTTTTAAAAGAAAATTTCAAAATTTTCAAATCGCTTAATATTTGACATGCTTGTTTGAAATGACTAAAAATCAAGTTTCATCATGATAACCTATGTAAATAATGAACAAATTTGGTTAAAAATTAATTTTACTTCTTGTTAATTTAGCATATTAAAAAATGTTTTTAATTTCATTAGGCTATTACTTTATAGGATTTAATATAGTGAAACCTCAATTTCTAGCCATTCCAAACATTCATATCAAACATTGGCCAATTTCAAAATTTTAATTTTTCATCTCAAAATAGTCAATTTCGAAAGGATAATCTGTGGAAATTGACCATTTTCACAAGAAAATTTCGAAATTTCAAATCCATTAATACTTGACATGCATGTTTGAAATGACTAAAAATTAAATTTCATCTTGGTAATCCTTGTAAGGAACAAACGTAGTTAAAATGAATTTTACAAGGTGTTATTGTAGCATGTTGAAAAATATGTTTAACTTCATTTGGCTATTATTTGTAGGGCTTAATAAGGTGAAACCTCAATTCTAGTCATTCCAAACATGCATGTCAAATATTAGGCAATTTGAAAATTTTTAACTCAAAATTGTCAATTTCAATGGGGTTAAGCTATGGAAATTGACCGTTTTTTTTAAAAGAAAATTTCAAAATTTTCAAATCGCTTAATATTTGACATGCATGTTTGAAATGACTAAAAATCAAGTTTCATCATGATAACCTATGTAAATAATGACCAAATGTGGTTAAAAATTAATTTTACTTCATGTTATTTTAGCATATTGAAAAATGTTTTTAACTTCATTAGGCTATTACTTATAGGATTTAATATAGTGACACCTCAATTTCTAGCCATTCGAAACATGCATATCAAACATTGGCCAATTTCAAAATTTTAATTTTTCATCTCAAAATAGTCAATTTCGAAAGGATAATCCGTGGAAATTGACTATTTTCACAAGAAAATTTCGAAATTTCAAATCCATTAATACTTGACATGCATGTTTGAAATGACTAAAAATTAAATTTCATCTTGGTAATCCTTGTAAGGAACAAACGTAGTTAAAATGAATTTTACAAGGTGTTATTGTAGCATGTTGAAAAATATGTTTAACTTCATTTGGCTATTATTTGTAGGGCTTAATAAGGTGAAACCTCAATTCTAGTCATTCCAAACATGCATGTCAAATATTAGGCAATTTGAAAATTTTTAACTCAAAATTGTCAATTTCAATGGGGTTAAGCTATGGAAATTGACCGTTTTTTTTAAAAGAAAATTTCAAAATTTTCAAATCGCTTAATATTTGACATGCATGTTTGAAATGACTAAAAATCAAGTTTCATCATGATAACCTATGTAAATAATGACCAAATGTGGTTAAAAATTAATTTTACTTCATGTTATTTTAGCATATTGAAAAATGTTTTTAACTTCATTAGGCTATTACTTATAGGATTTAATATAGTGACACCTCAATTTCTAGCCATTCCAAACATGCATATCAAACATTGGCCAATTTCAAAATTTTAATTTTTCATCTCAAAATAGTCAATTTCGAAAGGATAATCTGTGGAAATTGACTATTTTCACAAGAAAATTTCGAAATTTCAAATCGATTAATACTTGACATGCATGTTTGAAATGACTAAAAATTAAATTTCATCTAGGTAATCCTTGTAAGGAACAAACGTACTTAAAATGAATTTTACAAGGTGTTATTGTAGCATGTTGAAAAATATGTTTAACTTCATTTGGCTATTATTTGTAGGGCTTAATAAGGTGAAACCTCAATTTTAGTCATTCCAAACATGCATGTCAAATATTAGCCAATTTGAAAAATTTTACCTCAAAAACTGTCAATTTCAATGGGGTTAAGCTATGGAAATCGACTATTTTTACAATAAAATTTCAAAATTTTCAAATCGGTTAATATTTGACATGCATGTTTGAAATGATTAAAAATTAAGTTTCATCATGATAACTCGTGTAAATATTTACCAAACGTGATTAAAAATCAATGTTACTCGATGTTATTTTAGCATGTTGAAAAATGTTTTTAACTTCAAATTGGCTATTATTTGAATGGCTTAACATTAAGGAACGTCAATATTTAGTCATTCCAAACATGCATGTCAAATATAAGCCAATTTGAAATTTTTAATATTTTTATCTAAAAATTGTCAATTTCCAAAAGGTTTGACCTATGGAAAACGACCATTTTCACAAGAAAATTTCGAAATTTCAAATCCATTAATACTTGACATGCATGTTTGAAATGACTAAAAATTAAATTTCATCTTGGTAATCCTTGTAAGGAACAAACGTAGTTAAAATGAATTTTACAAGGTGTTATTGTAGCATGTTGAAAAATATGTTTAACTTCATTTGGCTATTATTTGTAGGGCTTAATAAGGTGAAACCTCAATTCTAGTCATTCCAAACATGCATGTCAAATATTAGGCAATTTGAAAATTTTTAACTCAAAATTGTCAATTTCAATGGGGTTAAGCTATGGAAATTGACCGTTTTTTTTAAAAGAAAATTTCAAAATTTTCAAATCGCTTAATATTTGACATGCATGTTTGAAATGACTAAAAATCAAGTTTCATCATGATAACCTATGTAAATAATGACCAAATGTGGTTAAAAATTAATTTTACTTCATGTTATTTTAGCATATTGAAAAATGTTTTTAACTTCATTAGGCTATTACTTATAGGATTTAATATAGTGACACCTCAATTTCTAGCCATTCCAAACATGCATATCAAACATTGGCCAATTTCAAAATTTTAATTTTTCATCTCAAAATAGTCAATTTCGAAAGGATAATCTGTGGAAATTGATTATTTTCACAAGAAAATTTCGAAATTTCAAATCGATTAATACTTGACATGCATGTTTGAAATGACTAAAAATTAAATTTCATCTAGGTAATCCTTGTAAGGAACAAACGTACTTAAAATGAATTTTACAAGGTGTTATTGTAGCATGTTGAAAAATATGTTTAACTTCATTTGGCTATTATTTGTAGGGCTTAATAAGGTGAAACCTCAATTTTAGTCATTCCAAACATGCATGTCAAATATTAGCCAATTTGAAAAATTTTACCTCAAAAAGCTTGTCAATTTCAATGGGGTTAAGCTATGGAAATCGACTATTTTTACAATAAAATTTCAAAATTTTCAAATCGGTTAATATTTGACATGCATGTTTGAAATGATTAAAAATTAAGTTTCATCATGATAACTCGTGTAAATATTTACCAAACGTGATTAAAAATCAATGTTACTCGATGTTATTTTAGCATGTTGAAAAATGTTTTTAACTTCAAATTGGCTATTATTTGAATGGCTTAACATTAAGGAACGTCAATATTTAGTCATTCCAAACATGCATGTCAAATATAAGCCAATTTGAAATTTTTAATATTTTTATCTAAAAATTGTCAATTTCCAAAAGGTTTGACCTATGGAAAACGACCATTTTCACAAGAAAATTTCGAAATTTCAAATCCATTAATACTTGACATGCATGTTTGAAATGACTAAAAATTAAATTTCATCTTGGTAATCCTTGTAAGGAACAAACGTAGTTAAAATGAATTTTACAAGGTGTTATTGTAGCATGTTGAAAAATATGTTTAACTTCATTTGGCTATTATTTGTAGGGCTTAATAAGGTGAAACCTCAATTCTAGTCATTCCAAACATGCATGTCAAATATTAGGCAATTTGAAAATTTTTAACTCAAAATTGTCAATTTCAATGGGGTTAAGCTATGGAAATTGACCGTTTTTTTTAAAAGAAAATTTCAAAATTTTCAAATCGCTTAATATTTGACATGCATGTTTGAAATGACTAAAAATCAAGTTTCATCATGATAACCTATGTAAATAATGACCAAATGTGGTTAAAAATTAATTTTACTTCATGTTATTTTAGCATATTGAAAAATGTTTTTAACTTCATTAGGCTATTACTTATAGGATTTAATATAGTGACACCTCAATTTCTAGCCATTCCAAACATGCATATCAAACATTGGCCAATTTCAAAATTTTAATTTTTCATCTCAAAATAGTCAATTTCGAAAGGATAATCTGTGGAAATTGATTATTTTCACAAGAAAATTTCGAAATTTCAAATCGATTAATACTTGACATGCATGTTTGAAATGACTAAAAATTAAATTTCATCTAGGTAATCCTTGTAAGGAACAAACGTACTTAAAATGAATTTTACAAGGTGTTATTGTAGCATGTTGAAAAATATGTTTAACTTCATTTGGCTATTATTTGTAGGGCTTAATAAGGTGAAACCTCAATTTTAGTCATTCCAAACATGCATGTCAAATATTAGCCAATTTGAAAAATTTTACCTCAAAAAGCTCGTCAATTTCAATGGGGTTAAGCTATGGAAATCGACTATTTTTACAATAAAATTTCAAAATTTTCAAATCGGTTAATATTTGACATGCATGTTTGAAATGATTAAAAATTAAGTTTCATCATGATAACTCGTGTAAATATTTACCAAACGTGATTAAAAATCAATGTTACTCGATGTTATTTTAGCATGTTGAAAAATGTTTTTAACTTCAAATTGGCTATTATTTGAATGGCTTAACATTAAGGAACGTCAATATTTAGTCATTCCAAACATGCATGTCAAATATAAGCCAATTTGAAATTTTTAATATTTTTATCTAAAAATTGTCAATTTCCAAAAGGTTTGACCTATGGAAAACGACCATTTTCACAAGAAAATTTCGAAATTTCAAATCCATTAATACTTGACATGCATGTTTGAAATGACTAAAAATTAAATTTCATCTTGGTAATCCTTGTAAGGAACAAACGTAGTTAAAATGAATTTTACAAGGTGTTATTGTAGCATGTTGAAAAATATGTTTAACTTCATTTGGCTATTATTTGTAGGGCTTAATAAGGTGAAACCTCAATTCTAGTCATTCCAAACATGCATGTCAAATATTAGGCAATTTGAAAATTTTTAACTCAAAATTGTCAATTTCAATGGGGTTAAGCTATGGAAATTGACCGTTTTTTTTAAAAGAAAATTTCAAAATTTTCAAATCGCTTAATATTTGACATGCGTGTTTGAAATGACTAAAAATCAAGTTTCATCATGATAACCAATGTAAATAATGAACAAATTTGGTTAAAAATTAATTTTACTTCTTGTTAATTTAGCATATTAAAAAATGTTTTTAATTTCATTAGGCTATTACTTTATAGGATTTAATATAGTGAAACCTCAATTTCTAGCCATTCCAAACATTCATATCAAACATTGGCCAATTTCAAAATTTTAATTTTTCATTTCAAAATAGTCAATTTCGAAAGGATAATCTGTGGAAATTGACCATTTTCACAAGAAAATTTCGAAATTTCAAATCCATTAATACTTGACATGCATGTTTGAAATGACTAAAAATTAAATTTCATCTTGGTAATCCTTGTAAGGAACAAACGTAGTTAAAATGAATTTTACAAGGTGTTATTGTAGCATGTTGAAAAATATGTTTAACTTCATTTGGCTATTATTTGTAGGGCTTAATAAGGTGAAACCTCAATTCTAGTCATTCCAAACATGCATGTCAAATATTAGGCAATTTGAAAATTTTTAACTCAAAATTGTCAATTTCAATGGGGTTAAGCTATGGAAATTGACCGTTTTTTTTAAAAGAAAATTTCAAAATTTTCAAATCGCTTAATATTTGACATGCATGTTTGAAATGACTAAAAATCAAGTTTCATCATGATAACCTATGTAAATAATGAACAAATGTGGTTAAAAATTAATTTTACTTCATGTTATTTTAGCATATTGAAAAATGTTTTTAACTTCATTAGGCTATTACTTATAGGATTTAATATAGTGACACCTCAATTTCTAGCCATTCCAAACATGCATATCAAACATTGGCCAATTTCAAAATTTTAATTTTTCATCTCAAAATAGTCAATTTCGAAAGGATAATCTGTGGAAATTGACTATTTTCACAAGAAAATTTCGAAATTTCAAATCGATTAATACTTGACATGCATGTTTGAAATGACTAAAAATTAAATTTCATCTAGGTAATCCTTGTAAGGAACAAACGTACTTAAAATGAATTTTACAAGGTGTTATTGTAGCATGTTGAAAAATATGTTTAACTTCATTTGGCTATTATTTGTAGGGCTTAATAAGGTGAAACCTCAATTTTAGTCATTCCAAACATGCATGTCAAATATTAGCCAATTTGAAAAATTTTACCTCAAAAACTCGTCAATTTCAATGGGGTTAAGCTATGGAAATCGACTATTTTTACAATAAAATTTCAAAATTTTCAAATCGGTTAATATTTGACATGCATGTTTGAAATGATTAAAAATTAAGTTTCATCATGATAACTCGTGTAAATATTTACCAAACGTGATTAAAAATCAATGTTACTCGATGTTATTTTAGCATGTTGAAAAATGTTTTTAACTTCAAATTGGCTATTATTTGAATGGCTTAACATTAAGGAACGTCAATATTTAGTCATTCCAAACATGCATGTCAAATATAAGCCAATTTGAAATTTTTAATATTTTTATCTAAAAATTGTCAATTTCCAAAAGGTTTGACCTATGGAAAACGACCATTTTCACAAGAAAATTTCGAAATTTCAAATCCATTAATACTTGACATGCATGTTTGAAATGACTAAAAATTAAATTTCATCTTGGTAATCCTTGTAAGGAACAAACGTAGTTAAAATGAATTTTACAAGGTGTTATTGTAGCATGTTGAAAAATATGTTTAACTTCATTTGGCTATTATTTGTAGGGCTTAATAAGGTAAAACCTCAATTCTAGTCATTCCAAACATGCATGTCAAATATTAGGCAATTTGAAAATTTTTAACTCAAAATTGTCAATTTCAATGGGGTTAAGCTATGGAAATTGACCGTTTTTTTTAAAAGAAAATTTCAAAATTTTCAAATCGCTTAATATTTGACATGCTTGTTTGAAATGACTAAAAATCAAGTTTCATCATGATAACCTATGTAAATAATGAACAAATTTGGTTAAAAATTAATTTTACTTCTTGTTAATTTAGCATATTAAAAAATGTTTTTAATTTCATTAGGCTATTACTTTATAGGATTTAATATAGTGAAACCTCAATTTCTAGCCATTCCAAACATTCATATCAAACATTGGCCAATTTCAAAATTTTAATTTTTCATCTCAAAATAGTCAATTTCGAAAGGATAATCTGTGGAAATTGACCATTTTCACAAGAAAATTTCGAAATTTCAAATCCATTAATACTTGACATGCATGTTTGAAATGACTAAAAATTAAATTTCATCTTGGTAATCCTTGTAAGGAACAAACGTAGTTAAAATGAATTTTACAAGGTGTTATTGTAGCATGTTGAAAAATATGTTTAACTTCATTTGGCTATTATTTCTAGGGCTTAATAAGGTGAAACCTCAATTCTAGTCATTCCAAACATGCATGTCAAATATTAGGCAATTTGAAAATTTTTAACTCAAAATTGTCAATTTCAATGGGGTTAAGCTATGGAAATTGACCGTTTTTTTTAAAAGAAAATTTCAAAATTTTCAAATCGCTTAATATTTGACATGCATGTTTGAAATGACTAAAAATCAAGTTTCATCATGATAACCTATGTAAATAATGACCAAATGTGGTTAAAAATTAATTTTACTTCATGTTATTTTAGCATATTGAAAAATGTTTTTAACTTCATTAGGCTATTACTTATAGGATTTAATATAGTGACACCTCAATTTCTAGCCATTCCAAACATGCATATCAAACATTGGCCAATTTCAAAATTTTAATTTTTCATCTCAAAATAGTCAATTTCGAAAGGATAATCTGTGGAAATTGACCATTTTCACAAGAAAATTTCGAAATTTCAAATCCATTAATACTTGACATGCATGTTTGAAATGACTAAAAATTAAATTTCATCTAGGTAATCGTTGTAAGGAACAAACGTAGTTAAAATGAATTTTACAAGGTGTTATTGTAGCATGTTGAAAAATATGTTTAACTTCATTTGGCTATTATTTGTAGGGCTTAATAAGGTGAAACCTCAATTCTAGTCATTCCAAACATGCATGTCAAATATTAGGCAATTTGAAAATTTTTAACTCAAAATTGTCAATTTCAATGGGGTTAAGCTATGGAAATTGACCGTTTTTTTTAAAAGAAAATTTCAAAATTTTCAAATCGCTTAATATTTGACATGCGTGTTTGAAATGACTAAAAATCAAGTTTCATCATGATAACCAATGTAAATAATGAACAAATTTGGTTAAAAATTAATTTTACTTCTTGTTAATTTAGCATATTAAAAAATGTTTTTAATTTCATTAGGCTATTACTTTATAGGATTTAATATAGTGAAACCTCAATTTCTAGCCATTCCAAACATTCATATCAAACATTGGCCAATTTCAAAATTTTAATTTTTCATCTCAAAATAGTCAATTTCGAAAGGATAATCTGTGGAAATTGACCATTTTCACAAGAAAATTTCGAAATTTCAAATCCATTAATACTTGACATGCATGTTTGAAATGACTAAAAATTAAATTTCATCTTGGTTATCCTTGTAAGGAACAAACGTAGTTAAAATGAATTTTACAAGGTGTTATTGTAGCATGTTGAAAAATATGTTTAACTTCATTTGGCTATTATTTGTAGGGCTTAATAAGGTGAAACCTCAATTCTAGTCATTCCAAACATGCATGTCAAATATTAGGCAATTTGAAAATTTTTAACTCAAAATTGTCAATTTCAATGGGGTTAAGCTATGGAAATTGACCGTTTTTTTTAAAAGAAAATTTCAAAATTTTCAAATCGCTTAATATTTGACATGCATGTTTGAAATGACTAAAAATCAAGTTTCATCATGATAACCTATGTAAATAATGACCAAATGTGGTTAAAAATTAATTTTACTTCATGTTATTTTAGCATATTGAAAAATGTTTTTAACTTCATTAGGCTATTACTTATAGGATTTAATATAGTGACACCTCAATTTCTAGCCATTCCAAACATGCATATCAAACATTGGCCAATTTCAAAATTTTAATTTTTCATCTCAAAATAGTCGATTTCGAAAGGATAATCTGTGGAAATTGACTATTTTCACAAGAAAATTTTGAAATTTCAAATCGATTAATACTTGACATGCATGTTTGAAATGACTAAAAATTAAATTTCATCTAGGTAAACCTTGTAAGGAACAAACGTACTTAAAATGAATTTTACAAGGTGTTATTGTAGCATGTTGAAAAATATGTTTAACTTCATTTGGCTATTATTTGTAGGGCTTAATAAGGTGAAACCTCAATTTTAGTCATTCCAAACATGCATGTCAAATATTAGCCAATTTGAAAAATTTTACCTCAAAAACTGTCAATTTCAATGGGGTTAAGCTATGGAAATCGACTATTTTTACAATAAAATTTCAAAATTTTCAAATCGGTTAATATTTGACATGCATGTTTGAAATGATTAAAAATTAAGTTTCATCATGATAACTCGTGTAAATATTTACCAAACGTGATTAAAAATCAATGTTACTCGATGTTATTTTAGCATGTTGAAAAATGTTTTTAACTTCAAATTGGCTATTATTTGAATGGCTTAACATTAAGGAACGTCAATATTTAGTCATTCCAAACATGCATGTCAAATATAAGCCAATTTGAAATTTTTAATATTTTTATCTAAAAATTGTCAATTTCCAAAAGGTTTGACCTATGGAAAACGACCATTTTCACAAGAAAATTTCGAAATTTCAAATCCATTAATACTTGACATGCATGTTTGAAATGACTGAAAATTAAATTTCATCTTGGTAATCCTTGTAAGGAACAAACGTAGTTAAAATGAATTTTACAAGGTGTTATTGTAGCATGTTGAAAAATATGTTTAACTTCATTTGGCTATTATTTGTAGGGCTTAATAAGGTGAAACCTCAATTCTAGTCATTCCAAACATGCATGTCAAATATTAGGCAATTTGAAAAATTTTAACTCAAAATTGTCAATTTCAATGGGGTTAAGCTATGGAAATTGACCGTTTTTTTTAAAAGAAAATTTCAAAATTTTCAAATCGCTTAATATTTGACATGCGTGTTTGAAATGACTAAAAATCAAGTTTCATCATGATAACCAATGTAAATAATGAACAAATTTGGTTAAAAATTAATTTTACTTCTTGTTAATTTAGCATATTAAAAAATGTTTTTAATTTCATTAGGCTATTACTTTATAGGATTTAATATAGTGAAACCTCAATTTCTAGCCATTCCAAACATTCATATCAAACATTGGCCAATTTCAAAATATTAATTTTTCATCTCAAAATAGTCAATTTCGAAAGGATAATCTGTGGAAATTGACTATTTTCACAAGAAAATTTCGAAATTTCAAATCCATTAATACTTGACATGCATGTTTGAAATGACTAAAAATTAAATTTCATCTTGGTAATCCTTGTAAGGAACAAACGTAGTTAAAATGAATTTTACAAGGTGTTATTGTAGCATGTTGAAAAATATGTTTAACTTCATTTGGCTATTATTTGTAGGGCTTAATAAGGTGAAACCTCAATTTTAGTCATTCCAAACATGCATGTCAAATATTAGCCAATTTTAAAAATTTTACCTCAAAAACTCGTCAATTTCAATGGGGTTAAGCTATGGAAATCGACTATTTTTACAATAAAATTTCAAAATTTTCAAATCGGTTAATATTTGACATGCATGTTTGAAATGATTAAAAATTAAGTTTCATCATGATAACTCGTGTAAATATTTACCAAACGTGATTAAAAATCAATGTTACTCGATGTTATTTTAGCATGTTGAAAAATGTTTTTAACTTCAAATTGGCTATTATTTGAATGGCTTAACATTAAGGAACGTCAATATTTAGTCATTCCAAACATGCATGTCAAATATAAGCCAATTTGAAATTTTTAATATTTTTATCTAAAAATTGTCAATTTCCAAAAGGTTTGACGTATGGAAAACGACCATTTTCACAAGAAAATTTCGAAATTTCAAATCCATTAATACTTGACATGCATGTTTGAAATGACTAAAAATTAAATTTCATCTTGGTAATCCTTGTAAGGAACAAACGTAGTTAAAATGAATTTTACAAGGTGTTATTAGTAGCATGTTGAAAAATATGTTTAACTTCATTTGGCTATTATTTGTAGGGCTTAATAAGGTGAAACCTCAATTCTAGTCATTCCAAACATGCATGTCAAATATTAGGCAATTTGAAAATTTTTAACTCAAAATTGTCAATTTCAATGGGGTTAAGCTATGGAAATTGACCGTTATTTTTAAAAGAAAATTTCAAAATTTTCAAATCGCTTAATATTTGACATGCGTGTTTGAAATGACTAAAAATCAAGTTTCATCATGATAACCAATGTAAATAATGAACAAATTTGGTTAAAAATTAATTTTACTTCTTGTTAATTTTGCATATTAAAAAATGTTTTTAATTTCATTAGGCTATTACTTTATAGGATTTAATATAGTGAAACCTCAATTTCTAGCCATTCCAAACATTCATATCAAACATTGGCCAATTTCAAAATTTTAATTTTTCATCTCAAAATAGTCAATTTCGAAAGGATAATCGTGGAAATTGACCATTTTCACAAGAAAATTTCGAAATTTCAAATCCATTAATACTTGACATGCATGTTTGAAATGACTAAAAATTAAATTTCATCTTGGTAATCCTTGTAAGGAACAAACGTAGTTAAAATGAATTTTACAAGGTGTTATTGTAGCATGTTGAAAAATATGTTTAACTTCATTTGGCTATTATTTGTAGGGCTTAATAAGGTGAAACCTCAATTCTAGTCATTCCAAACATGCATGTCAAATATTAGGCAATTTGAAAATTTTTAACTCAAAATTGTCAATTTCAATGGGGTTAAGCTATGGAAATTGACCGTTTTTTTTAAAAGAAAATTTCAAAATTTTCAAATCGCTTAATATTTGACATGCATGTTTGAAATGACTAAAAATCAAGTTTCATCATGATAACCTATGTAAATAATGACCAAATGTGGTTAAAAATTAATTTTACTTCATGTTATTTTAGCATATTGAAAAATGTTTTTAACTTCATTAGGCTATTACTTATAGGATTTAATATAGTGACACCTCAATTTCTAGCCATTCCAAACATGCATATCAAACATTGGCCAATTTCAAAATTTTAATTTTTCATCTCAAAATAGTCGATTTCGAAAGGATAATCTGTGGAAATTGACTATTTTCACAAGAAAATTTTGAAATTTCAAATCGATTAATACTTGACATGCATGTTTGAAATGACTAAAAATTAAATTTCATCTAGGTAAACCTTGTAAGGAACAAACGTACTTAAAATGAATTTTACAAGGTGTTATTGTAGCATGTTGAAAAATATGTTTAACTTCATTTGGCTATTATTTGTAGGGCTTAATAAGGTGAAACCTCAATTTTAGTCATTCCAAACATGCATGTCAAATATTAGCCAATTTGAAAAATTTTACCTCAAAAACTGTCAATTTCAATGGGGTTAAGCTATGGAAATCGACTATTTTTACAATAAAATTTCAAAATTTTCAAATCGGTTAATATTTGACATGCATGTTTGAAATGATTAAAAATTAAGTTTCATCATGATAACTCGTGTAAATATTTACCAAACGTGATTAAAAATCAATGTTACTCGATGTTATTTTAGCATGTTGAAAAATGTTTTTAACTTCAAATTGGCTATTATTTGAATGGCTTAACATTAAGGAACGTCAATATTTAGTCATTCCAAACATGCATGTCAAATATAAGCCAATTTGAAATTTTTAATATTTTTATCTAAAAATTGTCAATTTCCAAAAGGTTTGACCTATGGAAAACGACCATTTTCACAAGAAAATTTCGAAATTTCAAATCCATTAATACTTGACATGCATGTTTGAAATGACTGAAAATTAAATTTCATCTTGGTAATCCTTGTAAGGAACAAACGTAGTTAAAATGAATTTTACAAGGTGTTATTGTAGCATGTTGAAAAATATGTTTAACTTCATTTGGCTATTATTTGTAGGGCTTAATAAGGTGAAACCTCAATTCTAGTCATTCCAAACATGCATGTCAAATATTAGGCAATTTGAAAAATTTTAACTCAAAATTGTCAATTTCAATGGGGTTAAGCTATGGAAATTGACCGTTTTTTTTAAAAGAAAATTTCAAAATTTTCAAATCGCTTAATATTTGACATGCGTGTTTGAAATGACTAAAAATCAAGTTTCATCATGATAACCAATGTAAATAATGAACAAATTTGGTTAAAAATTAATTTTACTTCTTGTTAATTTAGCATATTAAAAAATGTTTTTAATTTCATTAGGCTATTACTTTATAGGATTTAATATAGTGAAACCTCAATTTCTAGCCATTCCAAACATTCATATCAAACATTGGCCAATTTCAAAATATTAATTTTTCATCTCAAAATAGTCAATTTCGAAAGGATAATCTGTGGAAATTGACCATTTTCACAAGAAAATTTCGAAATTTCAAATCCATTAATACTTGACATGCATGTTTGAAATGACTAAAAATTAAATTTCATCTTGGTAATCCTTGTAAGGAACAAACGTAGTTAAAATGAATTTTACAAGGTGTTATTGTAGCATGTTGAAAAATATGTTTAACTTCATTTGGCTATTATTTGTAGGGCTTAATAAGGTGAAACCTCAATTCTAGTCATTCCAAACATGCATGTCAAATATTAGGCAATTTGAAAATTTTTAACTCAAAATTGTCAATTTCAATGGGGTTAAGCTATGGAAATTGACCGTTTTTTTTAAAAGAAAATTTCAAAATTTTCAAATCGCTTAATATTTGACATGCATGTTTGAAATGACTAAAAATCAAGTTTCATCATGATAACCTATGTAAATAATGACCAAATGTGGTTAAAAATTAATTTTACTTCATGTTATTTTAGCATATTGAAAAATGTTTTTAACTTCATTAGGCTATTACTTATAGGATTTAATATAGTGACACCTCAATTTCTAGCCATTCCAAACATGCATATCAAACATTGGCCAATTTCAAAATTTTAATTTTTCATCTCAAAATAGTCGATTTCGAAAGGATAATCTGTGGAAATTGACTATTTTCACAAGAAAATTTTGAAATTTCAAATCGATTAATACTTGACATGCATGTTTGAAATGACTAAAAATTAAATTTCATCTAGGTAAACCTTGTAAGGAACAAACGTACTTAAAATGAATTTTACAAGGTGTTATTGTAGCATGTTGAAAAATATGTTTAACTTCATTTGGCTATTATTTGTAGGGCTTAATAAGGTGAAACCTCAATTTTAGTCATTCCAAACATGCATGTCAAATATTAGCCAATTTGAAAAATTTTACCTCAAAAACTGTCAATTTCAATGGGGTTAAGCTATGGAAATCGACTATTTTTACAATAAAATTTCAAAATTTTCAAATCGGTTAATATTTGACATGCATGTTTGAAATGATTAAAAATTAAGTTTCATCATGATAACTCGTGTAAATATTTACCAAACGTGATTAAAAATCAATGTTACTCGATGTTATTTTAGCATGTTGAAAAATGTTTTTAACTTCAAATTGGCTATTATTTGAATGGCTTAACATTAAGGAACGTCAATATTTAGTCATTCCAAACATGCATGTCAAATATAAGCCAATTTGAAATTTTTAATATTTTTATCTAAAAATTGTCAATTTCCAAAAGGTTTGACCTATGGAAAACGACCATTTTCCCAAGAAAATTTCGAAATTTCAAATCCATTAATACTTGACATGCATGTTTGAAATGACTGAAAATTAAATTTCATCTTGGTAATCCTTGTAAGGAACAAACGTAGTTAAAATGAATTTTACAAGGTGTTATTGTAGCATGTTGAAAAATATGTTTAACTTCATTTGGCTATTATTTGTAGGGCTTAATAAGGTGAAACCTCAATTCTAGTCATTCCAAACATGCATGTCAAATATTAGGCAATTTGAAAAATTTTAACTCAAAATTGTCAATTTCAATGGGGTTAAGCTATGGAAATTGACCGTTTTTTTTAAAAGAAAATTTCAAAATTTTCAAATCGCTTAATATTTGACATGCGTGTTTGAAATGACTAAAAATCAAGTTTCATCATGATAACCAATGTAAATAATGAACAAATTTGGTTAAAAATTAATTTTACTTCTTGTTAATTTAGCATATTAAAAAATGTTTTTAATTTCATTAGGCTATTACTTTATAGGATTTAATATAGTGAAACCTCAATTTCTAGCCATTCCAAACATTCATATCAAACATTGGCCAATTTCAAAATATTAATTTTTCATCTCAAAATAGTCAATTTCGAAAGGATAATCATGGAAATTGACTATTTTCACAAGAAAATTTCGAAATTTCAAATCCATTAATACTTGACATGCATGTTTGAAATGACTAAAAATTAAATTTCATCTTGGTAATCCTTGTAAGGAACAAACGTAGTTAAAATGAATTTTACAAGGTGTTATTGTAGCATGTTGAAAAATATGTTTAACTTCATTTGGCTATTATTTGTAGGGCTTAATAAGGTGAAATCTCAATTTTAGTCATTCCAAACATGCATGTCAAATATTAGCCAATTTTAAAAATTTTACCTCAAAAACTGTCAATTTCAATGGGGTTAAGCTATGGAAATCGACTATTTTTACAATAAAATTTCAAAATTTTCAAATCGGTTAATATTTGACATGCATGTTTGAAATGATTAAAAATTAAGTTTCATCATGATAACTCGTGTAAATATTTACCAAACGTGATTAAAAATCAATGTTACTCGATGTTATTTTAGCATGTTGAAAAATGTTTTTAACTTCAAATTTGCTATTATTTGAATGGCTTAACATTAAGGAACGTCAATATTTAGTCATTCCAAACATGCATGTCAAATATAAGCCAATTTGAAATTTTTAATATTTTTATCTAAAAATTGTCAATTTCCAAAAGGTTTGACCTATGGAAAACGACCATTTTCACAAGAAAATTTCGAAATTTCAAATCCATTAATACTTGACATGCATATTTGAAATGACTAAAAATTAAATTTCATCTTGGTAATCCTTGTAAGGAACAAACGTAGTTAAAATGAATTTTACAAGGTGTTATTGTAGCATGTTGAAAAATATGTTTAACTTCATTTGGCTATTATTTGTAGGGCTTAATAAGGTGAAACCTCAATTCTAGTCATTCCAAACATGCATGTCAAATATTAGGCAATTTGAAAATTTTTAACTCAAAATTGTCAATTTCAATGGGGTTAAGCTATGGAAATTGACCGTTATTTTTAAAAGAAAATTTCAAAATTTTCAAATCGCTTAATATTTGACATGCGTGTTTGAAATGACTAAAAATCAAGTTTCATCATGATAACCAATGTAAATAATGAACAAATTTGGTTAAAAATTAATTTTACTTCTTGTTAATTTTGCATATTAAAAAATGTTTTTAATTTCATTAGGCTATTACTTTATAGGATTTAATATAGTGAAACCTCAATTTCTAGCCATTCCAAACATTCATATCAAACATTGGCCAATTTCAAAATTTTAATTTTTCATCTCAAAATAGTCAATTTCGAAAGGATAATCTGTGGAAATTGACCATTTTCACAAGAAAATTTCGAAATTTCAAATCCATTAATACTTGACATGCATGTTTGAAATGACTAAAAATTAAATTTCATCTTGGTAATCCTTGTAAGGAACAAACGTAGTTAAAATGAATTTTACAAGGTGTTATTGTAGCATGTTGAAAAATATGTTTAACTTCATTTGGCTATTATTTGTAGGGCTTAATAAGGTAAAACCTCAATTCTAGTCATTCCAAACATGCATGTCAAATATTAGGCAATTTGAAAATTTTTAACTCAAAACTGTCAATTTCAATGGGGTTAAGCTATGGAAATTGACCGTTTTTTTTAAAAGAAAATTTCAAAATTTTCAAATCGCTTAATATTTGACATGCATGTTTGAAATGACTAAAAATCAAGTTTCATCATGATAACCTATGTAAATAATGAACAAATTTGGTTAAAAATTAATTTTACTTCATGTTAATTTAGCATATTAAAAAATGTTTTTAACTTCATTAGGCTATTACTTTATAGGATTTAATATAGTGAAACCTCAATTTCTAGCCATTCCAAACATTCATATCAAACATTGGCCAATTTCAAAATTTTAATTTTTCATCTCAAAATAGTCAATTTCGAAAGGATAATCTGTGGAAATTGACCATTTTCACAAGAAAATTTCGAAATTTCAAATCCATTAATACTTGACATGCATGTTTGAAATGACTAAAAATAAAATTTCATCTTGGTAATCCTTGTAAGGAACAAACGTAGTTAAAATGAATTTTACAAGGTGTTATTGTAGCATGTTGAAAAATATGTTTAACTTCATTTGGCTATTATTTGTAGGGCTTAATAAGGTGAAACCTCAATTCTAGTCATTCCAAACATGCATGTCAAATATTAGGCAATTTGAAAATTTTTAACTCAAAATTGTCAATTTCAATGGGGTTAAGCTATGGAAATTGACCGTTTTTTTTAAAAGAAAATTTCAAAATTTTCAAATCGCTTAATATTTGACATGCATGTTTGAAATGAGTAAAAATCAAGTTTCATCATGATAACCTATGTAAATAATGACCAAATGTGGTTAAAAATTAATTTTACTTCATGTTATTTTAGCATATTGAAAAATGTTTTTAACTTCATTAGGCTATTACTTATAGGATTTAATATAGTGACACCTCAATTTCTAGCCATTCCAAACATGCATATCAAACATTGGCCAATTTCAAAATTTTAATTTTTCATCTCAAAATAGTCAATTTCGAAAGGATAATACTGTGGAAATTGACTATTTTCACAAGAAAATTTCGAAATTTCAAATCCATTAATACTTGACATGCATGTTTGAAATGACTAAAAATTAAATTTCATCTTGGTAATCCTTGTAAGGAACAAACGTAGTTAAAATGAATTTTACAAGGTGTTATTGTAGCATGTTGAAAAATATGTTTAACTTCATTTGGCTATTATTTGTAGGGCTTAATAAGGTGAAACCTCAATTCTAGTCATTCCAAACATGCATGTCAAATATTAGGCAATTTGAAAATTTTTAACTCAAAATTGTCAATTTCAATAGGGTTAAGCTATGGAAATTGACCGTTTTTTTTAAAAGAAAATTTCAAAATTTTCAAATCGCTTAATATTTGACATGCATGTTTGAAATGACTAAAAATCAAGTTTCATCATGATAACCTATGTAAATAATGACCAAATGTGGTTAAAAATTAATTTTACTTCATGTTATTTTAGCATATTGAAAAATGTTTTTAACTTCATTAGGCTATTACTTATAGGATTTAATATAGTGACACCTCAATTTCTAGCCATTCCAAACATGCATATCAAACATTGGCCAATTTTAAAATTTTAATTTTTCATCTCAAAATAGTCAATTTCGAAAGGATAATCTGTGGAAATTGACTATTTTCACAAGAAAATTTCGAAATTTCAAATCGATTAATACTTGACATGCATGTTTGAAATGACTAAAAATTAAATTTCATCTAGGTAATCCTTGTAAGGAACAAACGTACTTAAAATGAATTTTACAAGGTGTTATTGTAGCATGTTGAAAAATATGTTTAACTTCATTTGGCTATTATTTGTAGGGCTTAATAAGGTGAAACCTCAATTTTAGTCATTCCAAACATGCATGTCAAATATTAGCCAATTTGAAAGATTTTACCTCAAAAACTCGTCAATTTCAATGGGGTTAAGCTATGGAAATCGACTATTTTTACAATAAAATTTCAAAATTTTCAAATCGGTTAATATTTGACATGCATGTTTGAAATGATTAAAAATTAAGTTTCATCATGATAACTCGTGTAAATATTTACCAAACGTGATTAAAAATCAATGTTACTCGATGTTATTTTAGCATGTTGAAAAATGTTTTTAACTTCAAATTGGCTATTATTTGAATGGCTTAACATTAAGGAACGTCAATATTTAGTCATTCCAAACATGCATGTCAAATATAAGCCAATTTGAAATTTTTAATATTTTTATCTAAAAATTGTCAATTTCCAAAAGGTTTGACCTATGGAAAACGACCATTTTCACAAGAAAATTTCGAAATTTCAAATCCATTTATACTTGACATGCATGTTTGAAATGACTAAAAATTAAATTTCATCTTGGTAATCCTTGTAAGGAACAAACGTAGTTAAAATGAATTTTACAAGGTGTTATTGTAGCATGTTGAAAAATATGTTTAACTTCATTTGGCTATTATTTGTAAGGCTTAATAAGGTGAAACCTCAATTCTAGTCATTCCAAACATGCATGTCAAATATTAGGCAATTTGAAAATTTTTAACTCAAAATTGTCAATTTCAATGGGGTTAAGCTATGGAAATTGACCGTTTTTTTTAAAAGAAAATTTCAAAATTTTCAAATCGCTTAATATTTGACATGCATGTTTGAAATGAGTAAAAATCAAGTTTCATCATGATAACCTATGTAAATAATGACCAAATGTGGTTAAAAATTAATTTTACTTCATGTTATTTTAGCATATTGAAAAATGTTTTTAACTTCATTAGGCTATTACTTATAGGATTTAATATAGTGACACCTCAATTTCTAGCCATTCCAAACATGCATATCAAACATTGGCCAATTTCAAAATTTTAATTTTTCATCTCAAAATAGTCAATTTCGAAAGGATAATCTGTGGAAATTGACTATTTTCACAAGAAAATTTCGAAATTTCAAATCCATTAATACTTGACATGCATGTTTGAAATGACTAAAAATTAAATTTCATCTTGGTAATCCTTGTAAGGAACAAACGTAGTTAAAATGAATTTTACAAGGTGTTATTGTAGCATGTTGAAAAATATGTTTAACTTCATTTGGCTATTATTTGTAGGGCTTAATAAGGTGAAACCTCAATTCTAGTCATTCCAAACATGCATGTCAAATATTAGGCAATTTGAAAATTTTTAACTCAAAATTGTCAATTTCAATGGGGTTAAGCTATGGAAATTGACCGTTTTTTTTAAAAGAAAATTTCAAAATTTTCAAATCGCTTAATATTTGACATGCATGTTTGAAATGACTAAAAATCAAGTTTCATCATGATAACCTATGTAAATAATGACCAAATGTGGTTAAAAATTAATTTTACTTCATGTTATTTTAGCATATTGAAAAATGTTTTTAACTTCATTAGGCTATTACTTATAGGATTTAATATAGTGACACCTCAATTTCTAGCCATTCCAAACATGCATATCAAACATTGGCCAATTTTAAAATTTTAATTTTTCATCTCAAAATAGTCAATTTCGAAAGGATAATCTGTGGAAATTGACTATTTTCACAAGAAAATTTCGAAATTTCAAATCGATTAATACTTGACATGCATGTTTGAAATGACTAAAAATTAAATTTCATCTAGGTAATCCTTGTAAGGAACAAACGTACTTAAAATGAATTTTACAAGGTGTTATTGTAGCATGTTGAAAAATATGTTTAACTTCATTTGGCTATTATTTGTAGGGCTTAATAAGGTGAAACCTCAATTTTAGTCATTCCAAACATGCATGTCAAATATTAGCCAATTTGAAAAATTTTACCTCAAAAACTCGTCAATTTCAATGGGGTTAAGCTATGGAAATCGACTATTTTTACAATAAAATTTCAAAATTTTCAAATCGGTTAATATTTGACATGCATGTTTGAAATGATTAAAAATTAAGTTTCATCATGATAACTCGTGTAAATATTTACCAAACGTGATTAAAAATCAATGTTACTCGATGTTATTTTAGCATGTTGAAAAATGTTTTTAACTTCAAATTGGCTATTATTTGAATGGCTTAACATTAAGGAACGTCAATATTTAGTCATTCCAAACATGCATGTCAAATATAAGCCAATTTGAAATTTTTAATATTTTTATCTAAAAATTGTCAATTTCCAAAAGGTTTGACCTATGGAAAACGACCATTTTCACAAGAAAATTTCGAAATTTCAAATCCATTTATACTTGACATGCATGTTTGAAATGACTAAAAATTAAATTTCATCTTGGTAATCCTTGTAAGGAACAAACGTAGTTAAAATGAATTTTACAAGGTGTTATTGTAGCATGTTGAAAAATATGTTTAACTTCATTTGGCTATTATTTGTAAGGCTTAATAAGGTGAAACCTCAATTCTAGTCATTCCAAACATGCATGTCAAATATTAGGCAATTTGAAAATTTTTAACTCAAAATTGTCAATTTCAATGGGGTTAAGCTATGGAAATTGACCGTTTTTTTTAAAAGAAAATTTCAAAATTTTCAAATCGCTTAATATTTGACATGCATGTTTGAAATGACTAAAAATCAAGTTTCATCATGATAACCTATGTAAATAATGACCAAATGTGGTTAAAAATTAATTTTACTTCATGTTATTTTAGCATATTGAAAAATGTTTTTAACTTCATTAGGCTATTACTTATAGGATTTAATATAGTGACACCTCAATTTCTAGCCATTCGAAACATGCATATCAAACATTGGCCAATTTCAAAATTTTAATTTTTCATCTCAAAATAGTCAATTTCGAAAGGATAATCAGGAAATTGACTATTTTCACAAGAAAATTTCGAAATTTCAAATCCATTAATACTTGACATGCATGTTTGAAATGACTAAAAATTAAATTTCATCTTGGTAATCCTTGTAAGGAACAAACGTAGTTAAAATGAATTTTACAAGGTGTTATTGTAGCATGTTGAAAAATATGTTTAACTTCATTTGGCTATTATTTGTAGGGCTTAATAAGGTGAAACCTCAATTCTAGTCATTCCAAACATGCATGTCAAATATTAGGCAATTTGAAAATTTTTAACTCAAAATTGTCAATTTCAATGGGGTTAAGCTATGGAAATTGACCGTTTTTTTTTAAAGAAAATTTCAAAATTTTCAAATCGCTTAATATTTGACATGCATGTTTGAAATGACTAAAAATCAAGTTTCATCATGATAACCTATGTAAATAATGACCAAATGTGGTTAAAAATTAATTTTACTTCATGTTATTTTAGCATATTGAAAAATGTTTTTAACTTCATTAGGCTATTACTTATAGGATTTAATATAGTGACACCTCAATTTCTAGCCATTCCAAACATGCATATCAAACATTGGCCAATTTCAAAATTTTAATTTTTCATCTCAAAATAGTCAATTTCGAAAGGATAATCTGTGGAAATTGACTATTTTCACAAGAAAAATTTCGAAATTTCAAATCGATTAATACTTGACATGCATGTTTGAAATGACTAAAAATTAAATTTCATCTAGGTAATCCTTGTAAGGAACAAACGTACTTAAAATGAATTTTACAAGGTGTTATTGTAGCATGTTGAAAAATATGTTTAACTTCATTTGGGTATTATTTGTAGGGCTTAATAAGGTGAAACCTCAATTTTAGTCATTCCAAACATGCATGTCAAATATTAGCCAATTTGAAAAATTTTACCTCAAAAACTGTCAATTTCAATGGGGTTAAGCTATGGAAATCGACTATTTTTACAATAAAATTTCAAAATTTTCAAATCGGTTAATATTTGACATGCATGTTTGAAATGATTAAAAATTAAGTTTCATCATAATAACTCGTGTAAATATTTACCAAACGTGATTAAAAATCAATGTTACTCGATGTTATTTTAGCATGTTGAAAAATGTTTTTAACTTCAAATTGGCTATTATTTGAATGGCTTAACATTAAGGAACGTCAATATTTAGTCATTCCAAACATGCATGTCAAATATAAGCCAATTTGAAATTTTTAATATTTTTATCTAAAAATTGTCAATTTCCAAAAGGTTTGACCTATGGAAAACGACCATTTTCACAAGAAAATTTCGAAATGTCAAATCCATTTATACTTGACATGCATGTTTGAAATGACTAAAAATTAAATTTCATCTTGGTAATCCTTGTAAGGAACAAACGTAGTTAAAATGAATTTTACAAGGTGTTATTGTAGCATGTTGAAAAATATGTTTAACTTCATTTGGCTATTATTTGTAAGGCTTAATAAGGTGAAACCTCAATTCTACTCATTCCAAACATGCATGTCAAATATTAGGCAATTTGAAAATTTTTAACTCAAAATTGTCAATTTCAATGGGGTTAAGCTATGGAAATTGACCGTTTTTTTTAAAAGAAAATTTCAAAATTTTCAAATCGCTTAATATTTGACATGCATGTTTGAAATGACTAAAAATCAAGTTTCATCATGATAACCTATGTAAATAATGAACAAATTTGGTTAAAAATTAATTTTACTTCATGTTAATTTAGCATATTAAAAAATGTTTTTAATTTCATTAGGCTATTACTTTATAGGATTTAATATAGTGAAACCTCAATTTCTAGCCATTCCAAACATTCATATCAAACATTGGCCAATTTCAAAATTTTAATTTTTCATCTCAAAATAGTCAATTTCGAAAGGATAATCTGTGGAAATTGACCATTTTCACGAGAAAATTTCGAAATTTCAAATCCATTAATACTTGACATGCATGTTTGAAATGACTAAAAATTAAATTTCATCTTGGTAATCCTTGTAAGGAACAAACGTAGTTAAAATGAATTTTACAAGGTGTTATTGTAGCATGTTGAAAAATATGTTTAACTTCATTTGGCTATTATTTGTAGGGCTTAATAAGGTGAAACCTCAATTCTAGTCATTCCAAACATGCATGTCAAATATTAGGCAATTTGAAAATTTTTAACTCAAAATTGTCAATTTCAATGGGGTTAAGCTATGGAAATTGACCGTTTTTTTTTAAAGAAAATTTCAAAATTTTCAAATCGCTTAATATTTGACATGCATGTTTGAAATGACTAAAAATCAAGTTTCATCATGATAACCTATGTAAATAATGACCAAATGTGGTTAAAAATTAATTTTACTTCATGTTATTTTAGCATATTGAAAAATGTTTTTAACTTCATTAGGCTATTACTTATAGGATTTAATATAGTGACACCTCAATTTCTAGCCATTCCAAACATGCATATCAAACATTGGCCAATTTCAAAATTTTAATTTTTCATCTCAAAATAGTCAATTTCGAAAGGATAATCTGTGGAAATTGACTATTTTCACAAGAAAATTTCGAAATTTCAAATCGATTAATACTTGACATGCATGTTTGAAATGACTAAAAATTAAATTTCATCTAGGTAATCCTTGTAAGGAACAAACGTACTTAAAATGAATTTTACAAGGTGTTATTGTAGCATGTTGAAAAATATGTTTAACTTCATTTGGGTATTATTTGTAGGGCTTAATAAGGTGAAACCTCAATTTTAGTCATTCCAAACATGCATGTCAAATATTAGCCAATTTGAAAAATTTTACCTCAAAAACTCGTCAATTTCAATGGGGTTAAGCTATGGAAATCGACTATTTTTACAATAAAATTTCAAAATTTTCAAATCGGTTAATATTTGACATGCATGTTTGAAATGATTAAAAATTAAGTTTCATCATAATAACTCGTGTAAATATTTACCAAACGTGATTAAAAATCAATGTTACTCGATGTTATTTTAGCATGTTGAAAAATGTTTTTAACTTCAAATTGGCTATTATTTGAATGGCTTAACATTAAGGAACGTCAATATTTAGTCATTCCAAACATGCATGTCAAATATAAGCCAATTTGAAATTTTTAATATTTTTATCTAAAAATTGTCAATTTCCAAAAGGTTTGACCTATGGAAAACGACCATTTTCACAAGAAAATTTCGAAATGTCAAATCCATTTATACTTGACATGCATGTTTGAAATGACTAAAAATTAAATTTCATCTTGGTAATCCTTGTAAGGAACAAACGTAGTTAAAATGAATTTTACAAGGTGTTATTGTAGCATGTTGAAAAATATGTTTAACTTCATTTGGCTATTATTTGTAAGGCTTAATAAGGTGAAACCTCAATTCTAGTCATTCCAAACATGCATGTCAAATATTAGGCAATTTGAAAATTTTTAACTCAAAATTGTCAATTTCAATGGGGTTAAGCTATGGAAATTGACCGTTTTTTTAAAAGAAAATTTCAAAATTTTCAAATCGCTTAATATTTGACATGCATGTTTGAAATGACTAAAAATCAAGTTTCATCATGATAACCTATGTAAATAATGAACAAATTTGGTTAAAAATTAATTTTACTTCATGTTAATTTAGCATATTAAAAAATGTTTTTAATTTCATTAGGCTATTACTTTATAGGATTTAATATAGTGAAACCTCAATTTCTAGCCATTCCAAACATTCATATCAAACATTGGCCAATTTCAAAATTTTAATTTTTCATCTCAAAATAGTCAATTTCGAAAGGATAATCTGTGGAAATTGACCATTTTCACGAGAAAATTTCGAAATTTCAAATCCATTAATACTTGACATGCATGTTTGAAATGACTAAAAATTAAATTTCATCTTGGTAATCCTTGTAAGGAACAAACGTAGTTAAAATGAATTTTACAAGGTGTTATTGTAGCATGTTGAAAAATATGTTTAACTTCATTTGGCTATTATTTGTAGGGCTTAATAAGGTGAAACCTCAATTCTAGTCATTCCAAACATGCATGTCAAATATTAGGCAATTTGAAAATTTTTAACTCAAAATTGTCAATTTCAATGGGGTTAAGCTATGGAAATTGACCGTTTTTTTTAAAAGAAAATTTCAAAATTTTCAAATCGCTTAATATTTGACATGCATGTTTGAAATGACTAAAAATCAAGTTTCATCATGATAACCAATGTAAATAATGAACAAATTTGGTTAAAAATTAATTTTACTTCATGTTAATTTAGCATATTAAAAAATGATTTTAATTTCATTAGGCTATTACTTTATAGGATTTAATATAGTGAAACCTCAATTTCTAGCCATTCCAAACATTCATATCAAACATTGGCCAATTTCAAAATTTTAATTTTTCATCTCAAAATAGTCAATTTCGAAAGGATAATCTGTGGAAATTGACCATTTTCACAAGAAAATTTCGAAATTTCAAATCCATTAATACTTGACATGCATGTTTGAAATGACTAAAAATTAAATTTCATCTTGGTAATCCTTGTAAGGAACAAACGTAGTTAAAATGAATTTTACAAGGTGTTATTATAGCATGTTGAAAAATATGTTTAACTTCATTTGGCTATTATTTGTAGGGCTTAATAAGGTGAAACCTCAATTCTAGTCATTCCAAACATGCATGTCAAATATTAGGCAATTTGAAAATTTTTAACTCAAAATTTTCAATTTCAATGGGGTTAAGCTATGGAAATTGACCGTTTTTTTTAAAAGAAAATTTCAAAATTTTCAAATCGATTAATATTTGACATGCATGTTTGAAATGACTAAAAATCAAGTTTCATCATGATAACCTATGTAAATAATGAACAAATTTGGTTAAAAATTAATTTTACTTCATGTTAATTTAGCATATTAAAAAATGTTTTTAATTTCATTAGGCTATTACTTTATAGGATTTAATATAGTGAAACCTCAATTTCTAGCCATTCCAAAGATTCATATCAAACATTGGCCAATTTCAAAATTTTAATTTTTCATCTCAAAATAGTCAATTTCGAAAGGATAATCTGTGGAAATTGACCATTTTCACAAGAAAATTTCGAAATTTCAAATCCATTAATACTTGACATGCATGTTTGAAATGACTAAAAATTAAATTTCATCTTGGTAATCCTTGTAAAGAATAAACGTAGTTAACAATGAATTTTACAAGGTGTTATTGTAGCATGTTGAAAAATATATTTAACTTCATTTGGCTATTATTTGTAGGGCTTAATAAGGTGAAACCTCAATTCTAGTCATTCCAAACATGCATGTCAAATATTAGGCAATTTGAAAATTTTTAACTCAAAATTGTCAATTTCAATGGGGTTAAGCTATGGAAATCAACCATTTTTACAAGAAAATTTCAAAATTTTCCAATCAGTTCATATTTGACATGCATGTTTGAAATGACTAAAATTAAGTTTCATCACGATAACTCGTGTAAATAATGACCAAACGTGGTTAAAAATCAATTTTACTCTATGTTATTTTAGCATGTTGAAAAATGTTTTTAACTTCAAATTGGCTATTATTTGAATGGCTTAACATGGGGGGACGTCAATTTTTAGTCATTCCAAACATTCATGTCAAATATAAGCCAATTTGAAATTTTTAATATTTTTATCTAAAAATTGTCAATTTCCAAAAGGTTTGACCTATGGAAAACGACCATTTTCACAAGAAAATTTCAAAATTTCAAATCCGTTAATACTTGACATGCATGTTTGAAATGACTAAAAAGTTAATTTCATCTTGGCAACCTTTGTAAAGAACAAACGTAGTTAACAATGAATTTTACTAGGTGTTATTTTAAGATGTTGAAAAATATTTGTAACTTCATTTGGCTATTATTTGAAGGGCTTAATAAGGTGAAACCTCAATTTAAGTCATTCCAAACATGCATGTCAAATATTAGCCAATTTGAAAATGTTTAACTCAAAATTGACAATTTCAATGGGGTTAAGCTATGGAAATCAACCATTTTTACAAGAAAATTTCAAAATTTTCAAATCGGTTAATATTTGACACGCATGTTTGAAATGACTAAAAATTAAGTTTCATCATGATAACTCGTGTAAATATTGACCAAACGTGGTTAAAAATCAATTTTACTCCATGTTATTTTAGCATGTTGAAAAATGTTTTCAACTTCAAATTGGCTATTATTTGAATGGCGTAACATGGGGGAACGTCTATTTTTAGTCATTCCACACATCCGTGTCAAATATAACACAATTTAAAATTATTAATATTTTTATCTAAAAATTGTCAATTTCCAAAAGGATTGGCCTATGGAAAACGACCATTTTCACAAGAAAATTTCAAAATTTCAAATCCGTTAATACTTGACATGCATGTTTGAAATGACTAAAAAGTTAATTTCATCTTGGCAACCTTTGTAAAGAACAAACGTAGTTAACAATGAATTTTACTAGGTGTTATTTTAAGATGTTGAAAAATATTTGTAACTTCATTTGGCTATTATTTGAAGGGCTTAATAAGGTGAAACCTCAATTTAAGTCATTCCAAACATGCATGTCAAATATTAGCCAATTTGAAAATGTTTAACTCAAAATTGACAATTTCAATGGGGTTAAGCTATGGAAATCAACCATTTTTACAAGAAAATTTCAAAATTTTCAAATCGGTTAATATTTGACACGCATGTTTGAAATGACTAAAAATTAAGTTTCATCATGATAACTCGTGTAAATATTGACCAAACGTGGTTAAAAATCAATTTTACTCCATGTTATTTTAGCATGTTGAAAAATGTTTTCAACTTCAAATTGGCTATTATTTGAATGGCGTAACATGGGGGAACGTCTATTTTTAGTCATTCCACACATCCGTGTCAAATATAACACAATTTAAAATTATTAATATTTTTATCTAAAAATTGTCAATTTCCAAAAGGATTGGCCTATGGAAAACGACAATTTTCACATGAAAATTTCAAAATTTCAAATCCGTTAATACTTGACATGCATGTTTGAAATGACTAAAAAGTTAATTTCATCTTGGCAACCTTTGTAAAGAACAAACGTAGTTAACAATGAATTTTACTAGGTGTTATTTTAAGATGTTGAAAAATATTTGTAACTTCATTTGGCTATTATTTGAAGGGCTTAATAAGGTGAAACCTCAATTTAAGTCATTCCAAACATGCATGTCAAATATTAGCCAATTTGAAAATGTTTAACTCAAAATTGACAATTTCAATGGGGTTAAGCTATGGAAATCAACCATTTTTACAAGAAAATTTCAAAATTTTCAAATCGGTTAATATTTGACATGTATGTTCGAAATGACTAAAAATTAAGTTTCATCATGATAACTCGTGTAAATATTGACCAAACGTGGTTAAAAATCAATTTTACTCCATGTTATTTTAGCATGTTGAAAAATGTTTTCAACTTCAAATTGGCTATTATTTGAATGGCGTAACATGGGGGAACGTCTATTTTTAGTCATTCCACACATCCGTGTCAAATATAACACAATTTAAAATTATTAATATTTTTATCTAAAAATTGTCAATTTCCAATAGGATTGGCCTATGGAAAACGACCATTTTCACAAGAAAATTTCAAAATTTCAAATCTGTTAATACTTGACATGCATGTTTGAAATGACTAAAAAGTTAATTTCATCTTGGCAACGTTTGTAGAGAAAAAAACGTAGTTAACAATGAATTTTACTAGGTGTTATTTTAACATATTGAAAAATATTTTTAACTTCATTTGGCTATTATTTGAAGGGCTTAATAAGGTGAAGCCTCAATTTAAGTCATTCCAAACATGCATGTCAAATATTAGGCAATTTGAAAATTTTTAACTCAAAATTGTCAATTTCAATGGGGTTAAGCTATGGAAATTGACCAAATTTTTTTACAAGAAAATTTCAAAATTTTCAAATCGGTTAATATTTGACATGCATGTTTGAAATGACTAAAAATCAAGTTTCATCATGATAACTCATGTCTATAATGACCAAACGTGGTTGAAACTCAATTTTACTCCATGTTATTTTAGCATATTGAAAGATGTTTTTAACTTAATTTGGGTATGTTTTGAAGGGCATAACATGGTGAAACCTCAATTTTTAGCCATTTCAAACATGCATGTCGAATTTTGTTAAACTTGGAAATATTCAATTTTCATCTCAAAACTGTCAATTTCCAAACGAACCTGGGGAAATCGAAAATTTTCACAAGAAAAGTTCAAAACTTTCAAATCAGCTAATATTAGACATGCATGTTTGAAATGACTAAATATCAAGTTTCATCATGATAACCTATGTAAATAATGAACAAATTTGGTTAAAAATTATTTTTACTTCATGTTAATTTAGCATATTAAAAAATGTTTTTAATTTCATTAGGCTATTACTTTATAGGATTTAATATAGTGAAACCTCAATTTCTAGCCCTTCCAAACATTCATATCAAACATTGGCCAATTTCAAAATTTTAATTTTTCATCTCAAACAATGGTCAATTTCAATTTCGAAAGGATAATCTGTGGAAATTGACCATTTTCACAAGAAAATTTCGAAATTTCAAATCCATTAATACTTGACATGCATGTTTGAAATGACTAAAAATTAAATTTCATCTTGGTAATCCTTGTAAGGAACAAACGTAGTTAAAATGAATTTTACAAGGTGTTATTGTAGCATGTTGAAAAATATGTTTAACTTCATTTGGCTATTATTTGTAGGGCTTAATAAGGTGAAACCTCAATTCTAGTCATTCCAAACATGCATGTCAAATATTAGGCAATTTGAAAATTTTTAACTCAAAATTTTCAATTTCAATGGGGTTAAGCTATGGAAATTGACCGTTTTTTTTAAAAGAAAATTTCAAAATTTTCAAATCGCTTAATATTTGACATGCATGTTTGAAATGACTAAAAATCAAGTTTCATCATGATAACCTATGTAAATAATGAACAAATTTGGTTAAAAATTAATTTTACTTCATGTTAATTTAGCATATTAAAAAATGTTTTTAATTTCATTAGGCTATTACTTTATAGGATTTAATATAGTGAAACCTCAATTTCTAGCCATTCCAAAGATTCATATCAAACATTGGCCAATTTCAAAATTTTAATTTTTCATCTCAAAATAGTCAATTTCGAAAGGATAATCTGTGGAAATTGACCATTTTCACAAGAAAATTTCGAAATTTCAAATCCATTAATACTTGACATGCAGGTTTGAAATGACTAAAAATTAAATTTCATCTTGGTAATCCTTGTAAAGAATAAACGTAGTTAACAATGAATTTTACAAGGTGTTATTGTAGCATGTTGAAAAATATATTTAACTTCATTTGGCTATTATTTGTAGGGCTTAATAAGGTGAAACCTCAATTCTAGTCATTCCAAACATGCATGTCAAATATTAGGCAATTTGAAAATTTTTAACTCAAAATTGTCAATTTCAATGGGGTTAAGCTATGGAAATCAACCATTTTTACAAGAAAATTTCAAAATTTTCCAATCAGTTCATATTTGACATGCATGTTTGAAATGACTAAAATTAAGTTTCATCACGATAACTCGTGTAAATAATGACCAAACGTGGTTAAAAATCAATTTTACTCGATGTTATTTTAGCATGTTGAAAAATGTTTTTAACTTCAAATTGGCTATTATTTGAATGGCTTAACATGGGGGGACGTCAATTTTTAGTCATTCCAAACATTCATGTCAAATATAAGCCAATTTGAAATTTTTAATATTTTTATCTAAAAATTGTCAATTTCCAAAAGGTTTGACCTATGGAAAACGACCATTTTCACAAGAAAATTTCAAAATTTCAAATCCGTTAATACTTGACATGCATGTTTGAAATGACTAAAAAGTTAATTTCATCTTGGCAA
Organism: Linum usitatissimum; assembly: GCA_030674075.2. NCBI lineage: Eukaryota > Viridiplantae > Streptophyta > Magnoliopsida > Malpighiales > Linaceae > Linum > Linum usitatissimum. Next base: position 931,176 of record JAUJYP020000468.1, on the reverse strand, counting down.
CCTTTGTAAAGAACAAACGTAGTTAACAATGAATTTTACTAGGTGTTATTTTAAGATGTTGAAAAATATTTGTAACTTCATTTGGCTATTATTTGAAGGGCTTAATAAGGTGAAACCTCAATTTAAGTCATTCCAAACATGCATGTCAAATATTAGCCAATTTGAAAATGTTTAACTCAAAATTGACAATTTCAATGGGGTTAAGCTATGGAAATCAACCATTTTTACAAGAAAATTTCAAAATTTTCAAATCGGTTAATATTTGACACGCATGTTTGAAATGACTAAAAATTAAGTTTCATCATGATAACTCGTGTAAATATTGACCAAACGTGGTTAAAAATCAATTTTACTCCATGTTATTTTAGCATGTTGAAAAATGTTTTCAACTTCAAATTGGCTATTATTTGAATGGCGTAACATGGGGGAACGTCTATTTTTAGTCATTCCACACATCCGTGTCAAATATAACACAATTTAAAATTATTAATATTTTTATCTAAAAATTGTCAATTTCCAAAAGGATTGGCCTATGGAAAACGACAATTTTCACATGAAAATTTCAAAATTTCAAATCCGTTAATACTTGACATGCATGTTTGAAATGACTAAAAAGTTAATTTCATCTTGGCAACCTTTGTAAAGAACAAACGTAGTTAACAATGAATTTTACTAGGTGTTATTTTAAGATGTTGAAAAATATTTGTAACTTCATTTGGCTATTATTTGAAGGGCTTAATAAGGTGAAACCTCAATTTAAGTCATTCCAAACATGCATGTCAAATATTAGCCAATTTGAAAATGTTTAACTCAAAATTGACAATTTCAATGGGGTTAAGCTATGGAAATCAACCATTTTTACAAGAAAATTTCAAAATTTTCAAATCGGTTAATATTTGACATGTATGTTCGAAATGACTAAAAATTAAGTTTCATCATGATAACTCGTGTAAATATTGACCAAACGTGGTTAAAAATCAATTTTACTCCATGTTATTTTAGCATGTTGAAAAATGTTTTCAACTTCAAATTGGCTATTATTTGAATGGCGTAACATGGGGGAACGTCTATTTTTAGTCATTCCACACATCCGTGTCAAATATAACACAATTTAAAATTATTAATATTTTTATCTAAAAATTGTCAATTTCCAATAGGATTGGCCTATGGAAAACGACCATTTTCACAAGAAAATTTCAAAATTTCAAATCCGTTAATACTTGACATGCATGTTTGAAATGACTAAAAAGTTAATTTCATCTTGGCAACGTTTGTAGAGAAAAAAACGTAGTTAACAATGAATTTTACTAGGTGTTATTTTAACATATTGAAAAATATTTTTAACTTCATTTGGCTATTATTTGAAGGGCTTAATAAGGTGAAACCTCAATTTAAGTCATTCCAAACATGCATGTCAAATATTAGGCAATTTGAAAATTTTTAACTCAAAATTGTCAATTTCAATGGGGTTAAGCTATGGAAATTGACCAAATTTTTTTACAAGAAAATTTCAAAATTTTCAAATCGGTTAATATTTGACATGCATGTTTGAAATGACTAAAAATCAAGTTTCATCATGATAACTCATGTCTATAATGACCAAACGTGGTTGAAACTCAATTTTACTCCATGTTATTTTAGCATATTGAAAGATGTTTTTAACTTAATTTGGGTATGTTTTGAAGGGCATAACATGGTGAAACCTCAATTTTTAGCCATTTCAAACATGCATGTCGAATTTTGTTAAACTTGGAAATATTCAATTTTCATCTCAAAACTGTCAATTTCCAAACGAACCTGTGGAAATCGAAAATTTTCACAAGAAAAGTTCAAAACTTTCAAATCGGCTAATATTAGACATGCATGTTTGAAATGACTAAATATCAAGTTTCATCATGATAACCTATGTAAATAATGAACAAATTTGGTTAAAAATTATTTTTACTTCATGTTAATTTAGCATATTAAAAAATGTTTTTAATTTCATTAGGCTATTACTTTATAGGATTTAATATAGTGAAACCTCAATTTCTAGCCCTTCCAAACATTCATATCAAACATTGGCCAATTTCAAAATTTTAATTTTTCATCTCAAACAATGGTCAATTTCAATTTCGAAAGGATAATCTGTGGAAATTGAACATTTTCACAAGAAAATTTCGAAATTTCAAATCCATTAATACTTGACATGCATGTTTGAAATGACTAAAAATTAAATTTCATCTTGGTAATCCTTCTAAGGAACAAACGTAGTTAAAATGAATTTTACAAGGTGTTATTGTAGCATGTTGAAAAATATGTTTAACTTCATTTGGCTATTATTTGTAGGGCTTAATAAGGTGAAACCTCAATTCTAGTCATTCCAAACATGCATGTCAAATATTAGGCAATTTGAAAATTTTTAACTCAAAATTTTCAATTTCAATGGGGTTAAGCTATGGAAATTGACCGTTTTTTTTAAAAGAAAATTTCAAAATTTTCAAATCGCTTAATATTTGACATGCATGTTTGAAATGACTAAAAATCAAGTTTCATCATGATAACCTATGTAAATAATGAACAAATTTGGTTAAAAATTACTTTTACTTCATGTTAATTTAGCATATTAAAAAATGTTTTTAATTTCATTAGGCTATTACTTTATAGGATTTAATATAGTGAAACCTCAATTTCTAGCCATTCCAAACATTCATATCAAACATTGGCCAATTTCAAAATTTTAATTTTTCATCTCAAAATAGTCAATTTCGAAAGGATAATCCGTGGAAATTGACCATTTTCACAAGAAAATTTCGAAATTTCAAATCCATTAATACTTGACATGCATGTTTGAAATGACTAAAAATTAAATTTCATCTTGGTAATCCTTGTAAAGAACAAACGTAGTTAAAATGAATTTTACAAGGTGTTATTGTAGCATGTTGAAAAATATGTTTAACTTCATTTGGCTATTATTTGTAGGGCTTAATAAGGTGAAACCTCAATTCTAGTCATTCCAAACATGCATGTCAAATATTAGGCAATTTGAAAATTTTTAACTCAAAATTGTCAATTTCAATGGGGTTAAGCTGTGGAAATTGACCGTTTTTTTTAAAAGAAAATTTTAAAATTTTCAAATCGCTTAATATTTGACATGCATGTTTGAAATGACTAAAAATCAAGTTTCATCATGATAACCTATGTAAATAATGAACAAATTTGGTTAAAAATTAATTTTACTTCATGTTAATTTAGCATATTAAAAAATGTTTTTAATTTCATTAGGCTATTACTTTATAGGATTTAATATAGTGAAACCTCAATTTCTAGCCATTCCAAACATTCATATCAAACATTGACCAATTTCAAAATTTTAATTTTTCATCTCAAAATAGTCAATTTCGAAAGGATAATCTGTGGAAATTGACCATTTTCACAAGAAAATTTCGAAATTTCAAATCCATTAATACTTGACATGCATGTTTGAAATGACTAAAAATTAAATTTCATCTTGGTAATCCTTGTAAAGAATAAACGTAGTTAACAATGAATTTTACAAGGTGTTATTGTAGCATGTTGAAAAATATGTTTAACTTCATTTGGCTATTATTTGTAGGGCTTAATAAGGTGAAACCTCAATTCTAGTCATTCCAAACATGCATGTCAAATATTAGGCAATTTGAAAATTTTTAACTCAAAATTGTCAATTTCAATGGGGTTAAGCTCATGAAATTGACCGTTTTTTTTAAAAGAAAATTTTAAAATTTTCAAATCGCTTAATATTTGACATGCATGTTTGAAATGACTAAAAATCAAGTTTCATCATGATAACCTATGTAAATAATGAACAAATTTGGTTAAAAATTAATTTTACTTCATGTTAATTTAGCATATTAAAAAATGTTTTTAATTTCATTAGGCTATTACTTTATAGGATTTAATATAGTGAAACCTCAATTTCTAGCCATTCCAAACATTCATATCAAACATTGACCAATTTCAAAATTTTAATTTTTCATCTCAAAATAGTCAATTTCGAAAGGATAATGTGGAAATTGACCATTTTCACAAGAAAATTTCGAAATTTCAAATCCATTAATACTTGACATGCATGTTTGAAATGACTAAAAATTAAATTTCATCTTGGTAATCCTTGTAAAGAATAAACGTAGTTAACAATGAATTTTACAAGGTGTTATTGTAGCATGTTGAAAAATATGTTTAACTTCATTTGGCTATTATTTGTAGGGCTTAATAAGGTGAAACCTCAATTCTAGTCATTCCAAACATGCATGTCAAATATTAGGCAATTTGAAAATTTTTAACTCAAAATTGTCAATTTCAATGGGGTTAAGCTATGGAAATTGACCGTTTTTTTTAAAAGAAAATTTTAAAATTTTCAAATCGCTTAATATTTGACATGCATGTTTGAAATGACTAAAAATCAAGTTTCATCATGATAACCTATGTAAATAATGAACAAATTTGGTTAAAAATTAATTTTACTTCATGTTAATTTAGCATATTAAAAAATGTTTTTAATTTCATTAGGCTATTACTTTATAGGATTTAATATAGTGAAACCTCAATTTCTAGCCATTCCAAAGATTCATATCAAACATTGGCCAATTTCAAAATTTTAATTTTTCATCTCAAAATAGTCAATTTCGAAAGGATAATCTGTGGAAATTGACCATTTTCACAAGAAAATTTCGAAATTTCAAATCCATTAATACTTGACATGCATGTTTGAAATGACTAAAAATTAAATTTCATCTTGGTAATCCTTGTAAAGAATAAACGTAGTTAACAATGAATTTTACAAGGTGTTATTGTAGCATGTTGAAAAATATATTTAACTTCATTTGGCTATTATTTGTAGGGCTTAATAAGGTGAAACCTCAATTCTAGTCATTCCAAACATGCATGTCAAATATTAGGCAATTTGAAAATTTTTAACTCAAAATTGTCAATTTCAACGGGGTTAAGCTATGGAAATCGACCATTTTTACAAGAAAATTTCAAAATTTTCCAATCGGTTAATATTTGACATGCATGTTTGAAATGACTAAAAATTAAGTTTCATCACGATAACTCGTGTAAATAATGACCAAACGTGGTTAAAAATCAATTTTACTCGATGTTATTTTAGCATGTTGAAAAATGTTTTTAACTTCAAATTGGCTATTATTTGAATGGCTTAACATGGGGGGACGTCAATTTTTAGTCATTCCAAACATTCATGTCAAATATAAGCCAATTTGAAATTTTTAATATTTTTATCTAAAAATTGTCAATTTCCAAAAGGTTTGACCTATGGAAAACGACCATTTTCACAAGAAAATTTCAAAATTTCAAATCCGTTAATACTTGACATGCATGTTTGAAATGACTAAAAATTAAATTTCATCTTGGTAATCCTTGTAAAGAATAAACGTAGTTAACAATGAATTTTACAAGGTGTTATTGTAGCATGTTGAAAAATATATTTAACTTCATTTGGCTATTATTTGTAGGGCTTAATAAGGTGAAACCTCAATTCTAGTCATTCCAAACATGCATGGCAAATATTAGCCAATTTGAAAATGTTTAACTCAAAATTGACAATTTCAATGGGGTTAAGCTATGGAAATCGACCATTTTTACAAGAAAATTTCAAAATTTTCAAATCGGTTAATATTTGACACGCATGTTTGAAATGACTAAAAATTAAGTTTCATCATGATAACTCGTGTAAATATTGACCAAACGTGGTTAAAAATCAATTTTACTCCATGTTATTTTAGCATGTTGAAAAATGTTTTCAACTTCAAATTGGCTATTATTTGAATGGCGTAACATGGGGGAACGTCTATTTTTAGTCATTCCACACATGCGTGTCAAATATAACCCAATTTAAAATTATTAATATTTTTATCTAAAAATTGTCAATTTCCAAAAGGATTGGCCTATGGAAAACGACCATTTTCACAAGAAAATTTCAAAATTTCAAATCTGTTAATACTTGACATGCATGTTTGAAATGACTAAAAAGTTAATTTCATCTTGGCAACCTTTGTAGAGAAAAAAACGTAGTTAACAATGAATTTTACTAGGTGTTATTTTAACATATTGAAAAATATTTTTAACTTCATTTGGCTATTATTTGAAGGGCTTAATAAGGTGAAGCCTCAATTTAAGTCATTCCAAACATGCATGTCAAATATTAGGCAATTTGAAAATTTTTAACTCAAAATTGTCAATTTCAATGGGGTTAAGCTATGGAAATCGACCATTTTTACAAGAAAATTTCAAAATTTTCCAATCGGTTAATATTTGACATGCATGTTTGAAATGACTAAAAATTAAGTTTCATCACGATAACTCGTGTAAATAATGACCAAACGTGGTTAAAAATCAATTTTACTCAATGTTATTTTAGCATGTTGAAAAATGTTTTTAACTTCAAATTGGCTATTATTTGAATGGCTTAACATGGGGGGACGTCAATTTTTAGTCATTCCAAACATTCATGTCAAATATAAGCCAATTTGAAATTTTTAATATTTTTATCTAAAAATTGTCAATTTCCAAAAGGTTTGACCTATGGAAAACGACCATTTTCACAAGAAAATTTCAAAATTTCCAATCCGTTAATACTTGACATGCATGTTTGAAATGACTAAAAAGTTAATTTCATCTTGGCAACCTTTGTAAAGAACAAACGTAGTTAACAATGAATTTTACTAGGTGTTATTTTAAGATGTTGAAAAATATTTGTAACTTCATTTGGCTATTATTTGAAGGGCTTAATAAGGTGAAACCTCAATTTAAGTCATTCCAAACATGCATGTCAAATATTAGCCAACTTGAAAATGTTTAACTCAAAATTGACAATTTCAATGGGGTTAAGCTATGGAAATCGACCATTTTTACAAGAAAATTTCAAAATTTTCAAATCGGTTAATATTTGACACTCATGTTCGAAATGACTAAAAATTAAGTTTCATCATGATAACTCGTGTAAATATTGACCAAACGTGGTTAAAAATCAATTTTACTCGATGTTATTTTAGCATGTTGAAAAATGTTTTCAACTTCAAATTGGCTATTATTTGAATGGCGTAACATGGGGGAACGTCTATTTTTAGTCATTCCACACATGCGTGTCAAATATAACCCAATTTAAAATTATTAATATTTTTATCTAAAAATTGTCAATTTCCAAAAGGATTGGCCTATGGAAAACGACCATTTTCACAAGAAAATTTCAAAATTTCAAATCTGTTAATACTTGACATGCATGTTTGAAATGACTAAAAAGTTAATTTCATCTTGGCAACCTTTGTAGAGAAAAAAACGTAGTTAACAATGAATTTTACTAGGTGTTATTTTAACATATTGAAAAATATTTTTAACTTCATTTGGCTATTATTTGAAGGGCTTAATAAGGTGAAGCCTCAATTTAAGTCATTCCAAACATGCATGTCAAATATTAGGCAATTTGAATATTTTTAACTCAAAATTGTCAATTTCAATGGGGTTAAGCTATGGAAATTGACCAATTTTTTTTACAAGAAAATTTCAAAATTTTCAAATCGGTTAATATTTGACATGCATGTTTGAAATGACTAAAAATCAAGTTTCATCATGATAACTCATGTCTATAATGACCAAACGTGGTTGAAACTCAATTTTACTCCATGTTATTTTAGCATATTGAAAGATGTTTTTAACTTAATTTGGGTATGTTTTGAAGGGCATAACATGGTGAAACCTCAATTTTTAGCCATTTCAAACATGCATGTCGAATTTTGTTAAACTTGGAAATATTCAATTTTCATCTCAAAACTGTCAATTTCCAAACGAACCTGTGGAAATCGAAAATTTTCACAAGAAAAGTTCAAAACATTCAAATCAGCTAATATTGGACATGCATGTTTGAAATGACTAAATATCAAGTTTCATCATGATAACCTATGTAAATAATGAACAAATTTGGTTAAAAATTAATTTTACTTCATGTTAATTTAGCATATTAAAAAATGTTTTTAATTTCATTAGGCTATTACTTTATAGGATTTAATATAGTGAAACCTCAATTTCTAGCCATTCCAAACATTCATATCAAACATTGGCCAATTTCAAAATTTTAATTTTTCATCTCAAAATAGTCAATTTCGAAAGGATAATCTGTGGAAATTGACCATTTTCATAAGAAAATTTCGAAATTTCAAATCCATTAATACTTGACATGCATGTTTGAAATGACTAAAAATTTTATTTCATCTTGGTAATCCTTGTAAGGAACAAACGTAGTTAAAATGAATTTTACAAGGTGTTATTGTAGCATGTTGAAAAATATGTTTAACTTCATTTGGCTATTATTTGTAGGGCTTAATAAGGTGAAACCTCAATTCTAGTCATTCCAAACATGCATGTCAAATATTAGGCAATTTGAAAATTTTTAACTCAAAATTGTCAATTTCAATGGGGTTAAGCTATGGAAATTGACCGTTTTTTTTAAAAGACAATTTCAAAATTATCAAATCGCTTAATATTTGACATGCATGTTTGAAATGACTAAAAATCAAGTTTCATCATGATAACCTATGTAAATAATGAACAAATTTGGTTAAAAATTAATTTTACTTCATGTTAATTTAGCATATTAAAAAATGTTTTTAATTTCATTAGGCTATTACTTTATAGGATTTAATATAGTGAAACCACAATTTCTAGCCATTCCAAACATTCATATCAAACATTGGCCAATTTCAAAATTTTAATTTTTCATCTCAAAATAGTCAATTTCGAAAGGATAATCTGTGGATATTGACCATTTTCACAAGAAAATTTCGAAATTTCAAATCCATTAATACTTGACATGCATGTTTGAAATGACTAAAAATTAAATTTCATCTTGGTAATCCTTGTAAGGAACAAACGTAGTTAAAATGAATTTTACAAGGTGTTATTGTAGCATGTTGAAAAATATGTTTAACTTCATTTGGCTATTAGTTGTATGGCTTAATAAGGTGAAACCTCAATTCTAGTCATTCCAAACATGCATGTCAAATATTAGGCAATTTGAAAATTTTTAACTCAAAATTGTCAATTTCAATGGGGTTAAGCTATGGAAATTGACCGTTTTTTTTAAAAGACAATTTCAAAATTATCAAATCGCTTAATATTTGACATGCATGTTTGAAATGACTAAAAATCAAGTTTCATCATGATAACCTATGTAAATAATGAACAAATTTGGTTAAAAATTAATTTTACTTCATGTTAATTTAGCATATTAAAAAATGTTTTTAATTTCATTAGGCTATTACTTTATAGGATTTAATATAGTGAAACCACAATTTCTAGCCATTCCAAACATTCATATCAAACATTGGCCAATTTCAAAATTTTAATTTTTCATCTCAAAATAGTCAATTTCGAAAGGATAATCTGTGGATATTGACCATTTTCACAAGAAAATTTCGAAATTTCAAATCCATTAATACTTGACATGCATGTTTGAAATGTCTAAAAATTAAATTTCATCTTGGTAATCCTTGTAAGGAACAAACGTAGTTAAAATGAATTTTACAAGGTGTTATTGTAGCATGTTGAAAAATATGTTTAACTTCATTTGGCTATTAGTTGTATGGCTTAATAAGGTGAAACCTCAATTCTAGTCATTCCAAACATGCATGTCAAATATTAGGCAATTTGAAAATTTTTAACTCAAAATTGTCAATTTCAATGGGGTTAAGCTATGGAAATTGACCGTTTTTTTTAAAAGACAATTTCAAAATTTTCAAATCGCTTAATATTTGACATGCATGTTTGAAATGACTAAAAATCAAGTTTCATCATGATAACCTATGTAAATAATGAACAAATTTGGTCAAAAATTAATTTTACTTCATGTTAATTTAGCATATTAAAAAATGTTTTTAATTTCATTAGGCTATTACTTTATAGGATTTAACATAGTGAAACCTCAATTTCTAGCCATTCCAAACATTCATATCAAACATTGGCCAATTTCAAAATTTTAATTTTTCATCTCAAAATTGTCAATTTCGAAAGGATAATCTGTGGAAATTGACCATTTTCACAAGAAAATTTCGAAATTTCAAATCCATTAATACTTGACATGCATGTTTGAAATGACTAAAAATTAAATTTCATCTTGGCAATCTTTGTAAAGAACAAACGTAGTTAACAATGAATTTTACTAGGTGTTATTTTAACATGTTGAAAAATATTTTTAACTTCATTTGACTATTATTTGAAGGGCTTAATAAGGTGAAGCCTCAATTTAAGTCATTGCAAACATGCATGTCAAATATTACCCAATTTGAACATTTTTAACTCAAAATTGTCAATTTCAATGGGGTTAAGCTATGGAAATCGACCATTTTTACAAGAAAATTTCAATATTTTCAAATCGGTTAATATTTGACATGTATGTTTGAAATGACTAAAAATTAAGTTTCATCATGATAACTCGTGTAAATAATGACCAAACGTGGTTAAAAATTAATTTTACTCGATGTTATTTTAGCATGTTGAAAAATGTATTTAACTTCAAATTGGCTATTGATTGAATGGCTTAACATGGGGGAACGTCAATTTTTAGTCATTCCAAATATGCATGTCAAATATAAGCCAATTTGAAAATTTTAATATTTTTATCTAAAAATTGGTAATTTCCAAAGGGTTTGACCTATGGAAATCGACCATTTTCACAAGAAAATTTCAAAATTTCAATTCCGTTAATACTTGTCATGCATGTTTGAAATGACTAAAAAGTTAATTTCATCTTGGCAATCTTTGTAAAGAACAAATGTAGTTAACAATGAAATTTACTAGGGGTTATTTTAGCATCTTGAAAAATATTTTGAACGTCATTTGGCTATTATTTGAAGGGCTTAATAAGGTGAAGCCTCAATTTAAGTCATTCCAAACATGCATGTCAAATATTAGCCAATTTCGAAAAAATTTTGCTCAAAATTGTCAATTTCGATGGGGTTAAGCTATGAAAATCGACCATTTTTACAAGAAAATTTCAATATTTTCAAATCAGTTAATATTTGACATGTATGTTTGAAATGACTAAAAATTAAGTTTCATCATGATACTCGTGTAAATAATGACCAAACGTGTTTTAAAATCAATTTTACTCGATGTTATTTTAGCATGTTGAAACATGTTTTTAACTTCAAATTGGCTGTTGTTTGAATAGCTTAACATAGGGGAACGTCAATTTTTAGTTATTCCAAACATGCATGTCAAATATAAGCCAATTTGAAATTTTTAATATTTTTATCTAAAAATTGTCAATTTCCAAAGGGTTTGACCTTTATAAAATCAACCATTTTCACAAGAAAATTTCAAAATTTCAATTCCGTTAATACTTGTCATGCATGTTTGAAATGACTAAAAAGTTAATTTCATCTTGGCAATCTTTGTAAAGAACAAATGTAGTTAACAATGAAATTTACTAGGGGTTATTTTAGCATCTTGAAAAATATTTTGAACGTCATTTGGCTATTATTTGAAGGGCTTAATAAGGTGAAGCCTCAATTTAAGTCATTCCAAACATGCATGTCAAATATTAGCCAATTTCGAAAAAAATTTTGCTCAAAATTGTCAATTTCGATGGGGTTAAGCTATGAAAATCGACCATTTTTACAAGAAAATTTCAATATTTTCAAATCAGTTAATATTTGACATGTATGTTTGAAATGACTAAAAATTAAGTTTCATCATGATACTCGTGTAAATAATGACCAAACGTGTTTTAAAATCAATTTTACTCGATGTTATTTTAGCATGTTGAAACATGTTTTTAACTTCAAATTGGCTGTTGTTTGAATGGCTTAACATAGGGGAACGTCAATTTTTAGTCATTCCAAACATGCATGTCAAATATAAGCCAATTTGAAATTTTTAATATTTTTATCTAAAAATGGGTAATTTCCAAAGGGTTTGACCTATGGAAATCGACCATTTTCACAAGAAAATTTCAAAATTTCAATTCCGTTAATACTTGTCATGCATGTTTGAAATGACTAAAAAGTTAATTTCATCTTGGCAATCTTTGTAAAGAACAAATGTAGTTAACAATGAAATTTACTAGGGGTTATTTTGGCATCTTGAAAAATATTTTGAACGTCATTTGGCTATTATTTGAAGGGCTTAATAAGGTGAAGCCTCAATTTAAGTCATTCCAAACATGCATGTCAAATATTAGCCAATTTCGAAAAAAATTTTGCTCAAAATTGTCAATTTCGATGGGGTTAAGCTATGAAAATCGACCATTTTTACAAGAAAATTTCAATATTTTCAAATCAGTTAATATTTGACATGTATGTTTGAAATGACTAAAAATTAAGTTTCATCATGATACTCGTGTAAATAATGACCAAACGTGTTTTAAAATCAATTTTACTCGATGTTATTTTAGCATGTTGAAACATGTTTTTAACTTCAAATTGGCTGTTGTTTGAATGGCTTAACATTGGGGAACGTCAATTTTTAGTTATTCCAAAAATGCATGTCAAATATAAGCCAATTTGAAATTTTTAATATTTTTATCTAAAAATTGTCAATTTCCAAAGGGTTTGACCTATGGAAATCGACCATTTTCACAAGAAAATTTCAAAATTTCAATTCCGTTAATACTTGTCATGCATGTTTGAAATGACTAAAAAGTTAATTTCATCTTGGCAATCTTTGTAAAGAACAAATGTAGTTAACAATGAAATTTACTAGGGGTTATTTTAGCATCTTGAAAAATATTTTGAACGTCATTTGGCTATTATTTGAAGGGCTTAATAAGGTGAAGCCTCAATTTAAGTCATTCCAAACATGCATGTCAAATATTAGCCAATTTCGAAAAAAATTTTGCTCAAAATTGTCAATTTCGATGGGGTTAAGCTATGAAAATCGACCATTTTTACAAGAAAATTTCAATATTTTCAAATCAGTTAATATTTGACATGTATGTTTGAAATGACTAAAAATTAAGTTTCATCATGATACTCGTGTAAATAATGACCAAACGTGTTTTAAAATCAATTTTACTCGATGTTATTTTAGCATGTTGAAACATGTTTTTAACTTCAAATTGGCCGTTGTTTGAATGGCTTAACATAGGGGAACGTCAATTTTTAGTCATTCCAAACATGCATGTCAAATATAAGCCAATTTGAAATTTTTAATATTTTTATCTAAAAATGGGTAATTTCCAAAGGGTTTGACCTATGGAAATCGACCATTTTCACAAGAAAATTTCAAAATTTCAATTCCGTTAATACTTGTCATGCATGTTTGAAATGACTAAAAAGTTAATTTCATCGTGGCAATCTTTGTAAAGAACAAATGTAGTTAACAATGAAATTTACTAGGGGTTATTTTAGCATCTTGAAAAATATTTTGAACGTCATTTGGCTATTATTTGAAGGGCTTAATAAGGTGAAGCCTCAATTTAAGTCATTCCAAACATGCATGTCAAATATTAGCCAATTTCGAAAAAATTTTGCTCAAAATTGTCAATTTCGATGGGGTTAAGCTATGAAAATCGACCATTTTTACAAGAAAATTTCAATATTTTCAAATCAGTTAATATTTGACATGTATGTTTGAAATGACTAAAAATTAAGTTTCATCATGATACTCGTGTAAATAATGACCAAACGTGTTTTAAAATCAATTTTACTCGATGTTATTTTAGCATGTTGAAACATGTTTTTAACTTCAAATTGGCTGTTGTTTGAATGGCTTAACATAGGGGAACGTCAATTTTTAGTCATTCCAAACATGCATGTCAAATATAAGCCAATTTGAAATTTTTAATATTTTTATCTAAAAATTGGTAATTTCCAAAGGGTTTGACCTATGGAAATCGACCATTTTCACAAGAAAATTTCAAAATTTCAATTCCGTTAATACTTGTCATGCATGTTTGAAATGACTAAAAAGTTAATTTCATCTTGGCAATCTTTGTAAAGAACAAACGTAGTTAACAATGAAATTTACTAGGGGTTATTTTAGCATCTTGAAAAATATTTTGAACGTCATTTGGCTATTATTTGAAGGGCTTAATAAGGTGAAGCCTCAATTTAAGTCATTCCAAACATGCATATCAAATATTAGCCAATTTCGAAAAAATTTTGCTCAAAATTGTCAATTTCAATGGGGTTAAGCTATGAAAATCGACCATTTTTACAAGAAAATTTCAATATTTTCAAATCAGTTAATATTTGACATGTATGTTTGAAATAACTAAAAATTAAGTTTCATCATGATACTCGTGTAAATAATGACCAAACGTGTTTTAAAATCAATTTTACTCGATGTTATTTTAGCATGTTGAAACATGTTTTTAACTTCAAATTGGCTGTTGTTTGAATGGCTTAACATAGGGGAACGTCAATTTTTAGTCATTCCAAACATGCATGTCAAATATAAGCCAATTTGAAATTTTTAATATTTTTATCTAAAAATGGGTAATTTCCAAAGGGTTTGACCTATGGAAATCGACCATTTTCACAAGAAAATTTCAAAATTTCAATTCCGTTAATACTTGTCATGCATGTTTGAAATGACTAAAAAGTTAATTTCATCTTGGCAATCTTTGTAAAGAACAAATGTAGTTAACAATGAAATTTACTAGGGGTTATTTTAGCATCTTGAAAAATATTTTGAACGTCATTTGGCTATTATTTGAAGGGCTTAATAAGGTGAAGCCTCAATTTAAGTCATTCCAAACATGCATGTCAAATATTAGCCAATTTCGAAAAAATTTTGCTCAAAATTGTCAATTTCGATGGGGTTAAGCTATGAAAATCGACCATTTTTACAAGAAAATTTCAATATTTTCAAATCAGTTAATATTTGACATGTATGTTTGAAATGACTAAAAATTAAGTTTCATCATGATACTCGTGTAAATAATGACCAAACGTGTTTTAAAATCAATTTTACTCGATGTTATTTTAGCATGTTGAAACATGTTTTTAACTTCAAATTGGCTGTTGTTTGAATGGCTTAACATAGGGGAACGTCAATTTTTAGTCATTCCAAACATGCATGTCAAATATAAGCCAATTTGAAATTTTTAATATTTTTATCTAAAAATGGGTAATTTCCAAAGGGTTTGACCTATGGAAATCGACCATTTTCACAAGAAAATTTCAAAATTTCAATTCCGTTAATACTTGTCATGCATGTTTGAAATGACTAAAAAGTTAATTTCATCTTGGCAATCTTTGTAAAGAACAAATGTAGTTAACAATGAAATTTACTAGGGGTTATTTTAGCATCTTGAAAAATATTTTGAACGTCATTTGGCTATTATTTGAAGGGCTTAATAAGGTGAAGCCTCAATTTAAGTCATTCCAAACATGCATGTCAAATATTAGCCAATTTCGAAAAAATTTTGCTCAAAATTGTCAATTTCGATGGGGTTAAGCTATGAAAATCGACCATTTTTACAAGAAAATTTCAATATTTTCAAATCAGTTAATATTTGACATGTATGTTTGAAATGACTAAAAATTAAGTTTCATCATGATACTCGTGTAAATAATGACCAAACGTGTTTTAAAATCAATTTTACTCGATGTTATTTTAGCATGTTGAAACATGTTTTTAACTTCAAATTGGCTGTTGTTTGAATGGCTTAACATAGGGGAACGTCAATTTTTAGTTATTCCAAAAATGCATGTCAAATATAAGCCAATTTGAAATTTTTAATATTTTTATCTAAAAATTGTCAATTTCCAAAGGGTTTGACCTATGGAAATCGACCATTTTCACAAGAAAATTTCAAAATTTCAATTCCGTTAATACTTGTCATGCATGTTTGAAATGACTAAAAAGTTAATTTCATCTTGGCAATCTTTGTAAAGAACAAATGTAGTTAACAATGAAATTTACTAGGGGTTATTTTAGCATCTTGAAAAATATTTTGAACGTCATTTGGCTATTATTTGAAGGGCTTAATAAGGTGAAGCCTCAATTTAAGTCATTCCAAACATGCATGTCAAATATTAGCCAATTTCGAAAAAATTTTGCTCAAAATTGTCAATTTCGATGGGGTTAAGCTATGAAAATCGACCATTTTTACAAGAAAATTTCAATATTTTCAAATCAGTTAATATTTGACATGTATGTTTGAAATGACTAAAAATTAAGTTTCATCATGATACTCGTGTAAATAATGACCAAACGTGTTTTAAAATCAATTTTACTCGATGTTATTTTAGCATGTTGAAACATGTTTTTAACTTCAAATTGGCTGTTGTTTGAATGGCTTAACATAGGGGAACGTCAATTTTTAGTCATTCCAAACATGCATGTCAAATATAAGCCAATTTGAAATTTTTAATATTTTTATCTAAAAATGGGTAATTTCCAAAGGGTTTGACCTATGGAAATCGACCATTTTCACAAGAAAATTTCAAAATTTCAATTCCGTTAATACTTGTCATGCATGTTTGAAATGACTAAAAAGTTAATTTCATCGTGGCAATCTTTGTAAAGAACAAATGTAGTTAACAATGAAATTTACTAGGGGTTATTTTAGCATCTTGAAAAATATTTTGAACGTCATTTGGCTATTATTTGAAGGGCTTAATAAGGTGAAGCCTCAATTTAAGTCATTCCAAACATGCATGTCAAATATTAGCCAATTTCGAAAAAATTTTGCTCAAAATTGTCAATTTCGATGGGGTTAAGCTATGAAAATCGACCATTTTTACAAGAAAATTTCAATATTTTCAAATCAGTTAATATTTGACATGTATGTTTGAAATGACTAAAAATTAAGTTTCATCATGATACTCGTGTAAATAATGACCAAACGTGTTTTAAAATCAATTTTACTCGATGTTATTTTAGCATGTTGAAACATGTTTTTAACTTCAAATTGGCTGTTGTTTGAATGGCTTAACATAGGGGAACGTCAATTTTTAGTCATTCCAAACATGCATGTCAAATATAAGCCAATTTGAAATTTTTAATATTTTTATCTAAAAATTGGTAATTTCCAAAGGGTTTGACCTATGGAAATCGACCATTTTCACAAGAAAATTTCAAAATTTCAATTCCGTTAATACTTGTCATGCATGTTTGAAATGACTAAAAAGTTAATTTCATCTTGGCAATCTTTGTAAAGAACAAACGTAGTTAACAATGAAATTTACTAGGGGTTATTTTAGCATCTTGAAAAATATTTTGAACGTCATTTGGCTATTATTTGAAGGGCTTAATAAGGTGAAGCCTCAATTTAAGTCATTCCAAACATGCATATCAAATATTAGCCAATTTCGAAAAAATTTTGCTCAAAATTGTCAATTTCAATGGGGTTAAGCTATGAAAATCGACCATTTTTACAAGAAAATTTCAATATTTTCAAATCAGTTAATATTTGACATGTATGTTTGAAATAACTAAAAATTAAGTTTCATCATGATACTCGTGTAAATAATGACCAAACGTGTTTTAAAATCAATTTTACTCGATGTTATTTTAGCATGTTGAAACATGTTTTTAACTTCAAATTGGCTGTTGTTTGAATGGCTTAACATAGGGGAACGTCAATTTTTAGTCATTCCAAACATGCATGTCAAATATAAGCCAATTTGAAATTTTTAATATTTTTATCTAAAAATGGGTAATTTCCAAAGGGTTTGACCTATGGAAATCGACCATTTTCACAAGAAAATTTCAAAATTTCAATTCCGTTAATACTTGTCATGCATGTTTGAAATGACTAAAAAGTTAATTTCATCTTGGCAATCTTTGTAAAGAACAAATGTAGTTAACAATGAAATTTACTAGGGGTTATTTTAGCATCTTGAAAAATATTTTGAACGTCATTTGGCTATTATTTGAAGGGCTTAATAAGGTGAAGCCTCAATTTAAGTCATTCCAAACATGCATGTCAAATATTAGCCAATTTCGAAAAAAATTTTGCTCAAAATTGTCAATTTCGATGGGGTTAAGCTATGAAAATCGACCATTTTTACAAGAAAATTTCAATATTTTCAAATCAGTTAATATTTGACATGTATGTTTGAAATGACTAAAAATTAAGTTTCATCATGATACTCGTGTAAATAATGACCAAACGTGTTTTAAAATCAATTTTACTCGATGTTATTTTAGCATGTTGAAACATGTTTTTAACTTCAAATTGGCTATTGTTTGAATGGCTTAACATAGGGGAACGTCAATTTTTAGTCATTCCAAACATGCATGTCAAATATAAGCCAATTTGAAATTTTTAATATTTTTATCTAAAAATTGGTAATTTCCAAAGGGTTTGACCTATGGAAATCGACCATTTTCACAAGAAAATTTCAAAATTTCAATTCCGTTAATACTTGTCATGCATGTTTGAAATGACTAAAAAGTTAATTTCATCTTGGCAATCTTTTTAAAGAACAAACGTAGTTAACAATGAAATTTACTAGGGGTTATTTTAGCATCTTGAAAAATATTTTGAACGTCATTTGGCTATTATTTGAAGGGCTTAATAAGGTGAAACCTCAATTTAAGTCATTCCAAACATGCATGTCAAATATTAGCCAATTTCGAAAAAATTTTGCTCAAAATTGTCAATTTCAATGGGGTTAAGCTATGAAAATCGACCATTTTTACAAGAAAATTTCAATATTTTCAAATCAGTTAATATTTGACATGTATGTTTGAAATAACTAAAAATTAAGTTTCATCATGATACTCGTGTAAATAATGACCAAACGTGTTTTAAAATCAATTTTACTCGATGTTATTTTAGCATGTTGAAACATGTTTTTAACTTCAAATTGGCTGTTGTTTGAATGGCTTAACATAGGGGAACGTCAATTTTTAGTTATTCAAAAAATGCATGTCAAATATAAGCCAATTTGAAATTTTTAATATTTTTATCTAAAAATTGTCAATTTCCAAAGGGTTTGACTTATGGAAAACGACCATTTTCACAAGAAAATTTCAAAATTTCAAATCCGTTAAAAATTGACATGCATGTTTGAAATGACTAAAAAGTTAATTTCATCTTGGCAACCTTTGTAAAGAACAAACGTAGTTAACAATGAATTTTACTAGGTGTTATTTTAAGATGTTGAAAAATATTTGTAACTTCATTTGGCTATTATTTGAAGGGCTTAATAAGGTGAAACCTCAATTTAAGTCATTCCAAACATGCATGTCAAATATTAGGCAATTTGAAAATTTTTAACTTAAAATTGTCAATTTCAATGGGGTTAAGCTATGGAAATTGACCGTTTTTTTTAAAAGAAAATTTTAAAATTTTCAAATCGGTTAATATTTGACATGCATGTTTGAAATGACTAAAAATCAAGTTTCATCTTGATAACTCATGTCTATAATGACCAAACGTGGTTAAAACTCAATTTTACTCGATGTTATTTTAGCATGTTGAAAAATGTTTTTAACTTCAAATTGGCTATTGTTTGAATGGCTTAACATGGGGGAACATCAATTTTTAGTCATTCCAAACATGCATGTCAAATATAAGCCAATTTGAAATTTCTAATATTTTTATCTAAAAATTGTAAATTTCCAAAGGGTTTGACCTATGAAAATCGACCATTTTCACAAGAAAATTTCAAAATTTCAAATCCGTTAATACTTGTCATGCATGTTTGAAATTACTAAAAAGTTAATTTCATCTTGGCAATCTTTGTAAAGAACAAACGTAGTTAACAATGAATTTTACTAGGTGTTATTTTAACATGTTGAAAAATATTTTTAACATCATTTGACTATTATTTGAAGGGCTTAATAAAGTGAAGCCTCAATTTAAGTCATTGCAAACATGCATGTCAAATATTACCCAATTTGAACATTTTTAACTCAAAATTATCAATTTCAATGGGGTTAAGCTATGGAAATCGACCATTTATACAAGAAAATTTCAAAATTTTCAAATTGTTTAATATTTGACATGCATGTTTGAAATGACTAAAAATAAAGTTTCATCATGATAACTCGTGTAAATAATGACCAAACGTGGTTAAAAATTAATTTTACTCGATGTTATTTTAGCATGTTGAAAAATGTTTTTAACTTCAAATTGGCTATTGTTTGAATGGCTTAACATGGGGGAACGTCAATTTTTAGTCATTCCAAATATGCATGTCAAATATAAGCCAATTTGAAATTTTTAATATTTTTATCTAAAAATGGGTAATTTCCAAAGGGTTTGACCTATGGAAATCGACCATTTTCACAAGAAAATTTCAAAATTTCAATTCCGTTAATACTTGTCATGCATGTTTGAAATGACTAAAAAGTTAATTTCATCTTGGCAATCTTTGTAAAGAACAAATGTAGTTAACAATGAAATTTACTAGGGGTTATTTTAGCATCTTGAAAAATATTTTGAACGTCATTTGGCTATTATTTGAAGGGCTTAATAAGGTGAAGCCTCAATTTAAGTCATTCCAAACATGCATGTCAAATATTAGCCAATTTCGAAAAATTTTTTGCTCAAAATTGTCAATTTCGATGGGGTTAAGCTATGAAAATCGACCATTTTTACAAGAAAATTTCAATATTTTCAAATCAGTTAATATTTGACATGTATGTTTGAAATGACTAAAAATTAAGTTTCATCATGATACTCGTGTAAATAATGAGCAAACGTGTTTTAAAATCAATTTTACTCGATGTTATTTTAGCATGTTGAAACATGTTTTTAACTTCAAATTGGCTGTTGTTTGAATGGCTTAACATAGGGGAACGTCAATTTTTAGTCATTCCAAACATGCATGTCAAATATAAGCCAATTTGAAATTTTTAATATTTTTATCTAAAAATGGGTAATTTCCAAAGGGTTTGACCTATGGAAATCGACCATTTTCACAAGAAAATTTCAAAATTTCAATTCCGTTAATACTTGTCATGCATGTTTGAAATGACTAAAAAGTTAATTTCATCTTGGCAATCTTTGTAAAGAACAAATGTAGTTAACAATGAAATTTACTAGGGGTTATTTTAGCATCTTGAAAAATATTTTGAACGTCATTTGGCTATTATTTGAAGGGCTTAATAAGGTGAAGCCTCAATTTAAGTCATTCCAAACATGCATGTCAAATATTAGCCAATTTCGAAAAAAATTTGCTCAAAATTGTCAATTTCGATGGGGTTAAGCTATGAAAATCGACCATTTTTACAAGAAAATTTCAATATTTTCAAATCAGTTAATATTTGACATGTATGTTTGAAATGACTAAAAATTAAGTTTCATCATGATACTCGTGTAAATAATGACCAAACGTGTTTTAAAATCAATTTTACTCGATGTTATTTTAGCATGTTGAAACATGTTTTTAACTTCAAATTGGCTGTTGTTTGAATGGCTTAACATAGGGGAACGTCAATTTTTAGTCATTCCAAACATGCATGTCAAATATAAGCCAATTTGAAATTTTTAATATTTTTATCTAAAAATTGTCAATTTCCAAAGGGTTTGACCTATGGAAATCGACCATTTTCACAAGAAAATTTCAAAATTTCAATTCCGTTAATACTTGTCATGCATGTTTGAAATGACTAAAAAGTTAATTTCATCTTGGCAATCTTTGTAAAGAACAAACGTAGTTAACAATGAAATTTACTAGGTGTTATTTTAGCATCTTGAAAAATATTTTGAACGTCATTTGGCTATTATTTGAAGGGCTTAATAAGGTGAAGCCTCAATTTAAGTCATTCCAAACATGCATATCAAATATTAGCCAATTTCGAAAAATTTTTTGCTCAAAATTGTCAATTTCAATGGGGTTAAGCTATGAAAATCGACCATTTTTACAAGAAAATTTCAATATTTTCAAATCAGTTAATATTTGACATGTATGTTTGAAATAACTAAAAATTAAGTTTCATCATGATACTCGTGTAAATAATGACCAAACGTGTTTTAAAATAAATTTTACTCGATGTTATTTTAGCATGTTGAAACATGTTTTTAACTTCAAATTGGCTGTTGTTTGAATGGCTTAACATAGGGGAACGTCAATTTTTAGTTATTCCAAAAATGCATGTCAAATATAAGCCAATTTGAAATTTTTAATATTTTTATCTAAAAATTGTCAATTTCCAAAGGGTTTGACTTATGGAAAACGACCATTTTCACAAGAAAATTTCAAAATTTCAAATCCGTTAAAACTTGACATGCATGTTTGAAATGACTAAAAAGTTAATTTCATCTTGGCAACCTTTGTAAAGAACAAACGTAGTTAACAATGAATTTTACTAGGTGTTATTTTAAGATGTTGAAAAATATTTGTAACTTCATTTGGCTATTATTTGAAGGGCTTAATAAGGTGAAACCTCAATTTAAGTCATTCCAAACATGCATGTCAAATATTAGGCAATTTGAAAATTTTTAACTTAAAATTGTCAATTTCAATGGGGTTAAGCTATGGAAATTGACCGTTTTTTTTAAAAGAAAATTTTAAAATTTTCAAATCGGTTAATATTTGACATGCATGTTTGAAATGACTAAAAATCAAGTTTCATCTTGATAACTCGTGTATATAATGACCAAACGTGGTTAAAACTCAATTTTACTCGATGTTATTTTAGCATGTTGAAAAATGTTTTTAACTTCAAATTGGCTATTGTTTGAATGGCTTAACATGGGGGAACATCAATTTTTAGTCATTCCAAACATGCATGTCAAATATAAGCCAATTTGAAATTTCTAATATTTTTATCTAAAAATTGTAAATTTCCAAAGGGTTTGACCTATGAAAATCGACCATTTTCACAAGAAAATTTCAAAATTTCAAATCCGTTAATACTTGTCATGCATGTTTGAAATTACTAAAAAGTTAATTTCATCTTGGCAATCTTTGTAAAGAACAAACGTAGTTAACAATGAATTTTACTAGGTGTTATTTTAACATGTTGAAAAATATTTTTAACATCATTTGACTATTATTTGAAGGGCTTAATAAGGTGAAGCCTCAATTTAAGTCATTGCAAACATGCATGTCAAATATTACCCAATTTGAACATTTTTAACTCAAAATTATCAATTTCAATGGGGTTAAGCTATGAAAATCGACCATTTATACAAGAAAATTTCAAAATTTTCAAATTGTTTAATATTTGACATGCATGTTTGAAATGACTAAAAATAAAGTTTCATCATGATAACTCGTGTAAATAATGACCAAACGTGGTTAAAAATTAATTTTACTCGATGTTATTTTAGCATGTTGAAAAATGTTTTTAACTTCAAATTGGCTATTGTTTGAATGGCTTAACATGGGGGAACGTCAATTTTTAGTCATTCCAAATATGCATGTCAAATATAAGCCAATTTGAAATTTTTAATATTTTTATCTAAAAATGGGTAATTTCCAAAGGGTTTGACCTATGGAAATCGACCATTTTCACAAGAAAATTTCAAAATTTCAATTCCGTTAATACTTGTCATGCATGTTTGAAATGACTAAAAAGTTAATTTCATCTTGGCAATCTTTGTAAAGAACAAATGTAGTTAACAATGAAATTTACTAGGTGTTATTTTAGCATCTTGAAAAATATTTTTAACGTCATTTGGCTATTATTTGAAGGGCTTAATAAGGTGAAGCCTCAATTTAAGTCATTCCAAACATGCATGTCAAATATTAGCCAATTTCGAAAATTTTTTGCTCAAAATTGTCAATTTCAATGGGGTTAAGCTATGAAAATCGACCATTTTTACAAGAAAATTTCAATATTTTCAAATCAGTTAATATTTGACATGTATGTTTGAAATGACTAAAAATTAAGTTTCATCATGATACTCGTGTAAATAATGACCAAACGTGTTTTAAAATCAATTTTACTCGATGTTATTTTAACATGTTGAAACATGTTTTTAACTTCAAATTGGCTGTTGTTTGAATGGCTTAACATGGGGGAACGTCAATTTTCAGTCATTCCAAACATGCATGTCAAATATAAGCCAATTTGAAATTTTTAATATTTTTATCTAAAAATTGGTAATTTCCAAAGGGTTTGACCTATGGAAATCGACCATTTTCACAAGAAAATTTCAAAATTTCAATTCCGTTAATACTTGTCATGCATGTTTGAAATGACTAAAAAGTTAATTTCATCTTGGCAATCTTTGTAAAGAACAAACGTAGTTAACAATGAAATTTACTAGGGGTTATTTTAGCATCTTGAAAAATATTTTGAACGTCATTTGGCTATTATTTGAAGGGCTTAATAAGGTGAAGCCTCAATTTAAGTCATTCCAAACATGCATGTCAAATATTAGCCAATTTCGAAAAAAATTTTTTGCTCAAAATTGTCAATTTCGATGGGGTTAAGCTATGAAAATCGACCATTTTTACAAGAAAATTTCAATATTTTCAAATCAGTTAATATTTGACATGTATGTTTGAAATGACTAAAAATTAAGTTTCATCATGATACTCGTGTAAATAATGACCAAACGTGTTTTAAAATCAATTTTACTCGATGTTATTTTAGCATGTTGAAACATGTTTTTAACTTCAAATTGGCTATTGTTTGAATGGCTTAACATAGGGGAACGTCAATTTTTAGTCATTCCAAACATGCATGTCAAATATAAGCCAATTTGAAATTTTTAATATTTTTATCTAAAAATTGGTAATTTCCAAAGGGTTTGACCTATGGAAACCGACCATTTTCACAAGAAAATTTCAAAATTTCAATTCCGTTAATACTTGTCATGCATGTTTGAAATGACTAAAAAGTTAATTTCATCTTGGCAATCTTTGTAAAGAACAAACGTAGTTAACAATGAAATTTACTAGGTGTTATTTTAGCATCTTGAAAAATATTTTGAACGTCATTTGGCTATTATTTGAAGGGCTTAATAAGGTGAAGCCTCAATTTAAGTCATTCCAAACATGCATGTCAAATATTAGCCAATTTCGAAAAATTTTTGCTCAAAATTGTCAATTTCAATGGGGTTAAGCTATGAAAATCGACCATTTTTACAAGAAAATTTCAATATTTTCAAATCGGTTAATATTTGACATGTATGTTTGAAATGACTAAAAATTAAGTTTCATCATGATACTCGTGTAAATAATGACCAAACGTGTTTTAAAATCAATTTTACTCGATGTTATTTTAGCATGTTGAAACATGTTTTTAACTTCAAATTGGCTGTTGTTTGAATGGCTTAACATAGGGGAACGTCAATTTTTAGTCATTCCAAACATGCATGTCAAATATAAGCCAATTTGAAATTTTTAATATTTTTATCTAAAAATTGGTAATTTCCAAAGGGTTTGACCTATGGAAATCGACCATTTTCACAAGAAAATTTCAAAATTTCAATTCCGTTAATACTTGTCATGCATGTTTGAAATGACTAAAAAGTTAATTTCATCTTGGCAATCTTTGTAAAGAACAAACGTAGTTAACAATGAAATTTACTAGGGGTTATTTTAGCATCTTGAAAAATATTTTGAACGTCATTTGGCTATTCTTTGAAGGGCTTAATAAGGTGAAGCCTCAATTGAAGTCATTCCAAACATGCATATCAAATATTAGCCAATTTCGAAAAAATTTTGCTCAAAATTGTCTATTTCAATGGAGTTAAGCTATGAAAATCGACCATTTATACAAGAAAATTTCAATATTTTCAAATCAGTTAATATTTGACATGTATGTTTGAAATAACTAAAAATTAAGTTTCATCATGATACTCGTGTAAATAATGACCAAACGTGTTTTAAAATCAATTTTACTCGATGTTATTTTAGCATGTTGAAACATGTTTTTAACTTCAAATTGGCTGTTGTTTGAATGGCTTAACATAGGGGAACGTCAATTTTTAGTCATTCCAAAAATGCATGTCAAATATAAGCCAATTTGAAATTTTTAATATTTTTATCTAAAAATTGTCAATTTCCAAAGGGTTTGACTTATGGAAAACGACCATTTTCACAAGAAAATTTCAAAATTTCAAATCCGTTAAAACTTGACATGCATGTTTGAAATGACTAAAAAGTTAATTTCATCTTGGCAACCTTTGTAAAGAACAAACGTAGTTAACAATGAATTTTACTAGGTGTTATTTTAAGATGTTGAAAAATATTTGTAACTTCATTTGGCTATTATTTGAAGGGCTTAATAAGGTGAAACCTCAATTTAAGTCATTCCAAACATGCATGTCAAATATTAGGCAATTTGAAAATTTTTAACTTAAAATTGTCAATTTCAATGGGGTTAAGCTATGGAAATTGACCATTTTTTTTAAAAGAAAATTTTAAAATTTTCAAATCGGTTAATATTTGACATGCATGTTTGAAATGACTAAAAATCAAGTTTCATCTTGATAAGTCATGTCTATAATGACCAAACGTGGTTAAAACTCAATTTTACTCGATGTTATTTTAGCATGTTGAAAAATGTTTTTAACTTCAAATTGGCTATTGTTTGAATGGCTTAACATGGGGGAACATCAATTTTTAGTCATTCCAAACATGCATGTCAAATATAAGCCAATTTGAAATTTTTAATATTTTTATCTAAAAATTGTAAATTTCCAAAAGGGTTTTGACCTATGAAAATCGACCATTTTCACAAGAAAATTTCAAAATTTCAAATCCGTTAATACTTGTCATGCATGTTTGAAATTACTAAAAAGTTAATTTCATCTTGGCAATCTTTGTAAAGAATAAACGTAGTTAACAATGAATTTTACTAGGTGTTATTTTAACATGTTGAAAAATATTTTTAACATCATTTGACTATTATTTGAAGGGCTTAATAAAGTGAAGCCTCAATTTAATTCATTGCAAACATGCATGTCAAATATTACCCAATTTGAACATTTTTAACTCAAAATTATCAATTTCAATGGGGTTAAGCTATGGAAATCGACCATTTATACAAGAAAATTTCTAAATTTTCAAATTGTTTAATATTTGACATGCATGTTTGAAATGACTAAAAATAAAGTTTCATCATGATAACTCGTGTAAATAATGACCAAACGTGGTTAAAAATTAATTTTACTCGATGTTATTTTAGCATGTTGAAAAATGTTTTTAACTTCAAATTGGCTATTGTTTGAATGGCTTAACATGGGGGAACGTCAATTTTTAGTCATTCCAAATATACATGTCAAATATAAGCCAATTTCAAATTTTTAATATTTTTATCTAAAAATTGGTAATTTCCAAAGGGAAAACCTATGGAAATCGACCATTTTCACAAGAAAATTTCAAAATTTCAATTCCGTTAATACTTGTCATGCATGTTTGAAATGACTAAAAAGTTAATTTCATCTTGGCAATCTTTGTAAAGAACAAACGTAGTTAACAATGAAATTTACTAGGGGTTATTTTAGCATCTTGAAAAATATTTTGAACGTCATTTGGCTATTATTTGAAGGGCTTAATAAGGTGAAGCCTCAATTTAAGTCATTCCAAACATGCATGTCAAATATTAGCCAATTTCGAAAATTTTTTGCTCAAAATTGTCAATTTCGATGGGGTTAAGCTATGAAAATCGACCATTTTTACAAGAAAATTTCAATATTTTCAAATCAGTTAATATTTGACATGTATGTTTGAAATGACTAAAAATCAAGTTTCATCTTGATAACTCATGTCTATAATGACCAAACGTGTTTAAAAATCAATTTTACTCGATGTTATTTTAGCATGTTGAAAAATGTTTTTAACTTCAAATTGGCTATTGTTTGAATGGCTTAACATGGGGGAACGTCAATTTTTAGTCATTCCAAACATGCATGTCAAATATAAGCCAATTTGAAATTTTTAATATTTTTATCTAAAAATTGTAAATTTCCAAAAGGGTTTTGACCTATGAAAATCGACCATTTTCACAAGAAAATTTCAAAATTTCAAATCCGTTAATACTTGTCATGCATGTTTGAAATTACTAAAAAGTTAATTTCATCTTGGCAATCTTTGTAAAGAATAAACGTAGTTAACAATGAATTTTACTAGGTGTTATTTTAACATGTTGAAAAATATTTTTAACTTCATTTGGCTATTATTTGAAGGGCTTAATAAAGTGAAGCCTCAATTTAATTCATTGCAAACATGCATGTCAAATATTACCCAATTTGAACATTTTTAACTCAAAATTATCAATTTCAATGGGGTTAAGCTATGGAAATCGACCATTTTTACAAGAAAATTTCAAAATTTTCAAATTGTTTAATATTTGACATGCATGTTTGAAATGACTAAAAATAAAGTTTCATCATGATAACTCGTGTAAATAATGACCAAACGTGGTTAAAAATTAATTTTACTCGATGTTATTTTAGCATGTTGAAAAATGTTTTTAACTTCAAATTGGCTATTGTTTGAATGGCTTAACATGGGGGAACGTCAATTTTTAGTCATTCCAAATATACATGTCAAATATAAGCCAATTTGAAATTTTTAATATTTTTATCTAAAAATTGGTAATTTCCAAAGGGATTGACCTATGGAAATCGACCATTTTCATAAGAAAATTTCAAAATTTCAAATCCGTTAATACTTGTCATGCATGTTTGAAATAACTAAAAAGTTAATTTCATCTTGGCAATCTTTGTAAAGAACAAACGTATTTAACAATGAAATTTACTAGGTGTTATTTTAGCATCTTGAAAAATATTTTGAACGTCATTTGGCTATTATTTGAAGGGCTTAATAAGGTGAAGCCTCAATTTAAGTCATTCCAAACATGCATGTCAAATATTAGCCAATTTCGAAAATTTTTTGCTCAAAATTGTCAATTTCGATGGGGTTAAGCTATGAAAATCGACCATTTTTACAAGAAAATTTCAATATTTTCAAATCAGTTAATATTTGACATGTATGTTTGAAATGACTAAAAATCAAGTTTCATCTTGATAACTCATGTCTATAATGACCAAACGTGGTTAAAACTCAATTTTACTCGATGTTATTTTAGCATGTTGAAAAATGTTTTTAACTTCAAATTGGCTATTGTTTGAATGGCTTAACATGGGGGAACATCAATTTTTAGTCATTCCAAACATGCATGTCAAATATAAGCCAATTTGAAATTTTTAATATTTTTATCTAAAAATTGTAAATTTCCAAAAGGGTTTTGACCTATGAAAATCGACCATTTTCACAAGAAAATTTCAAAATTTCAAATCCGTTAATACTTGTCATGCATGTTTGAAATTACTAAAAAGTTAATTTCATCTTGGCAATCTTTGTAAAGAACAAACGTAGTTAACAATGAATTTTACTAGGTGTTATTTTAACATGTTGAAAAATATTTTTAACATCATTTGACTATTATTTGAAGGGCTTAATAAAGTGAAGCCTCAATTTAAGTCATTGCAAACATGCATGTCAAATATTACCCAATTTGAACATTTTTAACTCAAAATTATCAATTTCAATAGGGTTAAGCTATGGAAATCGACCATTTATACAAGAAAATTTCAAAATTTTCAAATTGAATAATATTTGACATGCATGTTTGAAATGACTAAAAATAAAGTTTCATCATGATAACTCGTGTAAATAATGACCAAACGTGGTTAAAAATTAATTTTACTCGATGTTATTTTAGCATGTTGAAAAATGTTTTTAACTTCAAATTGGCTATTGATTGAATGGCTTAACATGGGGGAACGTCAATTTTTAGTCATTCCAAATATGCATGTCAAATATAAGCCAATTTGAAATTTTTAATATTTTTATCTAAAAATTGGTAATTTCCAAAGGGTTTGACCTATGGAAATCGACCATTTTCACAAGAAAATTTCAAAATTTCAATTCCGTTAATACTTGTCATGCATGTTTGAAATGACTAAAAAGTTAATTTCATCTTGGCAATCTTTGTAAAGAACAAACGTAGTTAACAATGAAATTTACTAGGGGTTATTTTAGCATCTTGAAAAATATTTTGAACGTCATTTGGCTATTATTTGAAGGGCTTAATAAGGTGAAGCCTCAATTTAAGTCATTCCAAACATGCATATCAAATATTAGCCAATTTCGAAAAAATTTTGCTCAAAATTGTCAATTTCAATGGGGTTAAGCTATGAAAATCGACCATTTTTACAAGAAAATTTCAATATTTTCAAATCAGTTAATATTTGACATGTATGTTTGAAATAACTAAAAATTAAGTTTCATCATGATACTCGTGTAAATAATGACCAAACGTGTTTTAAAATCAATTTTACTCGATGTTATTTTAGCATGTTGAAACATGTTTTTAACTTCAAATTGGCTGTTGTTTGAATGGCTTAACATAGGGGAACGTCAATTTTTAGTCATTCCAAACATGCATGTCAAATATAAGCCAATTTGAAATTTTTAATATTTTTATCTAAAAATTGTCAATTTCCAAAGGGTTTGACCTATGGAAAACGACCATTTTCACAAGAAAATTTCAAAATTTCAAATCCGTTAATACTTGACATGCATGTTTGAAATGACTCAAAAGTTAATTTCATCTTGGCAACCTTTGTAAACAACAAACGTAGTTAACAATGAATTTTACTAGGTGTTATTTTAAGATGTTGAAAAATATTTGTAACTTCATTTGGCTATTATTTGAAGGGCTTAATAAGGTGAAACCTCAATTTAAGTCATTCCAAACATGCATGTCAAATATTAGGCAATTTGAAAATTTTTAACTTAAAATTGTCAATTTCAATGAGGTTAAGCTATGGAAATTGACAATTTTTTTTTACAAGAAAATTTTCAATATTTTAAAATCGGTTAATATTTGACATGCATGTTTGAAATGACTAAAAATCAAGTTTCATCTTGATAACTCGTGTATATAATGACCAAACGTGGTTAAAACTCAATTTTACTCGATGTTATTTTAGCATGTTGAAAAATGTTTTTAACTTCAAATTGGCTATTGTTTGAATGGCTTAACATGGGGGAACATCAATTTTTAGTCATTCCAAACATGCATGTCAAATATAAGCCAATTTGAAATTTTTAATATTTTTATCTAAAAATTGTAAATTTCCAAAGGGTTTGACCTATGAAAATCGACCATTTTCACAAGAAAATTTCAAAATTTCAAATCCGTTAATACTTGTCATGCATGTTTGAAATTACTAAAAAGTTAATTTCATCTTGGCAATCTTTGTAAAGAACAAACGTAGTTAACAATGAATTTTACTAGGTGTTATTTTAACATGTTGAAAAATATTTTTAACTTCATTTGACTATTATTTGAAGGGCTTAATAAAGTGAAGCCTCAATTTAAGTCATTGCAAACATGCATGTCAAATATTACCCAATTTGAACATTTTTAACTCAAAATTATCAATTTCAATGGGGTTAAGCTATGGAAATCGACCATTTTTACAAGATAATTTCAAAATTTTCAAATTGTTTAATATTTGACATGCATGTTTGAAATGACTAAAAATTAAGTTTCATCATGATAACTCGTGTAAATAATGACCAAACGTGGTTAAAAATTAATTTTACTCGATGTTATTTTAGCATGTTGAAAAATGTTTTTATGTTCAAATTGGCTATTGTTTGAATGGCTTAACATGGGGGAACGTCAATTTTTAGTCATTCCAAATATGCATGTCAAATATAAGCCAATTTGAAATTTTTAATATTTTTATCTAAAAATTGGTAATTTCCAAAGGGTTTGACCTATGGAAATCGACCATTTTCACAAGAAAATTTCAAAATTTCAATTCCGTTAATACTTGTCATGCATGTTTGAAATGACTAAAAAGTTAATTTCATCTTGGCAATCTTTGTAAAGAACAAACGTAGTTAACAATGAAATTTAATAGGTGTTATTTTAGCATGTTGAAAAATATTTTTAACGTCATTTGGCTATTATTTGAAGGGCTTAATAAGGTGAAGCCTCAATTTAAGTCATTCCAAACATGCATTTCAACTATTAGCCAATTTCGAAAAATTTGTGCTCAAAATTGTCAATTTCAATGGGGTTAAGCTATGAAAATCGACCATTTTTACAAGAAAATTTCAATATTTTCAAATCGGTTAATATTTGACATGTATGTTTGAAATGACTAAAAATTAAGTTTCATCATGATAACTCGTGTAAATAATGACCAAACGTGTTTTAAAATCAATTTTACTCGATGTTATTTTAGCATGTTGAAACATGTTTTTAAATTGAAATTGGCTGTTGTTTGAATGGCTTAACATGGGGGAACGTCAATTTTCAGTCATTCCAAACATGCATGTCAAATATAAGCCAATTTGAAATTTTTAATATTTTTATCTAAAAATTGTCAATTTCCAAAGGGTTTGACCTATGAAAATCGACCATTTTCACAAGAAAATTTCAAAATTTCAAATCCGTTAATACTTGTCATGCATGTTTGAAATAACTAAAAAGTTAATTTCATCTTGGCAATATTTGTAAAGAACAAACGTAGTTAACAATGAATTTTACTAGGCGTTATGTTAACATGTTGAAAAATATTTTTAACTTCATTTGGCTATTATTTCAAGCGCTTAATAAGGTGAAGCCACAATTTAAGTCATTGCAAACATGCATGTCAAATATTAGCCAATTTGAAAATTTTTAACTCAAAATTGTCAATTTCAATGGGGTTAAGCTATGAAAATCGACCATTTTTACAAAAAAATTTCAAAATTTTCAAATTTGTTAATATTTGACATGCTTGTTTGAAATGACTAAAAATTAAGTTTCATCATGATACTCGTGTAAATAATGACCAAACGTGTTTTAAAATCAATTTTACTCGATGTTATTTTAGCATGTTGAAACATGTTTTTAACTTCAAATTGGCTATTGTTTGAATGGCTTAACATGGGGGAACGTCAATTTTTAGTCATTCCAAACATGCATGTCAAATATAAGCCAATTTGAAATTTTTAATATTTTTATCTAAAAATTGTCAATTTCCAAAGGGTTTGACCTATGGAAAACGACCATTTTGACAAGAAAATTTCAAAATTTCAAATCCGTTAATACTTGTCATGCATGTTTGAAATGACTAAAAAGTTAATTTCATCTTGGCAATCTTTGTAAAGAACAAACGTAGTTAACAATGAATTTTACTAGGTGTTATTTTAGCATGTTGAAAAATATTTTTAACGTCATTTGGCTATTATTTGAAGGGCTTAATAAGGTGAAGCCTCAATTTAAGTCATTCCAAACATGCATGTCAACTATTAGCCAATTTCGAAAAAAATTTGCTCAAAATTGTCAATTTCAATGGGGTTAAGCTATGAAAATCGACCATTTTTACAAGAAAATTTCAATATTTTCAAATCGGTTAATATTTGACATGTATGTTTGAAATGACTAAAAATTAAGTTTCATCATGATAACTCGTGTAAATAATGACCAAACGTGTTTTAAAATCAATTTTACTCGATGTTATTTTAGCATGTTGAAACATGTTTTTAACTTCAAATTGGCTATTGTTTGAATGGCTTAACATGGGGGAACGTCAATTTTTAGTCATTCCAAACATGCATGTCAAATATAAGCCAATTTGAAATTTTTAATATTTTTATCTAAAAATTGTCAATTTCCAAAGGGTTTGACCTATGGAAATCGACCATTTTCACAAGAAAATTTCAAAATTTCAAATCTGTTAATACTTGTCATGCATGTTTGAAATGACTAAAAAGTTAATTTCATCTTGGCAATCTTTGTAAAGAACAAACGTAGTTAACAATGAATTTTACTAGGTGTTATTTTAACATGTTGAAAAATATTTTTAACTTCATTTGGCTATTATTTGAAGGGCTTAATAAGGTGAAACCTCAATTTAAGTCATTCCAAACATGCATGTCAAATATTAGCCAATTTGAAAAAATTTAACTCAAAATTGTCAATTTCAATGGGGTTAAGCTATGAAAATCGACCATTTTTACAAGAAAATTTCAATATTTTCAAATCGGTTAATATTTGACATGTATGTTTGAAATGACTAAAAATTAAGTTTCATCATGATAACTCGTGTAAATAATGACCAAACGTGTTTTAAAATCAATTTTACTCGATGTTATTTTAGCATGTTGAAACATGTTTTTAACTTCAAATTGGCTATTGTTTGAATGGCTTAACATGGGGGAACGTCAATTTTTAGTCATTCCAAACATGCATGTCAAATATAAGCCAATTTGAAATTTTTAATATTTTTATCTAAAAATTGTAAATTTCCAAAGGGTTTGACCTATGAAAATCGACCATTTTCACAAGAAAATTTCAAAATTTCAAATCCGTTAATACTTGTCATGCATGTTTGAAATTACTAAAAAGTTAATTTCATCTTGGCAATCTTTGTAAAGAACAAACGTAGTTAACAATGAATTTTACTAGGTGTTATTTTAACATGTTGAAAAATATTTTTAACTTCATTTGGCTATTATTTGAAGGGCTTAATAAGGTGAAGCCTCAATTTAATTCACTGCAAACATGTATCTCAAATATTAGCCAATTTGAAAATTTTTAACTCAAAATTGTCAATTTCAATGGGGTTAAGCTATGGAAATCGACCATTTTTACAAGATAATTTCAAAATTTTCAAATTGTTTAATATTTGACATACATGTTTGAAATGACTAAAAATTAAGTTTCATCATGATAACTCGTGTAAATAATGACCAAACGTGGTTAAAAATTCAATTTTACTCGATGTTATTTTAGCATGTTGAAAAATGTTTTTATGTTCAAATTGGCTATTGTTTGAATGGCTTAACATGGGGGAACGTCAATTTTTAGTCATTCCAAATATGCATGTCAAATATAAGCCAATTTGAAATTTTTAATATTTTTATCTAAAAATTGTCAATTTCCAAAGGGTTTGACCTATGGAAATCGACCATTTTCACAAGAAAATTTCAAAATTTCAAATCCGTTAATACTTGTCATGCATGTTTGAAATGACTAAAAAGTTAATTTCATCTTGGCAATCTTTGTAAAGAACAAACGTAGTTAACAATGAAATTTAATAGGTGTTATTTTAGCATGTTGAAAAATATTTTTAACGTCATTTGGCTATTATTTGAAGGGCTTAATAAGGTGAAGCCTCAATTTAAGTCATTCCAAACATGCATGTCAACTATTAGCCAATTTCGAAAAAAATTTGCTCAAAATTGTCAATTTCAATGGGGTTAAGCTATGAAAATCGACCATTTTTACAAGAAAATTTCAATATTTTCAAATCGGTTAATATTTGACATGTATGTTTGAAATGACTAAAAATTAAGTTTCATCATGATAACTCGTGTAAATAATGACCAAACGTGTTTTAAAATCAATTTTACTCGATGTTATTTTAGCATGTTGAAACATGTTTTTAAATTGAAATTGGCTGTTGTTTGAATGGCTTAACATGGGGGAACGTCAATTTTCAGTCATTCCAAACATGCATGTCAAATATAAGCCAATTTGAAATTTTTAATATTTTTATCTAAAAATTGTCAATTTTCAAAGGGTTTGACCTATGAAAATCGACCATTTTCACAAGAAAATTTCAAAATTTCAAATCCGTTAATACTTGTCATGCATGTTTGAAATAACTAAAAAGTTAATTTCATCTTGGCAATCTTTGTAAAGAACAAACGTAGTTAACAATGAATTTTACTAGGTGTTATTTTAACATGTTGAAAAATATTTTTAACTTCATTTGGCTATTATTTCAAGCGCTTAATAAGGTGAAGCCACAATTTAAGTCATTGCAAACATGCATGTCAAATATTAGCCAATTTGAAAATTTTTAACTCAAAATTGTCAATTTCAATGGGGTTAAGCTATGGAAATCGACCATTTTTACAAAAAAATTTCAAATTGGTTAATATTTGACATGCATGTTTGAAATGACTAAAAATTAAGTTTCATCATGATAACTCGTGTAAATAATGACCAAACGTGTTTTAAAATCAATTTTACTCGATGTTATTTTAGCATGTTGAAACATGTTTTTAACTTCAAATTGGCTATTGTTTGAATGGCTTAACATGGGGGAACGTCAATTTTTAGTCATTCCAAATATGCATGTCAAATATAAGCCAATTTGAAATTTTTAATATTTTTATCTAAAAATTGTCAATTTCCAAAGGGTTTGACCTATGGAAATCGACCATTTTCACAAGAAAATTTCAAAATTTCAAATCCGTTAATACTTGTCATGCATGTTTGAAATGACTAAAAAGTTAATTTCATCTTGGCAATCTTTGTAAAGAACAAACGTAGTTAACAATGAATTTTACTAGGTGTTATTTTAGCATGTTGAAAAATATTTTTAACGTCATTTGGCTATTATTTGAAGGGCTTAATAAGGTGAAGCCTCAATTTAAGTCATTCCAAACATGAATGTCAAATATTAGCCAATTTTGAAAAATTTTTGCTCAAAATTGTCAATTTCAATGGGGTTAAGCTATGAAAATCGACCATTTTTACAAGAAAATTTCAATATTTTCAAATCGGTTAATATTTGACATGTATGTTTGAAATGACTAAAAATTAAGTTTCATCATGATAACTCGTGTAAATAATGACCAAACGTGTTTTAAAATCAATTTTACTCGATGTTATTTTAGCATGTTGAAACATGTTTTTAACTTCAAATTGGCTATTGTTTGAATGGCTTAACATGGGGGAACGTCAATTTTTAGTCATTCCAAACATGCATGTCAAATATAAGCCAATTTGAAATTTTTAATATTTTTATCTAAAAATTGTCAATTTCCAAAGGGTTTGACCTATGAAAATCGACCATTTTCACAAGAAAATTTCAAAATTTCAAATCCGTTAATACTTGTCATGCATGTTTGAAATAACTAAAAAGTTAATTTCATCTTGGCAATCTTTGTAAAGAACAAACGTAGTTAACAATGAATTTTACTAGGTGTTATTTTAACATGTTGAAAAATATTTTTAACTTCATTTGGCTATTATTTCAAGGGCTTAATAAGGTGAAGCCTCAATTTAAGTCATTGCAAACATGCATGTCAAATATTAGCCAATTTGAAAAAATTTAACTCAAAATTGTCAATTTCAATGGGGTTAAGCTATGAAAATCGACCATTTTTACAAGAAAATTTCAATATTTTCAAATCGGTTAATATTTGACATGTATGTTTGAAATGACTAAAAATTAAGTTTCATCATGATAACTCGTGTAAATAATGACCAAACGTGTTTTAAAATCAATTTTACTCGATGTTATTTTAGCATGTTGAAACATGTTTTTAACTTCAAATTGGCTATTGTTTGAATGGCTTAACATGGGGGAACGTCAATTTTTAGTCATTCCAAACATGCATGTCAAATATAAGCCAATTTGAAATTTTTAATATTTTTATCTAAAAATTGTCAATTTCCAAAGGGTTTGACCTATGAAAATCGACCATTTTCACAAGAAAATTTCAAAATTTCAAATCCGTTAATACTTGTCATGCATGTTTGAAATAACTAAAAAGTTAATTTCATCTTGGCAATCTTTGTAAAGAACAAACGTAGTTAACAATGAATTTTACTAGGTGTTATTTTAACATGTTGAAAAATATTTTTAACTTCATTTGGCTATTATTTGAAGGGCTTAATAAGGTGAAGCCTCAATTTAAGTCATTCCAAACATGCATGTCAA
Source organism: Linum usitatissimum (assembly GCA_030674075.2). Taxonomy (NCBI): domain Eukaryota; kingdom Viridiplantae; phylum Streptophyta; class Magnoliopsida; order Malpighiales; family Linaceae; genus Linum; species Linum usitatissimum. Next base: position 893,585 of record JAUJYP020000468.1, on the reverse strand, counting down.
ATATTAGCCAATTTGAAAATTTTTTGCTCAAAATTGTCAATTTCAATGGGGTTAAGCTATGAAAATCGACCATTTTTACAAGAAAATTTCAATATTTTCAAATTGGTTAATATTTGACATGTATGTTTGAAATGACTAAAAATTAAGTTTCATCATGATAACTCGTGTAAATAATGACCAAACGTGTTTAAAAATCAATTTTACTCGATGTTATTTTAGCATGTTGAAAAATGTTTTTAACTTCAAATTGGCTATTGTTTGAATGGCTTAACATGGGGGAACGTCAATTTTTAGTCATTCCAAATATGCATGTCAAATATAAGCCAATTTGAAATTTTTAATATTTTTATCTAAAAATTGTCAATTTCCAAAGGGTTTGACCTATGGAAATCGACCATTTTCACAAGAAAATTTCAAAATTTCAAATCCGTTAATACTTGTCATGCATGTTTGAAATAACTAAAAAGTTAATTTCATCTTGGCAATCTTTGTAAAGAACAAACGTAGTTAACAATGAATTTTAATAGGTGTTATTTTAACATGTTGAAAAATATTTTTAACTTCATTTGGCTATTATTTCAAGCGCTTAATAAGGTGAAGCCACAATTTAAGTCATTCCAAACATGCATGTCAAATATTGGCCAATTTTGAAAAAACTTTGCTCAAAATTGTCAATTTCAATGGGGTTAAGCTATGAAAATCGACCATTTTTACAAGAAAATTTCAATATTTTCAAATCGGTTAATATTTGACATGTATGTTTGAAATGACTAAAAATTAAGTTTCATCATGATAACTCGTGTAAATAATGACCAAACGTGTTTTAAAATCAATTTTACTCGATGTTATTTTAGCATGTTGAAAAATGTTTTTAACTTCAAATTGGCTATTGTTTGAATGGCTTAACATGGGGGAACGTCAATTTTTAGTCATTCCAAATATGCATGTCAAATATAAGCCAATTTGAAATTTTTAATATTTTTATCTAAAAATTGTCAATTTCCAAAGGGTTTGACCTATGGAAATCGACCATTTTCACAAGAAAATTTCAAAATTTCAAATCCGTTAATACTTGTCATGCATGTTTGAAATAACTAAAAAGTTAATTTCATCTTGGCAATCTTTGTAAAGAACAAACGTAGTTAACAATGAAATTTAATAGGTGTTATTTTAGCATGTTGAAAAATATTTTTAACGTCATTTGGCTATTATTTGAAGGCCTTCATAAGGTGAATCCTCAATTTAAGTCATTCCAAACATGCATGTCAAATATTGGCCAATTTTGAAAAATTTTGCTCAAAATTGTCAATTTCAATGGGGTTAAGCTATGAAAATCGACCATTTTTACAAGAAAATTTCAATATTTTCAAATCGGTTAATATTTGACATGTATGTTTGAAATGACTAAAAATTAAGTTTCATCATGATAACTCGTGTAAATAATGACCAAACGTGTTTTAAAATCAATTTTACTCGATGTTATTTTAGCATGTTGAAACATGTTTTTAACTTCAAATTGGCTATTGTTTGAATGGCTTAACATGGGGGAACGTCAATTTTTAGTCATTCCAAACATGCATGTCAAATATAAGCCAATTTGAAATTTTTAATATTTTTATCTAAAAATTGTCAATTTCCAAAGGGTTTGACCTATGAAAATCGACCATTTTCACAAGAAAATTTCAAAATTTCAAATCCGTTAATACTTGTCATGCATGTTTGAAATAACTAAAAAGTTAATTTCATCTTGGCAATCTTTGTAAAGAACAAACGTAGTTAACAATGAATTTTACTAGGTGTTATTTTAACATGTTGAAAAATATTTTTAACTTCATTTGGCTATTATTTGAAGGGCTTAATAAGGTGAAGCCACAATTTAAGTCATTGCAAACATGCATGTCAAATATTAGCCAATTTGAAAAAATTTAACTCAAAATTGTCAATTTCAATGGGGTTAAGCTATGGAAATCGACCATTTTTACAAAAAAATTTCAAATTGGTTAATATTTGACATGCATGTTTGAAATGACTAAAAATTAAGTTTCATCATGATAACTCGTGTAAATAATGACCAAACGTGGTTAAAAATCAATTTTACTCGATGTTATTTTAGCATGTTGAAAAATGTTTTTAACTTCAAATTGGCTATTGTTTGAATGGCTTAACATGGGGGAACGTAAATTTTTAGTCATTCCAAATATGCATGTCAAATATAAGCCAATTTGAAATTCTTAATATTTTTATCTAAAAATTGTCAATTTCCAAAGGGTTTGACCTATGGAAATCGACCATTTTCACAAGAAAATTTCAAAATTTCAAATCCGTTAATACTTGTCATGCATGTTTGAAATAACTAAAAAGTTAATTTCATCTTGGCAATCTTTGTAAAGAACAAACGTAGTTAACAATGAAATTTAATAGGTGTTATTTTAGCATGTTGAAAAATATTTTTAACGTCATTTGGCTATTATTTGAAGGGCTTAATAAGGTGAATCCTCAATTTAAGTCATTCCAAACATGCATGTCAAATATTGGCCAATTTTGAAAAATTTTTGCTCAAAATTGTCAATTTCAATGGGGTTAAGCTATGAAAATCGACCATTTTTACAAGAAAATTTCAATATTTTCAAATCGGTTAATATTTGACATGTATGTTTGAAATGACTAAAAATTAAGTTTCATCATGATAACTCGTGTAAATAATGACCAAACGTGTTTTAAAATCAATTTTACTCGATGTTATTTTAGCATGTTGAAACATGTTTTTAACTTCAAATTGGCTATTGTTTGAATGGCTTAACATGGGGGAACGTCAATTTTTAGTCATTCCAAACATGCATGTCAAATATAAGCCAATTTGAAATTTTTAATATTTTTATCTAAAAATTGTCAATTTCCAAAGGGTTTGACCTATGAAAATCGACCATTTTCACAAGAAAATTTCAAAATTTCAAATCCGTTAATACTTGTCATGCATGTTTGAAATAACTAAAAAGTTAATTTCATCTTGGCAATCTTTGTAAAGAACAAACGTAGTTAACAATGAATTTTACTAGGTGTTATTTTAACATGTTGAAAAATATTTTTAACTTCATTTGGCTATTATTTCAAGCGCTTAATAAGGTGAAGCCACAATTTAAGTCATTGCAAACATGCATGTCAAATATTAGCCAATTTGAAAATTTTTAACTCAAAATTGTCAATTTCAATGGGGTTAAGCTATGGAAATCGACCATTTTTACAAGAAAATTTCAAAATTTTCAAATTGGTTAATATTTGACATGCATGTTTGAAATGACTAAAAATTAAGTTTCATCATGATAACTCGTGTAAATAATGACCAAACGTGGTTAAAAATCAATTTTACTCGATGTTATTTTAGCATGTTGAAAAATGTTTTTAACTTCAAATTGGCTATTGTTTGAATGGCTTAACATGGGGGAACGTCAATTTTTAGTCATTCCAAATATGCATGTCAAATATAAGCCAATTTGAAATTCTTAATATTTTTATCTAAAAATTGTCAATTTCCAAAGGGTTAGACCTATGGAAATCGACCATTTTCACAAGAAAATTTCAAAATTTCAAATCCGTTAATACTTGTCATGCATGTTTGAAATAACTAAAAAGTTAATTTCATCTTGGCAATCTTTGTAAAGAACAAACGTAGTTAACAATGAAATTTAATAGGTGTTATTTTAGCATGTTGAAAAATATTTTTAACGTCATTTGGCTATTATTTGAAGGGCTTCATAAGGTGAATCCTCAATTTAAGTCATTCCAAACATGCATGTCAAATATTGGCCAATTTTGAAAATTTTTTGCTCAAAATTGTCAATTTCAATGGGGTTAAGCTATGAAAATCGACCATTTTTACAAGAAAATTTCAATATTTTCAAATCGGTTAATATTTGACATGTATGTTTGAAATGACTAAAAATTAAGTTTCATCATGATAACTCGTGTAAATAATGACCAAACGTGTTTTAAAATCAATTTTACTCGATGTTATTTTAGCATGTTGAAACATGTTTTTAACTTCAAATTGGCTATTGTTTGAATGGCTTAACATGGGGGAACGTCAATTTTTAGTCATTCCAAACATGCATGTCAAATATAAGCCAATTTGAAATTTTTAATATTTTTATCTAAAAATTGTCAATTTCCAAAGGGTTTGACCTATGAAAATCGACCATTTTCACAAGAAAATTTCAAAATTTCAAATCCGTTAATACTTGTCATGCATGTTTGAAATAACTAAAAAGTTAATTTCATCTTGGCAATCTTTGTAAAGAACAAACGTAGTTAACAATGAATTTTACTAGGTGTTATTTTAACATGTTGAAAAATATTTTTAACTTCATTTGGCTATTATTTGAAGCGCTTAATAAGGTGAAGCCACAATTTAAGTCATTGCAAACATGCATGTCAAATATTAGCCAATTTTGAAAAAATTTAACTCAAAATTGTCAATTTCAATGGGGTTAAGCTATGAAAATCGACCATTTTTACAAGAAAATTTCAATATTTTCAAATCGGTTAATATTTGACATGTATGTTTGAAATGACTAAAAATTAAGTTTCATCATGATAACTCGTGTAAATAATGACCAAACGTGTTTAAAAATCAATTTTACTCGATGTTATTTTAGCATGTTGAAAAATGTTTTTAACTTCAAATTGGCTATTGTTTGAATGGCTTAACATGGGGGAACGTAAATTTTTAGTCATTCCAAATATGCATGTCAAATATAAGCCAATTTGAAATTTTTAATATTTTTATCTAAAAATTGTCAATTTCCAAAGGGTTTGACCTATGGAAATCGACCATTTTCACAAGAAAATTTCAAAATTTCAAATCCGTTAATACTTGTCATGCATGTTTGAAATAACTAAAAAGTTAATTTCATCTTGGCAATCTTTGTAAAGAACAAACGTAGTTAACAATGAAATTTAATAGGTGTTATTTTAGCATGTTGAAAAATATTTTTAACGTCATTTGGCTATTATTTGAAGGGCTTAATAAGGTGAATCCTCAATTTAAGTCATTCCAAACATGCATGTCAAATATTGGCCAATTTTGAAAATTTTTTGCTCAAAATTGTCAATTTCAATGGGGTTAAGCTATGAAAATCGACCATTTTTACAAGAAAATTTCAATATTTTCAAATCGGTTAATATTTGACATGTATGTTTGAAATGACTAAAAATTAAGTTTCATCATGATAACTCGTGTAAATAATGACCAAACGTGTTTTAAAATCAATTTTACTCGATGTTATTTTAGCATGTTGAAACATGTTTTTAACTTCAAATTGGGTATTGTTTGAATGGCTTAACATGGGGGAACGTCAATTTTTAGTCATTCCAAACATGCATGTCAAATATAAGCCAATTTGAAATTTTTAATATTTTTATCTAAAAATTGTCAATTTCCAAAGGGTTTGACCTATGAAAATCGACCATTTTCACAAGAAAATTTCAAAATTTCAAATCCGTTAATACTTGTCATGCATGTTTGAAATAACTAAAAAGTTAATTTCATCTTGGCAATCTTTGTAAAGAACAAACGTAGTTAACAATGAATTTTACTAGGTGTTATTTTAACATGTTGAAAAATATTTTTAACTTCATTTGGCTATTATTTGAAGGGCTTAATAAGGTGAAGCCTCAATTTAAGTCATTCCAAACATGCATGTCAAATATTAGCCAATTTTGAAAATTTTTTGCTCAAAATTGTCAATTTCAATGGGGTTAAGCTATGAAAATCGACCATTTTTACAAGAAAATTTCAATATTTTCAAATCGGTTAATATTTGACATGTATGTTTGAAATGACTAAAAATTAAGTTTCATCATGATAACTCGTGTAAATAATGACCAAACGTGTTTTAAAATCAATTTTACTCGATGTTATTTTAGCATGTTGAAAAATGTTTTTAACTTCAAATTGGCTATTGTTTGAATGGCTTAACATGGGGGAACGTCAATTTTTAGTCATTCCAAATATGCATGTCAAATATAAGCCAATTTGAAATTTTTAATATTTTTATCTAAAAATTGTCAATTTCCAAAGGGTTTGACCTATGGAAATCGACCATTTTCACAAGAAAATTTCAAAATTTCAAATCCGTTAATACTTGTCATGCATGTTTGAAATAACTAAAAAGTTAATTTCATCTTGGCAATCTTTGTAAAGAACAAACGTAGTTAACAATGAAATTTAATAGGTGTTATTTTAGCATGTTGAAAAATATTTTTAACGTCATTTGGCTATTATTTGAAGGGCTTAATAAGGTGAATCCTCAATTTAAGTCATTCCAAACATGCATGTCAAATATTGGCCAATTTTGAAAATTTTTTGCTCAAAATTGTCAATTTCAATGGGGTTAAGCTATGAAAATCGACCATTTTTACAAGAAAATTTCAATATTTTCAAATCGGTTAATATTTGACATGTATGTTTGAAATGACTAAAAATTAAGTTTCATCATGATAACTCGTGTAAATAATGACCAAACGTGTTTTAAAATCAATTTTACTCGATGTTATTTTAGCATGTTGAAACATGTTTTTAACTTCAAATTGGGTATTGTTTGAATGGCTTAACATGGGGGAACGTCAATTTTTAGTCATTCCAAACATGCATGTCAAATATAAGCCAATTTGAAATTTTTAATATTTTTATCTAAAAATTGTCAATTTCCAAAGGGTTTGACCTATGGAAATCGACCATTTTCACAAGAAAATTTCAAAATTTCAAATCCGTTAATACTTGTCATGCATGTTTGAAATAACTAAAAAGTTAATTTCATCTTGGCAATCTTTGTAAAGAACAAACGTAGTTAACAATGAATTTTACTAGGTGTTATTTTAACATGTTGAAAAATATTTTTAACTTCATTTGGCTATTATTTGAAGGGCTTAATAAGGTGAAGCCTCAATTTAAGTCATTGCAAACATGCATGTCAAATATTAGCCAATTTTGAAAATTTTTTGCTCAAAATTGTCAATTTCAATGGGGTTAAGCTATGAAAATCGACCATTTTTACAAGAAAATTTCAATATTTTCAAATCGGTTAATATTTGACATGTATGTTTGAAATGACTAAAAATTAAGTTTCATCATGATAACTCGTGTAAATAATGACCAAACGTGTTTTAAAATCAATTTTACTCGATGTTATTTTAGCATGTTGAAAAATGTTTTTAACTTCAAATTGGCTATTGTTTGAATGGCTTAACATGGGGGAACGTCAATTTTTAGTCATTCCAAATATGCATGTCAAATATAAGCCAATTTGAAATTTTTAATATTTTTATCTAAAAATTATCAATTTCCAAAGGGTTTGACCTATGGAAATCGACCATTTTCACAAGAAAATTTCAAAATTTCAAATCCGTTAATACTTGTCATGCATGTTTGAAATAACTAAAAAGTTAATTTCATCTTGGCAATCTTTGTAAAGAACAAACGTAGTTAACAATGAAATTTAATAGGTGTTATTTTAGCATGTTGAAAAATATTTTTAACGTCATTTGGCTATTATTTGAAGGGCTTCATAAGGTGAATCCTCAATTTAAGTCATTCCAAACATGCATGTCAAATATTGGCCAATTTTGAAAATTTTTTGCTCAAAATTGTCAATTTCAATGGGGTTAAGCTATGAAAATCGACCATTTTTACAAGAAAATTTCAATATTTTCAAATCGGTTAATATTTGACATGTATGTTTGAAATGACTAAAAATTAAGTTTCATCATGATAACTCGTGTAAATAATGACCAAACGTGTTTTAAAATCAATTTTACTCGATGTTATTTTAGCATGTTGAAACATGTTTTTAACTTCAAATTGGGTATTGTTTGAATGGCTTAACATGGGGGAACGTCAATTTTTAGTCATTCCAAACATGCATGTCAAATATAAGCCAATTTGAAATTTTTAATATTTTTATCTAAAAATTGTCAATTTCCAAAGGGTTTGACCTATGGAAATCGACCATTTTCACAAGAAAATTTCAAAATTTCAAATCCGTTAATACTTGTCATGCATGTTTGAAATAACTAAAAAGTTAATTTCATCTTGGCAATCTTTGTAAAGAACAAACGTAGTTAACAATGAATTTTACTAGGTGTTATTTTAACATGTTGAAAAATATTTTTAACTTCATTTGGCTATTATTTGAAGGGCTTAATAAGGTGAAGCCTCAATTTAAGTCATTGCAAACATGCATGTCAAATATTAGCCAATTTTGAAAATTTTTTGCTCAAAATTGTCAATTTCAATGGGGTTAAGCTATGAAAATCGACCATTTTTACAAGAAAATTTCAATATTTTCAAATCGGTTAATATTTGACATGTATGTTTGAAATGACTAAAAATTAAGTTTCATCATGATAACTCGTGTAAATAATGACCAAACGTGTTTTAAAATCAATTTTACTCGATGTTATTTTAGCATGTTGAAAAATGTTTTTAACTTCAAATTGGGTATTGTTTGAATGGCTTAACATGGGGGAACGTCAATTTTTAGTCATTCCAAATATGCATGTCAAATATAAGCCAATTTGAAATTTTTAATATTTTTATCTAAAAATTGTCAATTTCCAAAGGGTTTGACCTATGGAAATCGACCATTTTCACAAGAAAATTTCAAAATTTCAAATCCGTTAATACTTGTCATGCATGTTTGAAATAACTAAAAAGTTAATTTCATCTTGGCAATCTTTGTAAAGAACAAACGTAGTTAACAATGAAATTTAATAGGTGTTATTTTAGCATGTTGAAAAATATTTTTAACGTCATTTGGCTATTATTTGAAGGGCTTAATAAGGTGAATCCTCAATTTAAGTCATTCCAAACATGCATGTCAAATATTGGCCAATTTTGAAAATTTTTTGCTCAAAATTGTCAATTTCAATGGGGTTAAGCTATGAAAATCGACCATTTTTACAAGAAAATTTCAATATTTTCAAATCGGTTAATATTTGACATGTATGTTTGAAATGACTAAAAATTAAGTTTCATCATGATAACTCGTGTAAATAATGACCAAACGTGTTTTAAAATCAATTTTACTCGATGTTATTTTAGCATGTTGAAACATGTTTTTAACTTCAAATTGGGTATTGTTTGAATGGCTTAACATGGGGGAACGTCAATTTTTAGTCATTCCAAACATGCATGTCAAATATAAGCCAATTTGAAATTTTTAATATTTTTATCTAAAAATTGTCAATTTCCAAAGGGTTTGACCTATGGAAATCGACCATTTTCACAAGAAAATTTCAAAATTTCAAATCCGTTAATACTTGTCATGCATGTTTGAAATAACTAAAAAGTTAATTTCATCTTGGCAATCTTTGTAAAGAACAAACGTAGTTAACAATGAAATTTAATAGGTGTTATTTTAGCATGTTGAAAAATATTTTTAACGTCATTTGGCTATTATTTGAAGGGCTTAATAAGGTGAATCCTCAATTTAAGTCATTCCAAACATGCATGTCAAATATTAGCCAATTTTGAAAATTTTTTGCTCAAAATTGTCAATTTCAATGGGGTTAAGCTATGAAAATCGACCATTTTTACAAGAAAATTTCAATATTTTCAAATCGGTTAATATTTGACATGTATGTTTGAAATGACTAAAAATTAAGTTTCATCATGATAACTCGTGTAAATAATGACCAAACGTGTTTTAAAATCAATTTTACTCGATGTTATTTTAGCATGTTGAAACATGTTTTTAACTTCAAATTGGCTATTGTTTGAATGGCTTAACATGGGGGAACGTCAATTTTTAGTCATTCCAAATATGCATGTCAAATATAAGCCAATTTGAAATTTTTAATATTTTTATCTAAAAATTGTCAATTTCCAAAGGGTTTGACCTATGGAAATCGACCATTTTCACAAGAAAATTTCAAAATTTCAAATCCGTTAATACTTGTCATGCATGTTTGAAATAACTAAAAAGTTAATTTCATCTTGGCAATCTTTGTAAAGAACAAACGTAGTTAACAATGAAATTTAATAGGTGTTATTTTAGCATGTTGAAAAATATTTTTAACGTCATTTGGCTATTATTTGAAGGGCTTAATAAGGTGAAGCCTCAATTTAAGTCATTCCAAACATGCATGTCAAATATTAGCCAATTTTGAAAATTTTTTGCTCAAAATTGTCAATTTCAATGGGGTTAAGCTATGAAAATCGACCATTTTTACAAGAAAATTTCAATATTTTCAAATCGGTTAATATTTGACATGTATGTTTGAAATGACTAAAAATTAAGTTTCATCATGATAACTCGTGTAAATAATGACCAAACGTGTTTTAAAATCAATTTTACTCGATGTTATTTTAGCATGTTGAAACATGTTTTTAACTTCAAATTGGGTATTGTTTGAATGGCTTAACATGGGGGAACGTCAATTTTTAGTCATTCCAAATATGCATGTCAAATATAAGCCAATTTGAAATTTTTAATATTTTTATCTAAAAATTGTCAATTTCCAAAGGGTTTGACCTATGGAAATCGACCATTTTCACTAGAAAATTTCAAAATTTCAAATCCGTTAATACTTGTCATGCATGTTTGAAATAACTAAAAAGTTAATTTCATCTTGGCAATCTTTGTAAAGAACAAACGTAGTTAACAATGAATTTTACTAGGTGTTATTTTAACATGTTGAAAAATATTTTTAACGTCATTTGGCTATTATTTGAAGGGCTTAATAAGGTGAAGCCTCAATTTAAGTCATTCCAAACATGCATGTCAAATATTAGCCAATTTTGAAAATTTTTTGCTCAAAATTGTCAATTTCAATGGGGTTAAGCTATGAAAATCGACCATTTTTACAAGAAAATTTCAATATTTTCAAATCGGTTAATATTTGACATGTATGTTTGAAATGACTAAAAATTAAGTTTCATCATGATAACTCGTGTAAATAATGACCAAACGTGTTTTAAAATCAATTTTACTCGATGTTATTTTAGCATGTTGAAACATGTTTTTAACTTCAAATTGGGTATTGTTTGAATGGCTTAACATGGGGGAACGTCAATTTTTAGTCATTCCAAACATGCATGTCAAATATAAGCCAATTTGAAATTTTTAATATTTTTATCTAAAAATTGTCAATTTCCAAAGGGTTTGACCTATGGAAATCGACCATTTTCACAAGAAAATTTCAAAATTTCAAATCCGTTAATACTTGTCATGCATGTTTGAAATAACTAAAAAGTTAATTTCATCTTGGCAATCTTTGTAAAGAACAAACGTAGTTAACAATGAAATTTAATAGGTGTTATTTTAGCATGTTGAAAAATATTTTTAACGTCATTTGGCTATTATTTGAAGGGCTTAATAAGGTGAAGCCTCAATTTAAGTCATTCCAAACATGCATGTCAAATATTAGCCAATTTTGAAAATTTTTTGCTCAAAATTGTCAATTTCAATGGGGTTAAGCTATGAAAATCGACCATTTTTACAAGAAAATTTCAATATTTTCAAATCGGTTAATATTTGACATGTATGTTTGAAATGACTAAAAATTAAGTTTCATCATGATAACTCGTGTAAATAATGACCAAACGTGTTTTAAAATCAATTTTACTCGATGTTATTTTAGCATGTTGAAACATGTTTTTAACTTCAAATTGGGTATTGTTTGAATGGCTTAACATGGGGGAACGTCAATTTTTAGTCATTCCAAACATGCATGTCAAATATAAGCCAATTTGAAATTTTTAATATTTTTATCTAAAAATTGTCAATTTCCAAAGGGTTTGACCTATGAAAATCGACCATTTTCACAAGAAAATTTCAAAATTTCAAATCCGTTAATACTTGTCATGCATGTTTGAAATAACTAAAAAGTTAATTTCATCTTGGCAATCTTTGTAAAGAACAAACGTAGTTAACAATGAATTTTACTAGGTGTTATTTTAACATGTTGAAACATATTTTTAACTTCATTTGGCTATTATTTGAAGGGCTTAATAAGGTGAAGCCTCAATTTAAGTCATTGCAAACATGCATGTCAAATATTAGCCAATTTTGAAAATTTTTTGCTCAAAATTGTCAATTTCAATGGGGTTAAGCTATGAAAATCGACCATTTTTACAAGAAAATTTCAATATTTTCAAATCGGTTAATATTTGACATGTATGTTTGAAATGACTAAAAATTAAGTTTCATCATGATAACTCGTGTAAATAATGACCAAACGTGTTTTAAAATCAATTTTACTCGATGTTATTTTAGCATGTTGAAACATGTTTTTAACTTCAAATTGGGTATTGTTTGAATGGCTTAACATGGGGGAACGTCAATTTTTAGTCATTCCAAACATGCATGTCAAATATAAGCCAATTTGAAATTTTTAATATTTTTATCTAAAAATTGTCAATTTCCAAAGGGTTTGACCTATGGAAATCAACCATTTTCACAAGAAAATTTCAAAATTTCAAATCCGTTAATACTTGTCATGCATGTTTGAAATAACTAAAAAGTTAATTTCATCTTGGCAATCTTTGTAAAGAACAAACGTAGTTAACAATGAAATTTAATAGGTGTTATTTTAGCATGTTGAAAAATATTTTTAACGTCATTTGGCTATTATTTGAAGGGCTTAATAAGGTGAATCCTCAATTTAAGTCATTCCAAACATGCATGTCAAATATTAGCCAATTTTGAAAATTTTTTGCTCAAAATTGTCAATTTCAATGGGGTTAAGCTATGAAAATCGACCATTTTTACAAGAAAATTTCAATATTTTCAAATCGGTTAATATTTGACATGTATGTTTGAAATGACTAAAAATTAAGTTTCATCATGATAACTCGTGTAAATAATGACCAAACGTGTTTTAAAATCAATTTTACTCGATGTTATTTTAGCATGTTGAAACATGTTTTTAACTTCAAATTGGGTATTGTTTGAATGGCTTAACATGGGGGAACGTCAATTTTTAGTCATTCCAAACATGCATGTCAAATATAAGCCAATTTGAAATTTTTAATATTTTTATCTAAAAATTGTCAATTTCCAAAGGGTTTGACCTATGAAAATCGACCATTTTCACAAGAAAATTTCAAAATTTCAAATCCGTTAATACTTGTCATGCATGTTTGAAATAACTAAAAAGTTAATTTCATCTTGGCAATCTTTGTAAAGAACAAACGTAGTTAACAATGAATTTTACTAGGTGTTATTTTAACATGTTGAAACATATTTTTAACTTCATTTGGCTATTATTTGAAGGGCTTAATAAGGTGAAGCCTCAATTTAAGTCATTGCAAACATGCATGTCAAATATTAGCCAATTTTGAAAATTTTTTGCTCAAAATTGTCAATTTCAATGGGGTTAAGCTATGAAAATCGACCATTTTTACAAGAAAATTTCAATATTTTCAAATCGGTTAATATTTGACATGTATGTTTGAAATGACTAAAAATTAAGTTTCATCATGATAACTCGTGTAAATAATGACCAAACGTGTTTTAAAATCAATTTTACTCGATGTTATTTTAGCATGTTGAAACATGTTTTTAACTTCAAATTGGGTATTGTTTGAATGGCTTAACATGGGGGAACGTCAATTTTTAGTCATTCCAAAACATGCATGTCAAATATAAGCCAATTTGAAATTTTTAATATTTTTATCTAAAAATTGTCAATTTCCAAAGGGTTTGACCTATGGAAATCGACCATTTTCACAAGAAAATTTCAAAATTTCAAATCCGTTAATACTTGTCATGCATGTTTGAAATAACTAAAAAGTTAATTTCATCTTGGCAATCTTTGTAAAGAACAAACGTAGTTAACAATGAATTTTAATAGGTGTTATTTTAGCATGTTGAAAAATATTTTTAACGTCATTTGGCTATTATTTGAAGGGCTTAATAAGGTGAAGCCTCAATTTAAGTCATTCCAAACATGCATGTCAAATATTAGCCAATTTTGAAAATTTTTTGCTCAAAATTGTCAATTTCAATGGGGTTAAGCTATGAAAATCGACCATTTTTACAAGAAAATTTCAATATTTTCAAATCGGTTAATATTTGACATGTATGTTTGAAATGACTAAAAATTAAGTTTCATCATGATAACTCGTGTAAATAATGACCAAACGTGTTTTAAAATCAATTTTACTCGATGTTATTTTAGCATGTTGAAACATGTTTTTAACTTCAAATTGGGTATTGTTTGAATGGCTTAACATGGGGGAACGTCAATTTTTAGTCATTCCAAACATGCATGTCAAATATAAGCCAATTTGAAATTTTTAATATTTTTATCTAAAAATTGTCAATTTCCAAAGGGTTTGACCTATGAAAATCGACCATTTTCACAAGAAAATTTCAAAATTTCAAATCCGTTAATACTTGTCATGCATGTTTGAAATAACTAAAAAGTTAATTTCATCTTGGCAATCTTTGTAAAGAACAAACGTAGTTAACAATGAATTTTACTAGGTGTTATTTTAACATGTTGAAACATATTTTTAACTTCATTTGGCTATTATTTGAAGGGCTTAATAAGGTGAAGCCTCAATTTAAGTCATTGCAAACATGCATGTCAAATATTAGCCAATTTTGAAAATTTTTTGCTCAAAATTGTCAATTTCAATGGGGTTAAGCTATGAAAATCGACCATTTTTACAAGAAAATTTCAATATTTTCAAATCGGTTAATATTTGACATGTATGTTTGAAATGACTAAAAATTAAGTTTCATCATGATAACTCGTGTAAATAATGACCAAACGTGTTTTAAAATCAATTTTACTCGATGTTATTTTAGCATGTTGAAACATGTTTTTAACTTCAAATTGGGTATTGTTTGAATGGCTTAACATGGGGGAACGTCAATTTTTAGTCATTCCAAACATGCATGTCAAATATAAGCCAATTTGAAATTTTTAATATTTTTATCTAAAAATTGTCAATTTCCAAAGGGTTTGACCTATGGAAATCAACCATTTTCACAAGAAAATTTCAAAATTTCAAATCCGTTAATACTTGTCATGCATGTTTGAAATAACTAAAAAGTTAATTTCATCTTGGCAATCTTTGTAAAGAACAAACGTAGTTAACAATGAAATTTAATAGGTGTTATTTTAGCATGTTGAAAAATATTTTTAACGTCATTTGGCTATTATTTGAAGGGCTTAATAAGGTGAATCCTCAATTTAAGTCATTCCAAACATGCATGTCAAATATTAGCCAATTTTGAAAATTTTTTGCTCAAAATTGTCAATTTCAATGGGGTTAAGCTATGAAAATCGACCATTTTTACAAGAAAATTTCAATATTTTCAAATCGGTTAATATTTGACATGTATGTTTGAAATGACTAAAAATTAAGTTTCATCATGATAACTCGTGTAAATAATGACCAAACGTGTTTTAAAATCAATTTTACTCGATGTTATTTTAGCATGTTGAAACATGTTTTTAACTTCAAATTGGGTATTGTTTGAATGGCTTAACATGGGGGAACGTCAATTTTTAGTCATTCCAAACATGCATGTCAAATATAAGCCAATTTGAAATTTTTAATATTTTTATCTAAAAATTGTCAATTTCCAAAGGGTTTGACCTATGAAAATCGACCATTTTCACAAGAAAATTTCAAAATTTCAAATCCGTTAATACTTGTCATGCATGTTTGAAATAACTAAAAAGTTAATTTCATCTTGGCAATCTTTGTAAAGAACAAACGTAGTTAACAATGAATTTTACTAGGTGTTATTTTAACATGTTGAAAAATATTTTTAACTTCATTTGGCTATTATTTGAAGGGCTTAATAAGGTGAAGCCTCAATTTAAGTCATTGCAAACATGCATGTCAAATATTAGCCAATTTTGAAAATTTTTTGCTCAAAATTGTCAATTTCAATGGGGTTAAGCTATGAAAATCGACCATTTTTACAAGAAAATTTCAATATTTTCAAATCGGTTAATATTTGACATGTATGTTTGAAATGACTAAAAATTAAGTTTCATCATGATAACTCGTGTAAATAATGACCAAACGTGTTTTAAAATCAATTTTACTCGATGTTATTTTAGCATGTTGAAACATGTTTTTAACTTCAAATTGGGTATTGTTTGAATGGCTTAACATGGGGGAACGTCAATTTTTAGTCATTCCAAACATGCATGTCAAATATAAGCCAATTTGAAATTTTTAATATTTTTATCTAAAAATTGTCAATTTCCAAAGGGTTTGACCTATGGAAATCGACCATTTTCACAAGAAAATTTCAAAATTTCAAATCCGTTAATACTTGTCATGCATGTTTGAAATAACTAAAAAGTTAATTTCATCTTGGCAATCTTTGTAAAGAACAAACGTAGTTAACAATGAATTTTACTAGGTGTTATTTTAGCATGTTGAAAAATATTTTTAACGTCATTTGGCTATTATTTAAAGGGCTTAATAAGGTGAAGCCTCAATTTAAGTCATTCCAAACATGCATGTCAAATATTAGCCAATTTTGAAAATTTTTTGCTCAAAATTGTCAATTTCAATGGGGTTAAGCTATGAAAATCGACCATTTTTACAAGAAAATTTCAATATTTTCAAATCGGTTAATATTTGACATGTATGTTTGAAATGACTAAAAATTAAGTTTCATCATGATAACTCGTGTAAATAATGACCAAACGTGTTTTAAAATCAATTTTACTCGATGTTATTTTAGCATGTTGAAACATGTTTTTAACTTCAAATTGGGTATTGTTTGAATGGCTTAACATGGGGGAACGTCAATTTTTAGTCATTCCAAACATGCATGTCAAATATAAGCCAATTTGAAATTTTTAATATTTTTATCTAAAAATTGTCAATTTCCAAAGGGTTTGACCTATGGAAATCGACCATTTTCACAAGAAAATTTCAAAATTTCAAATCCGTTAATACTTGTCATGCATGTTTGAAATAACTAAAAAGTTAATTTCATCTTGGCAATCTTTGTAAAGAACAAACGTAGTTAACAATGAATTTTACTAGGTGTTATTTTAACATGTTGAAACATATTTTTAACTTCATTTGGCTATTATTTGAAGGGCTTAATAAGGTGAAGCCTCAATTTAAGTCATTGCAAACATGCATGTCAAATATTAGCCAATTTTGAAAATTTTTTGCTCAAAATTGTCAATTTCAATGGGGTTAAGCTATGAAAATCGACCATTTTTACAAGAAAATTTCAATATTTTCAAATCGGTTAATATTTGACATGTATGTTTGAAATGACTAAAAATTAAGTTTCATCATGATAACTCGTGTAAATAATGACCAAACGTGTTTTAAAATCAATTTTACTCGATGTTATTTTAGCATGTTGAAACATGTTTTTAACTTCAAATTGGGTATTGTTTGAATGGCTTAACATGGGGGAACGTCAATTTTTAGTCATTCCAAACATGCATGTCAAATATAAGCCAATTTGAAATTTTTAATATTTTTATCTAAAAATTGTCAATTTCCAAAGGGTTTGACCTATGGAAATCGACCATTTTCACAAGAAAATTTCAAAATTTCAAATCCGTTAATACTTGTCATGCATGTTTGAAATAACTAAAAAGTTAATTTCATCTTGGCAATCTTTGTAAAGAACAAACGTAGTTAACAATGAATTTTACTAGGTGTTATTTTAGCATGTTGAAAAATATTTTTAACGTCATTTGGCTATTATTTGAAGGGCTTAATAAGGTGAATCCTCAATTTAAGTCATTCCAAACATGCATGTCAAATATTAGCCAATTTTGAAAATTTTTTGCTCAAAATTGTCAATTTCAATGGGGTTAAGCTATGAAAATCGACCATTTTTACAAGAAAATTTCAATATTTTCAAATCGGTTAATATTTGACATGTATGTTTGAAATGACTAAAAATTAAGTTTCATCATGATAACTCGTGTAAATAATGACCAAACGTGTTTTAAAATCAATTTTACTCGATGTTATTTTAGCATGTTGAAACATGTTTTTAACTTCAAATTGGGTATTGTTTGAATGGCTTAACATGGGGGAACGTCAATTTTTAGTCATTCCAAACATGCATGTCAAATATAAGCCAATTTGAAATTTTTAATATTTTTATCTAAAAATTGTCAATTTCCAAAGGGTTTGACCTATGGAAATCGACCATTTACACAAGAAAATTTCAAAATTTCAAATCCGTTAATACTTGTCATGCATGTTTGAAATGACTAAAAAGTTAATTTCATCTTGGCAATCTTTGTAAAGAACAAACGTAGTTAACAATGAATTTTACTAGGTGTTATTTTAGCATGTTGAAAAATATTTTTAACGTCATTTGGCTATTATTTAAAGGGCTTAATAAGGTGAAGCCTCAATTTAAGTCATTCCAAACATGCATGTCAAATATTAGCCAATTTTGAAAATTTTTTGCTCAAAATTGTCAATTTCAATGGGGTTAAGCTATGAAAATCGACCATTTTTACAAGAAAATTTCAATATTTTCAAATCGGTTAATATTTGACATGTATGTTTGAAATGACTAAAAATTAAGTTTCATCATGATAACTCGTGTAAATAATGACCAAACGTGTTTTAAAATCAATTTTACTCGATGTTATTTTAGCATGTTGAAACATGTTTTTAACTTCAAATTGGGTATTGTTTGAATGGCTTAACATGGGGGAACGTCAATTTTTAGTCATTCCAAACATGCATGTCAAATATAAGCCAATTTGAAATTTTTAATATTTTTATCTAAAAATTGTCAATTTCCAAAGGGTTTGACCTATGGAAATCGACCATTTACACAAGAAAATTTCAAAATTTCAAATCCGTTAATACTTGTCATGCATGTTTGAAATGACTAAAAAGTTAATTTCATCTTGGCAATCTTTGTAAAGAACAAACGTAGTTAACAATGAATTTTACTAGGTGTTATTTTAGCATGTTGAAAAATATTTTTAACGTCATTTGGCTATTATTTAAAGGGCTTAATAAGGTGAAGCCTCAATTTAAGTCATTCCAAACATGCATGTCAAATATTAGCCAATTTTGAAAATTTTTTGCTCAAAATTGTCAATTTCAATGGGGTTAAGCTATGAAAATCGACCATTTTTACAAGAAAATTTCAATATTTTCAAATCGGTTAATATTTGACATGTATGTTTGAAATGACTAAAAATTAAGTTTCATCATGATAACTCGTGTAAATAATGACCAAACGTGTTTTAAAATCAATTTTACTCGATGTTATTTTAGCATGTTGAAACATGTTTTTAACTTCAAATTGGGTATTGTTTGAATGGCTTAACATGGGGGAACGTCAATTTTTAGTCATTCCAAACATGCATGTCAAATATAAGCCAATTTGAAATTTTTAATATTTTTATCTAAAAATTGTCAATTTCCAAAGGGTTTGACCTATGGAAATCGACCATTTTCACAAGAAAATTTCAAAATTTCAAATCCGTTAATACTTGTCATGCATGTTTGAAATAACTAAAAAGTTAATTTCATCTTGGCAATCTTTGTAAAGAACAAACGTAGTTAACAATGAATTTTACTAGGTGTTATTTTAGCATGTTGAAAAATATTTTTAACGTCATTTGGCTATTATTTGAAGGGCTTAATAAGGTGAAGCCTCAATTTAAGTCATTCCAAACATGCATGTCAAATATTAGCCAATTTTGAAAATTTTTTGCTCAAAATTGTCAATTTCAATGGGGTTAAGCTATGAAAATCGACCATTTTTACAAGAAAATTTCAATATTTTCAAATCGGTTAATATTTGACATGTATGTTTGAAATGACTAAAAATTAAGTTTCATCATGATAACTCGTGTAAATAATGACCAAACGTGTTTTAAAATCAATTTTACTCGATGTTATTTTAGCATGTTGAAACATGTTTTTAACTTCAAATTGGGTATTGTTTGAATGGCTTAACATGGGGGAACGTCAATTTTTAGTCATTCCAAACATGCATGTCAAATATAAGCCAATTTGAAATTTTTAATATTTTTATCTAAAAATTGTCAATTTCCAAAGGGTTTGACCTATGGAAATCGACCATTTTCACAAGAAAATTTCAAAATTTCAAATCCGTTAATACTTGTCATGCATGTTTGAAATAACTAAAAAGTTAATTTCATCTTGGCAATCTTTGTAAAGAACAAACGTAGTTAACAATGAATTTTACTAGGTGTTATTTTAGCATGTTGAAAAATATTTTTAACGTCATTTGGCTATTATTTAAAGGGCTTAATAAGGTGAAGCCTCAATTTAAGTCATTCCAAACATGCATGTCAAATATTAGCCAATTTTGAAAATTTTTTGCTCAAAATTGTCAATTTCAATGGGGTTAAGCTATGAAAATCGACCATTTTTACAAGAAAATTTCAATATTTTCAAATCGGTTAATATTTGACATGTATGTTTGAAATGACTAAAAATTAAGTTTCATCATGATAACTCGTGTAAATAATGACCAAACGTGTTTTAAAATCAATTTTACTCGATGTTATTTTAGCATGTTGAAACATGTTTTTAACTTCAAATTGGGTATTGTTTGAATGGCTTAACATGGGGGAACGTCAATTTTTAGTCATTCCAAACATGCATGTCAAATATAAGCCAATTTGAAATTTTTAATATTTTTATCTAAAAATTGTCAATTTCCAAAGGGTTTGACCTATGGAAATCGACCATTTTCACAAGAAAATTTCAAAATTTCAAATCCGTTAATACTTGTCATGCATGTTTGAAATAACTAAAAAGTTAATTTCATCTTGGCAATCTTTGTAAAGAACAAACGTAGTTAACAATGAATTTTACTAGGTGTTATTTTAACATGTTGAAAAATATTTTTAACGTCATTTGGCTATTATTTGAAGGGCTTAATAAGGTGAAGCCTCAATTTAAGTCATTCCAAACATGCATGTCAAATATTAGCCAATTTTGAAAATTTTTTGCTCAAAATTGTCAATTTCAATGGGGTTAAGCTATGAAAATCGACCATTTTTACAAGAAAATTTCAATATTTTCAAATCGGTTAATATTTGACATGTATGTTTGAAATGACTAAAAATTAAGTTTCATCATGATAACTCGTGTAAATAATGACCAAACGTGTTTTAAAATCAATTTTACTCGATGTTATTTTAGCATGTTGAAACATGTTTTTAACTTCAAATTGGGTATTGTTTGAATGGCTTAACATGGGGGAACGTCAATTTTTAGTCATTCCAAACATGCATGTCAAATATAAGCCAATTTGAAATTTTTAATATTTTTATCTAAAAATTGTCAATTTCCAAAGGGTTTGACCTATGGAAATCGACCATTTTCACAAGAAAATTTCAAAATTTCAAATCCGTTAATACTTGTCATGCATGTTTGAAATAACTAAAAAGTTAATTTCATCTTGGCAATCTTTGTAAAGAACAAACGTAGTTAACAATGAAATTTTACTAGGTGTTATTTTAGCATGTTGAAAAATATTTTTAACGTCATTTGGCTATTATTTGAAGGGCTTAATAAGGTGAAGCCTCAATTTAAGTCATTCCAAACATGCATGTCAAATATTAGCCAATTTTGAAAATTTTTTGCTCAAAATTGTCAATTTCAATGGGGTTAAGCTATGAAAATCGACCATTTTTACAAGAAAATTTCAATATTTTCAAATCGGTTAATATTTGACATGTATGTTTGAAATGACTAAAAATTAAGTTTCATCATGATAACTCGTGTAAATAATGACCAAACGTGTTTTAAAATCAATTTTACTCGATGTTATTTTAGCATGTTGAAACATGTTTTTAACTTCAAATTGGGTATTGTTTGAATGGCTTAACATGGGGGAACGTCAATTTTTAGTCATTCCAAACATGCATGTCAAATATAAGCCAATTTGAAATTTTTAATATTTTTATCTAAAAATTGTCAATTTCCAAAGGGTTTGACCTATGGAAATCGACCATTTTCACAAGAAAATTTCAAAATTTCAAATCCGTTAATACTTGTCATGCATGTTTGAAATAACTAAAAAGTTAATTTCATCTTGGCAATCTTTGTAAAGAACAAACGTAGTTAACAATGAAATTTACTAGGTGTTATTTTAGCATGTTGAAAAATATTTTTAACGTCATTTGGCTATTATTTGAAGGGCTTAATAAGGTGAAGCCTCAATTTAAGTCATTCCAAACATGCATGTCAAATATTAGCCAATTTTGAAAATTTTTTGCTCAAAATTGTCAATTTCAATGGGGTTAAGCTATGAAAATCGACCATTTTTACAAGAAAATTTCAATATTTTCAAATCGGTTAATATTTGACATGTATGTTTGAAATGACTAAAAATTAAGTTTCATCATGATAACTCGTGTAAATAATGACCAAACGTGTTTTAAAATCAATTTTACTCGATGTTATTTTAGCATGTTGAAACATGTTTTTAACTTCAAATTGGGTATTGTTTGAATGGCTTAACATGGGGGAACGTCAATTTTTAGTCATTCCAAACATGCATGTCAAATATAAGCCAATTTGAAATTTTTAATATTTTTATCTAAAAATTGTCAATTTCTAAATGGTTTGACCTATAAAATCGACCATTTTCACAAGAAAATTTCAAAATTTCAAATCCGTTAATACTTGTCATGCATGTTTGAAATAACTAAAAAGTTAATTTCATCTTGGCAATCTTTGTAAAGAACAAACGTAGTTAACAATGAATTTTACTAGGTGTTATTTTAACATGTTGAAACATATTTTTAACTTCATTTGGCTATTATTTGAAGGGCTTAATAAGGTGAAGCCTCAATTTAAGTCATTGCAAACATGCATGTCAAATATTAGCCAATTTTGAAAATTTTTTGCTCAAAATTGTCAATTTCAATGGGGTTAAGCTATGAAAATCGACCATTTTTACAAGAAAATTTCAATATTTTCAAATCGGTTAATATTTGACATGTATGTTTGAAATGACTAAAAATTAAGTTTCATCATGATAACTCGTGTAAATAATGACCAAACGTGTTTTAAAATCAATTTTACTCGATGTTATTTTAGCATGTTGAAACATGTTTTTAACTTCAAATTGGCTATTGTTTGAATGGCTTAACATGGGGGAACGTCAATTTTTAGTCATTCCAAACATGCATGTCAAATATAAGCCAATTTGAAATTTTTAATATTTTTATCTAAAAATTGTCAATTTCTAAATGGTTTGACCTATAAAATCGACCATTTTCACAAGAAAATTTCAAAATTTCAAATCCGTTAATACTTGTCATGCATGTTTGAAATAACTAAAAAGTTAATTTCATCTTGGCAATCTTTGTAAAGAACAAACGTAGTTAACAATGAATTTTACTAGGTGTTATTTTAACATGTTGAAACATATTTTTAACTTCATTTGGCTATTATTTGAAGGGCTTAATAAGGTGAAGCCTCAATTTAAGTCATTGCAAACATGCATGTCAAATATTAGCCAATTTTGAAAATTTTTTGCTCAAAATTGTCAATTTCAATGGGGTTAAGCTATGAAAATCGACCATTTTTACAAGAAAATTTCAATATTTTCAAATCGGTTAATATTTGACATGTATGTTTGAAATGACTAAAAATTAAGTTTCATCATGATAACTCGTGTAAATAATGACCAAACGTGTTTTAAAATCAATTTTACTCGATGTTATTTTAGCATGTTGAAACATGTTTTTAACTTCAAATTGGGTATTGTTTGAATGGCTTAACATGGGGGAACGTCAATTTTTAGTCATTCCAAACATGCATGTCAAATATAAGCCAATTTGAAATTTTTAATATTTTTATCTAAAAATTGTCAATTTCCAAAGGGTTTGACCTATGGAAATCGACCATTTTCACAAGAAAATTTCAAAATTTCAAATCCGTTAATACTTGTCATGCATGTTTGAAATAACTAAAAAGTTAATTTCATCTTGGCAATCTTTGTAAAGAACAAACGTAGTTAACAATGAAATTTACTAGGTGTTATTTTAGCATGTTGAAAAATATTTTTAACGTCATTTGGCTATTATTTGAAGGGCTTAATAAGGTGAATCCTCAATTTAAGTCATTCCAAACATGCATGTCAAATATTAGCCAATTTTGAAAATTTTTTGCTCAAAATTGTCAATTTCAATGGGGTTAAGCTATGAAAATCGACCATTTTTACAAGAAAATTTCAATATTTTCAAATCGGTTAATATTTGACATGTATGTTTGAAATGACTAAAAATTAAGTTTCATCATGATAACTCGTGTAAATAATGACCAAACGTGTTTTAAAATCAATTTTACTCGATGTTATTTTAGCATGTTGAAACATGTTTTTAACTTCAAATTGGGTATTGTTTGAATGGCTTAACATGGGGGAACGTCAATTTTTAGTCATTCCAAACATGCATGTCAAATATAAGCCAATTTGAAATTTTTAATATTTTTATCTAAAAATTGTCAATTTCCAAAGGGTTTGACCTATGGAAATCGACCATTTTCACAAGAAAATTTCAAAATTTCAAATCCGTTAATACTTGTCATGCATGTTTGAAATGACTAAAAAGTTAATTTCATCTTGGCAATCTTTGTAAAGAACAAACGTAGTTAACAATGAATTTTACTAGGTGTTATTTTAGCATGTTGAAAAATATTTTTAACGTCATTTGGCTATTATTTAAAGGGCTTAATAAGGTGAAGCCTCAATTTAAGTCATTCCAAACATGCATGTCAAATATTAGCCAATTTTGAAAATTTTTTGCTCAAAATTGTCAATTTCAATGGGGTTAAGCTATGAAAATCGACCATTTTTACAAGAAAATTTCAATATTTTCAAATCGGTTAATATTTGACATGTATGTTTGAAATGACTAAAAATTAAGTTTCATCATGATAACTCGTGTAAATAATGACCAAACGTGTTTTAAAATCAATTTTACTCGATGTTATTTTAGCATGTTGAAACATGTTTTTAACTTAAAATTGGCTGTTGTTTGAATGGCTTAACATGGGGGAACGTCAATTTTCAGTCATTCCAAACATGCATGTCAAATATAAGCCAATTTGAAATTTTTAATATTTTTATCTAAAAATTGTCAATTTCTAAATGGTTTGACCTATAAAATCGACCATTTTCACAAGAAAATTTCAAAATTTCAAATCCGTTAATACTTGTCATGCATGTTTGAAATAACTAAAAAGTTAATTTCATCTTGGCAATCTTTGTAAAGAACAAACGTAGTTAACAATGAATTTTACTAGGTGTTATTTTAACATGTTGAAACATATTTTTAACTTCATTTGGCTATTATTTGAAGGGCTTAATAAGGTGAAGCCTCAATTTAAGTCATTGCAAACATGCATGTCAAATATTAGCCAATTTTGAAAATTTTTTGCTCAAAATTGTCAATTTCAATGGGGTTAAGCTATGAAAATCGACCATTTTTACAAGAAAATTTCAATATTTTCAAATCGGTTAATATTTGACATGTATGTTTGAAATGACTAAAAATTAAGTTTCATCATGATAACTCGTGTAAATAATGACCAAACGTGGTTAAAAATCAATTTTACTCGATGTTATTTTAGCATGTTGAAACATGTTTTTAACTTCAAATTGGGTATTGTTTGAATGGCTTAACATGGGGGAACGTCAATTTTTAGTCATTCCAAACATGCATGTCAAATATAAGCCAATTTGAAATTTTTAATATTTTTATCTAAAAATTGTCAATTTCCAAAGGGTTTGACCTATGGAAATCAACCATTTTCACAAGAAAATTTCAAAATTTCAAATCCGTTAATACTTGTCATGCATGTTTGAAATAACTAAAAAGTTAATTTCATCTTGGCAATCTTTGTAAAGAACAAACGTAGTTAACAATGAAATTTAATAGGTGTTATTTTAGCATGTTGAAAAATATTTTTAACGTCATTTGGCTATTATTTGAAGGGCTTAATAAGGTGAATCCTCAATTTAAGTCATTCCAAACATGCATGTCAAATATTAGCCAATTTTGAAAATTTTTTGCTCAAAATTGTCAATTTCAATGGGGTTAAGCTATGAAAATCGACCATTTTTACAAGAAAATTTCAATATTTTCAAATCGGTTAATATTTGACATGTATGTTTGAAATGACTAAAAATTAAGTTTCATCATGATAACTCGTGTAAATAATGACCAAACGTGTTTTAAAATCAATTTTACTCGATGTTATTTTAGCATGTTGAAACATGTTTTTAACTTCAAATTGGGTATTGTTTGAATGGCTTAACATGGGGGAACGTCAATTTTTAGTCATTCCAAACATGCATGTCAAATATAAGCCAATTTGAAATTTTTAATATTTTTATCTAAAAATTGTCAATTTCTAAAGGGTTTGACCTATGAAAATCGACCATTTTCACAAGAAAATTTCAAAATTTCAAATCCGTTAATACTTGTCATGCATGTTTGAAATAACTAAAAAGTTAATTTCATCTTGGCAATCTTTGTAAAGAACAAACGTAGTTAACAATGAATTTTACTAGGTGTTATTTTAACATGTTGAAACATATTTTTAACTTCATTTGGCTATTATTTGAAGGGCTTAATAAGGTGAAGCCTCAATTTAAGTCATTGCAAACATGCATGTCAAATATTAGCCAATTTTGAAAATTTTTTGCTCAAAATTGTCAATTTCAATGGGGTTAAGCTATGAAAATCGACCATTTTTACAAGAAAATTTCAATATTTTCAAATCGGTTAATATTTGACATGTATGTTTGAAATGACTAAAAATTAAGTTTCATCATGATAACTCGTGTAAATAATGACCAAACGTGTTTTAAAATCAATTTTACTCGATGTTATTTTAGCATGTTGAAACATGTTTTTAACTTCAAATTGGCTATTGTTTGAATGGCTTAACATGGGGGAACGTCAATTTTTAGTCATTCCAAACATGCATGTCAAATATAAGCCAATTTGAAATTTTTAATATTTTTATCTAAAAATTGTCAATTTCCAAAGGGTTTGACCTATGGAAATCGACCATTTTCACAAGAAAATTTCAAAATTTCAAATCCGTTAATACTTGTCATGCATGTTTGAAATAACTAAAAAGTTAATTTCATCTTGGCAATCTTTGTAAAGAACAAACGTAGTTAACAATGAAATTTACTAGGTGTTATTTTAGCATGTTGAAAAATATTTTTAACGTCATTTGGCTATTATTTGAAGGGCTTAATAAGGTGAATCCTCAATTTAAGTCATTCCAAACATGCATGTCAAATATTAGCCAATTTTGAAAATTTTTTGCTCAAAATTGTCAATTTCAATGGGGTTAAGCTATGAAAATCGACCATTTTTACAAGAAAATTTCAATATTTTCAAATCGGTTAATATTTGACATGTATGTTTGAAATGACTAAAAATTAAGTTTCATCATGATAACTCGTGTAAATAATGACCAAACGTGTTTTAAAATCAATTTTACTCGATGTTATTTTAGCATGTTGAAACATGTTTTTAACTTCAAATTGGGTATTGTTTGAATGGCTTAACATGGGGGAACGTCAATTTTTAGTCATTCCAAATATGCATGTCAAATATAAGCCAATTTGAAATTTTTAATATTTTTATCTAAAAATTGTCAATTTCCAAAGGGTTTGACCTATGGAAATCGACCATTTTCACAAGAAAATTTCAAAATTTCAAATCCGTTAATACTTGTCATGCATGTTTGAAATAACTAAAAAGTTAATTTCATCTTGGCAATCTTTGTAAAGAACAAACGTAGTTAACAATGAAATTTACTAGGTGTTATTTTAGCATGTTGAAAAATATTTTTAACGTCATTTGGCTATTATTTGAAGGGCTTAATAAGGTGAAGCCTCAATTTAAGTCATTCCAAACATGCATGTCAAATATTAGCCAATTTTGAAAATTTTTTGCTCAAAATTGTCAATTTCAATGGGGTTAAGCTATGAAAATCGACCATTTTTACAAGAAAATTTCAATATTTTCAAATCGGTTAATATTTGACATGTATGTTTGAAATGACTAAAAATTAAGTTTCATCATGATAACTCGTGTAAATAATGACCAAACGTGTTTTAAAATCAATTTTACTCGATGTTATTTTAGCATGTTGAAACATGTTTTTAACTTAAAATTGGCTGTTGTTTGAATGGCTTAACATGGGGGAACGTCAATTTTCAGTCATTCCAAACATGCATGTCAAATATAAGCCAATTTGAAATTTTTAATATTTTTATCTAAAAATTGTCAATTTCTAAATGGTTTGACCTATAAAATCGACCATTTTCACAAGAAAATTTCAAAATTTCAAATCCGTTAATACTTGTCATGCATGTTTGAAATAACTAAAAAGTTAATTTCATCTTGGCAATCTTTGTAAAGAACAAACGTAGTTAACAATGAATTTTACTAGGTGTTATTTTAACATGTTGAAACATATTTTTAACTTCATTTGGCTATTATTTGAAGGGCTTAATAAGGTGAAGGCTCAATTTAAGTCATTGCAAACATGCATGTCAAATATTAGCCAATATGAAAAATTTTAAAACAAAATTGTCAATTTCAATAGGGTTAAGCTATGGAAATCGACCATTTTTACAAAAAAATTTCAAAATTTTCAAATTGGTTAATATTTGACATGCTTGTTTGAAATGACTAAAAATTAAGTTTCATCATGATAACTCGTGTAAATAATGACCAAACGTGGTTAAAAATCAATTTTACTCGATGTTATTTTAGCATGTTGAAACATGTTTTTAACTTCAAATTGGGTATTGTTTGAATGGCTTAACATGGGGGAACGTTAATTTTTAGTCATTCCAAACATGCATGTCAAATATAAGCCAATTTGAAATTTTTAATATTTTTATCTAAAAATTGTCAATTTCCAAAGGGTTTGACCTATGAAAATCGACCATTTTCACAAGAAAATTTTAAAATTTCAAATCCGTTAATACTTGTCATGCATGTTTGAAATAACTAAAAAGTTAATTTCATCTTGGCAATCTTTGTAAAGAACAAACGTTGTTAACAATGAAATTTACTAGGTGTTATGTTAGCATGTTGAAAAATATTTTTAACGTCATTTGGCTATTATTTGAAGGACTTAATAAGGTGAATCCTCAATTTAAGTCATTCCAAACATGCATGTCAAATATTAGCCAATTTTGAAAATTTTTTGCTCAAAATTGTCAATTTCAATGGGGTTAAGCTATGAAAATCGACCATTTTTACAAGAAAATTTCAATATTTTCAAATCGGTTAATATTTGACATGTATGTTTGAAATGACTAAAAATTAAGTTTCATCATGATAACTCGTGTAAATAATGACCAATCGTGTTTTAAAATCAATTTTACTGTATGTTATTTTAGCATGTTGAAAAATGTTTTAAACTTCAAATTGGCTATTGTTTGTATGGCTTAACATGGGGGAACGTCAATTTTTAGTCATTCCAAATATGCATGTCAAATATAAGCCAATTTGAAATTTTTAATATTTTTATCTAAAAATTGTCAATTTCCAAAGGGTTTGACCTATGGAAATCGACCATTTTCACAAGAAAATTTCAAAATTTCAAATCCGTTAATACTTGTCATGAATGTTTGAAATTACTAAAAAGTTAATTTCATCTTGGCAATCTTTGTAAAGAACAAACGTAGTTAACAATGAAATTTACTAGGTGTTATTTTAGCATGTTGAAAAATATTTTTAACGTCATTTGGCTATTATTTGAAGGGCTTAATAAGGTGAAGCCTCAATTTAAGTCATTCCAAACATGCATGTCAAATATTAGCCAATTTTGAAATTTTTTTGCTCAAAATTGTCAATTTCAATGGGGTTAAGCTATGAAAATCGACCATTTTTACAAAAAAAATTTAATATTTTCAAATCGGTTAATATTTGACATGTATGTTTGAAATGACTAAAAATTAAGTTTCATCATGATAACTCGTGTAAATAATGACCAAACGTGTTTTAAAATCAATTTTACTCGATGTTATTTTAGCATGTTGAAACATGTTTTTAACTTAAAATTGGCTATTGTTTGAATGGCTTAACATGGGGGAACGTCAATTTTCAGTCATTCCAAACATGCATGTCAAATATAAGCCAATTTGAAATTTTTAATATTTTTATCTTAAAATTGTCAATTTCTAAATGGTTTGACCTATAAAATCGACCATTTTCACAAGAAAATTTCAAAATTTCAAATCCGTTAATACTTGTCATGCATGTTTGAAATAACTAAAAAGTTAATTTCATCTTGGCAATCTTTGTAAAGAACAAACGTAGTTAACAATGAATTTTACTAGGTGTTATTTTAACATGTTGAAACATATTTTTAACTTCATTTGGCTATTATTTGAAGGGCTTAATAAGGTGAAGCCTCAATTTAAGTCATTGCAAACATGCATGTCAAATATTAGCCAATTTGAAAATTTTTAACTCAAAATTGTCAATTTCAATGGGGTTAAGCTATGGAAATCGACCATTTTTACAAAAAAATTTCAAAATTTTCAAATTGGTTAATATTTGACAATCTTGTTTGAAATGACTAAAAATTAAATTTCATCATGATAACTCGTGTAAATAATGACCAAACGTGGTTAAAAATCAATTTTACTCGATGTTATTTTAGCATGTTGAAAAATGTTTTTAACTTCAAATTGGCTATTGTTTGAATGGCTTAACATGGGGGAACGTAAATTTTTAGTCATTCCAAATATGCATGTCAAATATAAGCCAATTTGAAATTCTTAATATTTTTATCTAAAAATTGTCAATTTCCAAAGGGTTTGACCTATGGAAATCGACCATTTTCACAAGAAAATTTCAAAATTTCAAATCCGTTAATACTTGTCATGCATGTTTGAAATAACTAAAAAGTTAATTTCATCTTGGCAATCTTTGTAAAGAACAAACGTTGTTAACAATGAAATTTAATAGGTGTTATTTTAGCATGTTGAAAAATATTTTTAACGTCATTTGGCTATTATTTGAAGGGCTTAATAAGGTGAATCCTCAATTTAAGTCATTCCAAACATGCATGTCAAATATTAGCCAATTTTGAAAATTTTTTGCTCAAAATTGTCAATTTCAATGGGGTTAAGCTATGAAAATCGACCATTTTTACAAGAAAATTTCAATATTTTCAAATCGGTTAATATTTGACATGTATGTTTGAAATGACTAAAAATTAAGTTTCATCATGATAACTCGTGTAAATAATGACCAAACGTGTTTTAAAATCAATTTTACTCGATGTTATTTTAGCATGTTGAAACATGTTTTTAACTTAAAATTGGCTATTGTTTGAATGGCTTAACATGGGGGAACGTCAATTTTTAGTCATTCCAAACATGCATGTCAAATATAAGCCAATTTGAAATTTTTAATATTTTTATCTAAAAATTGTCAATTTCCAAATGGTTTGACCTATGAAAATCGACCATTTTCACAAGAAAATTTCAAAATTTCAAATCCGTTAATACTTGTCATGCATGTTTGAAATAACTAAAAAGTTAATTTCATCTTGGCAATCTTTGTAAAGAACAAACGTAGTTAACAATGAATTTTACTAGGTGTTATTTTAACATGTTGAAACATATTTTTAACTTCATTTGGCTATTATTTGAAGGGCTTAATAAGGTGAAGCCTCAATTTAAGTCATTGCAAACATGCATGTCAAATATTAGCCAATATGAAAAATTTTAAAACAAAATTGTTAATTTCAATAGGGTTAAGCTATGGAAATCGACCATTTTTACAAAAAAATTTCAAAATTTTCAAATTGGTTAATATTTGACATGCTTGTTTGAAATGACTAAAAATTAAGTTTCATCATGATAACTCGTGTAAATAATGACCAAACGTGGTTAAAAATCAATTTTACTCGATGTTATTTTAGCATGTTGAAAAATGTTTTTAACTTCAAATTGGCTATTGTTTGAATGGCTTAACATGGGGGAACGTCAATTTTTAGTCATTCCAAATATGCATGTCAAATATAAGCCAATTTGAAATTTTTAATATTTTTATCTAAAAATTGTCAATTTCCAAAGGGTTTGACCTATGGAAATCGACCATTTTCACAAGAAAATTTCAAAATTTCAAATCCGTTAATACTTGTCATGCATGTTTGAAATAACTAAAAAGTTAATTTCATCTTGGCAATCTTTGTAAAGAACAAACGTTGTTAACAATGAAATTTACTAGGTGTTATTTTAGCATGTTGAAAAATATTTTTAACGTCATTTGGCTATTATTTGAAGGGCTTAATAAGGTGAAGCCTCAATTTAAGTCATTCCAAACATGCATGTCAAATATTAGCCAATTTTGAAAATTTTTTGCTCAAAATTGTCAATTTCAATGGGGTTAAGCTATGAAAATCGACCATTTTTACAAGATAATTTCAATATTTTCAAATCGGTTAATATTTGACATGTATGTTTCAAATTACTAAAAATTAAGTTTCATCATGATAACTCGTGTAAATAATGACCAAACGTGGTTAAAAATCAATTTTACTCGATGTTATTTTAGCATGTTGAAACATGTTTTTAACTTCAAATTGGCTATTGTTTGAATGGCTTAACATGGGGGAACGTCAATTTTTAGTCATTCCAAACATGCATGTCAAATATAAGCCAATTTGAAATTTTTAATATTTTTATCTAAAAATTGTCAATTTCCAAAGGGTTTGACCTATGAAAATCGACCATTTTCACTAGAAAATTTCAAAATTTCAAATCCGTTAATACTTGTCATGCATGTTTGAAATAACTAAAAAGTTAATTTCATCTTGGCAATCTTTGTAAAGAACAAACGTAGTTAACAATGAATTTTACTAGGTGTTATTTTAACATGTTGAAACATATTTCTAACTTCATTTGGCTATTATTTGAAAGGCTTAATAAGGTGAAGCCTCAATTTATGTCATTGCAAACATGCATGTCAAATATTAGCCAATATGAAAAATTTTAACTCAAAATTGTCAATTTCAATGGGGTTAAGCTATGGAAATCGACCATTTTTACAAAAAAATTTCAAAATTTTCAAATTGGTTAATATTTGACATGCTTGTTTGAAATGACTACAAATTAAGTTTCATCGTGATAACTCGTGTAAATAATGACCAAACGTGGTTAAAAATCAATTTTACTCGATGTTATTTTAGCATGTTGAAAAATGTTTTTGACTTCAAATTGGCTATTGTTTGAATGGCTTAACATGGGGGAACGTCAATTTTTAGTCATTCCAAATATGCATGTCAAATATAAGCCAATTTGAAATTCTTAATATTTTTCTCTAAAAATTGTCAATTTCCAAAGGGTTTGATCTATGGAAATCGACCATTTTCACTAGAAAATTTCAAAATTTCAAATCCGTTAATACTTTTTATGCATGTTTGAAATAACTAAAAAGTTAATTTCATCTTGGCAATCTTTGTAAAGAACAAACGTTGTTAACAATGAAATTTACTAGGTGTTATTTTAGCATGTTGAAAAATATTTTTAACGTCATTTGGCTATTATTTGAAGGGCTCAATAAGGTGAAGCCTCAATTTAATTCACTACAAACATGCATGTCAAATATTAGCCAATTTGAAAATTTTTAACTCAAAATTGTCAATTTCAATGGGGTTTAAGCTATCGAAATCGACCATTTTTACAAGAAAATTTCAAAATTTTCAAATTGGTTAATATTTGACCTGCATGTTTGAAATGACTACAAATTAACTTTCATCATGATAACTCGTGTAAATAATGACCAAACGTGGTTAAAAATCAATTTTACTCGATGTTATTTTAGCATGTTGAAACATGTTTTTAACTTCAAATTGGCTATTCTTTGAATGGCTTAACATGGGGGAACATCAATTTTTAGTCATTCCAAACATGCATGTCAAATATAAGCCAATTTGAAATTTTTAATATTTTTATCTAAAAATTGTCAATTTCCAAAGGGTTTGACCTATGAAAATCGACCATTTTCACTAGAAAATTTCAAAATTTCAAATCCGTTAATACTTGTCATGCATGTTTGAAATAACTAAAAAGTTAATTTCATCTTGGCAATCTTTGTAAAGAACAAACGTAGTTAACAATGAATTTTACTAGGTGTTATTTTAACATGTTGAAACATATTTTTAACTTCATTTGGCTATTATTTGAAGGGCTTAATAAGGTGAAGGCTCAATTTATGTCATTGCAAACATGCATGTCAAATATTAGCCAATATGAAAAATTTTAACTCAAAATTGTCAATTTCAATGGGGTTAAGCTATGGAAATCGACCATTTTTCTAAAAAAATTTCAAAATTTTCAAATTGGTTAATATTTGACATGCTTGTTTGAAATGACTAAAAATTAAGTTTCATCATGATAACTCGTGTAAATAATGACCAAACGTGGTTAAAAATCAATTTTACTCGATGTTATTTTAGCATGTTGAAAAATGTTTTTGACTTCAAATTGGCTATTGTTTGAATGGCTTAACATGGGGGAACGTAAATTTTTAGTCATTCCAAATATGCATGTCAAATATAAGCCAATTTGAAATTCTTAATATTTTTATCTAAAAATTGTCAATTTCCAAAGGGTTTGACCTATGGAAATCGACCATTTTCACAAGAAAATTTCAAAATTTCAAATCCGTTAATACTTGTCATGCATGTTTGAAATAACTAAAAAGTTAATTTCATCTTGGCAATCTTTGTAAAGAACAAACGTTGTTAACAATGAAATTTACTAGGTGTTATTTTAGCATGTTGAAAAATATTTTTAACGTCATTTGCCTATTATTTGAAGGGTTTAATAAGGTGAAGCCTCAATTTAATTCACTGTAAACATGCATGTCAAATATTAGCCAATTTGAAAATTTTTAACTCAAAATTGTCAATTTCAATGGGGTTAAGCTATGGAAATCGACCATTTTTACAAGAAAATTTCAAAATTTTCAAATTGGTTAATATTTGACATGCATGTTTGAAATGACTAGAAATTAAGTTTCATCATGATAACTCGTGTAAATAATGACCAAACGTGTTTTAAAATCAATTTTACTCGATGTTATTTTAGCATGTTGAAACATGTTTTTAACTTCAAATTGGGTATTGTTTGAATGGCTTAACATGGGGGAACGTCAATTTTTAGTCATTCCAAACATGCATGTCAAATATAAGCCAATTTGAAATTTTTAATATTTTTATCTAAAAATTGTCAATTTCCAAAGGGTTTGACCTATGGAAATCGACCATTTACACAAGAAAATTTCAAAATTTCAAATCCGTTAATACTTGTCATGCATGTTTGAAATGACTAAAGAGTTAATTTCATCTTGGCAATCTTTGTAAAGAACAAACGTAGTTAACAATGAATTTTACTAGGTGTTATTTTAGCATGTTGAAAAACATTTTTAACGTCATTTGGCTATTATTTGAAGGGCTTAATAAGGTGAAGCCTCAATTTAAGTCATTCGAAACATGCATGTCAAATATTAGCCAATTTTTAAATTTTTTTGCTCACAATTGTCAATTTCAATGGGGTTAAGCTATCAAAATCGACCATTTTTACAAAAAAAATTCAATATTTTCAAATTGGTTAATAGTTGACATGTATGTTTCAAATTACTAAAAGTAAGTTTCATCATGATAACTCGTGTAAACAATGACCAAACGTGTTTTAAAATCAATTTTACTCGATGTTATTTTAGCATGTTGAAACATGTTTTTAACTTCAAATTGGGTATTGTTTGAATGGCTTAACATGGGGGAACGTCAATTTTTAGTCATTCCAAACATGCATGTCAAATATAAGCCAATTTGAAATTTTTAATATTTTTATCTAAAAATTGTCAATTTCCAAAGGGTTTGACCTATGGAAATCGACCATTTACACAAGAAAATTTCAAAATTTCAAATCCGTTAATACTTGTCATGCATGTTTGAAATGACTAAAAAGTTAATTTCATCTTGGCAATCTTTGTAAAGAACAAACGTAGTTAACAATGAATTTTACTAGGTGTTATTTTAGCATGTTGAAAAACATTTTTAACGTCATTTGGCTATTATTTGAAGGGCTTAATAAGGTGAAGCCTCAATTTAAGTCATTCCAAACATGCATGTCAAATATTAGCCAATTTTTAAATTTTTAACTCACAATTGTCAATTTCAATGGGGTTAAGCTATGGAAATCGACCATTTTTACAAGAAAATTTCAAAATTTTCAAATTGGTTAATATTTGACATGCATGTTTGAAATGACTACAAATTAAGTTTCATCATGATAACTCGTGTAAATAATGACCAAACGTGTTTTAAAATCAATTTTACTCGATGTTATTTTAGCATGTTGAAACATGATTTTAACTTCAAATGGGGTATTGTTTGAATGTCTTAACATGGGGGAACGTCAATTTTTAGTCATTCCAAACATGCATGTCAAATATAAGCCAATTTGAAATTTTTAATATTTTTATCTAAAAATTGTCAATTTCCAAAGGGTTTGACCTATGGAAATCGACCATTTACACAAGAAAATTTCAAAATTTCAAATCCGTTAATACTTGTTATGCATGTTTGAAATGACTAAAAAGTTAATTTCATCTTGGCAATCTTTGTAAAGAACAAACGTAGTTAACAATGAATTTTACTAGGTGTTATATTAGCATGTTGAAAAATATTTTTAACGTCATTTGGCTATTATTTGAAGGGCTTAATAAGGTGAAGCCTCAATTTAAGTCATTCGAAACATGCATGTCAAATATTAGCCAATTTTTAAATTTTTTTGCTCAAAATAGTCAATTTCAATGGGGTTAAGCTATGGAAATCGACCATTTTTCCAAAAAAATTTCAAAATTTTCAAATTGGTTAATATTTGACATGCTTGTTTGAAATGACTAAAAATTAAGTTTCATCATGATAACTCGTGTAAATAATGACCAAACGTGGTTAAAAATCAATTTTACTCGATGTTATTTTAGCATGTTGAAAAATGTTTTTGACTTCAAATTGGCTATTGTTTGAATGGCTTAACATGGGGGAACGTAAATTTTTATTCATTCCAAATATGCATGTCAAATATAAGCCAATTTGAAATTCTTAATATTTTTATCTAAAAATTGTCAATTTCCAAAGGGTTTGACCTATGGAAATCGACCATTTTCACAAGAAAATTTCAAAATTTCAAATCCGTTAATACTTGTCATGCATGTTTGAAATAACTAAAAAGTTAATTTCATCTTGGCAATCTTTGTAAAGAACAAACGTTGTTAACAATGAAATTTACTAGGTGTTATTTTAGCATGTTGAAAAATATTTTTAACGTCATTTGGCTATTATTTGAAGGGCTTAATAAGGTGAAGCCTCAATTTAATTCACTGCAAACATGCATGTCAAATATTAGCCAATTTGAAAATTTTTAACTCAAAATTGTCAATTTCAATGGGGTTAAGCTATGGAAATCGACCATTTTTACAAGAAAATTTCAAAATTTTCAAATTGGTTAATATTTGACATGTATGTTTGAAATGACTACAAATTAAGTTTCATCATGATAACTCGTGTAAATAATGACCAAACGTGTTTTAAAATCAATTTTACTCGATGTTATTTTAGCATGTTGAAACATGTTTTTAACTTCAAATTGGGTATTGTTTGAATGGCTTAACATGGGGGAACGTCAATTTTTAGTCATTCCAAACATGCATGTCAAATATAAGCCAATTTGAAATTTTTAATATTTTTATCTAAAAATTGTCAATTTCCAAAGGGTTTGACCTATGGAAATCGACCATTTACACAAGAAAATTTCAAAATTTCAAATCCGTTAATACTTGTCATGCATGTTTGAAATGACTAAAAAGTTAATTTCATCTTGGCAATCTTTGTAAAGAACAAACGTAGTTAACAATGAATTTTACTAGGTGTTATTTTAGCATGTTGAAAAATATTTTTAACGTCATTTGGCTATTATTTGAAGGGCTTAATAAGGTGAAGCCTCAATTTAAGTCATTCGAAACATGCATGTCAAATATTAGCCAATTTTTAAATTTTTTTGCTCAAAATTGTCAATTTCAATGGGGTTAAGCTATCAAAATCGACCATTTTTACAAAAAAATTTCAATATTTTCAAATTGGTTAATAGTTGACATGTATGTTTCAAATTACTAAAAATTAAGTTTCATCATGATAACTCGTGTAAACAATGACCAAACGTGTTTAAAAATCAATTTTACTCGATGTTATTTTAGCATGTTGAAACATGTTTTTGACTTCAAATTGGCTATTGTTTGAATGGCTTAACATGGGGGAACGTCAATTTTTAGTCATTCCAAACATGCATGTCAAATATAAGCCAATTTGAAATTTTTAATATTTTTATCTAAAAATTGTCAATTTCCAAAGGGTTTGACCTATGAAAATCGACCATTTTCACAAGAAAAATTCAAAATTTCAAATCCGTTAATACTTGTCATGCATGTTTAAAATAACTAAAAAGTTAATTTCATCTTGGCAATCTTTGTAAAGAACAAACGTTGTTAACAATGAAATTTACTAGGTGTTATTTTAGCATGTTAAAAAATATTTTTAACGTCATTTGGCTATTATTTGAAGGGCTTAATAAGGTGAAGCCTCAATTTAATTCATTCGAAACATGCATGTCAAATATTAGCCAATTTGAAAATTTTTAACTCAAAATTGTCAATTTCAATGGGGTTAAGCTATGGAAATCGACCATTTTTACAAGAAAATTTCAAAATTTTCAAATTGGTTAATATTTGACATGTATGTTTGAAATGACTACAAATTAAGTTTCATCATGATAACTCGTGTAAATAATGACCAAACGTGTTTTAAAATCAATTTTACTCGATGTTATTTTAGCATGTTGAAACATGTTTTTAACTTCAAATTGGGTATTGTTTGAATGGCTTAACATGGGGGAACGTCAATTTTTAGTCATTCCAAACATGCATGTCAAATATAAGCCAATTTGAAATTTTTAATATTTTTATCTAAAAATTGTCAATTTC
This sequence comes from Linum usitatissimum, assembly GCA_030674075.2. Lineage (NCBI taxonomy): Eukaryota > Viridiplantae > Streptophyta > Magnoliopsida > Malpighiales > Linaceae > Linum > Linum usitatissimum. The sequence goes on along the minus strand of JAUJYP020000468.1, from coordinate 854,507 downwards.
CAAAGGGTTTGACCTATGGAAATCGACCATTTACACAAGAAAATTTCAAAATTTCAAATCCGTTAATACTTGTCATGCATGTTTGAAATGACTAAAAAGTTAATTTCATCTTGGCAATCTTTGTAAAGAACAAACGTAGTTAACAATGAATTTTACTAGGTGTTATTTTAGCATGTTGAAAAATATTTTTAACGTCATTTGGCTATTATTTGAAGGGCTTAATAAGGTGAAGCCTCAATTTAAGTCATTCGAAACATGCATGTCAAATATTAGCCAATTTTTTGATTTTTTTGCTCAAAATTGTCAATTTCAATGGGGTTAAGCTATGAAAATCGACCATTTTTACAAAAAAATTTCAATATTTTCAAATTGGTTAATATTTGACATGTATGTTTGAAATGACTAAAAATTAAGTTTCATCATGATAACTCGTGTAAACAATGACCAAACGTGTTTAAAAATCAATTTTACTCGATGTTATTTTAGCATGTTGAAACATGTTTTTGACTTCAAATTGGCTATTGTTTGAATGGCTTAACATGGGGGAACGTCAATTTTTAGTCATTCCAAATATGCATGTCAAATATAAGCCAATTTGAAATTTTTAATATTTTTATCTAAAAATTGTCAATTTCCAAAGGGTTTGACCTATGAAAATCGACCATTTTCACTAGAAAATTTCAAAATTTCAAATCCGTTAATACTTATCATGCATGTTTGAAATAACTAAAAAGTTAATTTCATCTTGGCAATCTTTGTAAAGAACAAACGTTGATAACAATGAAATTTACTAGGTGTTATTTTAGCATGTTGAAAAATATTTTTAACGTCATTTGGCTATTATTTGAAGGGCTTAATAAGGTGAAGCCTCAATTTAATTCACTACAAACATGCATGTCAAATATTAGCCAATTTGAAAATTTTTAACTCAAAATTGTCAATTTCAATGGGGTTAAGCTATGGAAATCGACCATTTTTACAAGAAAATTTCAAAATTTTCAAATTGGTTAATATTTGACATGCATGTTTGAAATGACTACAAATTAAGTTTCATCATGATAACTCGTGTAAATAATGACCAAACGTGTTTTAAAATCAATTTTACTCGATGTTATTTCAAAGCATGTTGAAACATGTTTTTAACTTCAAATTGGGTATTGTTTGAATGGCTTAACATGGGGGAACGTCAATTTTTAGTCATTCCAAACATGCATGTCAAATATAAGCCAATTTGAAATTTTTAATATTTTTATCTAAAAATTGTCAATTTCCAAAGGGTTTGACCTATGGAAATCGACCATTTACACAAGAAAATTTCAAAATTTCAAATCCGTTAATACTTGTCATGCATGTTTGAAATGACTAAAAAGTTAATTTCATCTTGGCAATTTTTGTAAAGAACAAACGTAGTTAACAATGAATTTTACTAGGTGTTATTTTAGCATGTTGAAAAATATTTTTAACGTCATTTGGCTATTATTTGAAGGGCTTAATAAGGTGAAGCCTCAATTTAAGTCATTCGAAACATGCATGTCAAATATTAGCCAATTTTGAAATTTTTTTGCTCAAAATTGTCAATTTCAATGGGGTTAAGCTATGGAAATCGACCATTTTTATAAAAAAATTTCAAAATTTTCAAATTTGTTAATATTTGACATGCTTGTTTGAAATGACTAAAAATTAAGTTTCATCATGATAACTCGTGTAAATAATGACCAAACGTGGTTAAAAATCAATTTTACTCGATGTTATTTTAGCATGTTGAAAAATGTTTTTGACTTCAAATTGGCTATTGTTTGAATGGCTTAACATGGGGGAACGTAAATTTTTAGTCATTCCAAATATGCATGTCAAATATAAGCCAATTTGAAATTCTTAATATTTTTATCTAAAAATGGTCAATTTCCAAAGGGTTTGACCTATGGAAATCGACCATTTTCACAAGAAAATTTCAAAATTTCAAATCCGTTAATACTTGTCATGCATGTTTGAAATAACTAAAAAGTTAATTTCATCTTGGCAATCTTTGTAAAGAACAAACGTTGTTAACAATGAAATTTACTAGGTGTTATTTTAGCATGTTGAAAAATATTTTTCACGTCATTTGGAAATTATTTGAAGGGCTTAATAAGGTGAAGCCTCAATTTAATTCACTACAAACATGCATGTCAAATATTAGCCAATTTGAAAATTTTTAACTCAAAATTGTCAATTTCAATGGGGTTAAGCTATCGAAATCGACCATTTTTACAAGAAAATTTCAAAATTTTCAAATTGGTTAATATTTGACATGCATGTTTGAAATGACTACAAATTAAGTTTCATCATTATAACTCGTGTAAATAATGACCAAACGTGGTTAAAAATCAATTTTACTCGATGTTATTTTAGCATGTTGAAACATGTTTTTAACTTCAAATTGGCTATTGTTTGAATGGCTTAACATGGGGGAACATCAATTTTTAGTCATTCCAAACATGCATGTCAAATATAAGCCAATTTGAAATTTTTAATATTTTTATCTAAAAATTGTCAATTTCGAAAGGGTATGAAAATCGACCATTTTCACTAGAAAATTTCAAAATTTCAAATCCGTTAATACTTGTCATGCATGTTTGAAATAACTAAAAAGTTAATTTCATCTTGGCAATCTTTTTAAAGAACAAACGTAGTTAACAATGAATTTTACTAGGTGATATTTTAACATGTTGAAAAATATTCTCAACTTCATTTGGCTATTATTTGAAGGGCTTAATAAGGTGAAGCCTCAATTTAAGTCATTGCAAACATGCATGTCAAATATTAGCCAATTTGAAAATTTTTAACTCAAAATTGTCAATTTCAATGGGGTTAAGCTATGGAAATCGACCATTTTTACAAGAAAATTTCAAAATTTTCAAATTGGTTAATATTTGACATGTATGTTTGAAATGACTACAAATTAAGTTTCATCATGATAACTCGTGTAAACAATGACCAAACGTGTTTTAAAATCAATTTTACTCGATGTTATTTTAGCATGTTGAAACATGTTTTTAACTTCAAATTGGGTATTGTTTGAATGGCTTAACATGGGGGAACGTCAATTTTTAGTCATTCCAAACATGCATGTCAAATATAAGCCAATTTGAAATTTTTAATATTTTTATCTAAAAATTGTCAATTTCCAAAGGGTTTGACCTATGGAAATCGACCATTTACACAAGAAAATTTCAAAATTTCAAATCCTTTAATACTTGTCATGCATGTTTGAAATGACTAAAAAGTTAATTTCATCTTGGCAATCTTTGTAAAGAACAAACGTAGTTAACAATGAATTTTACTAGGTGTTATTTTAGCATGTTGAAAAATATTTTTAACGTCATTTGGCTATTATTTGAAGGGCTTAATAAGGTGAAGCCTCAATTTAAGTCATTCGAAACATGCATGTCAAATATTAGCCAATTTTTTGATTTTTTTGCTCAAAATTGTCAATTTCAATGGGGTTAAGCTATCAAAATCGACCATTTTTACAAAAAAATTTCAATATTTTCAAATTGGTTAATAGTTGACATGTATGTTTCAAATTACTAAAAATTAAGTTTCATCATGATAACTCGTGTAAACAATGACCAAACGTGTTTAAAAATCAATTTTACTCGATGTTATTTTAGCATGTTGAAACATGTTTTTGACTTCAAATTGGCTATTGTTTGAATGGCTTAACATGGGGGAACGTCAATTTTTAGTCATTCCAAACATGCATGTCAAATATAAGCCAATTTGAAATTTTTAATATTTTTATCTAAAAATTGTCAATTTCCAAAGGGTTTGACCTATGAAAATCGACCATTTTCACTAGAAAAATTCAAAATTTCAAATCCGTTAATACTTTTTATGCATGTTTAAAATAACTAAAAAGTTAATTTCATCTTGGCAATCTTTGTAAAGAACAAACGTTGATAACAATGAAATTTACTAGGTGTTATTTTAGCATGTTGAAAAATATTTTTAACGTCATTTGGCTATTATTTGAAGGGCTTAATAAGGTGAAGCCTCAATTTAAGTCACTCACAAACATGCATGTCAAATATTAGCCAATTTGAAAATTTTTAACTCAAAATTGTCAATTTCAATGGGGTTAAGCTATGGAAATCGACCATTTTTACAAGAAAATTTCAAAATTTTCAAATTGGTTAATATTTGACATGCATGTTTGAAATGACTACAAATTAAGTTTCATCATGATAACTCGTGTAAATAATGACCAAACGTGTTTTAAAATCAATTTTACTCGATGTTATTTCAGCATGTTGAAACATGTTTTTAACTTCAAATTGGGTATTGTTTGAATGGCTTAACATGGGGGAACGTCAATTTTTAGTCATTCCAAACATGCATGTCAAATATAAGCCAATTTGAAATTTTTAATATTTTTATCTAAAAATTGTCAATTTCCAAAGGGTTTGACCTATGGAAATCGACCATTTACACAAGAAAATTTCAAAATTTCAAATCCGTTAATACTTGTCATGCATGTTTGAAATGACTAAAAAGTTAATTTCATCTTGGCAATTTTTGTAAAGAACAAACGTAGTTAACAATGAATTTTACTAGGTGTTATTTTAGCATGTTGAAAAATATTTTTAACGTCATTTGGCTATTATTTGAAGGGCTTAATAAGGTGAAGCCTCAATTTAAGTCATTCGAAACATGCATGTCAAATATTAGCCAATTTTTAAATTTTTTTGCTCAAAATTGTCAATTTCAATGGGGTTAAGCTATGGAAATCGACCATTTTTATAAAAAAATTTCAAAATTTTCAAATTTGTTAATATTTGACATGCTTGTTTGAAATGACTAAAAATTAAGTTTCATCATGATAACTCGTGTAAATAATGACCAAACGTGGTTAAAAATCAATTTTACTCGATGTTATTTTAGCATGTTGAAAAATGTTTTTGACTTCAAATTGGCTATTGTTTGAATGGCTTAACATGGGGGAACGTAAATTTTTAGTCATTCCAAATATGCATGTCAAATATAAGCCAATTTGAAATTCTTAATATTTTTATCTAAAAATGGTCAATTTCCAAAGGGTTTGACCTATGGAAATCGACCATTTTCACAAGAAAATTTCAAAATTTCAAATCCGTTAATACTTGTCATGCATGTTTGAAATAACTAAAAAGTTAATTTCATCTTGGCAATCTTTGTAAAGAACAAACGTTGTTAACAATGAAATTTACTAGGTGTTATTTTAGCATGTTGAAAAATATTTTTCACGTCATTTGGAAATTATTTGAAGGGCTTAATAAGGTGAAGCCTCAATTTAATTCACTACAAACATGCATGTCAAATATTAGCCAATTTGAAAATTTTTAACTCAAAATTGTCAATTTCAATGGGGTTTAAGCTATCGAAATCGACCATTTTTACAAGAAAATTTCAAAATTTTCAAATTGGTTAATATTTGACATGCATGTTTGAAATGACTACAAATTAAGTTTCATCATTATAACTCGTGTAAATAATGACCAAACGTGGTTAAAAATCAATTTTACTCGATGTTATTTTAGCATGTTGAAACATGTTTTTAACTTCAAATTGGCTATTGTTTGAATGGCTTAACATGGGGGAACATCAATTTTTAGTCATTCCAAACATGCATGTCAAATATAAGCCAATTTGAAATTTTTAATATTTTTATCTAAAAATTGTCAATTTCGAAAGGGTATGAAAATCGACCATTTTCACTAGAAAATTTCAAAATTTCAAATCCGTTAATACTTGTCATGCATGTTTGAAATAACTAAAAAGTTAATTTCATCTTGGCAATCTTTTTAAAGAACAAACGTAGTTAACAATGAATTTTACTAGGTGATATTTTAACATGTTGAAAAATATTCTCAACTTCATTTGGCTATTATTTGAAGGGCTTAATAAGGTGAAGCCTCAATTTAAGTCATTGCAAACATGCATGTCAAATATTAGCCAATTTGAAAATTTTTAACTCAAAATTGTCAATTTCAATGGGGTTAAGCTATGGAAATTGACCATTTTTACAAGAAAATTTCAAAATTTTCAAATTGGTTAATATTTGACATGCATGTTTGAAATGACTAAAAATTAAGTTTCATCATGATAACTCGTGTAAATAATGACCAAACGTGGTTAAAAATCAATTTTACTCGATGTTATTTTAGCATGTTGAAAAATGTTTTTGACTGCAAATTCGCTATTGTTTGAATGGCTTAACATGGGGGAACGTCAATTTTCAGTCATTCCAAACATGCATGTCAAATATAAGCCAATTTGAAATTTTTAATATTTTTATCTAAAAATTGTCAATTTCCAAAGGGTTTGACCTATGGAAATCGACCATTTTCACAAGAAAATTTCAAAATTTCAAATCCGTTAATACTTGTCATGCATGTTTGAAATAACTAAAAAGTTAATTTCATCTTGGCAATCTTTGTAAAGAACAAACGTTGTTAACAATGAAATTTACTAGGTATTATTTTAGCATGTTGAAAAATATTTTTAATGTCATTTGGCTATTATTTGAAGGGCTTAATAAGGTGAAGCCTCAATTTAATTCACTGCAAACATGCATGTTAAATATTAGCCAATTTGAAAATTTTTAACTCAAAATTGTCAATTTCAATGGGGTTAAGCTATGGAAATCGACCATTTTTACAAGAAAATTTCAAAATTTTCAAATTGGTTAATATTTGACATGCATGTTTGAAATGACTACAAATTAAGTTTCATCATTATAACTCGTGTAAATAATGACCAAACGTGGTTAAAAATCAATTTTACTCGATGTTATTTTAGCATGTTGAAACATGTTTTTAACTTCAAATTGGCTATTGTTTGAATGGCTTAACATGGGGGAACATCAATTTTTAGTCATTCCAAACATGCATGTCAAATATAAGCCAATTTGAAATTTTTAATATTTTTATCTAAAAATTGTCAATTTCCAAAGGGTTTGACCTATGAAAATCGACCATTTTCACTAGAAAATTTCAAAATTTCAAATCCGTTAATACTTGTCATCCATGTTTGAAATAACTAAAAAGTTAATTTCATCTTGGCAATCTTTGTAAAGAACAAACGTAGTTAACAATGAATTTTACTAGGTGTTATTTTAACATGTTGAAAAATATTTTTAACTTCATTTGGCTATTATTTGAAGGGCTTAATAAGGTGAAGCCTCAATTTTAAGTCATTGCAAACATGCATGTCAAATATTAGCCAATTTGAAAATTTTTAACTCAAAATTGTCAATTTCAATGGGGTTAAGCTATGGAAATCGACCATTTTTACAAAAAAATTTCAAATTGGTTAATATTTGACATGCATGTTTGAAATGACTAAAAATTAAGTTTCATCATGATAACTCGTGTAAATAATGACCAAACGTGGTTAAAAATCAATTTTACTCGATGTTATTTTAGCATGTTGAAAAATGTTTTTGACTTCAAATTGGCTATTGTTTGAATGGCTTAACATGGGGGAACGTAAATTTTTAGTCATTCCAAATATGCATGTCAAATATAAGCCAATTTGAAATTTTTAATATTTTTATCTAAAAATTGTCAATTTCCAAAGGGTTTGACCTATGGAAATCGACCATTTTCACAAGAAAATTTCAAAATTTCAAATCCGTTAATACTTGTCATGCATGTTTGAAATAACTAAAAAGTTAATTTCATCTTGGCAATCTTTGTAAAGAACAAACGTAGTTAACAATGAAATTTACTAGGTGTTATTTTAACATGTTGAAAAATATTCTTAACTTCATTTGGCTATTATTTGAAGGGCTTAATAAGGTGAAGCCTCAATTTAAGTCATTGCAAACATGCATGTCAAATATTAGCCAATTTGAAAATTTTTAACTCAAAATTGTCAATTTCAATGGGGTTTAAGCTATCGAAATCGACCATTTTTACAAGAAAATTTCAAAATTTTCAAATTGGTTAATATTTGACATGCATGTTTGAAATGACTACAAATTAAGTTTCATCATTATAACTCGTGTAAATAATGACCAAACGTGGTTAAAAATCAATTTTACTCGATGTTATTTTAGCATGTTGAAACATGTTTTTAACTTCAAATTGGCTATTGTTTGAATGGCTTAACATGGGGGAACATCAATTATTAGTCATTCCAAACATGCATATCAAATATAAGCCAATTTGAAATTTTTAATATTTTTATCTAAAAATTGTTAATTTCCAAAGGGTTTGACCTATGAAAATCGACCATTTTCACTAGAAAATTTCAAAATATCAAATCCGTTAATACTTGTCATCCATGTTTGAAATAACTAAAAAGTTAATTTCATCTTGGCAATCTTTGTAAAGAACAAACGTAGTTAACAATGAATTTTACTAGGTGTTATTTTAACATGTTAAAAATATTTTTAACGTCATTTGGCTATTATTTGAAGGGCTTAATAAGGTGAAGCCTCAATTTTAAGTCATTCCAAACATGCATGTCAAATATTAGCCAATTTTGAAAATTTTTTGCTCAAAATTGTCAATTTCAATGGGGTTAAGCTATGCAAATCGACCATTTTTACAAAAAAAATTCAATATTTTCAAATCGGTTAATATTTGACATGTATGTTTCAAATTACTAAAAATTAAGTTTCATCATGATAACTCGTGTAAATAATGACCAAACGTGTTTTAAAATCAATTTTACTCGATGTTATTTTAGCATGTTGAAACATGTTTTTAACTTCAAATTGGCTATTGTTTGAATGGCTTAACATGGGGGAACGTCAATTTTTAGTCATTCCAAATATGCATGTCAAATATAAGCCAATTTGAAATTTTTAATATTTTTATCTAAAAATTGTCAATTTCCAAAGGGTTTGACCTATGGAAATCGACCATTTTCACAAGAAAATTTCAAAATTTCAAATCCGTTAATACTTGTCATGCATGTTTGAAATAACTAAAAAGTTAATTTCATCTTGGCAATCTTTGTAAAGAACAAACGTAGTTAACAATGAATTTTACTAGGTGTTATTTTAACATGTTGAAAAATATTCTTAACTTCATTTGGCTATTATTTGAAGGGCTTAATAAGGTGAAGCCTCAATTTAAGTCATTGCAAACATGCATGTCAAATATTAGCCAATTTGAAAAATTTTTAACTCAAAATTGTCAATTTCAATGGGGTTAAGCTATGGAAATCGACCATTTTTACAAGAAAATTTCAAAATTTTCAAATTGGTTAATATTTGACATGCATGTTTGAAATGACTACAAATTAAGTTTCATCATTATAACTCGTGTAAATAATGACCAAACGTGGTTAAAAATCAATTTTACTCGATGTTATTTTAGCATGTTGAAACATGTTTTTAACTTCAAATTGGCTATTGTTTGAATGGCTTAACATGGGGGAACATCAATTTTTAGTCATTCCAAACATGCATGTCAAATATAAGCCAATTTGAAATTTTTAATATTTTTATCTAAAAATGGTCAATTTCCAAAGGGTTTGACCTATGGAAATCGACCATTTTCACAAGAAAATTTCAAAATTTCAAATCCGTTAATACTTGTCATGCATGTTTGAAATGACTAAAAAGTTAATTTTATCTTGGCAATCTTTGTAAAGAACAAACGTATTTAACAATGAAATTTACTAGGTGTTATTTTAGCATGTTGAAAAATATTTTTAACGTCATTTGGCTATTATTTGAAGGGCTTAATAAGGTGAAGCCTCAATTTAAGTCATTCCAAACATGCATGTCAAGTATTAGCCAATTTTGAAAATTTTATGCTCAAAATTGTCAATTTCAATGGGGTTAAGCTATGAAAATCGACCATTTTTACAAGAAAATTTCAATATTTTCAAATCGGTTAATATTTGACATGTATGTTTGAAATGACTAAAAATTAAGTTTCATCATGATAACTCGTGTAAATAATGACCAAACGTGTTTTAAAATCAATTTTAATCGATGTTAGTTTAGCATGTTGAAACATGTTTTTAACTTCAAATTGGCTGTTGTTTGAATGGCTTAACATGGGGGAACGTCAATTTTCAGTCATTCCAAACATGCATGTCAAATATAAGCCAATTTGAAATTTTTAATATTTTTATCTAAAAATTGTCAATTTCCAAAGGGTTTGACCTATGGAAATCGACCATTTTCACAAGAAAATTTCAAAATTTCAAATCCGTTAATACTTGTCATGCATGTTTGAAATAACTAAAAAGTTAATTTCATCTTGGCAATCTTTGTAAAGAACAAACGTAGTTAACAATGAATTTTACTAGGTGTTATTTTAACATGTTGAAAAATATTTTTAACTTCATTTGGCTATTATTTGAAGGGCTTATAAGGTGAAGCCTCAATTTATGTCATTGCAAACATGCATGTCAAATATTAGCCAATAAGAAAAATTTTAACTCAAAATTGTCAATTTCAATGGGGTTAAGCTATGGAAATCGACCATTTTTATAAAAAAATTTCAAAATTTTCAAATTGGTTAATATTTGACATGCTTGTTTGAAATGACTAAAAATTAAGTTTCATCATGATAATCCGTGTAAATAATAACCAAACGTGGTTAAAAATCAATTTTACTCGATGTTATTTTAGCAAGTTGAAAAATGTTTTTGACTTCAAATTGGCTATTGTTTGAATGGCTTAACATGGGGGAACGTAAATTTTTAGTCATTCCAAATATGCATGTCAAATATAAGCCAATTTGAAATTTTTAATATTTTTATCTAAAAATTGTCAATTTCCAAAGGGTTTGACCTATGGAAATCGACCATTTTCACAAGAAAATTTCAAAATTTCAAATCCGTTAATACTTGTCATGCACGTTTGAAATGACTAAAAAGTTAATTTCATCTTGGCAATCTTTGTAAAGAACAAACGTAGTTAACAATGAATTTTACTAGGTGTTATTTTAGCATGTTGAAAAATATTTTTAACGTCATTTGGCTATTATTTGAAGGGCTTAATAAGGTGAAGCCTCAATTTAAGTCATTCCAAACATGCATGTCAAATATTAGCCAATTTTGAAAATTTTAACTCAAAATTGTCAATTTCAATGGGGTTAAGCTATGGAAATCGACCATTTTTATAAAAAATTTCAAAATTTTCAAATTGGTTAATATTTGACATGTTTGTTTGAAATGACTAAAAATTAAGTTTCATCATGATAACTCGTGTAAATAATAACCAAACGTGGTTAAAAATCAATTTTACTCGATGTTATTTTAGCAGTTGAAAAATGTTTTTGACTTCAAATTGGCTATTGTTTGAATGGCTTAACATGGGGAACGTAAATTTTTAGTCATTCCAAATATGCATGTCAAATATAAGCCAATTTGAAATTTTTAATATTTTTATCTAAAAATTGTCAATTTCCAAAGGGTTTGACCTATGGAAATCGACCATTTTCACAAGAAAATTTCAAAATTTCAAATCCGTTAATACTTGTCATGCACGTTTGAAATGACTAAAAAGTTAATTTCATCTTGGCAATCTTTGTAAAGAACAAACGTAGTTAACAATGAATTTTACTAGGTGTTATTTTAGCATGTTGAAAAATATTTTTCACGTCATTTGGCTATTATTTGACGGGCTTAATAAGGTGAAGCCTCAATTTAAGTCATTCCAAACATGCTTGTCAAATATTAGCCAATTTTGAATTTTTTTTGCGCAAAATTTTCAATTTCAATGGGGTTAAGCTATGAAAATTGACCATTTTTATAAGAAAATTTCAATATTTTCAAATCGTTAAATATTTGACATGTATGTTTCAAATCACTAAAAATTAAGTTTCATCATCATAACTCGTGTAAATAATGACCAAACGTGTTTAAAAATCAATTTTACTCGATGTTATTTTAGCATGTTGAAACATGTATTTAACTTCAAATTGGCTATTGTTTGAATGGCTTAACATGGGGGAACGTAAATTTTTAGTCATTCCAAATATGCATGTCAAATATAAGCCAATTTGAAATTTTTAATATTTTTATCTAAAAATTGTCAATTTCCAAAGGGTTTGACCTATGGAAATCGACCATTTTCACAAGAAAATTTCAAAATTTCAAATCCGTTAATACTTGTCATGCATGTTTGAAATAACTAAAAAGTTAATTTCATCTTGGCAATCTTTGTAAAGAACAAACGTAGTTAACAATGAATTTTACTAGGTGTTATTTTAACATGTTGAAACATATTTTTAACTTCATTTGGCTATTATTTGAAGGGCTTAATAAGGTGAAGCCTCAATTTATGTCATTGCAAACATGCATGTCAAATATTAGCCAATATGAAAAATTTTAACTTAAAATTGTCAATTTCAATGGGGTTAAGCTATGGAAATCGACCATTTTTACAAAAAAAATTTCAAAATTTTCAAATTGGTTAATATTTGACATGCTTGTTTGAAATGACTAAAAATTAAGTTTCATCATGATAACTCGTGTAAATAATGACCAAACGTGGTTAAAAATCAATTTTACTCGATGTTATTTTAGCAAGTTGAAAAATGTTTTTGACTTCAAATTGGCTATTGTTTGAATGGCTTAACATGGGGGAACGTAAATTTTTAGTCATTCCAAATATGCATGTCAAATATAAGCCAATTTGAAAATTTTAATATTTTTATCTAAAAATTGTCAATTTCCAAAGGGTTTGACCTATGGAAATCGACCATTTTCACAAGAAAATTTCAAAATTTCAAATCCGTTAATACTTGTCATGCACGTTTGAAATGACTAAAAAGTTAATTTCATCTTGGCAATCTTTGTAAAGAACAAACGTAGTTAACAATGAATTTTACTAGGTGTTATTTTAGCATGTTGAAAAATATTTTTAACGTCATTTGGCTATTATTTGACGGGCTTAATAAGGTGAAGCCTCAATTTAAGTCATTCCAAACATGCATGTCAAATATTAGCCAATTTTGAAATTTTTTTGCTCAAAATTTTCAATTTCAATGGGGTTAAGCTATGAAAATTGACCATTTTTATAAGAAAATTTCAATATTTTCAAATCGGTTAATATTTGACATGTATGTTTGAAATGACTAAAAATTAAGTTTCATCATGATAACTCGTGTAAATAATGACCAAACGTGGTTAAAAATCAATTTTACTCGATGTTATTTTAGCATGTTGAAAAATGTTTTTGACTTCAAATTGGCTATTGTTTGAATGGCTTAACATGGGGGAACGTAAATTTTTAGTCATTCCAAATATGCATGTCAAATATAAGCCAATTTGAAATTTTTAATATTTTTATCTAAAAATTGTCAATTTCCAAAGGGTTTGACCTATGGAAATCGACCATTTTCACAAGAAAATTTCAAAATTTCAAATCCGTTAATACTTGTCATGCACGTTTGAAATGACTAAAAAGTTAATTTCATCTTGGCAATCTTTGTAAAGAACAAACGTAGTTAACAATGAATTTTACTAGGTGTTATTTTAGCATGTTGAAAAATATTTTTAACGTCATTTGGCTATTATTTGACGGGCTTAATAAGGTGAAGCCTCAATTTAAGTCATTCCAAACATGCTTGTCAAATATTAGCCAATTTTGAATTTTTTTTGCTCAAAATTTTCAATTTCAATGGGGTTAAGCTATGAAAATTGACCATTTTTATAAGAAAATTTCAATATTTTCAAATCGTTTAATATTTGACATGTATGTTTCAAATCACTAAAAATTAAGTTTCATCATGATAACTCGTGTAAATAATGACCAAACGTGTTTAAAAATCAATTTTACTCGATGTTATTTTAGCATGTTGAAACATGTATTTAACTTCAAATTGGCTATTGTTTGAATGGCTTAACATGGGGGAACGTAAATTTTTAGTCATTCCAAATATGCATGTCAAATATAAGCCAATTTGAAATTTTTAATATTTTTATCTAAAAATTGTCAATTTCCAAAGGGTTTGACCTATGGAAATCGACCATTTTCACAAGAAAATTTCAAAATTTCAAATCCGTTAATACTTGTCATGCACGTTTGAAATGACTAAAAAGTTAATTTCATCTTGGCAATCTTTGTAAAGAACAAACGTACTTAACAATGAATTTTACTAGGTGTTATTTTAGCATGTTGAAAAATATTTTTAACGTCATTTGGCTATTATTTGACGGGCTTTATAAGGTGAAGCCTCAATTTAAGTCATTCCAAACATGCATGTCAAATATTAGCCAATTTTGAAATTTTTTTGCTCAAAATTTTCAATTTCAATGGGGTTAAGCTATGAAAATTGACCATTTTTATAAGAAAATTTCAATATTTTCAAATCGTTTAATATTTGACATGTATGTTTCAAATCACTAAAAATTAAGTTTCATCATCATAACTCGTGTAAATAATGACCAAACGTGTTTAAAAATCAATTTTACTCGATGTTATTTTAGCATGTTGAAACATGTATTTAACTTCAAATTGGCTATTGTTTGAATGGCTTAACATGGGGGAACGTAAATTTTTAGTCATTCCAAATATGCATGTCAAATATAAGCCAATTTGAAATTTTTAATATTTTTATCTAAAAATTGTCAATTTCAAAATTTCAAATCCGTTAATACTTGTCATGCACGTTTGAAATGACTAAAATGTTAATTTCATCTTGGCAATCTTTGTAAAGAACAAAGGTAGTTAACAATGAATTTTACTAGGTGTTATTTTAGCATGTTGAAAAATATTTTTAACGTCATTTGGCTATTATTTGACGGGCTTAATAAGGTGAAGCCTCAATTTAAGTCATTCCAAACATGCATGTCAAATATTAGCCAATTTTGAAATTTTTTTGCTCAAAATTTTCAATTTCAATGGGGTTAAGCTATGAAAATTGACCATTTTTATAAGAAAATTTCAATATTTTCAAATCGTTTAATATTTGAAATGTATGTTTCAAATCACTAAAAATTAAGTTTCATCATCATAACTCGTGTAAATAATGACCAAACGTGTTTTAAAATCAATTTTACTCGATGTTAGTTTAGCATGTTGAAACATGTTTTTAACTTCAAATTGGCTATTGTTTGAATGGCTTAACATGGGGGAACGTAAATTTTTAGTCATTCCAAATATGCATGTCAAATATAAGCCAATTTGAAATTTTTAATATTTTTATCTAAAAATTGTCAATTTCCAAAGGGTTTGACCTATGGAAATCGACCATTTTCACAAGAAAATTTCAAAATTTCAAATCCGTTAATACTTGTCATGCACGTTTGAAATGACTAAAAAGTTAATTTCATCTTGGCAATCTTTGTAAAGAACAAACGTAGTTAACAATGAATTTTACTAGGTGTTATTTTAGCATGTTGAAAAATATTTTTAACGTCATTTGGCTATTATTTGACGGGCTTAATAAGGTGAAGCCTCAATTTAAGTCATTCCAAACATGCATGTCAAATATTAGCCAATTTTGAAATTTTTTTGCTCAAAATTTTCAATTTCAATGGGGTTAAGCTATGAAAATTGACCATTTTTATAAGAAAATTTCAATATTTTCAAATCGTTTAATATTTGACATGTATGTTTCAAATCACTAAAAATTAAGTTTCATCATCATAACTCGTGTAAATAATGACCAAACGTGTTTAAAAATCAATTTTACTCGATGTTATTTTAGCATGTTGAAACATGTATTTAACTTCAAATTGGCTATTGTTTGAATGGCTTAACATGGGGGAACGTAAATTTTTAGTCATTCCAAATATGCATGTCAAATATAAGCCAATTTGAAATTTTTAATATTTTTATCTAAAAATTGTCAATTTCCAAAGGGTTTGACCTATGGAAATCGACCATTTTCACAAGAAAATTTCAAAATTTCAAATCCGTTAATACTTGTCATGCACGTTTGAAATGACTAAAAAGTTAATTTCATCTTGGCAATCTTTGTAAAGAACAAACGTAGTTAACAATGAATTTTACTAGGTGTTATTTTAGCATGTTGAAAAATATTTTTAACGTCATTTGGCTATTATTTGACGGGCTTTATAAGGTGAAGCCTCAATTTAAGTCATTCCAAACATGCATGTCAAATATTAGCCAATTTTGAAATTTTTTTGCTCAAAATTTTCAATTTCAATGGGGTTAAGCTATGAAAATTGACCATTTTTATAAGAAAATTTCAATATTTTCAAATCGTTTAATATTTGACATGTATGTTTCAAATCACTAAAAATTAAGTTTCATCATCATAACTCGTGTAAATAATGACCAAACGTGTTTAAAAATTAATTTTACTCGATGTTATTTTAGCATGTTGAAACATGTATTTAACTTCAAATTGGCTATTGTTTGAATGGCTTAACATGGGGGAACGTCAATTTTTAGTCATTGGAAACATGCATGTAAAATATAAGCCAATTTGAAATTTTTAATATTTTTATCTAAAAATTGTCAATTTCCAAAGGGTTGCCTAGGAAATCGACATTTCACAAGAAAATTTCAAAATTTCAAATCCGTTAATACTTGTCATGCACGTTTGAAATGACTAAAAAGTTAATTTCATCTTGGCAATCTTTGTAAAGAACAAACGTAGTTAACAATGAATTTTACTAGGTGTTATTTTAGCATGTTGAAAAATATTTTTAACGTCATTTGGCTATTATTTGACGGGCTTAATAAGGTGAAGCCTCAATTTAAGTCATTCCAAACATGCATGTCAAATATTAGCCAATTTTGAAATTTTTTTGCTCAAAATTTTCAATTTCAATGGGGTTAAGCTATGAAAATTGACCATTTTTATAAGAAAATTTCAATAATTTCAAATCGTTTAATATTTGACATGTATGTTTCAAATCACTAAAAATTAAGTTTCATCATCATAACTCGTGTAAATAATGACCAAACGTGTTTAAAAATCAATTTTACTCGATGTTATTTTAGCATGTTGAAACATGTATTTAACTTCAAATTGGCTATTGTTTGAATGGCTTAACATGGGGGAACGTAAATTTTTAGTCATTCCAAATATGCATGTCAAATATAAGCCAATTTGAAATTTTTAATATTTTTATCTAAAAATTGTCAATTTCCAAAGGGTTTGACCTATGGAAATCGACCATTTTCACAAGAAAATTTCAAAATTTCAAATCCGTTAATACTTGTCATGCACGTTTGAAATGACTAAAAAGTTAATTTCATCTTGGCAATCTTTGTAAAGAACAAACGTAGTTAACAATGAATTTTACTAGGTGTTATTTTAGCATGTTGAAAAATATTTTTAACGTCATTTGGCTATTATTTGACGGGCTTTATAAGGTGAAGCCTCAATTTAAGTCATTCCAAACATGCATGTCAAATATTAGCCAATTTTGAAATTTTTTTGCTCAAAATTTTCAATTTCAATGGGGTTAAGCTATGAAAATTGACCATTTTTATAAGAAAATTTCAATATTTTCAAATCGTTTAATATTTGACATGTATGTTTCAAATCACTAAAAATTAAGTTTCATCATCATAACTCGTGTAAATAATGACCAAACGTGTTTAAAAATTAATTTTACTCGATGTTATTTTAGCATGTTGAAACATGTATTTAACTTCAAATTGGCTATTGTTTGAATGGCTTAACATGGAGGAACGTCAATTTTTAGTCATTGGAAACATGCATGTAAAATATAAGCCAATTTGAAATTTTTAATATTTTTATCTAAAAATTGTCAATTTCAAAATTTTAAATCCGTTAATACTTGTCATGCACGTTTGAAATGACTAAAAAGTTAATTTCATCTTGGCAATCTTTGTAAAGAACAAACGTAGTTAACAATGAATTTTACTAGGTGTTATTTTAGCATGTTGAAAAATATTTTTAACGTCATTTGGCTATTATTTGACGGGCTTAATAAGGTGAAGCCTCAATTTAAGTCATTCCAAACATGCATGTCAAATATTAGCCAATTTTGAAATTTTTTTGCTCAAAATTTTCAATTTCAATGGGGTTAAGCTATGAAAATTGACCATTTTTATAAGAAAATTTCAATAATTTCAAATCGTTTAATATTTGACATGTATGTTTCAAATCACTAAAAATTAAGTTTCATCATCATAACTCGTGTAAATAATGACCAAACGTGTTTAAAAATCAATTTTACTCGATGTTATTTTAGCATGTTGAAACATGTATTTAACTTCAAATTGGCTATTGTTTGAATGGCTTAACATGGGGGAACGTAAATTTTTAGTCATTCCAAATATGCATGTCAAATATAAGCCAATTTGAAATTTTTAATATTTTTATCTAAAAATTGTCAATTTCCAAAGGGTTTGACCTATGGAAATCGACCATTTTCACAAGAAAATTTCAAAATTTCAAATCCGTTAATACTTGTCATGCACGTTTGAAATGACTAAAAAGTTAATTTCATCTTGGCAATCTTTGTAAAGAACAAACGTAGTTAACAATGAATTTTACTAGGTGTTATTTTAGCATGTTGAAAAATATTTTTAACGTCATTTGGCTATTATTTGACGGGCTTTATAAGGTGAAGCCTCAATTTAAGTCATTCCAAACATGCATGTCAAATATTAGCCAATTTTGAAATTTTTTTGCTCAAAATTTTCAATTTCAATGGGGTTAAGCTATGAAAATTGACCATTTTTATAAGAAAATTTCAATATTTTCAAATCGTTTAATATTTGACATGTATGTTTCAAATCACTAAAAATTAAGTTTCATCATCATAACTCGTGTAAATAATGACCAAACGTGTTTAAAAATTAATTTTACTCGATGTTATTTTAGCATGTTGAAACATGTATTTAACTTCAAATTGGCTATTGTTTGAATGGCTTAACATGGAGGAACGTCAATTTTTAGTCATTGGAAACATGCATGTAAAATATAAGCCAATTTGAAATTTTTAATATTTTTATCTAAAAATTGTCAATTTCAAAATTTTAAATCCGTTAATACTTGTCATGCACGTTTGAAATGACTAAAAAGTTAATTTCATCTTGGCAATCTTTGTAAAGAACAAACGTAGTTAACAATGAATTTTACTAGGTGTTATTTTAGCATGTTGAAAAATATTTTTAACGTCATTTGGCTATTATTTGACGGGCTTAATAAGGTGAAGCCTCAATTTAAGTCATTCCAAACATGCATGTCAAATATTAGCCAATTTTGAAATTTTTTTGCTCAAAATTTTCAATTTCAATGGGGTTAAGCTATGAAAATTGACCATTTTTATAAGAAAATTTCAATAATTTCAAATCGTTTAATATTTGACATGTATGTTTCAAATCACTAAAAATTAAGTTTCATCATCATAACTCGTGTAAATAATGACCAAACGTGTTTAAAAATCAATTTTACTCGATGTTATTTTAGCATGTTGAAACATGTATTTAACTTCAAATTGGCTATTGTTTGAATGGCTTAACATGGGGGAACGTAAATTTTTAGTCATTCCAAATATGCATGTCAAATATAAGCCAATTTGAAATTTTTAATATTTTTATCTAAAAATTGTCAATTTCCAAAGGGTTTGACCTATGGAAATCGACCATTTTCACAAGAAAATTTCAAAATTTCAAATCCGTTAATACTTGTCATGCACGTTTGAAATGACTAAAAAGTTGTTCATCTTGGCAATCTTTGTAAAGAACAAACGTACTTAACAATGAATTTTACTAGGTGTTATTTTAGCATGTTGAAAAATATTTTTAACGTCATTTGGCTATTATTTGACGGGCTTTATAAGGTGAAGCCTCAATTTAAGTCATTCCAAACATGCATGTCAAATATTAGCCAATTTTGAAATTTTTTTGCTCAAAATTTTTAATTTCAATGGGGTTAAGCTATGAAAATTGACCATTTTTATAAGAAAATTTCAATATTTTCAAATCGTTTAATATTTGACATGTATGTTTCAAATCACTAAAAATTAAGTTTCATCATCATAACTCGTGTAAATAATGACCAAACGTGTTTAAAAATTAATTTTACTCGATGTTATTTTAGCATGTTGAAACATGTATTTAACTTCAAATTGGCTATTGTTTGAATGGCTTAACATGGGGGAACGTAAATTTTTAGTCATTCCAAATATGCATGTCAAATATAAGCCAATTTGAAATTTTTAATATTTTTATCTAAAAATTGTCAATTTCCAAAGGGTTTGACCTATGGAAATCGACCATTTTCACAAGAAAATTTCAAAATTTCAAATCCGTTAATACTTGTCATGCACGTTTGAAATAACTAAAAAGTTAATTTCATCTTGGCAATCTTTGTAAAGAACAAACGTAGTTAACAATGAATTTTACTAGGTGTTATTTTAGCATGTTGAAAAATATTTTTAACGTCATTTGGCTATTATTTGAAGGGCTTAATAAGGTGAAGCCTCAATTTTAAGTCATTCCAAACATGCATGTCAAATATTAGCCAATTTTGAAATTTTTTTGCTCAAAATTGTCAATTTCAATGGGGTTAAGCTATGAAAATCGACCATTTTTACAAAAAAAATTCAATATTTTCAAATCGGTTAATATTTGACATGTATGTTTCAAATTACTAAAAATTAAGTTTCATCATGATAACTCGTGTAAATAATGACCAAACGTGGTTAAAAATAAATTTTACTCGATGTTATTTTAGCTTGTTGAAAAATGTTTTTCACTTCAAATTGGCTATTATTTGAATGGCTTAACATAGGGAAACGTCAATTTTTAGTCATTCCAAACATGCATGTTAAGTATTAGACAATTTGAATTTTTTAATATTTTTATCTCAAAATTGTCAATTTCCAAAGGGTTTGACCTATGAAATCGATAATTTTCACAAGAAAATTTCAAATTTTCAAATCTGTTAATACTTGACATGCATGTTTGAAATGACTAAAAAGTTAATTTCATCTTGGAAATCTTTGAAAAGAACAAAGGTAGTTAACAATGAATTTTACTAGGTGTTATTTTAGCATGTTGAAAAATATTTTTAACTTCATTTGGCTATTATTTGAAGTGTTTAATAAGGTGAACCCTCAATTCAAGTCATTCCATACATGCATGTCAAATATTAGCCAATTTGAAAACTTTTTGCAAAATTGTAAATTTCAATGGGGTTATGCTATGGAAATCGACAATTTTTACAAGAAAATTTCAAAATCTTCAAATTGGTTAATATTTGACATGTATGTTTGAAATGACTAAAAATTAAGTTTCATCATGATAACTCGTGTAAATAATGACCAAGCGTGGTTAAAAATCAATTTTACTCTATGTTATTTTAGCATGTTGAAAAATGTTTTTCACTTCAAATTGGCTATTATTTGAATGGCTTAACATAGGGAAACGTCAATTTTTAGACATTCCAAACATGCATGTTAAGTATTAGACAATTTGAAATTTTTAATATTTTTATCTCAAAATTGTCAATTTCCAAAGGGTTTGACCTATGAAATCGACAATTTTCACAAGAAAATTTCAAATTTTCAAATCCGTTAATACTTGACATGCATGTTTGAAATGACTAAAAAGTTAATTTCATCTTGGAAATCTTTGAAAAGAACAAACGTAGTTAACAATGAATTTTACTAGGTGTTATTTTAGCATGTTGAAAAATATTTTTAACTTCATTTGGCTATTATTTGAAGTGTTTAATAAGGTCAAGCCTCAATTCAAGTCATTCCATACATGCATGTCAAATATTAGCCAATTTGAAAACTTTTTGCTCAAAATTGTAAATTTCAATGGGGTTATGCTATGGAAATCGACAATTTTTACAACAAAATTTCAAAATCTTCAAATTGGTTAATATTTTACATGTATGTTTGAAATAACTAAAAATTAAGTTTCATCATGATAACTCGTGTACATAATGACCAAACGTGGTTAAAAATCAATTTTACTCGATGTTATTTTAGCTTGTTGAAAAATGTTTTTCACTTCAAATTGGCTATTATTTGAATGGCTTAACATAGGGAAACGTCAATTTTTAGACATTCCAAACATGCATGTTAAGTATTAGACAATTTGAAATTTTTAATATTTTTATCTCAAAATTGTCAATTTCCAAAGGGTTTGACCTATGAAATCGACAATTTTCACTAGAAAATTTCAAATTTTCAAATCCGTTAATACTTGACATGCATGTTTGAAATGACTAAAAAGTTAATTTCATCTTGGCAATCTTTGTAAAGAACAAACGTATTTAACAAAGAAATTTACTAGGTGTTATTTTAGCATGTTGAAAAATACTTTTAACGTCATTTGGCTATTATTTGAAGGGCTTAATAAGGTGAAGCCTCAATTTAAGTCATTCCAAACATGCATGTCAAATATTAGCCAATTTGAAATTTTTTTGCTCAAAATTGTCAATTTCAATGGGGTTAAGCTCTGAAAATCGACCATTTTTACAAGAAAATTTCTAAATTTTCAAATCGGTTAATATTTGACATGTATGTTTGAAATGACTAAAAATTAAGTGTCATCATGATAACTCGTGTAAATAATGACCAAACGTGGTTAAAAATAAATTTTACTCGATGTTATTTTAGCTTGTTGAAAAATGTTTTTCACTTCAAATTGGCTATTATTTGAATGGCTTAACATAGGGAAACGTCAATTTTTAGTCATTCCAAACATGCATGTTAAGTATTAGACAATTTGAAATTTTTAATATTTTTATCTCAAAATTGTCAATTTCCAAAGGGTTTGACCTATGAAATCGACAATTTTCACAAGAAAATTTCAAATTTTCAAATCCGTTAATACTTGACATGCATGTTTGAAATGACTAAAAAGTTAATTTCATCTTGGAAATCTTTGAAAAGAACAAAGGTAGTTAACAATGAATTTTACTAGGTGTTATTTTAGCATGTTGAAAAATATTTTTAACTTCATTTGGCTATTATTTGAAGTGTTTAATAAGGTGAACCCTCAATTCAAGTCATTCCATACATGCATGTCAAATATTAGCCAATTTGAAAACTTTTTGCTCAAAATTGTAAATTTCAATGGGGTTATGCTATGGAAATCGACAATTTTTACAAGAAAATTTCAAAATCTTCATATTGGTTAATATTTGACATGTATGTTTGAAATGACTAAAAATTATGTTTCATCATGATAACTCGTGTAAATAATGACCAAGGGTGGTTAAAAATCAATTTTACTCGATGTTATTTTAGCATGTTGAAAAATGTTTTTGACTTCAAATTGGCTATTGTTTGAATGGCTTAACATGGGGGAACGTAAATTTTTAGTCATTCCAAATATGCATGTCAAATATAAGCCAATTTGAAATTTTTAATATTTTTATCTCAAAATTGTCAATTTCCAAAGGGTTTGACCTATGAATCGACAATTTTCACAAGAAAATTTCAAATTTTCAAATCCGTTAATACTTGACATGCATGTTTGAAATGACTAAAAAGTTAATTTCATCTTGGCAATCTTTGTAAAGAACAAACGTAGTTAACAAAGAAATTTACTAGGTGTTATTTTAGCATGTTGAAAAATACTTTTAACATCATTTGGCTATTATTTGAAGGGCTTAATAAGGTGAAGCCTCAATTTAAGTCATTCCAAACATGCATGTCAAATGTTAGCCAATTTGAAATTTTTTTGCTCAAAATTGTCAATTTCAATGGGGTTAAGCTCTGAAAATCGACCATTTTTACAAGAAAATTTCTAAATTTTCAAATCGGTTAATATTTGACATGTATGTTTGAAATGACTAAAAATTAAGTGTCATCATGATAACTCGTGTAAATAATGACCAAACGTGGTTAAAAATCAATTTTACTCGATGTTATTTTAGCTTGTTGAAAAATGTTTTTCACTTCAAATTGGCTATTATTTGAATGGCTTAACATAGGGAAACGTCAATTTTTAGTCATTCCAAACATGCATGTTAAGTATTAGACAATTTGAAATTTTTAATATTTTTATCTCAAAATTGTCAATTTCCAAAGGGTTTGACCTATGAAATCGACAATTTTCACAAGAAAATTTCAAATTTTCAAATCCGTTAATACTTGACATGCATGTTTGAAATGACTAAAAAGTTAATTTCATCTTGGCAATCTTTGTAAAGAACAAACGTAGTTAACAAAGAAATTTACTAGGTGTTATTTTAGCATGTTGAAAAATACTTTTAACATCATTTGGCTATTATTTGAAGGGCTTAATAAGGTGAAGCCTCAATTTAAGTCATTCCAAACATGCATGTCAAATGTTAGCCAATTTGAAATTTTTTTGCTCAAAATTGTCAATTTCAATGGGGTTAAGCTCTGAAAATCGACCATTTTTACAAGAAAATTTCTAAATTTTCAAATCGGTTAATATTTGACATGTATGTTTGAAATGACTAAAAATTAAGTGTCATCATGATAACTCGTGTAAATAATGACCAAACGTGGTTAAAAATCAATTTTACTCGATGTTATTTTAGCTTGTTGAAAAATGTTTTTCACTTCAAATTGGCTATTATTTGAATGGCTTAACATAGGGAAACGTCAATTTTTAGTCATTCCAAACATGCATGTTAAGTATTAGACAATTTGAAATTTTTAATATTTTTATCTCAAAATTGTCAATTTCCAAAGGGTTTGACCTATGAAATCGACAATTTTCACAAGAAAATTTCAAATTTTCAAATCCGTTAATACTTGACATGCATGTTTGAAATGACTAAAAAGTTAATTTCATCTTGGAAATCTTTGAAAAGAACAAAGGTAGTTAACAATGAATTTTACTAGGTGTTATTTTAGCATGTTGAAAAATATTTTTAACTTCATTTGGCTATTATTTGAAGTGTTTAATAAGGTGAACCCTCAATTCAAGTCATTCCATACATGCATGTCAAATATTAGCCAATTTGAAAACTTTTTGCTCAAAATTGTAAATTTCAATGGGGTTATGCTATGGAAATCGACAATTTTTACAAGAAAATTTCAAAATCTTCAAATTGGTTAATATTTGACATGTATGTTTGAAATGACTAAAAATTAAGTTTCATCATGATAACTCGTGTAAATAATGACCAAGCGTGGTTAAAAATCAATTTTACTCTATGTTATTTTAGCATGTTGAAAAATGTTTTTCACTTCAAATTGGCTATTATTTGAATGGCTTAACATAGGGAAACGTCAATTTTTAGACATTCCAAACATGCATGTTAAGTATTAGACAATTTGAAATTTTTAATATTTTTATCTCAAAATTGTCAATTTCCAAAGGGTTTGACCTATGAAATCGACAATTTTCACAAGAAAATTTCAAATTTTCAAATCCGTTAATACTTGACATGCATGTTTGAAATGACTAAAAAGTTAATTTCATCTTGGAAATCTTTGAAAAGAACAAACGTAGTTAACAATGAATTTTACTAGGTGTTATTTTAGCATGTTGAAAAATATTTTTAACTTCATTTGGCTATTATTTGAAGTGTTTAATAAGGTCAAGCCTCAATTCAAGTCATTCCATACATGCATGTCAAATATTAGCCAATTTGAAAACTTTTTGCTCAAAATTGTAAATTTCAATGGGGTTATGCTATGGAAATCGACAATTTTTACAACAAAATTTCAAAATCTTCAAATTGGTTAATATTTTACATGTATGTTTGAAATAACTAAAAATTAAGTTTCATCATGATAACTCGTGTACATAATGACCAAACGTGGTTAAAAATCAATTTTACTCGATGTTATTTTAGCTTGTTGAAAAATGTTTTTCACTTCAAATTGGCTATTATTTGAATGGCTTAACATAGGGAAACGTCAATTTTTAGACATTCCAAACATGCATGTTAAGTATTAGACAATTTGAAATTTTTAATATTTTTATCTCAAAATTGTCAATTTCCAAAGGGTTTGACCTATGAAATCGACAATTTTCACAAGAAAATTTCAAATTTTCAAATCCGTTAATACTTGACATGCATGTTTGAAATGACTAAAAAGTTAATTTCATCTTGGCAATCTTTGTAAAGAACAAACGTAGTTAACAAAGAAATTTACTAGGTGTTATTTTAGCATGTTGAAAAATACTTTTAACGTCATTTGGCTATTATTTGAAGGGCTTAATAAGGTGAAGCCTCAATTTAAGTCATTCCAAACATGCATGTCAAATATTAGCCAATTTGAAATTTTTTTGCTCAAAATTGTCAATTTCAATGGGGTTAAGCTCTGAAAATCGACCATTTTTACAAGAAAATTTCTAAATTTTCAAATCGGTTAATATTTGACATGTATGTTTGAAATGACTAAAAATTAAGTGTCATCATGATAACTCGTGTAAATAATGACCAAACGTGGTTAAAAATAAATTTTACTCGATGTTATTTTAGCTTGTTGAAAAATGTTTTTCACTTCAAATTGGCTATTATTTGAATGGCTTAACATAGGGAAACGTCAATTTTTAGTCATTCCAAACATGCATGTTAAGTATTAGACAATTTGAAATTTTTAATATTTTTATCTCAAAATTGTCAATTTCCAAAGGGTTTGACCTATGAAATCGACAATTTTCACAAGAAAATTTCAAATTTTCAAATCCGTTAATACTTGACATCCATGTTTGAAATGACTAAAAAGTTAATTTCATCTAGGAAATCTTTGAAAAGAACAAAGGTAGTTAACAATCAATTTTACTAGGTGTTATTTTAGCATGTTAAAAAATATTTTTAACTTCATTTGGCTATTATTTGAAGTGTTTAATAAGGTGAACCCTCAATTCAAGTCATTCCATACATGCATGTCAAATATTAGCCAATTTGAAAACTTTTTGCTCAAAATTGTAAATTTCAATGGGGTTATGCTATGGAAATCGACAATTTTTACAAGAAAATTTCAAAATCTTCATATTGGTTAATATTTGACATGTATGTTTGAAATGACTAAAAATTAAGTTTCATCATGATAACTCGTGTAAATAATGACCAAGCGTGGTTAAAAATCAATTTTACTCGATGTTATTTTAGCATGTTGAAAAATGTTTTTGACTTCAAATTGGCTATTGTTTGAATGGCTTAACATGGGGGAACGTAAATTTTTAGTCATTCCAAATATGCATGTCAAATATAAGCCAATTTGAAATTTTTAATATTTTTATCTCAAAATTGTCAATTTCCAAAGGGTTTGACCTATGAATCGACAATTTTCACAAGAAAATTTCAAATTTTCAAATCCGTTAATACTTGACATGCATGTTTGAAATGACTAAAAAGTTAATTTCATCTTGGCAATCTTTGTAAAGAACAAACGTAGTTAACAAAGAAATTTACTAGGTGTTATTTTAGCATGTTGAAAAATACTTTTAACGTCATTTGGCTATTATTTGAAGGGCTTAATAAGGTGAAGCCTCAATTTAAGTCATTCCAAACATGCATGTCAAATGTTAGCCAATTTGAAATTTTTTTGCTCAAAATTGTCAATTTCAATGGGGTTAAGCTCTGAAAATCGACCATTTTTACAAGAAAATTTCTAAATTTTCAAATCGGTTAATATTTGACATGTATGTTTGAAATGACTAAAAATTAAGTGTCATCATGATAACTCGTGTAAATAATGACCAAACGTGGTTAAAAATCAATTTTACTCGATGTTATTTTAGCTTGTTGAAAAATGTTTTTCACTTCAAATTGGCTATTATTTGAATGGCTTAACATAGGAAACGTCAATTTTTAGTCATTCCAAACATGCATGTTAAGTATTAGACAATTTGAAATTTTTAATATGTTTATCTCAAAATTGTCAATTTCCAAAGGGTTTGACCTATGAAATCGACAATTTTCACAAGAAAATTTCAAATTTTCAAATCCGTTAATACTTGACATGCATGTTTGAAATGACTAAAAAGTTAATTTCATCTTGGAAATCTTTGAAAAGAACAAAGGTAGTTAACAATGAATTTTACTAGGTGTTATTTTAGCATGTTGAAAAATATTTTTAACTTCATTTGGCTATTATTTGAAGTGTTTAATAAGGTGAACCCTCAATTCAAGTCATTCCATACATGCATGTCAAATATTAGCCAATTTGAAAACTTTTTGCTCAAAATTGTAAATTTCAATGGGGTTATGCTATGGAAATCGACAATTTTTACAAGAAAATTTCAAAATCTTCAAATTGGTTAATATTTGACATGTATGTTTGAAATGACTAAAAATTAAGTTTCATCATGATAACTCGTGTAAATAATGACCAAGCGTGGTTAAAAATCAATTTTACTCTATGTTATTTTAGCATGTTGAAAAATGTTTTTCACTTCAAATTGGCTATTATTTGAATGGCTTAACATAGGGAAACGTCAATTTTTGGCCATTCCAAACATGCATGTTAAGTATTAGACAATTTGAAATTTTTAATATTTTTATCTCAAAATTGTCAATTTCCAAAGGGTTTGACCTATGAAATCGACAATTTTCACAAGAAAATTTCAAATTTTCAAATCCGTTAATACTTGACATGTATGTTTGAAATGACTAAAAAGTTAATTTCATCTTGGAAATCTTTGAAAAGAACAAACGTAGTTAACAATGAATTTTACTAGGTGTTATTTTAGCATGTTGAAAAATATTTTTAACTTCATTTGGCTATTATTTGAAGTGTTTAATAAGGTCAAGCCTCAATTCAAGTCATTCCATACATGCATGTCAAATATTAGCCAATTTGAAAACTTTTTGCTCAAAATTGTAAATTTCAATGGGGTTATGCTATGGAAATCGACAATTTTTACAACAAAATTTCAAAATCTTCAAATTGGTTAATATTTTACATGTATGTTTGAAATAACTAAAAATTATGTTTCATCATGATAACTCGTGTACATAATGACCAAACGTGGTTAAAAATCAATTTTACTCGATGTTATTTTAGCTTGTTGAAAAATGTTTTTCACTTCAAATTGGCTATTATTTGAATGGCTTAAAATAGGGAAACGTCAATTTTTAGTCATTCCAAACATGCATGTTAAGTATTAGACCATTTGAAATTTTTTATATTTGTATCTCAAAATTGTCAATTTCCAAAGGGTTTGACCTATGAAATTGACCATTTTCACAAGAAAATTTCAAATTTTCAAATCCGTTAATACTTGACATGCATGTTTGAAATGACTAAAAAGTTAATTTCATCTTGGAAATCTTTGAAAAGAACAAACGTAGTTAACAATGAATTTTACTAGGTGTTATTTTAGCATGTTGAAAAATATTTTTAACTTCATTTGGCTATTATTTGAAGGGTTTAATAAGGTGAAGCCTCAATTTAAGTCATTCCAAACATGCATGTCAAATGTTAGCCAATTTGAAATTTTTTTGCTCAAAATTGTCAATTTCAATGGGGTTAAGCTCTGAAAATCGACCATTTTTACAAGAAAATTTCTAAATTTTCAAATCGGTTAATATTTGACATGTATGTTTGAAATGATTAAAAATTAAGTGTCATCATGATAACTCGTGTAAATAATGACCAAACGTGGTTAAAAATCAATTTTACTCGATGTTATTTTAGCTTGTTGAAAAATGTTTTTCACTTCAAATTGGCTATTATTTGAATGGCTTAACATAGGGAAACGTCAATTTTTAGACATTGCAAACATGCATGTTAAGTATTAGACAATTTGAAATTTTTAATATTTTTATCTCAAAATTGTCAATTTCCAAAGGGTTTGACCTATGAAATCGACAATTTTCACAAGAAAATTTCAAATTTTCAAATCCGTTAATACTTGACATGTATGTTTGAAATGACTAAAAAGTTAATTTCATCTTGGAAATCTTTGAAAAGAACAAACGTAGTTAACAATGAATTTTACTAGGTGTTATTTTAGCATGTTGAAAAATATTTTTAACTTCATTTGGCTATTATTTGAAGTGTTTAATAAGGTCAAGCCTCAATTCAAGTCATTCCATACATGCATGTCAAATATTAGCCAATTTGAAAACTTTTTGCTCAAAATTGTAAATTTCAATGGGGTTATGCTATGGAAATCGACAATTTTTACAACAAAATTTCAAAATCTTCAAATTGGTTAATATTTTACATGTATGTTTGAAATAACTAAAAATTAAGTTTCATCATGATAACTCGTGTACATAATGACCAAACGTGGTTAAAAATCAATTTTACTCAATGTTATTTTAGCTTGTTGAAAAATGTTTTTCACTTCAAATTGGCTATTATTTGAATGGCTTAAAATAGGGAAACGTCAATTTTTAGTCATTCCAAACATGCATGTTAAGTATTAGACCATTTGAAATTTTTTATATTTGTATCTCAAAATTGTCAATTTCCAAAGGGTTTGACCTATGAAATTGACCATTTTCACAAGAAAATTTCAAATTTTCAAATCCGTTAATACTTGACATGCATGTTTGAAATGACTAAAAAGTTAATTTCATCTTGGAAATCTTTGAAAAGAACAAACGTAGTTAACAATGAATTTTACTAGGTGTTATTTTAGCATGTTGAAAAATATTTTTAACTTCATTTGGCTATTATTTGAAGGGTTTAATAAGGTGAAGCCTCAATTTAAGTCATTCCATACATGCATGTCAAATATTACCCAATTTGAAAACTTTTTGCTCAAATTGTAAATTTCAATGGGGTTATGCTATGGAAATCGACAATTTTTACAAGAAAATTTCAAAATCTTCAAATTGGTTAATATTTGACATGTATGTTTGAAATGACTAAAAATTAAGTTTCATCATGATAACTCGTGTAAATAATGACCAAGCGTGGTTAAAAATCAATTTTACTCGATGTTATTTTAGCATGTTGAAAAATGTTTTTCACTTCAAATTGGCTATTATTTGAATGGATTAACATAGGGAAACGTCAATTTTTAGACATTCCAAACATGCATGTTAAGTATTAGACAATTTGAAATTTTTAATATTTTTATCTCAAAATTGTCAATTTCCAAAGGGTTTGACCTATGAAATCGACCATTTTCACAAGAAAATTTCAAATTTTCAAATCCGTTAATACTTGACATGCATGTTTGAAATAACTAAAAAGTTAATTTCATCTTGGAAATCTTTGAAAAGAACAAACGTAGTTAACAATGAGTTTTACTAGGTGTTATTTTAGCATGTTGAAATATATTTTTAACTTCATTTGGCTATTATTTGAAGGGTTTAATAAGGTGAAGCCTCAATTCAAGTCATTCCAAACATGCATGTCAAATATTAGCCAATTTGAAAACTTTTTGCTCAAAATTGTCAATTTCAATGGGGTTAAGCTATGGAAATCGACAATTTTTACAAGAAAATTTCAAAATTTTCAAATTGGTTAATATTTGACATGTATGGTTGAAATGACTAAAAATTAAGTTTCATCATGATAACCTGTGTAAATAATGACCAAGCGTGGTTAAATATCAATTTTACTCGATGTTATTTTAGCATGTTGAAAAATGGTTATAACTTAATTTGGGTATTTTTTGAAGGACATAACATGGTGAAACCTCAACTTTTAGTCATTTCCAAAATGAATGTCGAATATTAGTCAATTTGAAAATTTTCATCTTAAAATGATCAATTTCCAAACGGGGTTGACCTTTAGAAATCGACCATTGTCACAAGAAAATTTCAAAACTTTCAAATTGGCTAATATTTGGCATGCATGTTTGAAATGATTTATGATAAAGTTGCATCATGATAACTCATGTAAATAACGACCAAATGTGGTTAAAAATTAATTTTACTTTATGTTATTTTAGCATGTTGAAAAATATTTTTAACTTCATTTGGCTATTATTTGTAGGATTTAATATGGTGAAACCACAATTTGTGGCCTTTCCAAACATGAATGTCAAATATTGGCCAATTTGAAAATTTTGAATTTTCATCTCAAAATTGTCTATTTCGAAAGGATATCCTGTGGAAATCGACCATTTTCAGAGGAAAACCTTAAATTTTCAAATCCGCTAATACTTCGCATGCATATTTGAAATGAGTCAAAAATTCAAATTTTATCGTGGTAATCCTTGTAAAGAACAAGCGTAGTTAACAATGAATTTTACTAGGTGTTATTTTAGCATGTTGAAAAATATTTTTAACTTCATTTAGCTATTATTTGAAGGGTTTAATAAGGTGAAACCTCAATTTTTAGTCAATCCAAACATGAATGTCAAATATCAGCCAATTTGAAAATTTGAAATTTTAATCTCAAAATTATCAATTTCCAAACGGATTAATCAATGGAAATCTACCATTTTCAGAAGAAAATATAAAAATATATATATATCCGCTAATATTTGACATGCATGTTTGAAATGACTAAAAATCAAGTTTCATCGTGATAACCCATGTAAATAATGACCAAACGTGGTTAAAAATCAATTTTACTCGATGCTATTTTAGCATGTTGATAAATGTTTTTAACTTTAAATTGGCTATTATTTGAATGGCTTAACATGGGGGAACGTCAATTTTTAGTCATTCCAAAACATGCATGTCAAATATAAGCCAATTTGAAATTTTTAATATTTTTATCTAAAAATTGTCAATTTCCAAAGGGTTTGACCTATGGAAATCAACCATTTTCACAAGAAAATTTCAAAATTTCAAATCCGTTAATACTTGTCATGCATGTTTGAAATAACTAAAACGTTAATTTCATCTTGGCAATCTTTGTAAAGAACAAACGTAGTTAACAATGAAATTTAATAGGTGTTATTTTAGCATGTTGAAAAATATTTTTAACGTCATTTGGCTATTATTTGAAGGGCTTAATAAGGTGAATCATCAATTTAAGTCATTCCAAACATGCATGTCAAATATTAGCCAATTTTGAAAATTTTTTGCTCAAAATTGTCAATTTCAATGGGGTTAAGCTATGAAAATCGACCATTTTTACAAGAAAATTTCAATATTTTCAAATCGGTTAATATTTGACATGTATATTTGAAATGACTAAAAATTAAGTTTCATCATGATAACTCGTGTAAATAATGACGAAACGTGTTTTAAAATAAATTTTACTCGATGTTATTTTAGCATGTTGAAACATGTTTTTAACTTAAAATTGGCTATTGTTTGAATGGCTTAACATGGGGGAACGTCAATTTTTAGTCATTCCAAACATGCATGTCAAATATAATCCAATTTGAAATTTTTAATATTTTTATCTAAAAATTGTCAATTTCAAAAGGGTTTGACCTTTGAAAATCGACCATTTTCACTAGAAAATTTCAAAATTTCAAATCCGTTAATACTTGTCATGCATGTTTGAAATAACTAAAAAGTTAATTTCATCTTGGTAATCTTTGTAAAGAACAAACGTAGTTTACAATGAATTTTACTAGGTGTTATTTTAACATGTTGAAACATATTTTTAATTTCATTTGGCTATTATTTGAAGGGCTTAATAAAGTGAATCCTCAATTTAAGTCATTGAAACATGCATGTCAAATATTAGCCAATGTGAAAATTTTTAACTCAAAATTGTCAATTTCAATGGGGTTAAGCTATGGAAATCGATCATTTTTACAAAAAAATTTCAAAAATTTATAATTGGTTAATATTTGACATGCATGTTTGAAATGTTTAAAAATTAAGTTTCATCATGATAACTCGTGTAAATAATGACCAAACGTGGTTAAAAATCAATTTTACTCGATGTTATTTTAGCATGTTGAAAAATGTTTTTAACTTCAAATTGGCTATTGTTTGAATGGCTTAACATGGGGGAACGTAAATTTTCAGTCATTCCAAATATGCATGTCAAATATAAGCCAATTTGAAATTTTTAATATTTTTATCTAAAAATTGTCAATTTCCAA
The DNA here is from genome assembly GCA_030674075.2 of Linum usitatissimum. Taxonomy (NCBI): domain Eukaryota; kingdom Viridiplantae; phylum Streptophyta; class Magnoliopsida; order Malpighiales; family Linaceae; genus Linum; species Linum usitatissimum. The sequence continues at coordinate 820,744 of JAUJYP020000468.1, read as the reverse complement.
AGGGTTTGACTTATGGAAATCAACCATTTTCACAAGAAAATTTCAAAATTTCAAATCCGTTAATACTTGTCATGCATGTTTGAAATAACTAAAACGTTAATTTCATCTTTGCAATCTTTGTAAAGAACAAACGTAGTTAAAAATGAAATTTAATAGGTGTTATTTTAGCATGTTGAAAAATATTTTTAACGTCATTTGGCTATTATTTGAAGGGCTTAATAAGGTGAATCATCAATTTAAGTCATTCCAAACATGCATGTCAAATATTAGCCAATTTTGAAAATTTTTTGCTCAAAATTGTCAATTTCAATGGGGTTAAGCTATGAAAATCGACCATTTTTACAAGAAAATTTCAATATTTTCAAATCGGTTAATATTTGACATGTATATTTGAAATGACTAAAAATTAAGTTTCATCATGATAACTCGTGTAAATAATGACGAAACGTGTTTTAAAATAAATTTTACTCGATGTTATTTTAGCATGTTGAAACATGTTTTTAACTTAAAATTGGCTATTGTTTGAATGGCTTAACATGGGGGAACGTCAATTTTTAGTCATTCCAAACATGCATGTCAAATATAATCCAATTTGAAATTTTTAATATTTTTATCTAAAAATTGTCAATTTCAAAAGGGTTTGACCTTTGAAAATCGACCATTTTCACTAGAAAATTTCAAAATTTCAAATCCGTTAATACTTGTCATGCATGTTTGAAATAACTAAAAAGTTAATTTCATCTTGGCAATCTTTGTAAAGAACAAACGTAGTTTACAATGAATTTTACTAGTTGTTATTTTAACATGTTGAAACATATTTTTAATTTCATTTGGCTATTATTTGAAGGGCTTAATCAAGTGAATCCTCAATTTAAGTCATTGAAACATGCATGTCAAATATTAGCCAATGTGAAAATTTTTAACTCAAAATTGTCAATTTCAATGGGGTTAAGCTATGGAAATCGATCATTTTTACAAAAAAATTTCAAAAATTTATAATTGGTTAATATTTGACATGCATGTTTGAAATGTTTAAAAATTAAGTTTCATCATGATAACTCGTGTAAATAATGACCAAACGTGGTTAAAAATCAATTTTACTCGATGTTATTTTAGCATGTTGAAAAATGTTTTTAACTTCAAATTGGCTATTGTTTGAATGGCTTAACATGGGGGAACGTAAATTTTTAGTCATTCCAAATATGCATGTCAAATATAAGCCAATTTGAAATTTTTAATATTTTTATCTAAAAATTGTCAATTTCCAAAGGGTTTGATCAATGGAAATCGACCATTTTCACAAGAAAATTTCAAAATTTCAAATCCGTTAATACTTGTCATGCATGTTTGAAATAACTAAAAAGTTAATTTCATCTTGGCAATCTTTTTAAAGAACAAACGTAGTTAACAATGAATTTTACTAGGTGTTATTTTAACATGTTGAAAAATATTTTTAACTTCATTTGGCTATTATATGAAGGGCTTAATAAGGTGAAGCCTCAATTTAAGTCATTGCAAACATGTATGTCAAATATTAGCCAATTTGAAAATTTTTAACTCAAAATTGTCAATTTCAATGGGGTTAAGCTATGGAAATCGATAATTTTTACAAGAAAATTTCAAAATCTTCTAATTGGTTAATATTTGACATGCATGTTTGAAATGAGTAAAAATTAAGTTTCATCATGATAACTCGTGTAAATAATAACCAAACGTGGTTAAAAATCAATTTTACTCGATGTTATTTTAGCATGTTGAAAAATGTTTTTAACTTCAAATTGGCAATTGTTTGAATGGCTTAACATGGGGGAACGTCAATTTTTAGTCATTCCAAATATGCATGTCAAATATAAGCCAATTTGAAATTTTTAATATTTTTATTATAATATTGTCAATTTCCAAAGGGTTTGACCTATGGAAATCGACCATTTTCACAAGAAAATTTCAAAATTTCAAATCCGTTAATACTTGTCTTGCATGTTTGAAATGACTAAAAAGTTAATTTCATCTTGGCAATCTTTGTAAAGAACAAACGTAGTTAACAAAGAAATTTACTAGGTGTTATTTTAGCATGTTGAAAAATACTTTTAACGTCATTTGGCTATTAGTTGAAGGGCTTAATAACGTGAAGCCTCAATTTAAGTCATTCCAAACATGCTTGTCAAATATTAGCCAATTTGAAAGTGTTTTGCTCAAAATTGTTAATTTCAATGGGGTTAAGCTCTGAAAATCGACCATTTTTACAAGAAAATTTTTAAATTTTCAAATCGGTTAATATTTGACATGTACGTTTGAAATGACTGAAAATTAAGTTTCATCATGATAACTCGTGTAAATAATGACCAAACGTGGTTAAAAATCAATTTTACTAGATGTTATTTTAGCTTGTTGAAAAATGTTTTTCACATCAAATTGGCTATTATTTGAATGGCTTAACATAGGAAAACGTCAATTTTTAGTCATTCCAAACATGCATGTTAAGTATTAGACAATTTGAAATTTTTAATATTTTTATCTCAAAATTATCAATTTCCAAAGGGTTTGAACTATGAAATCGACCATTTTCACAAGAAAATTTCAAATTTTCAAATCCGTTAATACTTGACATGCATGTTTGAAATGACTAAAAAGTTAATTTCATCTTGGAAATCTTTGAAAAGAACAAACGTAGTTAACAATGAGTTTTACTAGGTGTTATTTTAGCATGTTGAAATATATTTTTAACTTCATTTGGCTATTATTTGAAGGGTTTAATAAGGTGAAGGCTCAATTCAAGTCATTCCAAACATGCATGTCAAATATTAGCCAATTTGAAAACTTTTTGCTCAAAATTGTCAATTTCAATGGGGTTAAGCTATGGAAATCGACAATTTTTACAAGAAAATTTCAAAATTTTCAAATTGGTTAGTATTTGACATGTATGTTTGAAATGACTAAAAATTAAGTTTCATCATGATAACTCGTGTAAATAATGACCAAGCGTGGTTAAATATGAATTTTACTCGATGTTATTTTAGCATGTTGAAAAATGGTTATAACTTAATATGGGTATTTTTTGAAGGACATAACATGGTGAAACCTCAACTTTTAGTCATTTCCAAAATGAATGTCGAATATTAGTCAATTTGAAAATTTTCATCTTAAAATGATCAATTTCCAAACGGGGTTGACCTTTAGAAATCGACCATTGTCACAAGAAAATTTCAAAACTTTCAAATCGGCTAATATTTGGCATGCATGTTTGAAATGATTAATAATCAAGTTGCATCATGATAACTCATGTAAATAAGGACCAAATGTGGTTAAAAATTAATTTTACTTTATGTTATTTTAGCATGTTGAAAAATATTTTTAACTTCATTTGGCTATTATTTGTAGGATTTAATATGGTGAAACCTCAATCTGTGGCCTTTCCAAACATGAATGTCAAATATTGGCCAATTTGAAAATTTTAAATTTTCATCTCAAAATTGTCTATTTCGAAAGGATATCCTGTGGAAATCGACCATTTTCAGAGGAAATTTTTAAATTTTCAAATCCGCTGATACTTCACTTGCATATTTGAAATGAGTCAAAAATTCAAATTTTATCTTGGTAATCCTTGTAAAGAACAAACGTAGTTAACAATGAATTTTACTAGGTGTTATTTTAGCATGTTGAAAAATATTTTTAACTTCATTTAGCAATTATTTGAAGGGTTTAATAAGGTGAAACCTCAATTTTTAGTCAATCCAAACATGAATGTCAAATATCAGCCAATTTGAAAATTTTAATCTCAAAATTATCAATTTCCAAAGGGATTAACCTATGGAAATGTACCATTTTCACAGGAAAATATAAAAATATATATATCGGCTAATATTTGACATGCATGTTTGAAATGACTAAAAATCAAGTTTCATCATGATAACTCATGTAAATAATGACCAAACGTAGTTAACAATGAATTTTACCAGGTGTTATTTTAGTATGTTGAAAAATATTTTTAACTTCATTTGGCTATTATTTGAATGGCTTAACATGGGGAAACCTCAATTTTTAGTCAACCAAACATGCATGTCAAATATTATCCATTTTTAAAATTTGAAATTTTTATCTCAAAATTGTCAATTTTCAAAAGGGGTTAACCTATGGAAATCGACCATTTTCACAGGAAAATATCAAACTTTTCATATCCGGTAATATTTGACATGCATGTTTGAAATGACTAAAAATCAAGTTTCATCATGATAACTCATGTAAATAAGGACCAAACGTGGTTAAAATTCAATTTTACTCTATGGTATTTCAGCATGTGGAAATATGTTTATAACTTCATTTGGCTATTTTTTAAAGGGCTTAACATTTTCACAGGAAAATTTCAAATTTTCAAATCCCCTAATACTTGAAATTCATGTTTGAAATGACTAAAAATCAAATTTCATCTTGGTAGTCCTTGTAAAGAACAAACGTAGTTAACAATGAATTTTACTAGGTGTTATTTTAGCATGTTGAAAAATATTTTTAACTTCATTTGGCTATTATTTGAAGGGCTTAATAAGGTGAAACCTTAATTTTTAGTTATTCCAAACATGCATATCAAATATTTGGCAATTTGAAAATTTTTAGCTCAAAAGTTTTAATTTCCAAAGGCGTTAGCCTATGGAAATCGACCATTTTCACATGAAACTTCAAGACTTTCAAATCGGCTAATATTTGAAATGCATGTTTGACATGACTAAAAATCAAGTTTTATCATGGTAACTCATGTAAACAATGACCAAACGTGGTTAAAAATCAATTTTACTCGGTGTTATTTTAGCATGTTGAAAATTGGTTTTAAATTCATTTGGCTATTTTTTGAAGGGGTTAACATGGTGAAACCTCAACTTGTAGCCATTTCCAACATGCATGTCGAATATTAGCCAATTTAAAAAAATTCAATTTTCAGCTCAAAATTTTCAATTTCCAAACGGGTTGACTTGTAGAAATCGACCATTTCATAAGAAAATTTCAAAACTTTTCAAATCAGCTAATATTTGACATGCATGTTTGAAATGACTAAAAATCAAGTTTCATCATGATAACTCATGTATATAATGACCAAGCGTGGTTAAAATTCAATTTTACTCGACGTTATTTTAGCATGTTGAAAAATGTTTTTAACTTCAATTGGCTATTATTTGTAGGACTTAATATGGTGAATCCTCAATTTATAGCCATTCCAAACATACATGTCAAATATTGGCCAATTTGAAATTTTTTAATTTTCATCTCAAAATTATAAATTTCCAAAGAATAACCTATGGAAATCGACAATTTTCACAAGAAAATTTCATATTTTCAAATCCGCTAATACTTGACATGCATGTTTGAAATGACTAGAAATCAAGTTTCATCTTGGTAATCTTTGTAAATAAATAACAAACGTAGTTCAAAATGAATTTTACTCGGTGTAATTTTAGCATGTTGAAAAATATTGTTAACTTCATTTAACTATTATTTGAAGGGTTTAATAAAGTGAAACCTTAATTTGTAGCCATTCCAAATATGCATATCAAATATTGGCCAATTTGAATATTTTAAATTTTCATCTCAAAATTGGCAATTTTGAAAGGATGGCCTATGGAAATCGACCATTTTCACAAGAAAATTTCAAATTTTCAAATCCACTAATACTTGACATGCATGTTTGAAATGACTAAAAACAAGTTTCATCTTGGTAATCCTTGTAAATAAAGAACAAACGTAGTTAAAATGAATTTTACTCGGTGTTATTTTAGCATGTTGAAAAATATTTTTAACTTCATTTGGCTGTTAATTGAAAGGCTGAATAAGATGTAACCTCAATTTTTAGTTATTCCAAACATGCATGTCAAATATTAGCCAATTTTCAAATTTTTAGCTCAAAATTTTCAATTTCCAAAGGGGTTAACCTATGGAAATCGACCATTTTCACAAGAAAATTCAAAACTTTCAAATCGGAAAATATTTGAAATGCATGTTTGAAATAACTAAAAATCAAGTTTTATCATGGTAACTCATGTAAACAATGACCAAACGTGGTTAAAAATCAATTTTACTCGGTGTTATTTTAGCATGTTGAAAAATGTTTTTAACTTCATTTGGCTATTTTTTGAAGGGCTTAACATGGTGAGGCCTTAATTTTTATTTATTTAAAAAATGCATGTAAAATAATAGCAAATTGGAAATTTTGAAAATTTCCATCTCAAAATTGTCAATTTCCAAAGGGATTACCTATCAAAATCGACCATTTTTACAATAAATTTTTAAATCGGTTAATATTTGACATGCATGTTTGATGTGACTAAAAAATCAAGTTTCATGATGGTTAACCAGGTAAACAATGACCAAACGTGGTTAAAAATCAATTTTACTCTGTGTTATTTTAGCATGTTGAAAAATGTTTTTAACTTCATTTGGCTATTATTTGAAGGGATTAACACGGTGAATTTTAGTCATTCCAAACATGCATGTCAAATATTAGCCAATTTGGAAATTTTCCATTTTCATCTCAAAATTGTCAATTGTCAAAGGAGTTAAACCTAAGAAAATCGACCATTTTCACACGAAAATTTCATAAAAATTGGTTAATTTTGAGATGCACGATTAAAAAGACTAAAGATCAAGTTTCATGATGGTAATCCCTCTAAATAATGAGCAAACGTAGTGAAAAATCAATTTTACTTAGTGTTATTTTAGCATGTTGAATTATGTATAACCTCCCCTTCAACTTGGGCAAAATTTGGAATAGCCTCCTCTTCAGCGACCTTATCAACAATAGGCATAACCTTAGCTTTCTCCCTCAATTGCTTCTCCATAATATTAGGAGGATCAATACTTACCATCTTCCTTTCATAACTACGAGTTAAAGGAAAATCAATGCCAGTAACACATTTATAGTCATCACCCATTTTCACATTCAATGAACTGCGAGGTGCTATATATAGCGGCGAAGTCCATGAAGGAGGCTACATTGGGGGAGTCAAGGCTTTGCATGGCTAAGGTGGTTGTTGATTGGGGGGCTTGGGATTTCAGTCCTTCAACATCAACAAGCACACAAACCTTAACATTCAAACCTTCACGAACGAATTTACCAATTGGCTCACCAATCCAAGTTGAAAGCCACCCAGCCCCTTTTTAGTAAGGAGAGGAGGATGAACATTCTTAAAAGTCACCTAAGTAGGCTTTGCCTTAGGCGAAAGTTCCAACAAAGCGATGCCTAACTCCCATCGACGAAGAAACATTGCAGCATGATGAATATGCCAAGAATGAGGTAAGACCCAATTACTAAGAGCCACCGAAGGAAATTCCAACAAGTAGAATCCCTCTAAGATTTTTGAAATCTGAATCGGCCCCTCATATCCGTACAACCGATTCGCCAACGAGTTGAAAACTCAAATTGGAGGAGGAGAACCAAAAAATTGAGCGATAAAAACCGATTCCAACTTAGCAATTCCCAGATCCACCACAGACTGAGGAATATGAAGAACCCCATCAATAACAGCTTGCAGTGACTCCACAACAAATTCCACATCAGACCCCAGATATGAAACAATACCTGACCAGGATTTCTTCACGGCTTCCACTGGGAAATAGTTGGGGGAACAACAGAGGTGGAAGGGATGGAAGCAGGTGATGGAGGAGCAACAGAGGTGGAAGGGATGAGAGAAGGCGAAGAATGAACAACAAAGGTGGAAAGGATGGAAGCAGACGAAGAAGGGGCAGACAACATGAAGATGAAGAAGAAGATCAAAGAGAGATTACTAGGCATGAACAAGAACCCAGAGATCCGCTGGCAAGACACCACCACTGGCAAGGCTGCAAAGGAGCACACCCACAGAGGAAAGCCTCACCGGCGATGAGCTGCTTTCAACATAAGGCAATGAAGAAGTTCTATACCGATAAAAATAAGGCAGGTGACAAAGGATCACCCTGTCTTAATCCCTTCTTTCCTTAAAAATATCCCATAATTCCTCCATTAAAACCAACATTGATCATAATAGAAGAAAGGTAACCTTTAATCCAACCAACAAGTTTTCGTGGAAAGTTCATGGCACTGAGAGCAGTAAGCAGGTAACCAATGTCAACAGAGTCAAAAGCCTTCCTAAGATCAACCTTCAAATAACAATGACGAGAAATATGGCTAAGATGATAAGAGCTGACTAAATCATGAGCAAGCCGAATGTTATCTCCAATCATCCTTCCTTTCACAAAAGCTGACTGAGAGCTACTGATCATATGAGGCAAGCATTCAACCAACTTACCAACAAGCACTTTTGCAGTGATCTTGTACAAAATATTACAACAGACAATAGATCTGAAATCACAAATATTAGAAGCATTAACCTTTTTAGGGACTAAGGGAAGAAGAGTAGAATTTACAACCTTTGGAAATCTTCCAGTTCAAAGAAAAGGTTAACTGCACCAATAATGTCAGACCAACAAGATCCCAAGATTTTTTGAAAAAACAAACCGAGAAGTCATCAGGCTCTGGACTTTTATCATCTAGAATATAGAGCATACCCCTTCTAAACTCTTCACTAGACACCTTAGTACAGAGGTGATCAGTTTTTTCACTTGGTAACTTCTTGATAAGAATGGATGACATGGTCTCCTCAGAGGTACACTCGACATCGCTATTCACACTACCAAGCAGAGACTTATAGAATTCCACATCAATATCCTCAATCCCATTCACATCAGTGATAATTCCCCACCCTAGAATTTCCAAGTTGGAGAATTTGACTTCTAACCTGTTTCATCTTAATAGAACGATGGAAGAAACCTGTGTTGGAATCTCCCAATCTCAACCAATCTTCCTTAGCTTTTTTTACTATAAAAACTCTCTTCAGCTTCCTTCAACTTCATCCAATCAACATGACTCTCTTTAGTTTTAGAAACTGTATGATGGCTAGGACAATTCAACGTATCCTTCTGGTCATTCTCATTCACTGCTCAACATCAATAACACGGTTGCTCATATGAGAAAACTTCCTCCCGTTGAACAAACGGAGGCAATTCTTAACATTCCAAAGTTTAGCATAAATCCTTACAAACCCTACCCTACGAGACAAGGCATCGAGCATACTCCATGCACCATTAACTGAATCATTATAACCCGACCAGTCAGTCCAAAAGTTGAAGAATTTAAATCGTTTAGGAAGGGAGTCAACAATAACTTTCTTATCAATCAAAATATCATAGTGATCAGAAATTTATGGCTTTAAAAGCTTAACAATACTTTGTGAAAACTGAGAAAACCAGCTGGAATTAACCATACAACGGTCAAGCCTTCAACAATAGGGTCATCAACCCTATTATTATACCAAGTGAAAAATGGACCAAAGACTTAATGATCCACCAGCTCATTACTTGCGGTTCAATAATTAAACTCAATCATGCTATTAGTAATGCCAACAGAATTAGACGCTTCTGAAGGAGAGGTGATTGCATTAAAATCTCCCACAACAGTAAGAGGGACATTAAGAAAAAGCTGCCCTTTAACATATCATACATCCTCTTTCTTTATTCTACCCTATTAGCTCCATAGACAGCACATACCTAAAAAGGATGAGCACCGGAAATCTGTGTCAGAAAAAATATCTGTAAATGCTTTAGAACAGTCAATTGAATGCTTTCCCTCCATAACAACCAGATCTTCCCAAGAGGACTACAGCCATAGTTCGTAAAATAACTCCAAGAAGAGAAAGTAGATAAGAAAATCCTATAAGCTTTACTACTAGTTACCCTAGTCTCCAGCACTCCAACTATCTCCACATTGTATTTATTTAAGTAAGTATTAATATACATATTCTTTGCAGGGGAATTGAACCCCCCACATATTCCAGATCAAAATCTTCATTAATTAGGCTTTTTACCCCTTTTCCTTCCTCGATTAGACTTAGCAGGAGGACCTCTGTTCACAATGAAATCACCCAGAGTTGTTTTTCCAGAAGGGAAATCTCAAGAATCTTCAATAATGATCTCTTTATCAACCATCTCCTCTAATTTATCATCAGTTTCTTCAACCATAATAGATTCCACCATTGATACGATTCTCTGTTCAAAATGAGCCCCTTCTCCCCCAGGGATCAGCGATACACCCTCCGCCAGCTTAGAGACCTCAGATGCATCAACATGTTGAGTTGGAAGAATCACCTCCATTTTAGAAGAAGTCTCAATGATCACGTGCACTCCTCCTCCAGCCTGTGGCAAGGTATTGCTCGTGGGTGAAATCTCCCCTTCAGACAAAGGCTCAATTTCATTGCCCACTGCAAAGAATAGCTTCCACTGAGATGGGTGGTTGGAAAATGGGTTGCCAAACTTTAACTGGCTCAACTTTTCGTTCATAGGCATGACTTTGCAGAATTTCAATCTTAATCAGAACTCACTCACCATCAATCCACACATATGACACAAATTTTCTTTTGATTCATTAGGATGCACACTTTAATGGTAAGCCTCGTTCTAACAAACTTGTTATTCGGCTTACCAATTCTACTCACCATCCATTCAATAGCATCATTTGTGTGTAACTATGGAGGCACATTACAGAAAGAAATTCATGTAATTTTTAAAACGATACGTATAACAAATGTAATTACATTATAGTATGTAATCTGAGGTTTTGAGGGTTTTTTCCTAATATTAAAAATCTTGAGAGGTAATTTGCAACTTAGAGGTTTAAGAAAAGAGTTGTTTACAGCCTTAGAGCTTGAGTTGGCATTTCTTGAATTACTGTACTGAGAGTGACAATAAACGTGAAGGAGAAGGTTGAGAAAAATGAAGCAAAAAACATTTAATATTTAAGAAGCAGAAGTACTAAAAGAAGAGAAAAATGAAATCTCTTGCCTGCATGCAGAGTCGATGAAAGCGAAATTAAACACTAGACAAAGGAAAACCCAGGTAGCTTAACGTTTCAAATTTGATATTAATTAATTAATTAAACCATAGCATGTTGTCCCCAGTTTGTCCACCCTGGCAGTCTAAGATTTCCCTCTCAAACGCTTCCCCATCCTTTCATCTTCCAACACAGTTTCTGCACACTGCAACGTCAGAATATAACTCTCTGCACATTATTAGCACGCTCTGTCCTTTCTTTTTTTCTTGAGCCTCCCATTTTGTCTCTTTCTCCCACCCCAAACAAACCAAACGTCTCTCTTTGTCTCTCTCTTTCTGTCTCTAAACTCAGCTGGCCGGCAGCCATGGTCGCCGGGGGCGGAGGAGAGTCGAAGCTAGTAGTGGAAGTGGTGGCAGCTCACAACTTACTCCCCAAAGATGGGGAACGATCATCTTCACCCTACGTGGAAGTAGAGTTCGAAAACCACAAAATTAGAACTCAAGTCAAACACAAAGACTTGAACCCAATCTGGAATGAGAAGCTTTTCTTCCCTATCAGCAAACTCCCCGACCTCCCTTACCGCTCTATCGACGTCTGCGTCTTTAACGACCACTCTCCATCATCCCAATCCCGCAATTTCTTAGGCAGAGTTCGTATCTCTGGCTCTGCAGTCTCAACAACACATGACGCTGATGATGATGCTGAAGAAAAAGTGCAAGTGCAGCTCTACACTCTCGACAAGCGGAGCCTTTTCTCTCATGTCAGAGGAGAGATCACCCTCAAGCTCTACGTTACATCGACAGATGGAAATGGGTTCCCAAATCACAATAAGAAGAACAATAAGAAGCAGTTGCAGAATCAGCAGGTGCATCAAAATGGCCACACCACTGTTCTCCATCATCATCCAGCTGGTGAGATATCGATGATGATGAAGCCATCAATTATTCATAGCACTAATCCTTCATCATCCATAGAGTTTGCTATTAAGGAGACGAGTCCTGCTCATCTTGGTTTGAAGAAAGACAAGACCTTTTCCACGAATTATGATCTTGTGGAGCAAATGCAGTATCTTTATGTTAGAGTTGTAAAGGCTAGGGACATCAATATTGCAGGAGGGGAGATTGTGGCAGAAGTGAAGCTTGGAAACTACAGAGGGATTACAAAGAGGGTTTCTAGTAATTTGAATTTGGAGTGGGACCAAGTGTTTGCATTTTCCAAAGACTGCATCCAGTCCTCAATGGCTGAGATTTTCATCAAGGAAGCTACCAGGGATGAGTATTTGGGTCGGATTTGGTTCGATTTGAACGAGGTTCCTCGAAGGGCTCCTCCTGACAGTCCATTAGCTCCACAGTGGTACAGAATGGAGCACAACAACAACAAGATGACCAAAGGTGGTGGGGAGGTTATGGTTTCTATTTGGTTGGGGACTCAAGCTGACGACGCGTTTGCTGAGGCTTGGCATTCCAAATCTGCCAATGTTCATTTCGATGGACTCTGTTCCATCAAATCCAAGGTGTATTTGTCTCCAAAGTTATGGTATTTAAGAGCTTCCGTCATTGAAGCTCAAGACATATTATTATTGCCTGCTGGTGGTGGTGGTGGTGGTATGAGGTTCCCTGAGCTGTTCGCCAAGCTTCAGGTTGGGAATCAGATTCTCAGGACTAAAATTGCAAGTCCTAACCCAAACAGAAACATCTCCAGTCCTTACTGGAATGATGATCTGCTCTTTGTTGTGGCAGAACCCTTTGAGGATTACTTGACAGTTTCCATTGAGGATAGGGTTGGTCCTGGGAGGGAAGAAACACTGGGGAAGTTTGTAGTTCCTGTCAATGCAATCGAAAGGTGCCATGACGATAAGCAAGTTGTGTCTAGGTGGTTCAATCTGGATCAGCAGAAAATGAGATTCTCATCAGGGTGTAAAGTTCACCTGAGGCTGTCTCTGAATGGAGGTTACCATGTTCTTGATGAGGCTACAATGTACAGTAGTGATGTTCGGCCTACAGCGAAGCAGCTTTGGAAGCCTCACATTGGCGTGCTTGAGATGGGGATTCTGGGTGCTACAGGGCTCATGCCTATGAAGTTCAAACAAGGGAATAGAGAAACAACTGATGCCTACTGCATAGCCAAATATGGTCAAAAATGGGTTAGAACCAGGACAGTTGTTGATAGCTTGTCACCAAAGTGGAATGAGCAGTACACTTGGGAAGTGTTTGATCCTTGCACTGTTGTCACCATTGGGGTATTCGACAACTCTAGAGTGGATGGTGGTGATGGGGATTTGCGTATAGGCAAAGTAAGAATCCGATTGTCCACGCTAGAATCGGATAGGGTGTACACTCACTCTTACCCTCTCCTAATGCTGCATCCGACAGGGGTGAAGAAAATGGGAGAGATTCATTTGGCAGTGAGGTTCTCTTGTGCTAATGTGGCCAATATGTTGAACATGTACACTCTCCCACTACTACCAAAGATGCACTACGTACATCCTTTGAGTGTGAACCAAGTCGAGACATTGAGGTATCAGGCGATGAATGTGTTGTCCTCGAGGCTGAGTAGGGCCGAGCCACCGTTGGGGAGGGAGGTGGTGGAGTACATGATTGATCATGATTCTCATATGTGGAGCATGAGGAGGAGCAAAGCCAATTTCGCAAGGGTGATCAATGTACTCTCCGGTCTAGTTGCATTTGGAAGAATGGTGGAGGCAATGAGGAGTTGGCACAAACCAGTATACTCAGTCCTCTTCCTAGTAGTATTCTTGTTTCTTGTACTTATGCCGGAGCTCATCATGCCATTGATGCTCGTAATGATGGCGGTAGTGGGACTATGGAGATACCATTCGTCAAGGCCACGCCATCCGCCTCACATGGATACAAGGCTGTCCAATGCAGAGAATGTAAATCCGGACGAGCTAGATGAAGAGTTCGACTCGTTTCCAACGAGTAGGAACGCTGACATTGTGCGGATGAGGTATGATAGGGTGAGGAGTGTGGCGGGAAGGATACAGACATTGGTGGGTGACATGGCAACTCAAGGGGAGAGATTTTATGCGCTGGTGAGCTGGAGGGATCCGAGGGCAACGTTCCTGTTTGTGGCGGGTTGCCTTGTGGCTGCTACTGGGTTGTATGGGGTGCCTGTGAGAGTTGTGGTGGGTGTGTGGGGGTTGTACATGATGAGGCCTCCCAGGTTCAGGAATAAACTGCCGTCCAAGGCTTCCTGCTTCTTCAAGAGGTTGCCTACTAAGGCTGATAGCTTGCTCTAGTTTGGTCGGTTATGTTTAGGGTCAGTAATTTTATTAGTTAGTTAGGCAGTTTGGGACTTCTGTCAGTGTGTTGCTATCTAGGGTCTTGTTCCAGTGTGGAGTTTGTGTATGAGATGTAATATTTAGGATAGAGTAATCTGATGTGTGGAAGCCAATGCTTGTGCTTTGAGTGGACACACTCTAACCAAGTCACTAATGAAGGTGTGGACAATGCCTGTTTGCAAACTAATGGGGATTAATCAATCTTCACTTTTCAGACATAATATTATCACTAGTACGTATGTATAATTTTCTAGTGGACTTGGTAAGAAACTGGAATTGCTGCACAACTGAACAAGGTACGTGCATTGAATACACAACATATATCAGTAGTTTTCCATCCATGTATTGCCCATCATGTCACCTAAATAGTGAAACAGGATTTTGTTACTTTTCTTCAGAAGAAAATGAAAATACACAAAATTTGAAAAAAGCAGTGCTTCACAAAGACAAGATGTGTTGTTGTGTATTTACTACGTATTGGTGGAAAAAAAATAAACGAAAAGGGAGGTGATGTTAAAGTAGAAGAGAGTGACTGGGGAATGAATTGTCTGTGAAAAGTGAAAAGTGAAAAGGAGGGACATTTTGCCAAGCACGCAGAAAGAAAGCAGCACAGCAGGAACTTGGGGAAATGGTCCTGATGAGGCCGACCTACAAGTGTACATTTATTTGTACAAGCAACAGAAACAGCCAATAGGATTCATTGCAAGAGAGACACAAGTTAAAAGAGGAAGAAAGGTGTTGCATTTTTTATATTATTCACTGGAAAAAGGGAAGCAAGCGTGGATCTGTGCGCTGTGGAAGAGCTGTTCGAGCTCCCAGACCTCTGCACCCAGCCCCAGCCTGCAGCACATACCCACATTACGTTACTTTTACCTTTGCTTGAATGTACAACTCAGAAACTTACCACTTGAGCAGCAAATGGCAGCATTTTCTCGGGTGGCATGTTGGCGCTTATTCCTGTATTTTCAAAAAAAACCCAAAATTAAAGCACAACAGAGGCAGTCAGTCTCAGTCAAAAGACTTGTAATGTCACCTAGTAAAAAAGATGCATGGAAATATGGGTTGAGTGGAGGGTCTTTTTGTACTTGCATTATGCAATTGACAAGAAAGGACAAGTGGTTTTCTTGAACTACGATTCATTCTCGAGGCACGACAAGATAATGCGTTTTTATACAAACGGGCAGAGAAATTCATATGAACCAACAGTTTTTATCTATGGGGTCAGCTTCGTAAACACTAAAGGGTTGAATTTTTTTTGAAAATGATGTATTTTAGAGCAAAATGATGTATAAATTATGTTATTTTTGAGTTACAAAATATTTAAAGGATTAGATTTAATTTTTTTATCTAACACAAAACAATAAGTTATGAACTTTAAATTAAAGACTTTAAATTAAGTTATTTCAAATCTCACACCTTCAATTCAAATGATTTCAAATACCATAATTTTAAAATACTACAACTTTTATTTTAAACGATAAACGAGATATTTTAGCTCAGGTAACTCATCGTTGAATTACCTCATCTAAAAATTCACGGCTACACTTCAGGACAAAACGATTTCCTTTGTAAGCCTTGCAAAATGGACCGCCCATCAAGACCCTTAGGTTTCTACGAAGGAAGACCTTTCATCCTCCCTCAACTTCATCAAGACCCTTAGGTTTCTACGAAGGAAGACCTTTCATCCTCCCTCAACTTCATCAAGACCCTTAGGTTTCTACGAAGGAAGACCTTTCATCCTCCCTCAACTTACTCGACCCTCCGGTCTGGTCCACCAACTACCAGGGAAGTGCGGTTGGAAAATCGGGTATGGGGTTTAAGTGTATCTACATGCCAATATCTAAGTGCCAAAAATAAAATGGAGTGAAACCCCGTCAATGGAGCAGACAAGTCGGGTCTCATTTCTCACATCAACAACGAAGCTAGTGTGGATCATCGCACGCTGGCCAGACAACTAGTACCACCTCTCCCGTGGAGCTACATCAGCGTGTTGGCATATCTGGAAAGTCATGCACAATTGTGTTTTTAGGTTCACTTCCCTTTCACAGCAGTCTCGGCTCTGTCCGACATACATGATTCGGCATCCACCCGAATTCCAGGAGGTGACTTAAGCTATTCATATTTCCAATGCCAACAACCAAGCGACGAACGAGAAGACTGTCACAGCGTACTGTTCATCTCCTTTTAATGCTGGAGTCCGAGAATTTACAAAGCGCTCCACCATTTTCTGCGACTGTCAAGAACTGATCAATACCATCAACAGTTCAAAACACCGATGGCCCGAATAGTGTTTCAACTACCTCAAAGGTATTTCAGCACTCCTCCTTTAATAGCCATTCTACGGATCAGATTCACTCCCCGTCTTGGGAACAGTATGACGGACTGGCTAGCTAGCTCAACTCTCCCTCGAGGGTGGATTCATGAATTGTAACTAGATGTTCATTAATGAGATGTGCGGTTCTTTTATAACCCAAAAAAAAAATGAGCAGTGATACTTCACCACTACTCTCTGAAGCATGTCAAAAGCGGATGGATGTATAAAGAAAGCAATGCATTTGTGAGATCTAAGGTTCACTTACCGTAAAGTACTGATCCAATAAACGCATCTCCAGCACCAGTTGTATCAACAAGCTCCTCTGGTGGTATTTTTTCAGCAGTCCCTACAAACAATCTGCCATTTACAGTGCCTATTCCTTCTGCTTTTATTCTAGTCAACCCCTGCACCAACAAGAGCCAAACAATAATCTTTTCAACGACTGAAACATATGTTATGCCTCAACAGATAGACCAAAGCAAACAACAAGCAACGACTGTCCCAAAATTTAGGTACATCCATCAATGTCGCAACTCAAAGACGATTACTTGCAGCATTGTCTGTTAAACCGGGACACATATCAGACTGTAACAGACTAAAAAATAAAGAACCCTACAACTCTAGAAGTGGCTTATAAATAAAAAAACAACTCATAGAAACTGGTTTTCTTATTTTTTTGGCCGTTGGCAACATTGTCTCTTTGGTAGAAAAACGTGTTAATAAAAAACTCACAGACTACATAGTGAGTCCATCTTCTGTTTTTTTTTGGTAGGACGTAGCATGGTCCTTTGGTGCTGTGATTTACAGTCTACATGGTAAATAGGCTGAACGAAACGATCAGTACTTAGGTCCAATCCGCATTAAACATCAAGAAGTCTCTCATAAGGATTCCCATTTGATCAACAAACTTACCCACATCTCTCTGCCCTTCTGTCAAAGTATAACTTCCAAAATAATTAACTTGTGATCAGTTGACAATTCTTCTCATGGTTAGAAGTGACATTGTAGTTTTAGGCTTTCCATATGATTACATTAAAAGGCTCTGAACTGATAACAAAACAAAGCTCATCTTATACATACCGAAGAATAACATTTTGGTAAGATTGTTCCAACATCCTTTTTATGTGCCAGTGACTCCAGTAAGCTATCTACATCAATCTCTTCAGATGATGACTCACCTATAGAAGGAAACATTGCAAGTATGATCTGAGTTCGTGAAGTAAATAAATCAAAACAGAACCTTTCATGATTGACTAGTTATGAACATTGCTCTCCTATACTCACCAATCGAACTTCTTTCGAGCATTATGCATCCATCGTTGCCCAAGGTCACAATCACGAACTTGAGTTTAGGAAATCTTAAATGCAATGAAACAAGGGCACTGGGAATTGTTGCTGCCTCAGTCCATGACTGTCAAACGAGCAGTTCATATATGAAACAAATTAGTCCAATGTTCATTTCAGTGAAATAACAGCAAAGCAATGGTTCAACCAGCAGATCATTTTTCCAAAAGCAACTACTTACCTGTGGGAACTTTGCTGAGCATACAACATAAGTAGCCAGGTTAAGCAGCTCATCCAACCCTTCCCTCTTCCTTTCTGCATCAATCAGAATAGGTATGTTCTTGCGAGTAGCCTGCACTGGAACAATCAAACAAATGATTTAATTTGTTTATACCTCAAAGCTGAAAAACAAAGAAACAAAAGTCCACATAGAGATAAAGCTTATAATGGGTGATTGCAGGAAGCGCTCTATCACATACAGGTCTGTACACAGTTGCAGTCAATACTAAAATTACACAGAAACTAAATATCCTATTGAAGCCATATCGGCCAAGAAAGAGTGGATACAGAACCATGTCAAAAGTAATGGAGTTTAAGCATTAACTAGGAACAAAGTATATTGAACCGTTATAGGAAGATAGAGAACACGATCCAATAAAGAGGACAGAATATAGAGAGGAGAGAGTTGATGACATATTTGGACAAACTAGTGTGAATGTGTGAAAATGATAACCATTACCTCCTGCGCAATAACTAAAGCAGTCTCATGCAACCTTCCATCAAAATAGACCAGTGTAGCTCCATCTAATGCTGAAGCAAGACTGGATTCAGAAAGATCTTCAGGAATCATGGGTGGGTCTCCAGGAGTGTGAATACATGTTCGAGTTTTCCTAAGGATAGGAATTGCATAAGCAAGATGTCAAACTCACTGAACACTCTAGAGTCTAGAGTACTTCATGATTTCACTATTCACCATGCAAATGAAATACAATCACAAAGGATTAAGACCAACATACTTCCAACAGACCAACCGTATCCCCTTTCTCAATTCTTAACATTGAAACGCGAATCAAATCAGCAAATTCTAAGAACTTATGGATCAAGGAAAGGAGTTGCTTTGAGACTGAGAGAAAGTGATGAAGTAACGGACGCTCACGTTTGGTTGTCAACGATGACATAGGTGAATGGCGAATTGCCTTCCTTGGCGACCTAAGGAACCAAGAAAGACAATCAGTCAAGAAATTTTGGAAGACGCAAAGAACAGAAGAAATAATTCCTTGCCACGACTGAAAGCAGTAGGCGAGCATGATGAATAAGCAGAAACTGGAATAAATGTAAAAGCTGACCACGAAGAAAGAAGTGTCAACACCATCGGCCTCCAGTTCAGCCAAAACCCCCCTCCCTTGACTGTCATCGGAAACCTAATTCAAATTTGAATCGCAATCAGGTATCATCAGCATAGCAAACTCGCTCCCGGCCGCTAATTATTCAATATTGACGTTGGCAAATTAAAAACAAACACAGCAAAGATTGATAAGACAGAAATTCAAAACCTTAGAGATGATTCTGGGATTTAATCCCAAGCGAGCGGCACAGGTCAGAGCATTCCCAGCATTCCCGCCGCCCTGAACCTGATGTCAATAGCATTCACAAATCTGTGTTAGCTGGAAGCATTATTACGAAAACACTGGAGAAGAAGATAAGGCGATGTTAATAGCAACAAAGACCTTGAGACTAGTGGTTCTGATTTTGTCATCGGGATTAGGATAAGCAGCCACTGCGGCCAAGAAGTCAACGGACGCAGCTCCGCACCCTAACTGTTGATGAAGAAAAATAAACTCAGAAGCAGATATATATATAGTTTATATTATTTGTCAAAACAGAGAGAAAGAGAGTGAGAGAGGCGAACGGACGACGACTCGATTCTCAGGGAGAGGAGGAAGCGGAGGGGTTTCCGACGACGCCATTTTAACTCTGAAACTGAAAATTGGTGCCATTTCAGCGGAGAATGGACGATGAAAATGGTGAAGTTTTGTATTATAAGGAAACACGAGGGAGGGAAAGAGGAAGTGACCTGGTGGCGTTGGAGTTATGCGAGACAATGAAACAAGAAGAAGAAGAAGAAGATGGAAACGAGGAGCGGTAGAGAGAAACGACGGCATTGGCAGTGACGGAGGTGGCGGTGGTGGAGGCGAGTGAGAGCAGCATTCTCCCCCACCGCGCCTTCTTGTCGTTTTGTCTCTTTTTTGTTTTTGTTTTTCCTTAATCTCTTTGGGGGCTTTCACTGCTGCTAACTTCGCTCGCCTGACTAAGTTAGACAGACCTGCAAACACTGCTGCTACAGCATACAGTCATCCATATGGATGGGGTTTGGGTTTAGGTGTGTATGGATGGTTCTTCTCCGGTCTGCATTTGCCTCTTTTGGATGATTTGGCAGGGGTATTGAAGTAGGGTCGCTGATGAGTCCAGTCATGTTCTGTCCAACTTCAGCTCGACTTTTTGGTTTGTAGCAACATGGCTATTGATTTGAGAGTCCTTTCTTTCAGATCAATCCGACAGGTCGTGACCGTTGAATCAGACACTTTTGAAATTAACATTCATCCAACGGCTGAAATGATGTGGTAGTTCCGAAACAAAAATATTGGAAAAAATCACAGGGGTTCATTGTACGAGCATGTTATGTCGCTAATATGACCATTTTACAGGCTCGTTATGTCGTTGTTACTTCCACTTTACGAGTAGTTGAATTCATCATCGTTACGTCCAGTTTACCACTCTTTAATGTCGGTAATATTACGAGTTTGTTATGCTTTTTTCTTATGTCCTTTTAATAAGCTCATTATATCGACTTCATATGTAAATTGTTATATCCACATTACGTCATTATTACATCATTATTATGTCATTATTATATCCAGTTAACGTGAGAAGAGTAGAATAATGAGAGAGAAAGAAAAGTTGGAAGAGAGAGAATATTTTTAAATTCTCGTTATACCCCTTGTAAAATTCTAACAGTCGACTTAAAATTGACGAAAACGATTTTGGGTCGTTGAATTGGCAGCCGGATTGATCCGAGAGAAAGAACTCTCAGATCAAAAGCATTTTCGGGTTTGTAGTGGCTTATTGAGTTTGTATAATCCAACTTGGATTCGACTTCACAAAATAATTGTTAGCTTGAGCTCGAGCTCGTTTAGAGGTCTTAACAAGTTCGAGCTTCAATCATTTGTAACTGATAATGAGTTCCAACTTGACTTGTTTGGGTTTTTAAGCCTGTTTGCAATCCTTAACAAACCGAGTTAAGTTTCGAGCTTACCTTGGATAATATTATAAGAAAATTATCATATATATTCTAAAAAGGAATCGACGCGTATAATATCATAAATCATTACTCTTTTTAAAGATAAAATTAGAACATTCGAACTATTAAAATCTCAAAAACCAACTTATGAGCTACACATTAATCGGCCCAACTAACAAGACTCAATCGAGTCGAACTCAAACCAACTCTCGAGCCTTTGTGAAGCTGGTAATAGAGCCTCAGGCGAGCTAGCTTACGTGTCAATCTCATTGAGCTGGCTTGTTTAAAATTTTTCTGAGCCACACATGGAGCTTCTCGCAAACGGTTTGGTTCATCAACAACGCCTGGTTGAAGCCTAATGATTTTGAAGGTTAACCATTGGATTGGACACAATTAAAGGAAACAACGGGTAATATTTTGTTCGGATCCATTTCTTTTTAACTTTCAATTTCATACAATACATCTTCTTTTAGAAAGGGAGAACACGGATTTCCTAATTATTAACTGGTATCATATGAGGAGACCAACACCCACCAAATCTTCCCAAAGGCAATTAACAGCTTTAGAAGAAAGGCTAGAAAGATAATTACAACTAAGGAAAAGAGAGAATCTAAAATGAGCAAGGGCATCCACAACGCGGTTACCTTCATAAAAGGTATGAGAAACATAAATGATGAAACATGGGAAAAATAGGGTTTGATATCTCTTCCTGGTACAGTTAGGCCCCGTGAGTTTATTAATTTGGTTATTAACCGTTGCTTAACGGTCGGGGAAAACAAAACTGAGATTCAAATCGGTTAACCTTTTTAACCGACCGACCAACTCAGTCGATTAAATAACCAACTGTTACCGACCTAAAGGTTAAATAGCCGACTCTTAAATGATCGCTTCTTGAGTTAACCGAATTAACCAACTGTGACCGAGATGAGAGTAGATCAGTAGAGATCGAGTTGTCTGTTGCTGGGAGAGATGGAGATAAGGATATGGTCGTTACTGCTCACGCATCGCAGCTTGCCGACTTGTCGTCGTCGAGGAGTAGATGGAGAGCCAACTGCTAGCTGACTTTGTGTCTACTGCTACAGACTGCGGTGCTGCCAGCTGCTAGCTGACCTGCCGCCGTCGAGGAGAATTGCTCGCTATCACCGAATGTCACGGTTGGATCGGCTTCTCCGACCATCGGAATAGGTCCGGCCACTTAAATGTTTAAAATTTGCAATTTGGTCACTGGTGTGACATTCCCCTTCCCTTAGGACAGTCTTGTCTCAAGACTGTTGGAAATTTGGAAACTTGACCTTGAAGTTGTCCCAGTCTTTCCAGCTAGTATCCGCTTCAGTTTGGTGACTCCAATGGACCAAGACTTGAGTGACAGCTCGATTATCATTCTTAATGAGCCTACATGTGAGCATAGCAAATGGTTCAACCTTCATGGCTCCTTCTAGATCTACCCCTGGGAGAGTTGGTTGGACTGTGTTGCCGTGTCCAACAACCTTTTTGAGTAGAGAAATATGGAACATTGGATGTATAGTAGTGGTTGGCGGCAGTTCTAGCTTGTAGGCTACAACTCCAATCCTATGAATGATCTTGAAGGGACCATAATAGCGAGGAGATTGCTTGGCACACTATCTTGGTGCAAGGCTTGCCTACCTGTATGGATGCAACCTCAAATAGACCTTATCCCCCACATTGAACTCCCTATCTATCCTATGTTTGTCTGCTTAATCCTTGTGTCTGTTTTGAGCCTTAAGTAGGTTAAGCTTCAGCTGCTCAATCGTTTGGTGCTGCTCCAACACCTTCTCTTCCACTACTGCAATTGAGGTGGTCATAGGGTTCTGTACTCTAAAGTAAGAGGGAGGGTAACCATACAAGGCCTCAAATGGTATGAGCTGTAAGCTCGTGTGGTAGTTGGTGTTATACCACCACTCAGCCACTGCTTTGGCTGGCTGAGTATCATGCACCTCAGATAGTCTTCTATGCACACAAGTTGAGCCTCTCATTCTGCCCATCTGTTTGAGGGTGATAGGCAGTTGGGTATAGCAGCTTGGTTCCTTTATAGCTTAATTAGTTCCTTCTAGAAAATGCTTGTGAAGACAGCATCTCAATCAGAGACAATGGTCTCATGCATGCCATGAAGCTTGAATATCCCTTCCATGAACGCTTCTGCTACTGTTACTGTTGTGTAGGGGTGGCTGAGAGCCAGTAGATGAGCATATTTAGCGAACCTAACAATCACAACCAAAATTAGTTTCTTACCTCCTGCCTTGGGTAGATCCTCCACAAAGTCTATGGAGATGTGTTTACATACTTGATCATGCACTAGGAGGGGTTGCAACAACCCTGGATAAGGCACATTATCTGCCTTGCATTGCTGGCAGATGGCACAAGCAACAACCCAAGCTAGCACATCTCTCCTTAGTCTAGGACAGAAGAAGTACTTTTTAATCCTCTACAAGGTGCCTTGCCCCCTGAATGACCTCCTGTGGGTGAACCATGAAATAAATCCAACATCTTAGTTCTTATGTCACCAGACACTCCCACATAGATGGCATTTTTGTGCCTCTGTAGCCCTTGAGAATAGATGTACAGATTTGGGCCTCCAGTAGCCGTAGTGACAACTGTGATGATTTCCTTGGCTTGCAAGTCTCCCTCATAGTTGTTTTCAATTTCCACCAATCATTCTGGAAGTATTAAGGTTATGCTAGTGTAGCTTCCCTCTGCAATGTCATCCTCATGTACCCTTGATAAGGCATCTGCAGCCTTGTTCATCTTCCCTTGCTTGTACTTAATCGGGAAATCCATATCAAGTAGCTTGACCAGTCCCTTCTTTTGTATATGAGTGTGAACCTTATGATCTAGAAAGTGCTTCAGGCTTTCATGGTCAATTAGTATGGTGAGCTGCCTCCCCTCCAGATAGTGTCTCCACCGGGTGGCAGCAAAGAGTAAGGCTATGAGCTCATTGTCATAGGTGGAGAGGCCTTGGTTCCTGGTACGTAGGGCCTGACTGAGAAAGGCAATTGGCCTCCTGTTTGAGATAGGATGGCTCCAATTCCTATTCCTGAAGTGTCTGTCTCCACTGTGAAAGGCTGAGTGAAGTTAGGCAGAGCTAGTATTGTGTATGTGTCATGGCCTCCTTCAGTTGTACAAATGCTGCTTCAACCCTAGGGTTCCAACCAAAGTTTTTTTTTCTTCAACATCTTAGTTAAAGGCTTACTTATCACTGCATAGTTCTTGATGAACTTTCTATAGTATCCAGTTAACCCCAAAAATCCCCTTAGAGCCTTGATAGTCGTAGGTGTAGGCCACTTCACCATAGCTGCTATCTTACTAGGTTCGGTTGCCACTCCATAACTAGTGACCACATGGCCCAAGTATTCAATCCTTTCTTGGCCAAAAGAGCACTTACTTGCTTTGGCAAATAACTAATTGTCTTTGAGGAGCTGTAGAGTCAGTTCTAAGTGCTGTTGGTGAGAGTCCTGAGTTGGACTATACACCAGTATATCATCAAAGAAAACTAGCAGGAATTTTCTTAAATAGAGAGTCAATATGTGGTTCATTAATAATTGGAAGGTTGTAGGTGCATTTGTGAGTCCAAATGGCATCACCTTGAACTCATAGTGGCCATGATGTGTTTTAAATGCTGTTTTGTGAGCATCTTCTGGAAGCATTCTAATTTGATGGTATCTTGCCTTCAAGTTTAGTTTGGTAAAATACGCTGCTCCATGTAGTTCATCTAGCAGGTCATCTATCATATGTATAGGGAATTTATCCTTGATGGTCCTGGAGTTCGGCTATTTGTAGTCTTCATAGAACCTCCAAGTTCCATCCTTCTTCAATGCCAGAAGAATAGGTGATGCATATGGATTGTGACTGGCGGTGATCACTCCAGAACAAAGCATCTCCTTTATTAATATTTCTATTTCATCCTTCTGTGCTGGTGTTTACCTGTAAGGTTTGAGATTTATAGCCTTGTGATTAGGTGTCATGGGGATCACATGATCACAAACCCTTGGTGTTACAGTGTTACAAGTGATGAGAACACATCTATGTATTTAAACACTACTGCTGATAAGAACTTGGGAATTGATTTTTCGTCCTCCTGTGAGGTAATATGCAGGAAATGTCCCACCAGGTAGTCTTCCTTGTTGAATCCCCTTTGTAGCTCATCATTAAAAATGAAGTTGTAGTTTTCAGCATACCCCATTCCCTTTAACACTAGGGGTTCTCCTTTCCATTCAAATGTAAAGTTGAGGGTGTTAAAGTCTAAGTGCACAGGATTCACAGTCTTGAGCCAGTTGAAACAAAAAACCATGTCATTTCCTTCTAGAGGAAAGATTCTAACATCAAAGGTAAATTTCTGCCTCTGCATGAATCAAACAAAATCTTTACAAATTTGAGTGCTGATCAGGGATTCACCTTTTGCACCTTAACCCCACATATTATGGTCTGTAATGGAACCTACAATTCATCTGCAAAAGCCTGGCTAAGGAAGGTGTGGCTGCTACCTATATCAAGCAGAATGACCAACCCAATCCTATCAATCCTCTCCTTAAACTTTATTATTGTCATTGGTGTTCCACTTATACCACATATGGTCACTTCTTCTTTCTATGGAGGCTCAACCACTTTTACCATGATTTCATCTTCCTTTGTGTTCTCTTGAGGTATCTCTTCCCCTTCAAGAACATTGAGCTTCTTCTCCCACACACATGCCCATAGAAGTACTTGTCACCATACTTGTAACAATGGCTAGGTGCCCTTGTTGGGTTTGAATGCGTTGGTCTGCAGTAGGTTCCTTATGGTTTCCTCCCTTGAGAGGTTGATCCCGACTCAACATTCCAACGTTAGGGTGGTATGTACTTCTTTTTTCTGGCTTCTATTAATGCCTCCTCCATCCTAGCTTGGTTAAAGGCTAGAGAGAGCCTGGATTCGACATCACCAGTATTGGTTGGATCTCCTCATCTAATCCACTTATAAAGCTGTTTATAAAGTAGCCCTCATCTAGTATATTATTTAGTGTCAGCATCCTAGATTTTAGATCTTCAAACTTCTCATGATAGTCCAATACAGTTCCATTCTGTTTGAGCTTATTAAAGGCTCTCACCACGTTAATGTTTTGGGGGTCTCCAAAGCGTTGCTGCATCACCCTAGCAAACTCAGCCCAAATTAGTAATGGCATACCTGTTGAACACCCTTCGTACCATATATTTTCTTTGTCCTCTAAGTAAAGAGATGCCATTTCCACTTGTTGAGCTGCAACAACCTGGTGGATCTGGAAAAGCTTCACACATTTATGGAGCCAGCCATAAGGGTCTGTACCTTCAAAGTAGGAAAACTCTAGTCAGGGAAGTGGTGGTTCGTTGTTGTCAGGTCGTCCAAAGAGTCCGGCTCCCGGCGGTGGGGGTGGCGGTGGTGCTTGATCTGCATTTCTTACTTGACAGGTGAGGATTTCCTCCATTCGCTGGACATAAGCAGTTAGGTCATCCTGGTTGGCCTGTTGTCTCTCTAGTTGGTCCATGAAGGCTCCAATCCGTGTCTCCAGGTCACCAATGCGTTGAGCTTTGGTCATTTTGTGTTCGAAGAAGGTGCTCTGATACCAAACTTAGCATGGTTGGATCAACTTCTTCTTGGGTATTATAAAAGATATTATTTTTCTCTTATTATTTTTTAAACTAACATAACTCTTTCAATGTAAGTGCGATTTTTATGTTCTTTATATAGAAAGACTCGTCTTTCAAACATGAATCTAATGAGACTCAAATTGATCTTGTTTTGACAATATTTAAAAAAATACTATTTTCACCTTGTTTCGAGCATATCTCTTTCATTTCAACATACTTTTGACATGGAAAGACTCGTCTTTCAAAGACGAATACATATGATATTAATATTGAGTATTTTGGTAACGTTTAAAAATGCATATTTTCTTGAGAGATCACTTGTGTTTTCGAGGAGGGTTCTTCATCACTTCATATTCAGGGGGTAATCTTACGCCATTCTGACGTAAAATTTGCATAATAGGAACATGGAACGCTCAATACATCCAAGTTGCTAATAACTGTGAATAGTTCCTCAATCACTACGTCTATGTTGCCAATCATTATGTTTTCTCATTTATATCTTTCTTACGTTTAAGTTGTTAATAAGTACGGCTAAGTTGCTAATAAGTATCTCTAAGTTACTAATAACTATGTCTACCTCAGAGTTTCTAATACCTACCTCGAAGTTGGTAATACCTACGTACATCTAAGTTGTAATATCTACGAGACAAAGTTCCTTAATAACTACGAGAAGTTCCTTAATAACTACCTCAAAGTTGCTAATATCAACGGAAAGTTCCACAATAACTATAGAAAGTTCCTTAATAACTACGTCTAAGTTGTTAATAACTACATTTTTCATCATTATATATACCTTACCTTTAAGTTGTTAATAAATACGTCCACCTCTAAGTTGCTAAGAACTACTTCTATTTGAAAGTGGCTAATACCTACCTCTAATTTAGTAATACTTAGAAAGTCTAGTTTTGAGCAGCCAACTCACATATTTTAACCTTAAAAAACGTTGGTTGAAATCCTATCAAGACTATGCTAGTTTTTATCGTTTTTGAAAAACCAAGATTTTGGCGCAAAATTATTCGAATACGAGTTCGTACAAATAAGAAAACTAAGAAAAAATATATTCAAACAAACAGATAAAAATGATTTAAAGTTACAAAATTACCCTTATTGGCTTAATTTCAGCACCTTCAAGAGAATCCTTAATTAAGTATAATAAACATAGCTAAGTAAATCTGTTATTTCCGATCAAAATTTGTCTAAAAGCCCGAGTTTTAACAATTGCTAAAGTGACGTGAAGGGTGAAATGATACTTTTTTAACAATTTTTAGTGATGGGCACATACTTGTTAATTTAGAAAGTCAATTAGGTTAAACTTTTTCATATCAACCGCGAAGCAAATTATGTTGCAGATTATTTGGCTAACTTGGGCCATTCTTTTACTTATGGTTTGCATTTCCTTGACTTGCCGGATTGGGGCTTGTCTCATTGGTTGCAATATGACGTTATTGATATATCGCTTCCTAGACACGTACAAGTTTTAAATAACATCTAAGTGCACTTCAACATTGTATTCTACCTAAAAAACTCAATTGGCATTATCAGATAAACTAATTGGTACAATTTTTAAGAAAATATTTACGAGTAGAAATATATGGTAAAATACACTTTTGCACCCATATATTATGCAAAATTTACACCGCAACCCTCTACTAAATTTTAACTGATTAAACCCTTGAATTTGAATGGTTTTAATAAACACACACTTCCGTTAAATAATTTTTCATCCAAATTCGGTTGAATATATTAATTTTATACCCCACATAAACTTATCCGTCCACATAATAAAATTATTTCCTCACTACAAATTTACTAAACTTATAAAACAATTTTTTTTGTAAACTCAAAATAATTACAAACCTAAAATTTAAAACTAATCAAACTAATTAAAATGAGAACCGAAGCGGTGGGAAACGTAGTAATGCTCTAGGTTAGTAGTTGAAGGAATCATGTATACAGATCGCACAAAGGACGAATTGCTATGGCTCCAAGAGCCATTTTTCGGATTAATTCGATGACCGATTCGACGCTTCAAATTATTTTCGTCAATTTTAATTTGATGATGGAATTTTATCAGGGGTATAATGAAAATTAAAATATATTCTCTTTTTTAAAATTTCTTTCTCTCCTCTCTTTACTCTGCTCATGTAAACTGGATATAATAATGACAACACTAATGTAATAATAAAGATAACGTGGATATAACAATTTATATAACTTTATATATGAAGTTGACATAATGAGCCTATTAAAAGGACAAAATAAAAAACGCATAACAGACTCGTAAAACGTATATATCACCGACATAAAAGAATGGTAAACTGGACATAACGATGATTAATTAAACTACTTGTAAAGTGGACGTAACAACGACATAATAAGGCCGTAAAATGGTCGTATTAACGATATAACATGCTCGTACAATGACCTCATTAATGTAGGGATGGCATCCGAGTCTGGCGGGTCCGGATTATGAACCCCCGTTCCCCACCCAATTCAACATCCGGGTTTCAAAATACCCGAGCCTGGAGTCCAAGCGGAGCTTAAATGAAACCCAGACCTTAATCTGCCAGATCTCCAAATATACTGGTAAAGCCCGCCAATTAGTACTAAAACAAAAAAATTCCAAACATGAAAAAATTATTTGAACATTGAACATTCATCCTTCGCAATCCATCATTCTTAAACTTAACCAAACTAAACCAACATACACTTAGCAAATCAACATAAACTGAGCAATGCCCAAGATAATCAGCAGCAATAATTCAGCAGCAGCAACATCAGTAGTGCAGTCCATACAACAGCAGTAGTCGATTACCTAAAAATATATGCCGATTGTCGATTATCGAGGTGCCGATTGCCTAAAGATAGATGTTGATTGCCGAGATGGAGATAGATGTCGATTGCCGAGATGGATGTCGAGATTGGGTATCTGATTACTAGAGATAGGAGTGGAGGATTGAATCGAGGCGAGGATTGAACATAAATTGAAAAATTGGGATTGAGTAATCGAGAAGTGGAGAAATCGAAGGAATCAATTTTGAGTTTATGACTGCGCGGCTGTTTGAGGACTTAGATTAAAATCACCAGAATCAATCAACCCTAGTTATATATCACTAGATCCGGATCGTCGGGTCAGATTTGTGATTATCGAAACCCTGCCCGCGTTCGCTGAATCCGGGCAGCGGGTACACCCGGACCCGAGCAAAAGTCCGGTCAAACGGATTTAATATGGTCAAACCAGGTCGGATGGGGGCGGGTATTCAGAAAACCGGATATATATGCGAAGCCTACACTAATGTGATTTTCTCCAATTCTTTTATTCCGAAACTACCCTATTCAAGTCAATTCATTTGACTCATGTTCAACAGTTGGATGAAAGTTGATCCAAAAGTAATCTGATCCAATTACCCACAATTTATCGGGATAATCTCTCAAAACCGCCGTTCGAAACGATAGCCGGTTTGCACAAAGGATAACTCTAGTTGGAGCACTCTCCAAACATGAATCACATGGTTGTGTCCCACACATTATCACTTTGTTCCCATGAATCTTCCACCACCCAATCAAATTAATATCCCTTGAATGAAATTGAATTTTCTTAGGGGAATAAAGACTCAAAGTATATGTATATATAATCGGCTTGAGATTCTCATAATTAATAATTAATTATGCACATGGTAATCCGAAAAACAATTACAAAATGCCAGCAAATATTTGTTGGTCCCCACTGACTAGCTAAGTTACAAGTTGGGTTGGAGGGACTACTAACTAATAAGCAATGGCAGCAAAATAATGCACATCACAACCCAGACAACAATAAGCAAAGCCAAACTTATATGCATATAATAAATAACAAAACTTAACAGGAAAAAGGGTTGATCATAATAAGCATATTATACAAATATAGACTTTGTTCCTAACAGTAGATCAACCTGCCTGGGGATTTGAATCCTTTAATATAAGATACACCAGTACAGAAAATTTGGATAACAAAACACAGACACACAAATTATATTCAACTTATTCCAAAATACTTCCTCAGCTTCTGTTCTTGCACTTCTCCACTGCTCTAGGTGCTGAAACAGAATATAATTACATAAACAAATTAATATCACATATTAGAGCTTATATATACTTTCATGAATTCATTTCTATATACTAACCAAGTCCAATTGCTTCAGACCCTTTCATTAATCTCAACCGCTTGCATGACTCTGCGAACATCCTGTCAATGAGTGCATTCCGTGTGTTAAATGAACAATACAAGTATCAATCAAAACCCTCTTTTTCAATTTCAAATTATATAATAAAGAACTTACTTCCAGGGAACATCTCCAACAAGCATCCAATCGCCATCTTTGTCTTCATAAGTTGGTACATACTCAGAGCCGTTCAAGAGATCGACCAACTTGCTCTCACTCATGAAATCCTTCATCCCATTTGGGCCGCAGTTGCCGATAGTGCTGAAGGAGCTGAACATTTTAGCGAGGGCCTCGGAGAGTTGAGGGTAGCTTTGATAGAGTTTCAAGTCAACTTTCCGAAGGTATGGAGCTCCATCCATGCTCACCTTCACGAAAGCTGCGCTGCTTGATGATGTTGTTGCGGCCGCCGCCGATGTACTACTCTTTTGATTATTGTGGTCGGAAGTTTCGTCGCCATTATTATTGCTTTTCTGGACAGCCATGACGTTCTTCCTGAACGACCGAATGGGCGGCCATCCCACTACTTGTGCTCTGCAATGTTACCAACCATTATTTTTTTGTTTTTATATATTATTAATAATAATTTGATTGATATTTATATTATTTATTAAAATATATTCTTTAATTCAAAGTTAATATAAATATAGGTGAATTCTATGGGTTGGAATATTCAGGATAATTAGCTCAATGACGTAGGGTTAAATTCTCAACTTTAATTTAGACCCAATATAACTCCATCATCGATCGACATAGATAATAAAGTCAATAACTAAAAACTTAAGGAAGACTAAAAGTAGTACAACCATTTGGCGTAAATTAATATATGTGGCGGCCGTCACACTCACACCATGTGCAATGTCAGGCAGCTGGTAGGTAAAGCCACCGATAATTTCATTTTAATTCTTCAGTACTAAACTAAATCAAGAGATGATGTTTGATTTTATTATTTTGGAATTTCCCAGAAAGTAATTTTCGAAAAGAAAAAAAGATTCCATATGTCTTGTTCTTTTCCCTTATGCTCCCGACAAAGAACCTAAACCATGTAAAACTCATTAAACGACAAAAAGGAAAAGAATTCTCTGTTTACCGAGAAGCAGTTTGTTTCCTAATTTTTGTTTTCTTTTTTTTTTTATCAAATTCCCTCAGTTTGAGAACCATTAATTTCTTTTCAAACAGCATATTTAAAAAAACTATCATTTTTTAACATTTGTTTGAAAACTCGTTAATTATTAGTTGTTTATGTTGATTTTTAGTAAAATTATATAATTTTTAGTTTACTTACTAATTTTTTTGTCTTATAAAAAAATCAATGTGAATCCTTATAAATTATTAAGTTTTGAAAACTCATAAAACTTATTAAGTTTTGTTTTTGGTATTTTGAAACTCAAATTTTCCCTTAAATACGTCAATTTTGAAATTTACTTTCTTTACCAAACAAGATAATCTACAAAATTACTGTTTTCATCTAAAATACCACAACCAAACATGCTCTAAAGAATCTAGTTCCCCTCTGGTCTACATAAATCCTGGATATATATACTCGTATTAGTTAAGGTGACTCGTTAGGGCTAACAATCATCTTTTGTAAAATTAATTAATGATATTAAAATGGATCCAATATATATGCACGATAATAAGTCACATGCAGTAATTAATAATGGATTCTGTCAGTGTTAAAATATGTATGGGATAAAGCTAGCTAATTAACTAAGGGTATGGGGATGAAGAAAGAATTTTGAACGTACTTGGCAGGCGGCTTAGCGGGATCGTTGTTAGAATTTGCAGCAGCAGAAAAAGAAGAAGATAATTTATCCTTCATCTTCTCTTGATTTGTAGACAAGTCATCTTCACCGTCGATGGGGTTGGACGACAAGTTGAGCTTGAGATCGACGGTCTGGGAGAAACCTCTCTTGCCACCGCTACTCCTGGCCAACAGCACTTGATCTCCTTTGACACTCGGCAGACCCAACCGGAGCTCCGTCTCCTCAAAATTAATCGTTGCGTACTTGTGATGATCAGGCTCCGCTGCCGTCGTCATTCTTCAACCCAGAGTGAATGAAGCGAAGTAAGTATCAAATATGTGAGCAAGAGTGAAATTGAAACTCTAACCCAGATAGAAATGTGGGAGGGAAAAGGGGAAAAGGAGGAGGGGGGGGGGGGGGGGGGGGGGGCTCAGTCATATATATAATAAAAGAAGGTTATTAAACGAACTTCAGTTTTTGAATTAGAAAACGATTTACAATATATAAATATATAAAGATTTAAACGTCCATTTCGAAAAAATGGAAAACTTACAACTTTAACTAAAAAAACTCTCTTCTAATATGTTTTAATTATTCAAAAATCTCCCGACGAACCACGGTCCAAGATTTTGAGGTACGAAAATTAAAAAACTAGCGGTTGATAGACCGGAAAAATCGGTTTTCATTCCGTTCAGACAGCCCAGACAGACCAGATTTTCGTCCGGGTGGTCTGACCGGGCTAACCTCCGATC
This sequence comes from Linum usitatissimum, assembly GCA_030674075.2. NCBI lineage: Eukaryota > Viridiplantae > Streptophyta > Magnoliopsida > Malpighiales > Linaceae > Linum > Linum usitatissimum. The sequence continues at coordinate 787,393 of JAUJYP020000468.1, read as the reverse complement.
TTTCCGGTCTGTTTGGCGGACGGACATGTGTTTAGTCCGATTAGAAAATCTGGATGAAAATCTGGTCTGTCTAGGTTGTCTGACCGAACCGAAAACCGGTCCGTCCAGTTTATTATTATTATTTTATTTCAAATTAAATTAAATCTCTTAATTTTGTTTTGGTCGGTTCGTTAATTTGAATACTTGAAGTATCGATTTGATGCACAGGATATCTCCATGAGTACTACAATTAGTGTTCGACCAGTGTCTAGAAAGGCTCAACGAATAGGTTATATGTAGATAAATGATTAATGTAGTTTGTATTTCAGTGTTCATATTCTGATTCTTTTTACTGAAGTCAGCATGTAAAGCAATCCGTTATCAGATGAGGCGAAAAAGATATTCGGGATATGGTGGCGGTTCACACACAACCGAATAAGATCAGGTATTATCTGAACAAGAAGTTCAACATTCGTCAAAATATGAATCAAATTTATAACAAGTCATAAAAATTAGGAAGGAGAAATTAGATGGTTTGGATCCGATGGAGTGGACTTTGCGTAAAGCTACATAACTAGGTTATTTTGTTCAGTACTTAAAGGACGATGACGACAATCTTGTTCATTTGTTTCTTAGCCAACCCAAATGATTGACCCCGAATATGGCTTCAATACCAGTACATGTATCGTGGATTGACATCAATCACATCATCGACACGTCGAAACAAAGACTGAAATGAAATCAGTCCGGACCAGTCTTCATCCCTCCATGCTCTATCGGTAATGTCAGCCCATTGCACCACATATCCGTTAGACTCAGGTGCCCTAATTGCCCTGGCAGGAGCATGGATAAGCTCTGGAATCATCAGTGCGTAGTCAAACTACCTAACGACACGAGTTGTATCGTAGTACTCTGCAGTGGTAGTAAAACGCATCGCTGAATTAGGAACTTCTACCTCGGGTCGTGGGCCAAAAGGCAACCTGGTCACATCAAGTGTGGTCATATCATCAAGAAAATGACGGTAATACTCCAACCTATGGTGCATGAACTCGTAGGACCGCTCTAATTGCTCGCAACTGCTCCACCGCCCGACTAAGGCCTCTACTTCGCCCCGCACCTGGCAAACTACTCTAGCAGCACGAGTACTAGGAAAATACTCGTGAATCCAAGACTGAGGTAGAGAAACACAGCCCACCATCCCCTTTTACTTTGCGTGGCTAGCCTTACCGAGCTCGTGGTACAACAATGCTAGCTCGCACGTCCCCCAAGTAAATCGTGACACAGTGGAAATGCCCCCATCAAGTACTTCCACAATACGAGACGAGTCCGATCGGCTGACTTATCAGTGAACATCGGCGAACCAAGCACACAAAACAAGAAGACCATGTACGTATCCGCATCCACTAAACTGTTCCCCATGACTAACATTGACTTCTCATGCATCTTGGCACCCGTCAGGCAAGGGTATCGGGCATCCCCACCTGCAGCGTGTCCAACTGGCAACTTTAAATCCCCAGGATCGATACGGAGAGCCCTAGCTATATAGGTCTGCAAGTCCTCGCTGGACCGTGAAATATGAAGTGGACGTCCGTGTACCGGGATGCGGAGAATATGCCAAAATCATGAACGGTGATCGTAATCTCTCCAAATGGCATGTGAAACGTGTTAGTGTCTGGCTGCCACCTCTCAACAAAAGCGTGGATCAGAGCCTCGTCCAACGTATCGACTTACCAAAACGACCCAAGTGGAGAAGTCCCGCGGTAGACATCATCATCTTAAGTGTAGGCGTCTGAGGCTGAAATCTTATCACATGTTAGAGATGACACATACGAATTTAGAATTAGAAATAGTGGATGTTACGGTATTCCGAACCGACCTCCCACAGATAATGTGCAATGTGACCCCGAAATTGGGAATCGCACTCGTCCCAATCGGGCCACCATCTTCTATCCTTGTAGCAAGCTGTCAAGTGCGTAAAAGGTTTTCCCCGACCCAGTAGTCTCGTTCTCCTCATCATCGGACATCTCGTGTACTTGTGGAAGGAGAAAAACGAGTATTCTCCCAACTATAACCCCAACGCTCGTTGATGCATGGGACGATCCTGTAGAAACCCTAAACGGTTGAGGTGGATAAGTATCAAACTCATAGCCATCGAGCAACTCCTCCTCACCGTCATCTGGCATAAATCTCCGGTTTTAAGTAAGAAGGAGGATCTAACGGGCCTATCGGGGGATGGAGGTATACCGTGCCCATCGTGGCATACTGGAATCCTAATAGGGGGGGGGGGAGACTCGAGGTCTCGAAGATTTTCTATTTCTTCTTCTTCTTCTCTGCTTCTCTCCGATTCGAAGCAGTAATAGCGCACTCTATAAGCCTACTAATAATTTCCATTGACCTGCCGTTCCCTCGCTTTTTTTGGATTCCATCAGTCTCTTTTTCTCTAGGGAAACTGGGTCAGTACTATGTTGCTTACCACCACCTTTTGTCTTCGCCATTTTATTCACAAATAATACGAAATTATAAATTAGTTAATCACATGTCTATAAAATCTAAACTTAACTAATTAGCACAAATTAGTGAATTGATTCTTATTTATATTATACTAAATTATTAAAATATAAACTTAACTAATCAGGAAATAATTTATTTAATTACACCTACATCATTCTACTAATTATCATTTTAATTGCATCTACTAATTACTATTTAAATCTATCAAATTTTATTAATTACAATAATATAATTAAATATTAATTTTTTGGGGGTGGAGGGCGGCTTTGTCCTTTGGGCCCAAATTTTTTTTACATCCGAGGCCAAACGGACGGCGGGTCCGTCCGTCGGAAATCAACTTATTCTTGAATTAAAACTTGAATTTTTTCGGGTTATCTGATTGGAAAGTCGTCAATCTTTAATATCGGATCTTCAATTCCTTGTCGAATCTTCGAGTTAGGATTTCAAGTTCTTGTCGACATCCAGATTTCGAGTTTGAAAATGATTAAGGTTGTCAAAAATTGAACTTCTTATAAGGTTTCAAAATTTACTAAAGAAAAATTTGATAATTAGTTAACATAGGGCGTTGTCTAATTCGAATACTAGAGCGTGGTTTAGGGTTTCAAATAATAAAATGATGAGGGAGAGGATTCTTGACACATGGAGGGTGGATGTGCGTTAGACAAAGGCAGCCCTCGCGGGTTTGTCGAGAGAGATGGAGAAAGGAGTGATGTCATGAATGATGTAAGCCGGACTTCCGGAGAAAGAAATTGGAAATTATCGGTATGTGGACCCGCAACTAGTTGGGTTTGGCCAATCATTTCGCTATCCGGAAAACAAAAAATCATTGCTAAAAGGAAATTAATATGATTTAGTGGGGGGAAATGCTGATGCTTTATAGTATTATTTATATTTGTATAGTTTTGTTGTGTAGTATTTTGGTATATGTCCCTTCCTGACATACATCAGCATATATTATTCAATTATTATATGTATGTGATGCTGTAATATACGAATTTTTTGGGAGCTAAATATTAGTATATGGTATGTGGTCAAGTATTTTGTTACCTGTCACATGCACATATATATCTGAACTATTATAAAACGTCCTAGTTTTACTATTTAACGCCCTATTATCTAAATTCAACGAGTAAAATTACACAAATGCCCTCGAACATAATCTTTAAATACACATCTCTAAAATCACTCCCCACCGCCGTCGCCGCCGCCGCCACCCTCCGCCGCCGACCTCCGCCGCCGCCGTCGACGAGGGGAAAAAAATAGGACGGTCGGCACGCCGACCGCCACCCGTCACCGTCGGCATCCAACGCGGACCGTCCTATTTTTTAATTATTATATTCTTATTATTTAAATGTAATTAGGGTTTAGATTTAGTTTAGTGAATTAGTAAATAGGTGATAATTAATATTTGGTTATTGAATATTTAATCGATTGTTTTTTCAAAATTAATAATAAATCATGGTAATTAACATTAATTAATAAATATAAGTAAATATAGTAACAATTAATTTGATAATTAACATACTTGGTTAATTTGAGTAATAATAGTGACAATTAAGGTTTAGGGTTTGTCAGTTTAGGTTAGGGTTCAGAATTTAGAGACAGGGTTTAGGGGTTATAATTTAGGGTTCAGGGTTTAGAATTTAGAGATAAGGTTTAGGGTTTAGGGTTTATAATTTAGAGATAGGATTTCGGGTTTAGAGTTGAGAATTTAGAAATAGGGTTTAGGATTTAGAATTTAGAAATAGGTCTCATGCAATACACTCCAAACATGTCTCATGCATATCTCGTACAAATTACTTCTACCTTCATAATACTAATTAAGATATGTATTAATATGCATGTGTCATGCTAGTTAATTTGCATTGAATATGAATGGGTTATGGAGTTAAATTTTCATGCGTGTATTCAAAATGTTAGATTTTCTTTTATTTGTAGGGTTTGGGTTTAGGGTTTCCAATTTAGGGTTTAGAGATAGGGTTTAGATGGGTAAGGTTTTAAATTTAGGGTTTAAGGGTTTAGATGGGTTAGGGTTTAGGGTTTAGGGTTTTAGGGTTTTAGGGTTTAGGGTTTAGGGTTTTAGGGTTTAGGGTTTAGGGTTTAGGGTTTTGCGGTTAGGGTTTAGATGGGTTAGGGTTTAAAATTTAGGGTTTAACAGTTAGTGTTTATTTAGGGTTAGGGTTTAAAATTTAGGGTTTAGGGTTTAGTGTTTAAGGGTTTAGGGTTAGGGTTTAAGGGTTTAGGGTTTAGGGTTTAGGGTTTAGGGTTAGGGTTTAGATGGGTTAGGGTTTAGGGTTTAGGGTTTATTTAGGGTTAGGGTATAAAATTTAGGGTTTAGGGTTTAAGGGTTTAGCGGTTAGGGTTTAGATGGGTTAGGGTTTAAAATTAAGGGTTTAGGGTTTAAGGGTATAGCGGTTAGGGTTTAAGGGTACGGCCGTAGGCGTGGGATGCTAACCGTCTTGTACGGCCGTAGGCGTTGGATGCCAACCGTCTTGTACGGCCGTAGGCGTTGGATGCCAACCGTCTTGTACGGCTGTAGGCGTTGGATGCCGACCATGTATTTAATTTATTTTTTTAATTTTTTTTGAGTTTATGGTTTAACGGTTAGGGTTTAGCGGTTAAGTCTTCAGTCCTTACTTTTATTTAATTTTTTGAAATTAGAGGTTAATCATGCTAATTAAGGTGAATTAGTAAATATAAATAATAATAATAGTAACAACTATTTTGGAAATTAAATACTTGACAATTGAATATTTATCATTAATATTTGAAGTTTAGTAATTAATGATGTTAAGGTTTAGGTGAATTTGTGAATACTATCAATTATCATATCTACAATTATCAATTTAATTGTTACTTATATTTACTAGTTCACGTTAATTAGTGTGACTAATTATTAATTTACAAACGTTAATGAAATATATATTTTGTAAAGAAATAATTAATTATGATAGATATGTAATTACTAGTTTACTAAACTAAATAACACTAATCTAAATATAAAAATTATAAATATAATTCAAATTCAAATTCAAATTAAAAAAAATAAATTTGGACGGCGTGCCGACCGCCGACCACGGCGTCGACAGTCAACGCCGATTGTCATTCCGGACCGTCGTTGATGTATTGAAAATGATAGGTTGTGTAAAACTTTATAAATGGGGTAAAGAAGGGAAAGTGGGACTCGAGTCGAATTGACCGCCTACATATTAGGAATTCGGGATCAAAGTCCACGTAGTTCGTTTAAATTGGTTTGGTTTGTAATCCATATGCATTCTAGTGCTTGGGCATGGGAATTTAATGGTTTAGACTTATTTATATGTTGCTTCATTGTGGAAAATCATGCACACTAAGGCCCCGTTTACTATCCATTTCATTCTGATTTGAAAACTTAGCCAATTTGCAAACAGACAGAAATTGAAATAGAAGTGAATACTAAATATAGAAACTTGTTTAATTGGAAATTGTGAAAAAACTCAAGAAATTGAAAATCAAAATAGAAATCATGTTTAGCAGACAATTTTCTCATAATACAATCTAGTTGAATCTACTAATTTTGAATCCACTAATTTTAATTATAGATCAATTCACAAATTAATAGGAATTCTAGTCTTATCTCATAATATAGTAAATAGCTTGAAAATCCGTCCCAACTCCGCCATCGCACCAAGGCCAAGTCTATGGTGCTGCCATCACACCAAGGTCGAACCCAGGTGTATATTTCCAACATTCCTCCCCCATTTTAGTGAAGTCTGTGAATTCGCTAAAATTACAACAAATATCCAACCGAAAACTCTTGCATCAATGAAAATGTCACGAAGATTGAATTTCCATCTAGTATATTACACATTCCAAAATACTAGAATATAGGGGTGTCGCTATGGATTGAACCCGTCTACTCATTTGAGTATCTGCAGATAATATACACAAGAGTTTATTCTATCTATTCTAAGATATCCTGACACTATTGACCGTCATGTGTCCCAATCCTTTCATAAGCGCACATGAAACTAAGTCCAAGTTTCTTGAAGCAGCTACACTCCATGATCGCATAGGTAAATTCCTTTCTCGTGTACCTGCCTATACACTTTGTCAAAGAATCAATTAAGAAGTTAAACTTCAACCTCTATCACTCGCAAGTTCTGGAGCACATACCTTCGGAATGGTGCAATCCTTGTGCTCCAGTTTCCATCCATAGGCATTCTGCATTGAATTGAGCCTCAAACATTGTATTAGAGGGGAATTTGGTGTCCTATGTTTGGAGAACTAGACAGACTTAAGTCCCACCCCTCCTGCTGATTTGGCAACCAAATCTCTAGTTAATCCCTTTGTCAAGTGATCAGCTAGATTTTGTTCTGACCGAACATATTGCACAGTGATTGTCCCGTGAGTGATCAGTTCACGAACAACACTATGCCTCACCCCTACATGACGAGACTTGCCATTATAGACTAGGCTATATGCCCTAGCCAAGGTCGCATTGCTATCACATAAGATAAGAAATCAGTGAGATAGGTCTCGGCCATAATGGAATTTCATAGACCAAGTCCCTTAGCCATTCTACCTCCTTACCAGTAGCCGCTAATGCAATGAACTCAGATTCTATAGTTGAAGTTGTGATGTAAGTTTGCTTCTTGGAAGCCCACGATATCGCTCTTCCTCCAAGTAAGAATACCCATCCAGTAGTGGAGGTGTGATCCTCCATATTGGATATCCAACTTGCATTCGAGTACCCTTCAATAACTGATGGGACCCCTTATATGTTAAACTGTAATTCACGGTTCCTTTAACGTAACCAAGTACTCGCCTAATTGCATGCCAGTGATGAGTATTGGGATTACTTGTATATCTACTCAACTTGCCTACCACATAAGCGATGTCAGGCCTTGTGCTTGTCTAGCATACATCAAGCAGCAAAGAACTTGTGAGTAATCGAGTTGAGATACATCCATTCCTGTGTTGGGCATCAACTTCACACTAGGGTCAAATGGAGTTCTCAATTCCTGACATCCCTTACTACCAAACTTAGTAAGCACCTTCTAAATGTAGTGACATTGACTCAATGAAATTTCCTTCCCATTTCGTTCGATTCTAATACCAAGAATCACATCTTCCTCCCCCATGTCTTTCATGGAAAACTTTGATGATAGAAAATCCTTGGTACTTTCAACCCTTTCCTGATCAGTTCCAAAGATGAGCATGTCAACCACATACAAATAGATGATGACTCCTCTACCGAATTCATCAAATTTCGTATATACACACTTGTCTGCCTGATTTAAACGAAAACCATTTGACAAGATAACGTCATCAAACTTCTGATGCCACTGTTTTGTTGCTTGCTTAAGCCCATACAAGAATTTGATTAGCTTACACACCTTATGCTCATTCCCAGGCATAATAAAACCTTCCGGTTGTTCAATGTACACCTCTTCATCAAGATCTCCATTCAAGAATGTTGTCCTAACACCCATTTGATGAATTACCATATCATGGATAGATGCTAGAGCTATTAATAACCTAATAGTCAAGATCCGAGCCATATGAGCAAAGGTATCGAAGTAATCAATCCAATGTCATTGCTTAAAAGCTTGAATCACCAACCGAGCTTTAAATTTATCGATAAAACCATTGACTTTCATCTTCTTTTTTGAAGATCCACTTACTTCCTAACGGTTTACATCCCAATGGGGGATCCGTTAGTATCCAAGTGTTGTTTTCCAAGATGGAATCCTTTTCCTCATCGATTGATTTCTTCCAAAAGGCGGCATCTTGCGACCACATAGCCTCTTCATATGTACTAGGGGCATCATCAATATTGCAAGAAGAGTACAAGTATTGCGATCCTAGTTCCGTCATGGATCCCTCGATCAGATATACGTTGAAGTTGGCATTCAACGGAATCTTCAAGGCCAGCCTCTTGCTCCTACAAGGCAAAGTCTGCTCGTCCATAGGGACATGCACATGCTCAATTGGTGACAACTTCAAATCTGATGTTGACATCAAATCCTTTGGTCGTTGGATCGACGAAAATCGATTTTCATCAAAGATGGCATCCCAAAACTCAAATTACTGAATGCACCCAGTGTGCATCGCTAGGTTCTATAACATAGAACCTATATGCCTTTGAATTCTCAGCATATCCAACAAAGATGCAATCAATGCCTCTTTCACCTAACGTCTTCCGTCTAGGATCAGTGAGCTTCACTACAACCCTATAACCCCAAAATCGAAGGTAACTCAAGATTGGTTTCCGCTTATACCACAATTCATATGGGGTAATCTTGTTCCTCCTGTTAGGAACTCGATTTAGTAGATAACAAGCCGTAAGCATGGCTTCACCCCAAAACCCGTCACTCAAACCTGAGTATGACAACATCGAGTTTACCATCTCCTTAAGAGTTCGATTCTTCCTCTCAGCCACACCATTCTGCTGTGGTGTGTATGAAGCAGTGATTTCATGAATGATTCTCACAGTTTGGAAGTGCGTTGGATCATAGAATTCCCCTCCTTGATCAGTTCAAAATATTTTGATCGAGACACCTTGTTGCAATTCAACTTCGGTTCTAAACACACGAAATTTCTCAAGTACTTCATCCTTCGCATGCAACAAATAAGTATAGCAAAATCGAGAATAATCATCAATGAAGTTGATGACATAATTCTTTCCTCCGATGGTCGGAGTGCTATGCAAGTCACACAGATCGTTGTGTATCAACTCAAGCATCACTGATTTCCGTTGGATATTAGTGAAAGGCTAACGAGTAATCTTAGTGAGCATACACATTTTACATCGTTCAGTATTGGCATTAAAAGAGGGTAGAAGCCCTTCTTTTGACATATCCGTTAGAAGTTTATAGTTAACGTGTCGTAACCGAGCATGCCATAAGGAAAAGTCAGAGGAACCAACCATGAAAGCATAATCATTAATAACAGTATTATTAATATTCAACATATACATGTCATTGTTATAGTGGTCGAAGCCTACAAATACACCACCCTTAGATAATACATATCTATCAGATTCGTACACTTGTTTGTAGCCATATCTATTAAGCATACTACCCGACACTAAGTTCTTCCTAATCGTAGGGACGTGAAGTACATCTCTAAGCTCTAGGCATTTTCCAGAACTAAGCGCCAACACCATCGATCCACGCCCAACAATAGGGGTCGTTGACTCGTTCCCCGATGCCTTGTATGTTTCGATGCAGTGACGATCCTTGCATACATGTCTGTTGCCACCCGAGTCAATCCACCATGTCACTTCATCATTGTCACATAGAATCTTTCATATATTAATTTAACATAATTCACATAAATATCTAAACCAAGGTTCAAGAACCGACCTTTAGAAGTGGAAGCACCCTTATCTTTCGATCCAGGCTTGTGATGCTATTTGTTGTCGTGATTCTAACTCTTCTTGGTGGGACAATTACATTTGAACTGACCTGCTTTCCCACATGTCCAACAAGAAACTTTCATTTTCTTATTAGAGTCTCCTTTCCTGTTGTTCCAAGGGCGCTTCTTCCTCTTCTGTCGAGCAGATGGCTCTCCTTCTTCTGTCATATGAACAGATGAAGAATCCTTCGGGTTCCCACCTTCTTGCACCCGTATAGACTTCTCTATCTGTAAGTGGATTTCAAGTTGGATCAGGGACAGTTCCTCCTTTCCATGCTTAAGCGTGTGCTTAAGCGATGAGGAAGCTTTTCGATTATACACGACACCGAGATGGCCTCGTGCATCTTCATATCATATTGGAAAAACTATCCCAAAATCCGAAGCATCTCAATGTATTGCTCCATGACCGGTCTGGTCTCGACCATCTTGTAATTTAGGAAATTACTAACTAGGAACTTCATGCTAGAAGCATCCTCAGCCAAATACTTTGAGTCTAGCGCATCCCACAACTCGTGGGCTGATTCATAATTTTGATAGATATCAAACAATCAATCCACCATGCCATTCAAAATATGGCCATGACATATGTAGTCGTCATTGTCCCACTTATGTTGCTTCCATACCCTTTCCTCCGTCTTCTTCTAGTCTATCTCCGTCTCCTCCTCAGGCTCCAGAGGATATGGTGTAGAGAGAACATACACAACCTTCAATATGGTGAGAAGGAAATGCATCTTCTTCTACCAGCGACGGAAATCCACACCTTCAAACTTCTCAAACTTGCCGAATGATGCTGTCATTTCCTTGATTGCTGCAACCTTGGACATGGCAAATACTCTTTTCGAATGTTAGATTAGGAGGTTCCAAGTAGTAAAAGAGTACCACTTTGATAGGTGATGAGATCTAGGATCAAGACAGAATCGTGGGTACCACTTTTCGAAAAGAGTATTCCCACCCTACAAGCCTTGGGTATCAGGATATCCCTTCCGAGAATAAAACCGTCTCCACTCCAGTTCTCTCGCTTTAGATACCAGAGTCACTTAGAATCGTAGGCTAGGATAGATCATTTCTATGTGTATTTTCCCACACTACTGCCTCCTTTATATAGGCAAGGGGGTCCATGACTGAACGGGTACGAATGCATCCACCAAGAGGAGTCATTATCCCCATGGATAGACTTGAAGGTAACCACCTTAAAGTCCTACGGGTTTGGAGGGAAAACAACTCAAAAATGAGTTTCAATCTCACCAAGAGGTGTGTACCCATTCGTCCTAGGAGAAGGAGTAACCACCACAACTACCTAGCTCCCTACCATTAATGTAGCTCAGCTCAGCACCGCAGCTAGTGACACTAACATCCAGTGCAAGGTTTAGCTGGACGAGCTTTAGTGTCAGTCTCTGGCATCATCTAGCTCATAGAGGAGCTGATACAAGCTAGTTGCAACTTGCTCTGAGCTAATGTGAGGTTTCCCGTGAGTTCACGCATCCGTCCCAACTCCGGCATCACACCAAGTCAAGTCCATGGTGCTGGCATCACACCAAGGTTGAACCGAGATGCATATTTCCAACAGGAATTTGTGATGATTGATGGTGGTCTTGAGTGGGAGTTGTAGGGGTAACTTGATGATGGATTTGTATGGAGTTTTGATGATGAGGTTTTTTTGCTAATGAAGGTTTTGGAGTGAGTGGGTTTTTGTTGCACTAACTAATAATTAATGAAGGTTTTGGAGTAGGAGGTTTTAGTGGTGATTAGTGAAGGTTACGAGTGAAAGTCTTTTTTTAGGTTTTTCAGATGGTGTTAGTGAAGGTTTGATTAATAGTAATTTTTTTATAATTTTGGGTTTTTTTTTAAATGATGATTAATGAATGCTTTGATTAATGGTTTTTAACGGTTTTGAGGTTTTTTTGAATGGTGAATAATGAAGGCTTTGAGTAAGGATCTTTTTTGTGATTTTTAGTTTTTTGAATGGTGACTAATGAAAATTTTGAGTAAGAATTGTTTTGTGATTTTGGGTTTGTTGAATGGTGATTAATGAAAGTTTTGAGTAAGAATTTTTTTTTGTGATTTATGATTTTTTCGATGATGACTAATGAAGGCTTTGAGTAAAGGTTTTGAGAGCAGTTAACAAAAATGTGAGAAAGATTTGTCAAGGTGCAATGAGCATATGTTATTTTTTTCCTCTCCTTGTCTTTACAAAATGAACCCCTATTTATAGGCTCCCAAAAGTGACTAGGACTATTTTTATGGTTTTGTATTTTTTGAATGTTGACTAATGAAGGCTTTGAGTAAGGATCTTTTTTGTGGTTTTGGGTTTTTTGAATGGTGACTAATGAAGGCCTTGAGTAAGGATTTTGGGAGCAATTAACGAAAATGTGAGAAAGATTTGTCAAGGTGCAATGAGAATATGTTTTTTGTGTGTGTCCTTCTCTTCAAAACATGAACCCCTATTTATAGGCTCCCTAAAGTGACCAAGATTTTTTTGTGGTTTTGGGTTTTTTGAATGGTGAATAATGAAGGCTTTGAGTAAGGATTTTGAGAGCAATTAACGAAAATATGAGAAAGATTTGTCATGGTGCAATGAGCATATATTCATTTTTTGTGTCCTTGTCTTCACAAAATGAACCACTATTTATAGGCTCCCAAAAGTGTTCATTCACTTGTGCAAAATTAAATTGCAAATGATGGGAAATTTACATCACCAGAGTTTGTCTCGTCATTATTTCTAAAGATAGTCACCCTTGAATGAATGCCAAACTAAATTTCAAGTGATGAGAGATTTTCACCATAAAATTTTGTTTTCCCTTATCTCTAAAAGTGGGCATTCAATTAATGCAAGACTAAATGTCAAATTATGAGAGATTTCTACCATAAATTTTTATTCCCTCTTATAATTAAAGGTGATCATTCAATCAATGTTTAACTAAATTTCAAATTGTGAAAGATTCCCATAAAAAATTTGCCCCCCACTATCTCGAAAGATTATTATGTAAATGCAAATGTTAAATAGTAAAATTTTTTATTAAAAGTTTATCCCTACATTAACCCATAAGTGATGGATCCAAGCCCTCCAAATATGCCAAGTCCAATGGATTAATCCATACTATTCAAATTGGGTTTAGGCATCCCATTTGATCGGGCTCATCTTTAAAGATGATCAAATTTAGTTTGGACTCTTTATCTATGAGTCAAATTACATATAAGTCTTTGACCTATGAATGATATACAAGGACCCGTACAAAATTTGGTTACCACAGCTGGCCTATTTGTATTACTTTTTTCTAAAAGTTATACGAATCTAAACTTGAGTAAACCTAATTTTGGTTGGGGCCTCACCAAGTCTTAACACCATCTGAAGAGGTGGGTTTGAGAGATGAACTATGGCAGACATATGCTACATAATGGTAGCTCATACATAACCTAGACGCCTAGGCTTGCTAATTGCTTATACCCTAGAAGTAAGGTTGGCAGTGTAATCCAGTTTATAGCTTGGATGCATGATATCAATCCGTTTATAGCTCGACATCAAGGCAATGTATAAAATGTTGGTGTTATTCGTTTTTGCCCCAAAATCAAGGGTCAGATGGTTCTATTGATGCAATCTAGTTACACCTGGTGCTCAAGTCAATTATTTTTTTATCTGAATGCAATCATGTTATACCCTGATGTTCAAATTAATTCTTTTTATGCAATCCTGTTATACCCTGGTGCTCAGGATATTTTTTTATATTTGACTGGAATCCTATTACACCCTGGTGCTCAGGCTAATTTTTTATATATTTGAATGCAATCCTGTTATACCCCGATGCTCAGGTTAAATTTTCAAATATCGTATAAGATCAGTGATAATTCACTAATTAAAGGTCGTGCCCTACACAAACTGTTTGAGACTTCGATTTGATTTTAATGTTTTGTGATTAGAACACCTCAGAGAGCAGTCAACTTGTTGACAATGAATAATTCTTTTGATGTGACACTTGATTTACGCGACATCTACTTACTCTACCCTCTTATACATCCTGGTCCATTAGGATTGTGGTAATCACGTGACTCAATGATCGTCCTCTATCATTGGACAAGCTTATTAACGAAGGAAATGGGACCCTCCTCCATTTTACTGTATGATTTAGGCAACATGTCATATCACATCGACATACAATAGATACGTGACTTGTATGGTTCAAAGTGACTGAGTTAGCCTCATACGTTTTCTTTAAATAGCAATTGAGATGCGATCCTTCGAAAGCCAAACTAAAGCAAACAAGCTGAAAAGGGTCATGAGAGAGGAAAAATAACTAGTTTGGGAAGTACCATTCTACAATATGGAAGACCAAGGTGCAAATACGGAGTGAAAGTTGCGCCAATGCGATTGTAAAGTCCCAGTCAGTCAATGTGTCATTACCATGGGAAAAAGATTCTAAAGGGTTTTTCTAGAATGTCAAGAATAGAAGTTATATTTTTGTCGAATTTAAATTTCTAGAATGTTTTGATTAATATGTCTCTTAAGCTTTGTTTATTATGTACAATCACTTAGTATGGGGATGGATGTCACTACTATGAATGGGTTGAACTCATGGACGGGAAGAAGATGGACATTGGGCTTCTAAAAGGTTGGTCTGTGTATAAGGGAGACATGGTTGAAGTGTTGGGTGAAAATAAGAGACTGCAAGAGGAATGTGCAGAAATTAGCTGACAAAGTGAAGAAATTGAAGAGACCATGAATGAACTAATTGAAGAGGCCAACTCCAAAAAGAGAGGTGACTCCTCTAGTTGCGATGGTTCTCTAAAGGGTTGTTTAAATTATGCGTAATCCTATTACTTGTAATATTTTCAAATTTTCCCTTTGGTGGTTGTGACTAGGATTTGTCTTGAAACAAGTTTTCGTGAAATCTTTGGATAGTGATGTGTTGCATATTCGACACACCTTTTTAATTGTAAAATGAGGCTTTTGTGTGTTGAAAAGTGTTTAAACCCTGGATCTCTAGAACATGTTTGTTCTCTTCCCCCTTGGGGCCGTATTACGTTGTTCGGTGTGTTATTGATGCATTTTCAGGCGATATACGGTGTTTGAGGATAAATGGGAGTGGAAACGGACAGATTTGGAGCAGCTGGAGAGGAACATGGCGTGTTCCGGGTGTAAATCAAGGCGTAAAACTTACAGGGGAAGAACACGGCAAAGAACACGACGTGTCCCAAGGCGTGTTCCATCCCAGACGAATTTTTAATCCTTTTTCCTCTTGGATTGGGACGAGAAGCCTATAAAAGCCCTAGCAACCCTCTGCACGGGAGATCATTATTTCAACACATATTTTAGAGCTTTTAGACAGAGAAAGAGTATCGGAGACCGGTTGGAGCGAAAAGTTATCATCAATTGGAAAAGGAGCAAAGATCGATGACAGGATTGAGAATTCTTGACGGATCATGTTATCTTTCCGGGTTGTTCTCATTTCTTTTTCCCTTCTTGCTTCTCGAACCATGAGTAGCTAAACTTTATGTGTTGTTCGGATGAGATGAAGCTTTAGCGAAGCTTTGTATGGATGATTTGATTTGTTATTGAGGTTTATTCAGACTTATGAAGCGTTCTTCCTTAAACCTAATTTCTGATTCAATTATGTTTGGCCGTCTTGATTGAGTCATCGACATTGATTTGTGGGTCCGAGAGGAACATAGGTTGATAGGTCGCTTAGGAATAACCCTAGATTATTTGTTAGCTCGAGAGAGGAGCGAATCGTTTATTGTTGTGGCATTTCATTGAACTTGATTAATGCGTTTTGTTTAGGTGTAGATTAGCCCGAGAGAGGAGTCTTCAGTTAGACGAAATAGATCCTTAGAGGCGCGAGAGTGATCTAAGACTACATTAGGAAATTGCCGAGCCGTCATAACCTGAATAACTGAGATAATAATCATTAATTTGTACATTGCTAGCTTTAGTGGATTCGAATCCGAGCAACCTTCATTCCTATCTGAAACTTAATCTCTCGAATTCGTTTAACTTTTAATTGCATGCTTAGTTGTTAATCGGTTACTTAAAACAATCCAAAAACAAATTCAATTGTCACTTGGTTTAGTTTGATTGTCAACTTGAGTAATAAGAATAGAAAAACCCTAGAGAGAATTACGATCCCACTAGAGCAATCTAGTGGGTATTTGACAGCGGGGTAAAATACGTTCATCAAATTGGATATTATTATTGGAAGTTCTTCGAAGACTCATAGTGAACTCAGGTCGTGTGCCAATGATTTTCTCATGAATAAAAGTTTTATTTTAAACTGATGCGACAATGTCTTAAACCGGTATTCCAACGTAATTTGTTGGCTCCCCTACAAGCACTATTTTGTTGGCAAACAACGAGCAGATAAGAGATTGCTACACATGCCTAATCGACAAGAGAGAAACCCACATGCTCTTACCACTCACCACTGTCCCTTTCTTTTACTCTTATTATGTCATTATAAATGCCTACACATTTCACACTTAGTCCATTACCTTTCATCTTCATGTTTGTACCATCTTCTCCCTCACCCTTTACTATCACTTCTAGGATTTTGCATATGCTTGGGTAATTCTTTGATATTCATACCATATTCAACTATGAACTCTGAAGATTACGATTACTTTATAAGCACACTTGATTGGGTTCTCATGTGAATTGCCATCATTTCCACCCTTATTGTAGCCATCAGCATCTACTATTCCTCTGATCCGCGTGATCGGTGACATGAAGAAATCAAACATAAAGGCCTTCATGAGTACAAGGATCACTATGTCCTTCTAGAGCCATGGGTGAACCCTTTCGAGCTTTGAATTTTTATATTTTCACGTGTTATATTTCATTTGTCTTTTAATATTAAGAATCTTTTAAACTCCATATACTTGGGTTGTTGACCAAGTGCAACCAGGTAGATATTTGAATTTCATGACATGAAGGTCCATTTTTGATGTTTAAATCGTTGTTATCTATCCTACTCTCATTAATTGAGCTAAAGATTTATTATAATGAAACAAAGGAAAATCACCTAAGTGACCCATATATTGATTTGTTTTGCAACACAAATAGAAAAGTATTTAGTGGAAGAGACAAGATTGAATGAAAATAATAAGTGAGCTAATGGATGATCTTTAACATGAATGTCAAATATGAGTAGAAGTAGAATAGGTGTTTACAGTTCATGCCCCCTATATCGGCCCTACAGTACATATCCGAATATAACTAGAAACCCACAATATAAGCAAGAACTTCAAAAGCAGAGTTTAACAAACAAAAACACACTCCAAGTTGGTCAAAGCAGACCCTACAATGCATCGCAACTTCTAGTAATGCTGCGTCATAGAAGTGAAAATTAGGCTCAAACAATGTGGATACTAGCCTGCCTTTCATGCCTGCCCACACGAACAGGTTTGATTGGAAGGTTATCTTGGTGCCACTACTCAGCCTCATAAGGGGCACATCTCAACAGAAAAGAGATGAGCAAGAGGAAGAAGATGGTGACAAGTAGAAAAAAATTCACCACGATTAGTGACTTGAAGAAGTTGGTGAAAACCATTATTGTGACAGGAACTTTTGAAGAGGGGATTAAAGACTCGACATAATAGAACTAAAGATTAGCTTTCTTTGAGGTTCGCTGGATAGTCACTAGGGAAATAATGAAATTAGTTTGTTAAATAGCCTTAGGTTTGAGAAGAAAATGGGAGATGTGATGGTAGGTAATTGATACAATAATGGCACGTTCCCACAATATCATGATGTCCCTGCGTGAAAGGGAAATAGGAAGATAAGGCGTGATTGAAAGTTCAACCTTGAATGAAGACGATAAAGTTTAAGTCGGTGTCTCAACCTAACTCCTTCGATCACTATTCTGTCGGCAGACAAAAAGTGGACGAGGAATTACCACGCCTGCCTAAGCTAGAAAGAAAAGAAAAACCCATATATTTTCCCTATTTCACCTACCACTCTCCATCATCTCCTATCTTTTACTCTCACTTCCCTTAATAAATGCACCAAATCTTTCATTTTATATTATCTCACTTTCTAACCTTTTCTTCATTTTCGGCTAACACTTTTCTCCTTTCATATTTTGGTTCTTTTATAATGACTCCTATTTATCCAACTGCTCCTGAAAAAATACCAGAGTGTTGTCCTTGCTACAATGAGTTTCAGTTATACAAATCTATATATCTGGTCATGCGATATCTTCTCCTCATGATGCTTATCCCTGCTGCATTTACATGCTTTTTGATAACTCGCCAAACTCATCGTGGTGAAGAAGTCCCTCCAAATCTCAGACCCATAGGTATGTTATACATGGAAGATCTCAAAGATTATGCTCGTAGGGAGGCACATGAGGATTAAATGAGAGTCTAAGTACTTTCCCAAAAGCATCTTCAACTTACCTCGATACTATTTTTTATTTCTGTTGTACTTTGGTCATGTCTCAGTATTAGGAATCTCCCTCAAATTCTTACAATTAAGTTATTAAAAATTCCCCATTTTACTTCCACCGTGAGGGTCTACTTTTTAGACAGAGTGTTTCGAGGGTACTTATATTAGTTTGACTGAATTCAAGGTTATCACCTCAATAAATCCCTTCAAATATGATATTTTGCCTTTTTACTCATATATCTTGAGTAGTAAGTTTGTCATGAATCAGTCAATGACCTATTACTTTCTTATGATTGGGAGATGTATCGACCATGATCAAAGAATTTTCTCCTAAATTTTCCTTGCAATGTGTATGCCATGCTATTAAACTAATCATGTAATGAAAATATTAAAATGAAGTATGCATGCATGCTCATTTATAAAACAAGTGTAAGAGTTATACGCTACAGTTGGGGAAAAACAGTTACAAAATATGGAGGACTTTCACAATTGCTTTAACAATGATGAGCTCGAGCGACCCAACCCGCTTTTTCAACCCTATCTATGACGATGCACACATGTTAATCTGAGGATTCATTTTGCAAATATTAGTGATCTGTCCTCTCTTAAAGTGTGTCGTGTCATCCATTCACCAATAAATTCTCTTGACCTTTCAATGAACTTTCATTCGAGAAAAGAAGAACCATAATTGGGTTGATAAGGTGATACTAGTCGTGAGTTGTTCTTTGACCTCTTTTCGTATTCCTCTATTTCTTCCCTTTCTCCATTTTGTTTCTTTCCGTATGTATTTTTCTTAAAAAATATTTTCCCAAACATTTGCATGGATTGGACCAAATAACAAGGAGTAAATATGCGTTTATTAATAATGGATTCTTCGAACATATCTCATTTCGAGTTTATGGGCATGCAACAGAAAAATACATGAGTATAAGTGAAAAATGATAATTATCCCCACTTTCTCAAAGGCAAGCCTTTCCAACCCTTTCCGTTTAATTGAAATCGTAAAACGCTCTGCGTCAAAACGTAATATTTTTTAACTGAATCAGAGTTGATGGGGTGTGGGAGCTCGTTGCCATTCGTATTCATTAGAATTAATACCCCTCTAGAGAATGCATTTTTCACCGCATATGGACCATCGTAATTGGGGATCCATTTGCCTCTCGGATCTCCGTGTCGTGAAGATAATTTTTTTATCACCAATTCACCCTCTTGAAAAAATCTAGGTTTCACTTTCTTCTCAAATGCCCTTATTAACCACCTTTGGTATAGGTGACCATGATGAATAGCCGCCAACCTTTTGTCATCAATCATATTTAGCTGGTCATACCTTGTTTTCACCCACTCAGCTTCTTCCAGTTTCGCTTTCATCAAAACCATGAGAGAGGGTATCTCTACTTCTACTAGAAGTATAGCCTCCATCCCATATACTAGTTGGTATGGTTAGCTCCAGTTGACGTCCAGATTGAGGTTCAATTGCAATGAAGTGCAAAAGGTAGCATCTCCTAGCAGTCACGATATGTAACCACCATTTTTTGCACGATCTTCTTAATATTTTTATTGGCTGCTTCTATAGCACCATTCATCTTAGGCTGGTAGGGTACTGAGTTGTGGTGTTTGATCTTCAATTGATTGCATAGTTTGTCCATCATCTTGTTGTTAAGGTTCTTGGAATTATCGGTGATCAATCGTTCTGGTAATCCATATCGATAAATAATCTCCTTTTTAATGAACTTAACCAGAACGCTCCTTGTTATGCTAATGTATGAAGCCGCTTCGAACCATTTAGTGAAATAGTCAATAGATACTAAGATAAAACAGTGTCGATTGGATGCCTTTGGTTCGATCATTATGATTACGTTTATACCCCAAACCGTAAAAGGCCACGAAGAGGTCATAACATGGAGAGATGAGGGTGGTGCATGTAGTTCATTAGCGTAAATTTGGCATTTGTGACATTTGCAAATGTATCCATCCTCGTCCAATAATACCCCATTCTCAGAATTTTCATAGCCAGAGTATGTCCTCCTAAATGAGTACCACATATTCCATCGTGAACTTCCTCTAGTATTCTCCGTGCTTTAGATGAATCCACGCACCTCAGAAGTTTGAAGTCGTGGTTTCATTTGTACAGGACATAACCATTAATATAAAACCCTAGCACCAATCGACGTAAAGTTCTTTTTTCATTCTCTAATGCTCCAGTTGGGTATTCTTTATTTCTTATGTAGTTCATTATGTCGTTGTACCATGGCCTTCCATCGGTCTCTTCTTAACATTTGAGACATGTAATGAGGTCATCCACTTTGTACATTAATGATAACATAGCCAATGTGTCAACTATCTGATTGCCCACCCTCGAAATATGCTCAAACTCGATGTTATCAAAACAAGACATCATTTCTTTGATATATTTCTGGTATGGAATGAGTTTTCAATCCCGTGTTTCCCATTCTTCTCTTAGTTGGTAAATGACGAGTGATGAATCCCCATACACTTTTACATCTTTGATCTCCATTTCTATAGCCGAACAAATGCCTAATGAACATGCTTCATATTCAGCAATGTTGTTGGTACAGTAGAACGTCAATTTTATAGTTATGGGGTATACCCTTCCCTCAGGCCACATGAATATCAAATCCCAAATCCAATAGCATTAGAAGCTCCATCAAATTTCATGATCCATGACATGTTAATTCCTTTTTCCGCATCATTTATACTCATGATATTTTCAATAGGAAAATCCATTGTTACTAGGTCTAGGTCTGGAGTAGAATGCTCCGCCAAATGATCAACTATTGGATTGCCTTTGATTGCTTTTCGGGCCGAATACATGATATCGTATTCTGCCAGCTGAACTTGCCATCTTGCGATACGTCCTGTAAGAGATGGTTTTTGAAAGATATATTTCATAGGGTTAATTTTTGAGACCAAATGTGTGGTATAATATAACATGTAGTGCCTTAACCTTTTAGCCACCCAAGTTAGTGCCCCACACGTTTTTTCCAAATCTATCGAACCTCGTGGTCCATAAACTTTTTACTTGTTTAGTAGATTACATGCTCCTTATTTCCCTGTGTTGTCACTTTGGGCAGGCATTTCCCCCACCGACTTGTCAAATCTTGACAGGTATAACAATGACGGTCTCACTGGTGTAGAGGTACCAATACAAGTAGTTCCTCCAGGTACTCTTCAACCCTTTCAAATGCCAATTAACAGTTTGAGTCCCACTCTATCGGTTGATCTTTTTTTAATAAATTGAAAATTGGTTTGCATGTGTGAGTCAAATGGGAAATGAAACAACCAATATAATTCAGACGGCCTAAAAACCCTTGCACTTGTTTTTGTTTTTGTGGTGGCTCCATATTGACTATAGCGTTGACCTTGACTAGATCCCCTTCGATTCCTTTTTCACTCATTATAAATTCGAGTAGTTTATCAGAAGTAACCCCAAAACTATACTTCTCTGGATTACGGCGTAGTTGATATTTTTGAAGTCTTTGGAACAACTTGAGAAGGGCGCCCGTATGATCATCACTACTCTTGGATTTGGCTATCATATCGTCTACATATACCTCTATCTCCTTGTGTATCATATCGTGGAACAATGTTACAATTGCCCTTTAATATGTTGCTCCAACATTCTTCAATCCGAACGACATCACTTTATAGCAGAAAGTGCCCCATAAAGTAGTAAATATTGTTTTTTCTCTATCTTTGGGACACATTTTGATTTGGTTATAGCCGGAATATCCATCAATGAATGAGAACATCTAGTGACCACTGGTGTTATTAACGAGTACATCAATTTGGCGTAGTGGGAAATTATGTTTAGGGCTCGCTCTATTCAAGTCTCGATAGTCAACACACATTCATACCTTTCCATTCTTCTTTGGCAGGATACGATATTTGCTACCCATTCAGGATAACAAGATACCGATAAGAAACCTGTATCATATTGTTTTTGTACTTCTTCTTTAATCTTGATCAACCATTCAGGCTTCCTCCTACATAACTTTTGTTTCACGGGTTCGCATCCTTCAAATGTTGGTAGGCGATGAGTAACTATCCTTTGGTTAAGTCCTGGCATATCCAGGTATGACCAAACGACCATGTCCTCATACTCTGTTAGTAGCTGAATCAATTAAGCCCGTTTAAGTGGATCCAGATGATCACCAATCTTGGCATTCTTCCTTTTTGTCGAAGTCCCCATGTTGACCGTCTCCACTAATTCATAAAAGGCTGCAAGCTCCTTTCTTCATATTCTAACATCCAATATGTTTCTGGTGACCTATCATCCTCTTCTTCGGCAGCTTCTATTTCACAAATCGGGTCATCAAAGCTAACCTCCGAACCATGGAAATCCTTATCACTCTTACCTACCCTAGCAATCCTATGTGCCTTGGGTGAAGAAAAGACAAGAGGAGATATAGAAATGAATAATGGGAATCAAAATGGACAAGCAGGATGATGAAACACACGACCGTTATTGCTTTAAAGTTCGCAAAATCTTAGTCCAACCATACTCAATTAAGGAAAATACTTAAAAAACACATTTATTCCGTCATATTTATTCTATATTAGGCTCATTACTTTTGAGGCAGCTCGAAGAGTTCCACAACAAACGAATTATTCAATTCTTCTCCTGGCTTAAGGTGACGCACCACCTCTTGACTCCCTTCCATATCGGGACCGATCATGTTGAGGTTGAGATCTGCAATAGGTGACATCAACTCTTGCTGACCTTCGGGGTCATGTTTGGTAATGTTTATTAGACCTGCACTTTTGAGTGTTTGGAGAAGGTGTGGGATGACTTTAATGCCTCCTTTTCCACTAGGAGTTTTGCATCGTGTTATCTCACATCTTGCTGTAATCTTCGACATGGGGTGGTACCCTATTCCAGCCCTGCCCTTGTTCTTTTTCACTTTGATTGGTTCTCTCATCAGATTTTTCCATTCCACGGGATCAACATTCTTGATTTGACATTTGGCAGACATAAGTACATGTGGGAATTTGACTTTAAACGGATCCATTTCTTTCTCTGCATTGTATACACTTTCCACTTGAAATATCTGAAATGAACTTTCAATAGCTTCTTCAGCAGCCTCTTTGTAAGGATAATTGGCTGCTTTGCACACAAGTATGTCTTGCTCTCTGAATACTTCCACGAGTCTTCCTCCTGTCACATATTTCAACTTCTGATGCAACAACGATGGAACAACTGTAATACCCGATCCTAGTATGAAAATATTTATGTAAAAGTCTCTAAATCCATCCGTAACAATTGGGTTTATATTAGAACTAGATTGCATTTTTTAAATGGTGTAGTTAATTGTTAATCAAAGAGTTGAGTTCATTAGGATTCTTCTGGTTTAAGTATAGAAAATGTTGTCTGTAAAATAATCTCAGATATACTTAGTAGCTCAACTGGTTAACAAGCCAACCCTTGAGTCCATTGACCTCAGTTCGAGTCTCTAATGAAGCAATCCCTTTATTTTATTTTCATTTTTTTCTGCCAGTGAGAACGACGTCGTTTTGAGATTTGGGTGAATCTGGCCATCACCGTCGTCTTCGTCATCTCCCCTGGCCAGCATTTTGTTTGTATCAGGTGAGTTTCGATGTCCAAAAAATAATCAATTTGGAATCACACTGACTTTTGAATGCCGCCTTCAAGCCAATATGTGATTAAACTCGAGTTTATGGCTTCTACCCTGATCAACCCATGTGAAATCCATCTGCTGAACTCGTGTCCAGTTCTCCCCGCTATTGGATCTTCCGGTGCCACACTGCAAACCCAGGTGTCGATGCCTCAAATCAAGACAAACCTTTGCTCATGGGAAATCATCTGGCTGTTTAAAGTCGTCCAGAGTATTGAACGGAGGCATGCCGGAACTATTTCCCTCCTTCTCTGTTTCCTTCTCCGACGTCGACTTGCATCGGTAAGTTTCAGACCAACCCAGGACCTTTAAATACCTCGGTTGACTTCGTATTATTGCGACCAAGCCTTACGTGACCTTCAATTCGAGTTTGCTCGAGTTTTAGTGGTGATTCAAGGCTCACCAGAGCGGGGTCGTCGTCGTCGGATTCTGGAAAACAACTAGAGATTTGATTCACGTGTATTTGGTAAATGTCTAGTTTGGTTCCTGAATTCTATATTTTAGAATGAGCCCCTGAACTCCTTTCTTCTGTATAGGTAGTCTATAACTTTTGAGTTGTTCCATTTACAACATATGGATAGTGGGACGAATTAGCTATCCACCGGTCAATGGATGATATCATCTCAGATTTACACAAGATCACCCCGATAACACATACATTAGCTAGGTAGTGAAGCACATAGTAGGCATCAGGTGGTAGATGATTATAGTATTCTATAGGGATATAGTAGAAGTTCATGCCTTCATATCTGGGAACCCAATCCAAATGTTTAATGGGACACGCCCCGTGCCCAAACCTTGTGAGAATTACGGTCTTCCACTTCTGAAGTATGTATGATGGCCTGGGCATAAAGCCCTAGCGGCAATGTCAGTTATCAACACCTGCGTGAGCATTACCATAAACTCCTCCATTGTTCTTTATGGTGTGTCCTCCTTAATCACGTCCGATCTGAGTTTTGATAGTGGTAGGTCCTTTAGTAGCTAATTCTTCTTCCTTTCCTGGATTGTATGGATGAATTTGCTTTGGGGTTATATAGGGGTTGGGTTTGTGCATACATCACTCACTGATTTAAAACGTTGTGATGATGCTCATGATGTGAATGGAATTGCATGACCTTGTTATGAATGTACATTTCCAAATAGACATTCAAGAATCTACACAAACAAGATTTACCACATACACTCTAAGTTTTTGGTCAGGAGAAGGATTGATAGGTTCTGGACCTAATGTTGCCTTAGGTAGTCCTTTAACGATTTATATGCAAAGGTGGATGTGCCTTATAGTGTAAGCTCCCAAATTGTGACTAGCTTTTTGTCAAGCTCGCTAGACACGTCCATCTTAGGTTGAAGTAAAGATTGACATGGCTTGGTTAGACAATTTCGATGCGCAGTGCAACTAGCTATCTCATGTTTCTATGGCAAAAGCTCGGGTATAAAGCATAAGCAATGCATGATTGCAGTATTTAATAGAACAACGAAAGAAAAACCCAAAACTTATCATGTTTTGTGAACGTAGCTCGCCCCTAGGAGTCCCCAGCAGAGTCTCCATCAGTCACGAAGGTTCCCGTTTGGGACACATTCCTCCCTAGCTCCTTTAGGTGTTGGCGGTTTGGTCAACATTGGTTAGAAAAATTGTATGTGAATCTAAGACTCTAGGATCGGGGAACAGTTGCGTACAAAGAAGGATTAGCACCTTCGCTCTGCTCGACTAGAAGTTGGTACTACTAAGTTACGATACTCTTTCTTTCATTGTAGTTGATGTATTGAAAATGATAAGTTGTATAAGACTTTATAAATGGGGTAAAGAAAGAGAAAGTGGGACTCGAGTCGAATTGACCGCCTACGTACTCGTAATTCGGGATCAAAGTCTACGTATTTTGTTTAAATTGATTTGGTTTTTAATTCATTTGCATTTTGGTGCTTGGGGTGTGGGAATTTAATTGTGTAGGCTTATTTATATGTTCCTTCATTATAAAAACCTTATACACACTAAGGCCCTGATTAGTATCCATTTCATTTTGATTTGAAAACTTAAGCCAGTTTGGAAACAGACAGAAATTAAAATCAAAGTAAAAACTAAAATTAGAAACTTGTTTAATTGGAAATCGTGAAAAAACTCAAAAAACTAAAAACCAAAATAGAAATCATGTTTAGCGGACAATTTCTCATAATACAATCTAGTCGAATCTACTAATTTTAAATATGAACGTTATCTTTCAATATCTAATTTCGGTTAACATTCTACCTAAAACATGATAAGTACATGAAAATTGAAACGTATGTAAAGTATG
The DNA here is from genome assembly GCA_030674075.2 of Linum usitatissimum. Taxonomy (NCBI): domain Eukaryota; kingdom Viridiplantae; phylum Streptophyta; class Magnoliopsida; order Malpighiales; family Linaceae; genus Linum; species Linum usitatissimum. Next base: position 761,183 of record JAUJYP020000468.1, on the reverse strand, counting down.
TAAAGATAAAACAAATAACAAGAAAGAAAAATACAATTGCTACATAATGTAGAATTGGAAAATATCGGTATTAAGGAATACCACTTAAAAGTTTTGCTACTAATCTGACTCGAAAGGCAGACCATGAAATCTTAAAGGAAAACGCTTGTCAACCTTTTTAGATTGGAAAAAAACTTATTTTTTATTTTAATTTTTCAGAAAACTTTTAACAAGTTTTCAAATCTAGTTTTCAAAATACAAAATAAAATGCTTAGTAAACAAGTTTTTTCTGAAATTTTGAAAATATATAAAAGTGAAAGTAAATTAAAATGAAATGGAATGGATACTAACCAGGCTTATGTATTTTTTGAAATAGGTTTATAATCTTAGTGACCTAAAATACCTGGGTTAAGAATTTGAAACCGAAGAGATATACCTTGTTACCGCAACCACCAAAGGCTAATAATTATTAGTTTGGGGTAGGGTAGGTAAAAGATTTTGAATTGGTCATTACAACGGTGGAGGACCAATGTTTTATTCATTAATGGGGACTCAAATCTTTTGATTGTCTACGTACTCGGGATTCGGGATCAAAATCCGCATAGTTCAAAAAATAAACGCTTTATAAGGTCAAAAGTTTTATGGTGGATATTTTCATCATGTCTATACAATTAAAATAAAACTAACGGTTACTATTTTTGAAAAGACCTGACACGTTCCCGCAATCGCAGGGGAGTCACATCTATTTTAACAAGATGGACTCGTATCTTTCTATTACCTACGTACCTAAGATTAAGGATCAAAATCTCCATAGTTCGATTAAATTGGTTACGTTTGACAAGCTTATGAAATCTCAAAAATACTAACTCTTATGAAGTTTTGAGTGGCTACCACTATAGGAGACTAGTGTGTAATACGTGCTAAAAACTACACACTCTTATGATGTTATCAAATGATCAACAATAGTTTTATTATTTTAATGATTTAAACTATTTGATTACAAAATATTATTAAATAATCATTGAGGTTTAACGCACAAATAAAGTCTTTTAAATAAAATATTTGGAAAGGAGTGAAGGGGATGAAGATGTTGAAAAGGAATTTGTGATGATTGATGGTGGTTTTGAGTGGGAGTTGTATGGGTAACTTGATGATGGATTTGGGTAGAGTTTTGATGATGGGGTTTTTTGCCAATGAAGGTTTTGGAGTGGATAATTTTTTTGTGTGTACTAAACAATAATTAATGAAGGTTTTTTTTAATTTTAAAAAAAGATAATACAAAAAATTAAAGAACCATCCCTACTACATCTAGCCGAAAATCCCTACATCACTACACCAACCAAATACCAAAGTCCAACATTCTAGCCAACAAAAGCATTCAGTTATCACAAAAAACCTAATATGAAGCCCAACGGAGACATCCTATACAAACAGAAGAACACAAAACCCCAGTCTAGTTCCATACCATGCACCACAACAACAACAAAACAACTCAAACATTTACCACTGTCATCTTGCCGGAGATGTACCATGAAAATAAAATACCAAAATACCGATCAAAAAACTACAACATCGCCGCCACCACATAAACGAAAACACCAACATCAACAGAACAAATCGTTGCCATCAACACCATCGTCGTCATCAAAATAATAGGGAACCTCCAAGCCTCATCATCAAAACTCCAACAACAAGGTATTAGAAACACCAAGATCCGAACAAAACACATCGATCCAAACACTAAACCCATCAGAAGCCAAACTGAAAACACTGCCATTGAGCAACATCAACAATAGAAAGATCATCAAACCGTCAAAACAAGATTTATATCAATATCGTTAAACCCAGCTTCAAATCCACACCGGTCACCGGAACATCCTCAAATCGAGCTCCACATCAACATCCGAACATCATCATACCCAGATCCACATCAACATCCACAAATCTAGCTTGTCAAATCAAGCTCCACATCAGCACCAGAACATCGTCAAATCTAGACCCACATCAACATCGACCAACCCAGCTCCACATCCTCAAATCCAGCTCCACATCTAACTAGAATACCGTCAACCACTAAATCCACCGAATCTGAAAAAAAATGAAAAGTGAAGGCCAAAAAATCCGAGAAATAAAAAAAATGGGAGGAAAATAAGTTAAAATGGGTCTGTCACCGACGCCGGTAACGGCAGCCGGTAACGGCAGCCGGCGGCAGAGAACGGTAGTTAGGGAAGTTTTCTAAAAAGAAGTTAGAAGAGATTCAAAAGGAGAGAGAACAACTATTATGTGATCCACTAATGAAGGTTTTGGAGTAGGAATTTTTTGTGTTGATTAGTGAAGGTCTTTTTTTACGGTTTTCATATGGTGATTAGTGAAGGTTTTGAGTAAAGATTTTTTTTTTTTTGGGTTTTTTTTTTAAATGGTAACTAATGAAGGCTTTGAGTAAGGGTCTTTGTTTGTGGTTTTGGGTATTTTTGAATGGTGACTAATGAAAGCTTTGAGTAATGGTTTTTGTTTGTGGTTTTGAGTTTTTTGAATGGTGAATAATGAAGGCTTTGAGTAAGGATCTTTTTTTGTGGTATTGAACTTTTTGAATGGTGACTAATGAAGGCTTTGAGTAAGAATTTTTTTTGTGATTTTGGATTTTTTGAATGGTGACTAATGAAGGCTTTGAGTAAGAAGTTTGGGAGTAATTAATGAAAATGTGAGAAAGATTTATCAAGGTGCAATGAGCATATGTTCTTTTTTTGTGTCCTGGTCTTCAAAAAATAAACCCTTATTTATAAGCTCCCAAAAGTGACCATTCACTTAATGCAAAATGAAATTTCAAATGATGGGAAATTTACATCGCAAGAGTTTGTCCCTCATTATTTCTAAAGATAAACACCCTTCAATTTTGTCCCTCGTTATTTCTAAATTCCAAATGGTGAGATATTTTCACCAAAATTTAATTTCCCTTATTTCTAAAAGTGGGCATTCAACCAATGGAAGACTAAATGCTAAATGGTGAGAGATTATTATCATAAATTATTTTTCTCTCTTATCTTCAAAGTGGTTATTTAATTAATGGTTAACTAAATGCCAAATGGTGAAAGATTCCCACCAAAAATTTGTCTCCCACTATCTCTAAAGGTAATTATGTAAAGGTAAATGTTAAATGATGAATTGTTTTATTAAAAATTTATCCCTACATTACTCCCACAAGTAATAAATCCAAGACTTCCGAAATATGCCCAACTCCAATGGATTGATCCATACTATTCAAATTGGGCTTACGCCTCCCCATTTGATTGGGCTCATCTTTAAAGATAATCAAATTTAGTTTGGACTTTTACCTATGAATCCAATTACATATAAGTATTTGACCTATGAACGATATACATGAACCCAGACGAAATTCGATTACCACAATTATAACCAGTTATATATCATAATAACTAGTTATAATCACTAATTATAACCGATTTAAAATATAACTGCTTATAATCATTATTTATAATCACTATTTCAATCAATTATTTTTAATTAAATATAACTTGTTATAATCACTAATTATAAATAGCTATTATATAACTAGTTAAAGGGGTTGAATTAAAGCATTGGAAAATCGATTTGGGTATTGATTTAATTGAGTTCGTAACACTTATATTAATTTGCAATTCCTTTTTTCGGCCGATCATCAGAAGTTACACCCGCACCAGAGGTAGAAGAAAGACACTGTAGCGACCAGAACAATCGCCTCGTGAACAGAGGCGATCTTGAAGAGAGCATCATCGACGATCTTGATTCGTTTCCACTTAAAAGTAGACGACAAGAATTGCCACCTCCATCTGAGCAATCTAACCAAACAAAAAACCGCACAAAAAATAAAAGATACCATTAATTATAAGAAAGAAAAATTATATCGTGTGACAAGGCGGAAATCGTTAAGGTGTTTGAGGGAAAGGAAAGAAGAGTAGATTAGTAGATCCCTTCACCGCATCTCTTGATCTCCAGTAGATTAATCAAAGAAAATCTCGATCTTGGATCCGTCATCGAGGTAGTACCGCACCATAAACCACCAACGTTGAGAGAAATAACGATGACGTCGAGGTAATGTGGGGGTTGTGACCGTCAAAATTGCGAGGAGAATGAAACTCGCAGGCCTCGTTCATCTTGTCGTTATGGCCTCGTATCCGGTGGAGAAGAATCTGGCGCCGAAGAGCTGCCGATCGATGATAAAGATATGATGGTGCCGATCTCCATCGATTTGGACGCGGAGGATTGATAGTTGAGGTGGTGATTTGGAGTTGCGACAGCGGTGAATAATTGGAGAAGAAAACGTCTGGGGATCGACGGGTTGGGTTTAATGGAAACCCTTGAAAGAAAAATATAAAAAATAAAATACTTTGAAATCCTGTAATGCAGGTGAGGCAATCGTCTATAGTGCATATAGCCAGAATCATTGGCTGAGATTGCCCATAAAGATCTAACGAATCAAGAGGCTTTCAAGTGGCATTCAAGTGGAGAAAGAGGAAATGAATTAATTATTTTTTGGGTGGAAATTTAGCAAACGAAAGAATTGAGTATTCCTCATGATAAGAGGTATGTTGTGTTTGCTACAAGCCAACAATCTTCTCATCACCTCCTTTCGACCAGCATGATTATATTATCATGGAACTACCGAGGTCTGTGTCAACCTCAGCTGCTCAAGTCCTAAAGGATATAGTCAATGAAAATCGACTAGATTTGGTGTTTCTGATTGAACCCTAGGTGAGAACTCACGCATGGAGGAGATAAGAATCGAGCTAGGGTTTGCTGGCTGCTTCACTATTGCAAGCTAATGAACATAATAGAGGCCTATGCCTCCTATGGTGACACCCGAATGTCTTCCAATTGACACGATACTCGAACAATTTTATATGTGGCACTATATGAACACCCAATGATGACCTGGTTACCGTTTAGGTTTTTACAACATCCCGGATCGAGAGAGAACTACCAAAACCATGGGATCTCTTACGGGGAGTTGAAACGGATACATAAATCCCATGGATATGCGTGGGAGATTTTGATAACATGTTGAATGTTAGCTTAGGAGGTTCCAAGTAGCAATGCTTCGAGTTTTGATAGGTGATGAGATCTAGGATCAAGACGGAATCGTGGGCACCACTTTCCGAAAAGAGTATTTCCACCCTTACAAGCCTTCGGTATCAGGAAATTCCTGCTCGGATAAGACCGTCTCTACTCAAGTTCTTAGGCTTAAGATACTCGAGTCACTTAAGAATCATAGGCTAGGATAGATGTCTGTTTTCTGTGTGTATTCTGCCACACTACTGCCTCCTTTATATAGGCAGAGGGGTCCAGGGACGAAAAGTTGTGAATACCTTGCACCAAGAGGTGCCATTATCCCCAAGGATAGACTTGTAGGCAACCGCCATGAAGTCCCATGGGTTTTGGAGGGAAAACAACTCAGAAAGAGTTTCAATCAAACGAAAGGGTGTGTGCCCATTCGTCATAGGAGAGAGAGTTATCACTCAAACTACCTAGCTCCCACCATCACTCTAGCTCAGCTTAGTACTTCAGCTAGTGACACTATCATCCAGCTCAAGGTTGAGCTTGACGAGTTTTAGTGTTAGTCCCTAGCTTCATCTAGCTCATAGAGGAGCAGATGCTAGCTAGTTTCAACTAGCTCCGAGCTAGAGTGAGGTTTCCCGTGAACTCACGTATCCGTCTTAACTTTGGTATCACACCAGGTCAAGCCCATGGTGCATATTTCCAACATTCCTCCCCCATTTTAGTGAAGTCTGTGATTTCGCTAAAATTACAACAAATATCCAACCAAAAACTCTTGCATCAATGAAAATGTCACGCATATCGAATTTCCATCTAGTATATTACACATTCCAAAATACTCGAATATAGGGGTATTGCTATGGATTGAACCCGTCTACTCATTTGAGTATCTGAAGATAATACACACAAGAGTTTATCCTATCTATTCTAAGATATCCTGACACTATTGACCGCCATGTGTCCCAATCCTCTCACGAGCGCACACGAAACCAAGTCCAAGTTTCTTGAAGCGGCTACACTTCATGCTCGTGTAGGTTAATTCCTTACTCGTGTACCTGCGTATACACTTTTTCAAGGAATCAATTAAGAAGTTAAACTTCAACCTCTATCACTCGCAGGTTCCGGAGCAATACCTTCGGGATGGTGCAAACCTTGTGCTCTAATTTCCATTCGTAGGCTTTTCGCATTGAATTCTGCCTCTAACATTGTATTAGAGGGGAATTGGGTGTCCTACGTTTGGAGAACTATACAGACTTAAGTCCCACCCCTCCTACCAATTTGGCAACCAAATCTCTTGCTAATCCGTTTGTCAAGTGATCAGCCAGATTTTGTTCAGACCAAACATATTGCACTGTGATTGTCCTGTGATTGATCAGTTCACGAACAACACTATGCCTCACCCCTAAATGACGAGACTTGCCATTATAGACCTGACTATATGCGTTAGCCAAAGTAGCATTGTTATCACATAAGATAGAAATCAGTGAGATAGGTTTCGGCCATAATGGAATCTCATAGACCAGGTCCCTTATCCATTCTGCCTCCTTGCCAGCAGCCGCTAATGATATGAATTCAGATTCCATAGTTGACGTTGTGATACAAGTTTGCTTCTTGGAAGCTCACAAAATTTCTCCTCTTCGAAGTAAGAATACCCATCCAGCAGTGGAGGTGTGATCCTCCATATTGGATATCCAACTTACATCCGAGTACCCTTCAATAACTGACGGGCACCCCTTATACGTTAAACCGTAATCCATGGTTCCTTTAAGGTAACCAAGTACTCATCTGATTGCATGCCAATGATGAGTACTCGGATTACTTGTATATATGCTCAACTTGCCAACCGCATAAGCGATATCAGGCCTTGTTGTTGTCATGGCATACATCAAGCAGCGAAGCACTTGTGAGTACTCAAGTTGAGATACTGCCATCCCTGTGTTGGGCATCAACTTCACACTAGGGTCAAATGGAGTTCTCAAGACATCCTGTACTACTAAACTTAGTAAGCACCTTCTCAATGTAGTGACATTGACTCAATGAAATTTCCTTCCCATTTTGTTTGATCCTAATCCCAAGGATCACATCTGCCTCCCCCATGTCCTTCATGGAAAACTTTGATGATAAGAATTCTTTGGTACTATCAACTCATTCTTGATCAGTTCCAAAGATGAGCATGTCATCCATATACAAATAGATGATGAATCCTTTACCGAGTTCATCAAATTTTGTATACACACACTTGTCTGAACGAAAACCATGTGACAAGACAACATCATCAAACTTCTGGTGCCATTGTTTAAGTGCTTGCTTTAGTCCATACAAGGATTTGATTAGTTTGGACACCTTATGCTCATTTTCAGGCATAACAAAACCTTCTGGTTGTTCCATGTCTACCTCCTCATTGAGATCTCCATTCAAGAATGTTGTCTTGACATCTATTTGATGGATCACTAGATCATAGATTGATGCTAGTGCTATTAATAATCAAATAGTCGAGATCTGAGCCACCGGTGCATAGGTATCAAAGTAATCAATTCCATGTCATTATTTAAAGCCCTGAATCACCAATCAAGCTTTAAACTTATCGATAGAATCATCGACTTTCATCTTCTTTTTGAAGATCCACTTACTTCCTAATGGTTTACATCCCACGGGGAGATCCGTTAATAGACAAGTGTTATTTCCCAAGATGGAATCCTTTTCCTCACCTACTGCCTCCTTCCATTGAGCGGCGTCTTGCGATCGCATAGCCTCTTCATACGTACTTGGGTCATCATCAACATTGTAGCAGTACAAGTATTGCGATCCTAGTTCCATCCTGGATCCTATATCAGATATACGTTGAAGTTGGTATTCAACAAACTCTTCAAGGCTAGTCTCTGGCTCCAACGAGGCAGAGCCTGCTCGTCCATAGGGACAGGCACAATATCATTTGATGATGGCATCAAATCCTTGGGTCTTTGGATCAATGAAAAATGATTTTCATCAAAGATGGCATCCCTAGACTCAATTGCTGAATGCACAACGTGTGCATCATTAGATTCTATGACATAGAACCTATATGCCTTTGAACTCTTAGCATATGCCACAAAGATGCAATCAATGCCTCTTTCTCCTAAAGTTTTCTGTTTAGGATCAGTAAGCTTTACCACAGCCCTACAACCCCAAACTCGAAGGTAACTCAAGTTTGGTTTCCGCTTATACCACAATTCGTATGGGGTAGTTATGTTCCTCTTGTTAGGAACCCGGTTTAGTATATAACAAGCTGTAAGCATGGCTTCACCCCAAAACCCATTACTCAAACCTGAGTATGACAACATCGAATTTACCATCTCCTTCAAAGTTCGATTCTTCCTCTTAGCCACACCATTATGCTGTGGTGTGTATGGAGCAGTGGTTTCATGGATGATCCCCACACTTTGAAAGTATGTTGGATCATAGAACTCCCCTCCTCGATCAGTACGAGATACTTTGATCAAGATACCTTGTTGCAGTTCAACTTCGGTCTTGAACACACAAAATTTCTCAAGGGCTTCATCCTTTGAATTCAACAAGTATATCAATACCGAGATTGGTCATCAATGAATTTGATGACATACCTCTTACCTTTGATGGTCGGAGTGCTATGCAAGTCACACAAATCACTATGTATCAACTCAAGCATCACTGATTTATGTTGGATACTAGTGAAAGGTTGACGAGTAATCTTAGTGAGCATACACGTTTTACATCGTTCAGTATTAACATCAAAAGAGGGCAGAATCCCTTCTTTTAACATTTCAGTTAGACGTTTATAGTTAACGTGTCCTAACCGAGCATGCCATTAGGAAAAGTCAGAGGTACCAACCAAGAAAGCATTATCATTAATAATAGTATTATTAATATTCAACATAAACATGCCATTGTTATAGTGGCCGAAGCCTACAAACACACCACTCTTAGATAATACATATCTATCAGATTCGTACACTTATTTGTAGCCATATCTATTAAGCATACTATCCGACACTAAGTTCTTCATAATCTTAGGGACGTGAAGTACATCTCTAAGCTCTAGGCATTTTCCAGAACTAAGTTCCAACACCACCAATCCACGTCCAACAATAGGGGTCGTTGACTCGTTGCCCATGTGAAGTACAACATCATCATCTGATGCCTCGTATGTTTTGAACCAGTGACGATCCTTGCATACATGTCTATTGGCACCCGAGTCAATCCACCATGCCACTTCATCATCCTGGACATAGAAGTCTAAAGGAACACCATATGCAATCAAACAATCATTAGACAGGGATTTTACAAATCATTGTTGGTTAGATCTCTTTCCGGTGGTGACTCTACATAACCTACAAGCACCAATATCAAACCACTCTCCCATACTGTGAATCTCGGAACATGAGCTCAGTTTAGACTAAAAAATAAGTGGTTCCAGGAACCTTGATTAAGACCTCTGATGGATGAATGCTGGACAAAGACAACAAAGCTGGATCTCTTCTACCATCTTGAATACTGTGCTGAAATGGGGACGTGAACTAGGTAGAAAATTCAAAGTGGATATCAAAAGGACGAAGCAGGAATTACATAGACTTCGGGAACAAGCTTGACACACGTGAGCCAGAATTCCGACAATGCATAGAGGAGTTATTAGCTCTTCTTGAACAAGAATCAACTCACTAGATAGAACGAGCCAAACACTTTTGGATGACCGATGGGGATCTTAATACAAGATATTTTCATGGGGTAACAAATGGAAGTAAGATACGCAACATAATCAAACAACAAAGCAGCAGAGGGGGGAAGTGACCGTGCAAATAGATATCTCGAAAGCGTTTGCAAGGTCGACTGGAAATACATAGAAGAGATTATGTAACGAATGGGGTTTGCACTGCAATGGGTGGGTTGGATGATGCTATGTGTGAAATCGGTTAGATACAACATTCTGATCAATGGAAAACTGATGTGTTGTATGTTCAACACACCTTTTTAGTTGCAAACTGTGCTTTCTGTGTGTTGAAATGTGTTTAAACTCTAGATTTCTAGCACTTGTTAGCTCCCCTGGCCCTTGGGGCCGTATTACGTAGTTCGGTGTGTTTTTAATACATTTTCAGGCAATGTACGGCGTTTGGGGATGAGCTGGCACAAAAACGGACGGATTTGGAGTAACTGGAGAGGAACATGACATGTTCCAACTTGAACACTGCGTGTTCCAGTTATGAAATCGGGCGAAAAACTTACAAGGGAGGAACACGGCCAGGAACATGGCGTGTTCCAGGGCTTGTTCCATCCCATACGGATTTTCAAATCCTTTTCCATCTCTAATTTGGACCAGGAGTCTATATAAAGCCCTAGCAGCCCTTTGGACAAATTGCCATTCATTCTACACATATTTTCGAGCTCTTAGAGAGAGAGAGACAGTTCCAGAGACCGATTGAAGCGATAGATTATCATCGATTGTCAAAGGAGCGAAGATCGGCGACAGGATTGAGAATTCTCGATGGATCATGTTGTCTTTCCGGGTTGTTCTCATTTCTTTTTCCCTCCTTACTTCCCGAACCATGAGTAGCTAAACTTTTTATGTTGTTCGGACGAGATGAAGCTTTAGCTAAGCTTTTGTATGGATGATTTGATTTGTTATCGAGGTTTATTCAGACTTGTGATGTGTTCTTCCTAAAACCTAATTTCTGATTAAATTCTGTCTGGCCGTCTTGATTGAATCATCGGTATTGGTTTGTGGGTCCAAGAGGAATATAGATTGATAGGCCACTTAGGAAGAACCCTATATTATTCATTAGCTTGAGAGAGGAGAGAATCGTTAAGGCTTTTTGCACGTTTATCGTTGTGGCATTTCATCAAACAAAATTAATGCGTTTTGTTTAGGTGTAGATTAGCTCGAGAGAGGAGTCTACAGTTAGATGAAATAGATCCTTAGAGGCGTGAGAGTGATCTAAGACTACATTAGGAAATTGCCAAGCCGTTATAACCTGAATAACCGAGATAACTTGTCATTCATCCATGCATTGCTAGCTTTAGTGGATTCGAATCCGAACAACCTTCGTTCCTATTTGAAACTCAATCTCTCGAATTCGTTTAACTTTAAATTGTATACTTAGTTGGTAATTAGTTACTTGAAACTTTCTAAAAACAATTTCAACTTGTTACTTGGTCTAGTTAATACATCAACTTGAGTAATAGAAATAGGAAGGCCCTAGGGAGATTTACTATCCCACTAGAGCAATCTAGTGGGTATTTGAAAGCGGGGTAAAATCCGCCCATCAAATTGGCGCCGTTGTCGGGGATTATTTCTATTTCTAGGAAATTTTGATTAGTAGCTATTCCCTCATCCATAATATCATTACTCCTTCTCCCACATTTCCATATTACGCGGTTTTGTTGTTTCCTGTTGTGCAGGCAAAATTGTGGACTTAATATCTCTCCTGAAGAGTAAACGTCTAGCTAAAAAGGGGAAACCTTCATATACTCACCTCATTCCCACGGCTGGCAAGAAGCTACTAATCAAAATTGCTCTCGATCATCCTCCATCAGTTGTACACACAGAGAATGAAGAAGAGGACGGAAAGATGGATGCATTCAACAAGAATGAAGATGGGAACAACGACAACAACAATGACCATAATCACAATGATAACCACAATCACATTCCCAACAACAACCGTAATCACAAGGATGGAGGCCACAACACCCACCACAATGCCCACCTTCTGCTCATTCCTCATGAGAGGCCATTAAGAGATTATGGCTGACCTACTCTCGGGGGAGCTGCTTCGAGTATTCTGTCTCCGATCAGGGGAGATCAGGCCTACCAAACTCCAGTACCCCTGATAAATCTCATTCAATCAAGGGCATTCGCGGGAGGACCAGACGAAGATCCCAATGCTCATCTCAGGGATTTTGTGCGTCTAGCTGAGACGAATAAGGCAAGAGGAGTACACATTGATGATCTCCGACTCAGTCTATTCCCATTCTCCCTCAAAGGGGAAGCACAAGAGTGGTTGTATAAGCATCCAGCAGGGTACTTCACTACTTGGGATGGATTAGCTACAGAATTCTTGGAGGAATGCTTCTCTCCATCCAGAACTGAGGCATTGAATGTTTGGATTGCTCAATTCAAGAGTCCTTCTAACAAGACGTTCTATGATGCTTGGCATAGATTCCAGAGTCTCCTTCGCTCATGTCCTCACCACGACTTGGATGTGCACACTAGATTTCTGACCTTCATCAGGGGCTTGGATTACCATAAACAGAAGGATCTCAGCATGTCCATTCCAGGAAATCTTACAGATCTGACACCGACACAAGCCCTTGAAGCATGCAGAGCCTATGCTCAAAAGATGAGGACCCTTATCCTTACCAACCCAATAGACATTGAGCTGAATGTGCCCAGAACCCAAGTTCAACAAGTGAGGTCTACAGTAGTGGCAAGAGAAGAATCCTCATCCACTATAGAGTTTCAGCAAGCTCAACTGCTTGACCAGATGCAATTGCTCACTAAGAAGATGGATAGTATAGAGTTAGCTTAGAAAAGCAACCTCAATTCCCAAAAGCCTTCTAATACACCTACCGCTTGTGTATATGCTTGTAAAGGATGTGGAGGAACTGATCATGATGTGTCCAACTGTATGGCAGAGCTTGAGCACAGAATGGAATAGGAGCATGTAGACTATGTGGGCGGTCAGCACCAGAATACCTATCAGCAACCTATCAGCAAACTCAGAACTATAATAAGGGCCAGAGTAGCTACCAACCATCAGGGCAGAATTTCAACAAGACCCAAAATAATCATCAAGCTAGAGGTCAGTCGGGACAAAGCAACTACAGAGCTACTTGTAATCATCAGCACCATAACTAGAGCACCTACAGAAATCAGGGCAATTAGCAGCAGAACCGTCAAAGACAACCGAGTTACTCAGACAACACCAAGCAGGGATATGTCAATGAGAGCTATGGGGAGAAGGATCAGATCACCTATTCATCTAATCAGGCTCCCCCTGGATTTCCCCCTCAACAGCAGCAGACAACACTGGACGCTATTCTGCCGCGGTTCATGGCTAATGATGAAGCTCAACTACAGTCAATCTGAAATTTGGAGGCCATGGTAGCGGAGCTAACCAACAACCGTACCACTGCAAAACCAAATGGGATGCCTAGCTCAACAGTTCCAAATCCAAGACAACACGAAGATGTGGGAGCAATTGAAACTAGAAGTGGAAAGCAGCTGTAAGATCCTCCAATGAAGATAGTCACACCATCAGTGCAACCTCCACCACTTTTAGATGAAGATGATACTCCCGCAGAAGAGCCTCAAAATACCACCACAACGGTTACACCATAAGGGACACCTCCTCTTTGCGTCCCTACTCCCCCACTAGTGGAGAATCCCTACAAGCCCAGAGTTCCATATCCTGCTTGCCTAAATAAGGAGATGTATGACAAGCAGTTTGGTGCATTCATAAAGGTACTGAATATTGTGCATGTCAATATGCCTTTTGTGAAGGTGGTAAAAGAGATGCCTCATTATGCCAAGTTTATGAAAGACTTGGTGACAAATAAGAGGAAGCTTCCGAAATTGCTAGCTCTAGATGAGGAGGAAACCACAGAGCTGAACGAAGAAGTGGACATGGTGGCAAGCTATTCAGAGATTGACTTTGGGACCTTACCACGCAAACGACGAGATACAGGCCCGTTCACTCTACCTTGTAAGATTGGTAATACACAAGTTAGTAATGGTTTGGCGGATACATGGGCTAGTATTAATGTGATGTCCTATAGCTTAGCTAATTCCATAGGACTGATAGACTTTAAGCCTACACACATGAATATTAAACTGGCTGATAAATCAGCGACTGTGAACTAGAGGGACCTTAGAGGAAGTGCTGTTAACTGTGGGAAAATATACCTTCTTAACTGACTTTGTGGTGATAGATGCTCACTCTAATATGTCTTTAATCTTAGGTAGACCATTCCTTAATACTGCTAAAGCAATAATTGATATAAGTAATGGTATTATCACTCTTAGGGTCGGATTAGACAGTGCAACTTTTCGATTGAGTTCTGCTGGAACCAGACAAATGGCTTTTGATGATTTATGTTCTTTTGATGAAACTGTGACCTCTCTCTTAACTGCTGTTTTTACTAACCTAGTGGGAAATGACCCGCTAGAGAAGAGTATAGTGTCTGGTATGCAGGATAGTAGTGCAGGTACAAGGATGAACAAAGAAGTAGCTCCCATGACTATCTGTCGAGTGGATGGAGAACCAGCATACGATCGACCTATTTTGGTAGCACCAGCCGCACAGTTCAAAACTTCCTATGAAGAACCTCTAGATTTGGAATTGAAAGAACTTCCCCCCACTTTGGAGTATGCATTCTTGGAGGACGGGTCAAAACTTCCAGTCATCATCAACTCGACCCTGTCTCCACCAAAAAAGGCTAGCCTTGTAGCTCTTTTGAGGAAACATAAACAAGCAATTGTGTGGAAGGTGACAGATATTAAGGGAATCAGCCCTACTTACTGTAAGCATCAAATATATCTTGAGGAGGATGAGAAGCCAGTCTGCCAACCCCAGAGATGCCTTAACCCACCCTTAATGGAGGTAGTGCGCAAGGAGACTTTGAAACTGTTAGATGTAGGGATTATCTATCCCATTTCAGACAGCAAGTGGGTGAGTCATGTGCACTGTGTGCCCAAGAAAGGTGGGATGACTGGAATGCCCAATGCAACTGGCGAATTAATTGCTACACGAACTGTTAGCAGTTGGCGAGTGTGTATGGATTACAGAAGATTGAATGACGCTACGAGGAAGGATCATTTCCCTCTCCCTTTTATCGATCAGATGCTGGAGCGCTTGGCAGGTCACGCGTATTATTGCTTTCTGGATGGGATGTCAGGCTATTACCAGATTCCTATAGCCTCAGAAGACATCGTTCACGTGTCCCTTTAGAACATTCGCTTACTGCATGATCCCTTTCAGCCTCTGCAATGCCCCCGCAACATTTCAGAGATGCATGATGGCTATCTTTGAAGAATTAATCGGCAAGATTATGAAGGTATTCATGGATGACTTTTCTGTTTATGGGGATTCTTTTGAGCAGGGTTTGCTAAATTTGGAGAAAGTCCTCAAAACATGTGAAGCCACAAATCTAGCTCTTAGCTGGGAGAAGAGCTACTTCATGGTGAGGGAGGGAATTGTGCTCGGTCACAAGATTTTGAAGAAGGGAGTTGCAGTTGATCCAACAAAGATTGATACAATATCTACACTTCCACCCACTACATCAGTGAGTCAGTACGGGGTTTTTTGGGACATGCAGGTTTCTACAGACGTTTTATTAAAGACTTCTCGAAGATTACACTCACTATGACTCGCCTGCTTGAGACAGATGTTCCCTTCCACTTTAATCAATCATGTCACCAAGAATTTATGGCTCTCAAATCCAAACTTACCACCGCTCCGATACTCATTACACCATAGTGGGATCTTCCGTTTGAGCTTATGTGTGATGCGAGTGACTTTGCGATTGGAGCAGTCTTGGGGCAAAGAGTTGAGAAACATTTAAGACCAATTTACTACGCCAGCAAAACTCTCAACGAAGCTCAGAGAAATTACACCACAACAGAGAAAGAATTTTTAGTTGTGGTGTACGCTTTCGACAAATTAAGATCATATCTTCTGTTGTCTCATGTTATTGTCTTCACAGATCATGCAGCTATCAGTTATCTCATGAGCAAATTAGATGCTAAACCGAGACTAATCAGATGGGTACTCCTACCTCAGGAATTTGACATTGAAGTCCGAGACAAAAAAGGTTCGCAGAATGTTGCTGTTGATCATCTTTCTCGTCTGGAACAGTCTGTGGACGCATATAAGGCATCCCCTGACATTCGAGAGGCCTTCCTAGAATAACACCTCTACACCATCATGATCTCTGAAGCTGAAGGGCTATAGTTTGCCGATTTTGCCAACTACCATGCTAGTGGGTAAATTCGAAACGACCTCACTCGACATGAGAGAAGGAAGTTCATGTACGACATTAAGAAGTACTATTGGGAAGATCTGCATCTTTTTGCATCGGCTCCGACAATATTATTCGCCGATGTGTAACGCTCAGTGAGGCTCGCGATATCATGACTCACTGTCATTCCGGATTTGACTGGTGGACATCATGGATCCGAACGAACAGCCCAGAAAATTCTCACTGTCGGATTCTTTTAGCCCCACCATCTTTCCAGACTGCAAGGATTTCGTCAACAAATGCGATCAATGCCAGAGATCATGTAAACTCTCTCAACGAGATGAAATGCCTCAAACTATGACTGTTCTTATTGGGAGTTTCGACATATGGGGGATTGATTTCATGGGACCTTTTCCTGCCTCTCAGAAGAATAAATATATCCTAGTGGTTGTGGATTATGTGTCTAAATGGGAAGAGGCTCAGGCTCTTCCCACCAACGATGCTAGGGTGGTTGGAAAGTTCTTGAATAAGCTGTTTTCTAGATTTGGTACACCTAGGACTATCATCAGTGATAAGGGAACTCATTTTCGTGGACAATTTGATAAGGTGTGTGCTAAGTATGGGACTACCCACCGTGTTGGAACGGCTTACCATCCTCACACAAATGGACAAGTCGAGGTGACGAATCGGGAGTTGAAGCAGATATTGGAGAAATCCATCTCACGCCTGGTTGGTCTGTTCGACTTGATGATGCCTTGTGGGCATATAGGATGACCTACAAAACTCCTATCGGCACCTCCCCTTACATGCTTGTGTATGGGAAAGCCTGACATCTGCCTGTCAAGTTAGAACACCGTGCTTGTTGGGCCTTACAAGCACCTAACTTGGATTCTAGTGTTGCAAGCGAGGAAAGAAAATTGCATATACATCAATTACAGGAGTGGCGCGAACACGCATATGAGAGCTCTAAACTGTATAAGGAACGAACCAAGCGGATCCACGATTCAAAACTGAAAGGTGTCAAGGAGTTCAAGGTTGACGATCAGGTGCTTCTATATAACTCCCGCCTTCATCTCTTTCCTGGGAAGCTGCGATCCCGCTGGTCTGGACCGTTCACAGTCACTAAGTTTTTCCTCATGGAGCTGTGGAAATCACTAGCCCCGATGACGATCCCTTCAAGGTGAACGGTCATCGTCTGAAGATGTATGCCACTGGAGCTTTCCTCGAAGTCGTCTGAAGGTATCTTCTAGCTCGAAGACATAAAACACAGAGCACTTCTTGGGAGGCAACCCAAGTTTCGAGTATTTTCTTTTCTTCACATTTTTCAATTCTGTGAGTCTAGGGTCGAATCCTTGAGTCTAGATATCAAACAATGTTCTGGGACGTTCGAGCGTGGCTGTTGTTCGGTAATATGATTGCAGGAATGGATGAAGAGAGGGAAAAAATCAAAGTTTTGGAAGAATCAGGTGGGACACGCCGTGTTCCGTGGTGATTTCGAGATACAAAAGTTCCAGGGGTAGACACGGCAAGGAACACACCGTGTTCTTTTGGGACACGTCGTGTTCCACGAAGAATTTCGGATGCCAAAGTTCCAAGGGCTGGACACGGGCAGGAACATGACGTGTTCCGGCTATGTTCCAAGGAACATGCCATGTTCCAGTCACAGGATTTTGGACTCAGCTTCCGGAGACTGGACACGGGCGTGTTCCAGTTGCAAGTTTTTTCTTCTTCTCCCTCTCTCTTCAATTTTTTTCCCCTCTCTTCTTCTCTTCCTTTCCCAACCGTCGACTTCACACTTCCAACCCCCACAATACCTCCATCTCCCTCCTTCTAACCTCCTCCATCATCCATCTTCACCCCTTATCTTCCCCCTCTCCACTCTCTCCTTCTTCTTTTCCACCCTCCATTAGAAGAAGAAGCTTTCACCACCATTGAAGCTCCTCACTCGATTTCATCCTTTCCATATCAATTCCGGTCATATTAAGGTCGATTATACGGTACACTCTTCTACTCTTCCTTTCATGCCTATATGAATCATCTTTTGCCCGATTTGAGTTCTATTTTCAGTTTCGATGAAATTGGGGATTATACTCAAGAACCATAAAAATTTGAATTTGTGTTTTTCTGAAATTGAACTTGGATATATGCAATTGATGCCTTAGTGTGGTTGTGTACTGAATTTGATGATGTTTTGCCTTTGATTGTGCCGTCAATTGTTCGAATTCTCTCTGTACTTAGGCTAAACATGAACCCTAATTTTTAAATTTGTGGTTTTGTTCAATTGACCTTATCTTGCTGCAATTGATGTTATAGTAAGGTCGTAGGACAAATTTAAACCACATTGCACGTCCATTGCCATACCACATTACATCTCATGACTCTTATTTGCAAATTTTGTGCTTCTGTGACTATATTTTGATCCTTGTCATAGATGATGCTCTCTAAGTGTGGGGTTGTCCGGTGTGCCTTTTGAAACTTGTGGGGCACTTATGACCTTGTGATGACGGTTAGATTGCACTTGTATTGAGAATGTATCCTGTTGCAGTTAGATTGCGGGAGATTATCTTCCTTCTTATTTCCCTCTTGTAGGATGGATTCTCTTGGTAGGCGAGGACGGGGCATGCTTTAGTCCACTTCTTTTCAGGTGCAGGGTATGCTGAATGCAGTTAAGGCAACGGTGCTTCAACTTCGTCGATACGGCAGATCAGCAGGTGTGGAAGGAGATTTCCCAGAAAGCTATTACCGCTTCTGAATGGGTTGATTGGGCTGAGCTGAATACGGCTGGCATTGGGGAGCTATTCTCCTCTGCCATTGATGCTGCCGGCCTTTGGCCTTTATTTGATGTTAAAGAAGACGCTCAGGAGTGGGAGACCAAAGAGGTTATCACCTCCATCCGGGTCAAGGTGAAGACTGATCCAAGAGAAACTGATGATGTCCAGCTACATCGGAGGAGTCCGCCACTCCTGGTCGTTCAATGAGTTCAAGGTGTACCTCGGATTTTACACGATGGAGGAACTCACATCCGGTCCACCATTGACCGTCTTTGCTAGAGCCACTTGCATAGCTCATGAGGAGCTATGGAGTGAATTGCTCCTTCTGAACCTTTGAAGCGTCTAAAGGGCGGAAGACACAACTACTACAAGTCCAGCGTTTCCAAGGCCGCGACAATTGAAGTGCCCCTTCTCCGACTCCTACACCACTTCCTTCGTGCCACCATCACTCACCGCGGGGACTCCGGTGGTGTCTGCACCTCCCGCTACCTCTTCCTTCTATACAGCATCCACAACAGGGAGCGAGTCCATCTGGCGCCCTTGGTCACCAAGCTATTGGTGGCTCAGCGGTCTCCTTCCGCTGAGACATCCAGCAAGCTGTAGAGAGGTTCTTACATCACACACTTGGTGAAGACCATGCGGTGTCAGCCAGCCTTTGGAGCTCTCTCCACCATTCCAAGGGTCTCTCCTTAATGTCTCACCAGCGCTCTCCTTAGGGTGGCCGGGATTCTGGATTTCTTCGTGGATCGCTGCCCCGCCGGCAGAGAGAGGGAACCTATTTTTGGGGAGGGTTCCTCTCAGGGCCGCCAGCCTACCCCTCAAGATGCACATGCGGAAGATTTGAGCAGTCGTATCACCGGTCTCTCGGGGCGGGTCAACTCCTTTCAGGCTTCCATGGCTGAGATGTACGCGTACCAGCAGTACGCTTTTCAGGAGCAGCAGCGCTTCTACGCCTTCACTCACTCGGAGTACCCACCCAGCATTCCATTCCAGTACCCTCCACCGTCTCCCCCGCATGACATGGATGACCAATAAGGACTGCCTGATGTGTCATAGTGTTGTTTCTTATATCCAAAACTATGTGTTGTTTTGTTTTTTTTTGTTTTCTTTGTGTCTCGTGGTTGACATTTTGTTTGTTTGTGTTATATTTCGCTGACTCTGGATTGATGTAACGGATTGGCTCTAGCCTTTCTTCTATTTGCTCTTTCATGTCTCTTTGGTTGTAGGACTCCTTCTCCTCTCGACGACTTTTGATATCTTTTGTCATCATGGTCGTCGTCCAGGCTCCACATGTGCCCCATTAGCATGATCTCCAAGTTAGTACCATGTTTTCTATCCCATTCTCTCTCGATTTTTTGGTCCATTATGGACAATGTCCTTTTTCAGTGTGGGGTGAATTCAGGTGCTTCTTAATTGAGGGGTACATAACTTGTGAGTAAATATTTGTGAATTGTTTTCCTTACTTTTCGAAACTCCCTCTTGAGCTTAGTTTGTGGATGTTAGTGAACGCATGTTAGGGTTTTCATTCTATTTGTGGATGTCATTGATGTGAGGATATCATTTTTGAACCACCTACCATGTTACCAACATTAGTATACTAGAGACTCATATATATGTTAAGAAATGAATTGTTATCTTCCACTGTTTTGTTCCAAGTCGCAGTAGAGTGTATGTGTATCCGCCAACGAATTTGCCTAAGCTGTTGTGAAGGTTAAAAAAGGCGGGAGGAGTCTGAATGAGGTTGCTAAGTACAAAAATGTCGTTGGGGTTTGGTTGCAATCGAAACAAGTAGGGCGACCCTAGTGGTTTTCCGTCTTCCCTACCTTTATGAGGCTTGGGACGTGGGCCGGAGACTGGTTACTTCCAAGTCTGGCTGAAGTTGTGATTAATTCCACCATTCAGAAAAAGCCGCTATCTAAAAAAAAGCAATCAAGAAAGAAAAACAAAGAAGGAAACGAGAAGCAACATTGACATATTCAAGCTATGTTTTCAGTAATCCGTAGAATTTGATAGTCAAGTAAGCAACTCAAAATAACAGGGAGGTGCTAGCATAACTTGAGTGCTATTAAAAATTGAAGCATCTCCTCCCTCAGGACGGAAGAGAAATCCCGGCCAGGACGAGCCATTGGTCTATTACTTATGCTGGCATCTAACAGGTATAAGTGCTGGGGGATATGGATACACTCCGGTGGTTAGGTGTCAAATCATTTATATAATATCTATGAGTCTATCTTATACTAATTCGAGGGATTCGGTGTTTCATGCTTAATTGTGCGGTTTGTTGCTTGACTTGCATCCCTAAACACCATTAGTTGTATGTTCAGCACACCTTTTTGGTTGCAAATTGTGCTTTCTGTGTGTCGAAATGTGTTTAAACTCTAGATTTCTAGCACATGTTAGCTCCACTGGCCCTTGGGGCCGTATTACGTTGTTCGGTGTGTTTTTGATACATTTTTAGGTAATGTATGGCGTTTGGGGATGAGCGAGAGCAAAAACGGACGGATTTGGAGTGACTGGAGAGGTATGAAATCGGGCGAAAAACTTACAGGGGAGAAACACGGTCAGGAACACGGCGTGTTCCAGGGCGTGTTCCATCCCAGACGGATTTTCAAATCCTTTTCCATCTCTGATTTGGACCAGAAGTCTATATAAAGCCCTAGCAGCCCTTTAGGACGAATTATCATTCATTCTACACATTTTTTCGAGCTCTTAGAGAAAGAGAGAGTCCCCGAGACCAATTGAAGCGATAGATTATCATCGATTGGCGAAGGAGAGAAGATCGGCGACAGGATTGAGAATTCTCGAAGGATCATGTTGTCTTTCCGGGTTGTTCTCATTTCTTTTTCCCTCCTTACTTCCCGAACCATGAGTAACTAAACTTTATGTGTTGTTAGGACGAGATGAAGCTTTAGCTAAGCTTTTGTATGGATGATTTGATTTGTTATCGAGGTTTATTCAGACTTATGATGTGTTCTTCCTAAAACCTAATTTCTGATTCAATTCTGTCTGGCCGTCTTGATTGAATCATCGGCATTGGTTAGTGGGTCCGAGAGGAATATAGATCGATAGGTCGCTTAGGAAGAACCCTAGATTATTCGTTAGCTCGAGAGTGGAGCGAATCGTTTAGGCTTTTTGCACGTTTATCGTTGTGGCATTTCATCAAACAAAATTAATGCGCTTTGTTTAGGTGTAAATTAGCTTGAGAGACGAGTCTACAGTTAGACGAAAATAGATCCCTAGAGGCGCGAGAGTGATCTAAGACTACATTAGGAAATTGCCAAGCCGTTATAACCTGAATAATCGAGATAACTTGTCATTCATACATGCATTGCTAGCTTTAGTGGATTCAAATCAGAGCAACCTTCATTCCTATTTGAAACTCAATCTCTCGAATTCATTTAACTTTAAATTGCATACTTAATTGTTAATTAGTTACTTGAAACCTTCTAAAAACAATTTCAACTTGTTGCTTGGTCTAGTGAATACATCAACTTGAGTAATAGAAATAGGAAGGCCCTAGGGAGATTTATGATCCCACTAGAGCAATCTAGTGGGTATTTGAAAGCGGGGTAAAATCCGCCCATCAAAAACTTAGTAACTCTTTCTTCTTGAGTCAGGGTCTCCGATAAGGTTGTCTGTTATCACCTTTTCTCCTCCTTATATACGCAGAAAGACTATCCGCACTTATTCGGAGAGAGGCGTTGGAGGGACGTCTACATGGATCGAGAGTGTGTCGTCGAGCTCCGAGCATCACTCATTTGTTCTTTGCGGATGATAGTTTCTTTTTATAAAAAGAGCTATCACATGTTCACAGAATGAGATGGGTATTCGATACGTATGCTATAACTTCAGGCCAATTAATTAACTTTGAAAAATCAGGTATCTTCTTCAGCAGAAATCTCGATCCAATGCTAAAAGAAGGAATGATGACGGCAATTCTCAATATCTCAGCGGCCCTAGATAATGGCCGATATCTAGGGCTTCCATCACTAATAGGCCGCAAAAAATGATAGGTTTTGGTTACTTGAAGGATAGGTTATGGTCACGGATAAAAAATGGAAATATAAAAAATTCTCCAAGGCAGGAACATAGATTGTACTGAAATTGGTTGCACAAGCCATGCCCACATATTGCATGCAAGTTTTTCTACTTGGCACCACATTCATCAAAGAGATGCATGTCTTGATGAATGGATTCTGGTGGGGCATGAAACAATGTGGTGAAAAGGTTTTACCTTGGATGGGTTAGGAACGTGTATGTATGCCGAAAGATAGAGGAGGTCTAGGTTTTCGTAACCCACATGGTTTCAACGTGGCATATTGAGCAAACAAAGTTGGCGGTTATTCGCCAACTAAGATAATCTAGTTGCACGCATGGTCCAAGCTAAAAAATCCTCAAAACAAGAGTTTAAAAAATCAAAACTCGGCAATAATCTGACATTCACTTGGAAGAGTATCTGGGAGGCCCGAGAAGTGGTATGAGGAGGTATCAAATGGAGGATTGGAGCGGGCAACGATGAGGTTTGGCAAGAACCCTGGTTAAGAGACAAAGGGAACCCATGTGTACATGTACTAGCATCACCGACGAATGCAGATCTACGAGTGGCGGACTTGGTGGATGTCTCTAGTTGGGATATCCAAAAGTTTACAAAATCTTTTGACACCCAGAGATATAGATTTAATCATACAATTATCAGAATTAAAAAAACCAACCAAAAAAAGTTCTTGAGTGAGATGCGAGAGAAAGGAAGAGAGAGAGTTAGTGAGGGGGGGATTCCGTCTCAGGATCTTTAGGAGCAATCGCTTCAAGTCAGGAACATTGTAGTATAAATCTTCTCCAGTCGATGGTTTAAGGACTCTAAATATTCACTCGTTGTCCGCGGGTCGGGTTTACCCCATTTCATCTACTTTGATGGTGAGCAGTTAGAATGGATGTGTAACTTCTTGAAAATAGCCGCCCTTCGCAATTGGAAGCTTCAATCGACAAAAAGCTGTAAAAGTGGGTCAAGGACCATTGGCATCAGCTCGTTTAGTCAGATGCAGGTATCGTATCTAAGGATTTATGAAGTTTGTGCAAATCGAAAACGATTTTTCGTTTGTTTTCTAGGCGAGAACAATGGATGGAATAATTTCAGGAAGCTCATTGAGGGTTTTTCTAGAAAGAAATCTCTACCTGGAAATTCGTCTATGGGTCATGTGGAAAATGAGCAACTTAGAAGACCACCAAACGTTCTCTCTTTTGCATATATAACCAGAGTTTCTTCCTTCTCAGCAACGGGTAGATGCTCGATGGAATTACGAGAGAATAAACAAGCGCCTCTAGACTCGATTTCTTAAGCAAGTGTTTGATCTTTAGGCTCTGCCTCGTGGAAGGTCAGCTTGTTGAACCTTTTTTCTTCGCACGCTTCCATTCATGGGCAACTTGAGCATTTCATATTTCGAATGAATTCTCCTTCCACAGAATTGGTGATGATTTGTGGCTAACGGGGTGCCCCTTGCTTGAGAAGAAACATAGAATAGTTAGTCTTATGATATGAAGATTTGAATCTTTCAGAATTTTTGCTGATGATTGGACTCCAGATGTAGGAAAGTCTAACGTGCTAGCGCAAAATCGATTATGCTAGCTTCAAGTGTTCGTTATTCCGCTTAACTTGAGAAGTAGTGATCTTTTCAAGGCAATCAGAGATTTTTGCGGTGGGTTTGTTGAGTATGACATTTCAAATTGGTTTAGTGATGGAGTGAGGATTAAAGTCTTTGTTGAGCATATGATATCCCTGACGAGGCTTCCATCAGTTACAAGAATTTCTTATTCCCGATAGCCATTCTCTCTGAACCCTCACCGTCGGTGACTCGTGTTTCTCAAGATGGAGATATGGATGGGAAGTGGAACAGTCATGGTATGGAGGAAAGTAAATGTTAGATTTCCAACGAGGATGGCCAGTCTTCCAAGGAAGAAAATCTCCTCCTTCGATATAAAGGTGACAATAAATTATCGGACAAGTTTTATGTAGGTGTGTCAGACTCCATTTCTCTAAGACCCGAGGACCTCTTTATCCATTCCAGAGTTTTTAATGACTTAGTTGACTTGTTTGGGGATGATGCCCAACATAAAGCCCAAATTAATAATCACGTTAGAGCAGCTGGGCCAAAAGATGGGCTTGTAGAGCTCAAAGATATTTTCCTATGTAAAGACTCCCCTGTAATTAGGCCTCAATGGAATAAGTCAGATTGTGATGTCCAAGAAAAAGGTTTTCCAAGTCTAATTGACTCGGAAAAGGAATTTACTAATCAAGGTATTTCCAGGAGGGGCTCTATAAAAGAGCTGGTATGCATAGATATTACTCAAGGACACGATGATAGACAAGTTTGTCAAGGAGTTATTACTGGTATTTCTGGTGGTGTTAATTCGGTGAATGACAGCCTTTGTGAGCCGAATGAGATAAACAATGTCATTGGAGAGGATGTAGTCACAAGCATTCACAATGGTGGTCAAATCAAGTTGAACAACCTATCTACTCTGAGATGAGAAGCATATCATAATGCGGATTTTCAAATTTCTGATGGTTTTAAGATGGTGGTTGATATCTCCTCTTTAGGGGGGTTGATACCGAAATTTGAGAATAACAACGCGGGTAGCTCGGTCAAAGGACAATCTACGGCATCCGAAGGTCATTTAAAAGAAGATGAGGATGAGAGATTAAGTGTCTACGAATCAGATGATCGTGATGAACTAGAAGATACTGACATGCACATAATTCCTCATCAAGAAAGTGAGATTCTGGCCGCTTTAGAGGCAGATATTTTGGGTCTCTTGTTGGTCTAAAAACTGCTGATTCTGAATTCGAGGCACTGGAATTTGTTACAAGAACTGTTAAGGAAATAGTTTCAGAAAGAGCTCTGAAGCCAAAATCGTCTATGTTCTCAAGAGAGATGTATCATCTTGATTGAAAGCCACGACTGAGAAAGACACAAAGAGTAGGGGATGTTCTAACTCCACTTCATGCTGATGAATCCAAAAGTTCTGCCTTGGAACGTCAGGGGTATGAATTGCTCTCGCAAAAGGTTTCAACTGAAAAACTGGATTGCAAAGTGGAATCCTGATATTATTTGCCTCCAAGAAACAAAAATTACCAATGTTTTGTGTTTGAATATGTGGAATGTGAGCAGCTTCTCAGATTGTGATATGTTAACGATCAGCTCAATCGGGACGTCAGGAGGAAATGCTATAATATGGAATACTTCTATATTTGCAAAAGTCAGATGCTTTATAGGTTCCTACTGTGTGGGCGTGATCCTTAGAGATTTCAGTAACTCTCTAACTTGGGGTGTGATTAATGTGTATGTTTCAAATCTTAGGGCCAACAGAGACGCATTTTTGACAGAGGTGTCGTCATTTCTTTCAGATATGGGATCTACTCCAGCTTGCATTATTGGAAATTTCAACATGGAGCGGGGTAACGTAGAGGATAGAGGACGTCAACGTCCAATGACTGAGTTTACATCTTTAAATCACTTCATTTTTTATCTCGAACTATTAAATCTACGTTAATCTCCCTGCCTCTCGAAGATTGATCGAGCAATTGTTAATGCTGCATTTGAATCTCATTTCCGTGACTGTAGACTTCTTGCTCTAAGTAGGATTTTCTTGGACCACAGGGATATCCTTCTTGAATGTGGTGATCGTCCGAGAGTTAACAGACCATGGAGATTTGAGTCGATGTGGATTCGACATGAAGAATTTCGTTCTTTTCCCGATAGATTTTGGAATGAAGTTTCTAGCGGTGACGACAGCTTTTTTGCAATCTCTCAGAAGTTGAAAATGCTAAAAGAAAGACTGAAGCTATGGAATCAGGACATTTTCAAAAGGATCAAGGTACAAATTAATGAAATATCTATAGAAATTCCAGCCTTGGATAGAAAAGAAGAAGATGATGACTTCTTAGAGTAGGATAGAGTTTGTCAATGCTTGCTTAAATGCAGGTTGGACGATATTTGGTGACGCGAGGAGGTTAGTTGGAGGCAAAAATCTGGAAATTTATAGCTAAAAGAGGGAGATCGCAATACTTCTTTTTTCATAGGTGTGCTAATGGGAGGAAGAGATCAAACTATGTTGACATAATCTCAATTGGAGGATAGATTTTTGTTGGATATTTCGAAGTGTCTGCTGCTATTTCTAGTTACTTCAAAGGCTTTTATGAAGATTCTTTGGCAGAAGCTCACCCATTTCCTACAAGTTTAAATTTTCACTCCTTAAATTCCAGCCTCATTGACCCACTCATGGAACCTATTTCCGAAGAAGAAGTCTTTGCTGCAATTAAATACTCCGAGGGAGATAAGTCTCCGGGAACTGACGGATTTAACTTCACCTTCCTCAAAACTTTCTGGTCCATTATTAAAAGGGATATGATTGGAGTTGTTAGACACTTTCAGAGTTATTCTTTTAGCCCAATTGCAGTCAACAACTCTTTCATTTGTTTGATCCAGAAAAAGGATTATGTTGAGGATATTAAGGATCTTAGACCAATCAGTTTGGTCAGAAGCCTTTACAAGATTCTATCAAAATGCTTGATGCATAGGTTCAGAAAATTATGGTGGATGTTATCTCGCCTAACCAATGTTCTTTTCTGGACGGCAAGAAAATTACAGTGCCATCGTTATTGGCTAACGGAGTGATTGATTAAAGAAGAGCAGCATGTAAGAATGGACTGATATTTAAATTGGACTTGGAGAAATCTTTTGATTCCATTTGATGTGGATGACCCAAGCGGAAATGTTCATGGAATGGTTCTGGTTACTACTGAAGAAAGCTACGATGAATCAGATTGGACTGTGGCCAGTGGTGATGTGGAGCCTTTGGCGATAACGCAACTCTTGCGCGTGGACAACTAAATCAAACATGCAGAGATGATTCTACGTCTCGGGACAAAGCATATGGAAGATTGGAAGAAAGCTCGTATGCCAGCAACCCCATCTCAATCGACACATCCTCTAAATTACAAACGCTGGCACCCACCGGAACCAGGTATTGTGAAGTGTAACGTGGATGGTGCAACGTTTAACCAATATGCATGTTCGGGAAGTGGAGCAGTCATCCGAGACAATGCAGGTTGCTTCATTGCTTCTCGACAGAGAAGTTTCATGGGATGTGGAGATGGTAGAGAGAGTGGAGAAGAGCCCTTTTGGATACAATACAATGGCTGAAATCGTGGAACCTTACGAGAGTGAAAATTGAATCTGACTGCCAAGTACTTGTGTATGTTGTGAATGGAAATACTAATGATGTTACCGAATTCAGCGTGCTTGTCAAACACTGCCAGGAGCTTCTCACTGATTGTCCAAACTTCAAGGTCTCTTTCTATAGGAGGGAAGGAAATGTATTCGCTCATGGATTAGCTACGCGTTCATGTTTTCTTACTTCACCGCTTGTTGGTGAAGTTTATCCTGCTTGGATAACTAATGAGATGAGTTTGACTTGTCTAAAGCATTAATAATAATATCGTTGCAGTTTCGAAAAAAATTATTTTTTGGGTAGAGAGAGGAAATGAATTATATGTTCGTCATCTTCTCCATCCACTGTCAAAGCTCCAAATCCAACTCCTACCTGGCACAATAATTCCAAAATCCAACACTATTATGTTTCAGCTTCTCCATCCAATGCCAAAAATATTTCCACGCTATTGTTTTTATTAAGATGTCAGATTTTCCAATCATTAGGATTATTAGGAAGATTTGATGGTTCAATGGCCTTATTCCTGTTCTGATGGACTAAGGATGGTGGTTGTATGTTGTTATTCCTTTAGCTCCAATATTAGGTGGCAGGGAATAAGACTTGGTGGCCTATCGTACCAGTATTGAAAGTGGCGTGAGACTTGTCTAAGAAGACGCGGATGTAGAGTTGTCGGATACCGGAAGCGGTAAGAGATGGATTTCCTTTCTCTCTCAGAAGTTGAAGATTAAGAATAAAAAAGAGAAACAAAGAAGGAAAGAAATAAAAAAAGAATTATATTGTACTTTGAACTTTTTGCACGTTTTATCCCCAACCGTCAAATCCATTTTGGTCACTCTCTATCGTCGGATTGGCAATTGACATCCTTTGTATGTAGAGATGATTTGATCATCTGTACCCAGGCCAGACTCTAGAAATCCAGGACATTCTCAAAATTAATACATCATGTGTTTTAAACTACTCCCTTTTTTGGTGATAAAGGAAATTGAAATACGAAGAATGTGGCTACTCCAAAAACGTCCTGCATCTCAGCTTTCTGGAATTGAGAATTATGATGATCAATGATGTTGTTCATTTTGCTGTGGCCAACTGGTCGAATAATGACGTCATGTTTTTACGAGTAATCTTTGGAGAGAAAAGTGCGTCCGAGTTTTTACGAAGAATAGATTAACTATGCATGAAATATATGATTAGAAAGTTTATTTTTGATGATACTGGAACTAAATTTTGTTACCATTCAAGGCCTTAAGGGAAGCTGAACTAGGAGCATGTTTACTAAATCAATAAAATCTGTGAAGAGTTCGTAACTTATTCTCCTTCTTTTTCTTGCCGACATTTAGTTTCTCTGAGGTTATGTTCACGGTATTCCCCCTCACTACTGCCTCCTTTATATAGGCAAATGGGTCACAGGCTGAAAGGGTGTGAATGCATGCACCAAGAGGAGTCATTATCCCCATGGATAGACTTGAAGTTAACTACCTTGAAGTCCCATGGGTTTGGAGGGAAAACAACTCAGAAATGAGTTTGAATCTCACGAAAAGGTGTGTGCCCATTCGTCCTAGGAGAAGGAGTAACCACCCCAACTACCTAGCTCCCTACCATCACTGTAGCTCAGCTCGATGCAGCTAGTGACACTAACATCTAGCTCAAGGTTGGGCTAGACGAGCTTCAGTGTCAGTCCCTAGCATCATCTAGCTCATAGAGGAGCTTATGCCAGCTAGCTACAGCTTGTTCTGAGCTAATGTGAGGTTTCCCGTGATTTCATGCATCCGTCCCAACTCCGGCATCGCACCAAGGTCAAATCCATGGTGCTGTCATCACACCAAGGTCGAACCCAGGTGCATATTTCCAACAGTTTAGCGCGGTCCGGCCTAGTCAAACCAGGCATTGGGTAACCCAAAACCCAGACTAAATAGAATCGGGTTGGGTTTGAGTTTGCAAAATACAGAAATTTGGGTTTACAAACTATTCAAGTAAAAGCTCGAATAAACACGAACCCGATAAAGCCCCGTTTGACCGAGTCGGATGTAGCCTGACCCGGATCCCCTAACACTAGGCATGCCAATTTAATTCGACCCTACCAAACTCGATGGAAGAGGGTTACCCACACTGCATGAGTTATAGGGTTGGTACATGGATACCCGTAAAAGATGAACGAGGACGGATCGGGGATGAGTTTATATACCTCGCCTCATACCCATATCCTTACGGCATACCCATTACCCATACCCTACTTGTGAATATAAAATTACTTTTCAACCCTAATATCTTACCTAAAAAGTACGAGTTAATAACATAAATAGTATCTTACCTACTAAAATTATACATTTTGGTACCTTATCTATCATTTATAATCAATTCATACCTAACTTATTATTTGATATAACATTAAATTTTTGAATTTGATTATATAGTTCTACTTTAAAAAAAAATTAATAAAGTTTTACAAGGATGGTGTCGTTGGGATATTCGAAACTCACATGTTGGAAGATGTGTATGAAAATACATATTCAAACATGTATAAGGATGAAAATGAGAATAAATTTTAGGAACCATTAACCAATCAAAGGAAGCCAGCCGGATTACTTCCTCTTCGTTTTCTTTTTTTGGTGAATCTCTCCCCTCGTTTTCTTTCTCTTCTTTCTTTCAAGTTTCTACCTTCATTCTTTCTGCTATTCCTTCCTCTATCCGCCGGAGG
This sequence comes from Linum usitatissimum, assembly GCA_030674075.2. Taxonomy (NCBI): domain Eukaryota; kingdom Viridiplantae; phylum Streptophyta; class Magnoliopsida; order Malpighiales; family Linaceae; genus Linum; species Linum usitatissimum. The sequence continues at coordinate 730,490 of JAUJYP020000468.1, read as the reverse complement.
ATTCACCCTTTCCTCGCCCGCGCTGCCTTCCTTTCCCGCCGGAGGAGAACACCCGCGTATCTAAAGGAAGCCAGCCAGCCAGCCAGCCCACCGGACGAATTTCGGAATCTCAGTTTCTTCGGAGCTGCTTCCCTCACTCATGTGCAAACCCTAGATATTCTTGAATGCTCACGCGTATACGGATCCGGTGAGAAAAAAGGGGAACCACATAACCCCCCTCTATTTCCTGGGAAGACCAATTTTGGAGACGGCAGGGTGCTAAGCGGCAATGGCGGAGTTGGGGCAGCAAACGGTCGACTTCTCCACTCTTGTGAGTCGGGCTGCGGAGGATTCCTTCCTTTCTTTTAAGGATTTGGTGGAAAAATCCAGGTCGGCCGACCAGTCTGATTCCGAGAGGAAGATTGGGCTTCTCAAGTACTTGGTTAAGACCAGGCAGCGTATGCTCAGGCTTAATGTATTAGCTAAGTGGTGCCAACAGGTCAGTTTTGATGCGCCCTCTCGGTCTTTACTAATCGGCTTATCCTCCTTGCTTCTTGGTTGCCTTCTGAGATTATAATTTTTGAGAATTTTGCCAATTTTGGGTTCACTAGCTTAGAGTTTTCTTGGTTTTCGGTTAATTTGGTGCTAAAAAGGAAATTATACGGAGGGTTTGCAAGTGGTGCTCGGTTTAAGTGTTTAAACATTACAGCTTCTCTCAGCTGCTGCGGGGAACAAGTGTTGGTGCATAGATGGTTTTCCGAAGAATCTTGTATAACTGGATTCGTGCCTCCACCTAATCTCTCAGTGTGATATTGGTTAATGAACTCAGTCCTCTGCTCTTCCTAGTGTAACACAGATGGTGGCAACTTTAGTCCTTCTGTAGGTTAAATACTGTTGTGTCATCTATACTTGAACGATTTTGATTTTACCACAGATAAAAGTCATGTGTCGCTTCACTCATAAGACTGCTGCGTGATATGTAAGAGATCTTTTTGTGTTTCATAGTTGAATGTGGCCTTTTAGGACTGAACACTGGATGGATTAGCTTATGTACTCATCTCTTGCAGATTGGTAGTTGCAAGAGTGATATCTCTTCTAGAAATGAAAAAGAAATGTTTGCATTTGAGATTTTTGTCGTTGACCTTGAAACAGAATCAGTAGTTTATTTCATCAAGCTGTATAAATGGTTTTGCAGAAAGGACATTGCACACAACAGAATCAGATGATTTACCTTCTTTCCTGTTTTTTTCTAAACTGTTTTACAGGTTCCATTGATACAATACTGTCAGCAACTACAATCTACAGTAGCTAGTCATGATACATGCTTCACACAAGCCGCAGATTCATTGTTCTTTATGCATGAAGGACTGCAGCAAGCTCGCGCTCCTATTTATGATGTCCCATCTGCTGTCGAAGTACTCCTTACTGGATCCTATCAGCGGTTGCCAAAGTGTGTGGAAGATATAGGTCTCCAGGGCGTGTTAAGTGGGGATCAACAGAAGCCAGCTCTCAGAAAGCTGGACACTCTCGTGCGGACTAAGTTACTTGAAGTTGCATTGCCCAAGGAGTTCTCTGAGGTAAAAGTCTCCGATGGAACGGCCCTGCTTCGGGTAGACGGTGAATTTAAAGTACTAGTTACTCTTGGTTACCGAGGACACTTATCGTTGTGGAGAATATTGCATTTAGAGTTGGTTGTTGGTGAAAAAAGTGGCCCTGTGAAAATGGAAGAGTTACGCAGGTACGCCCTTGGTGATGATTTGGAACGCAGAATGGCAGCGGCAGAAAACCCATTCGTGATATTGTATTCAGTGCTCCACGAGCTCTGTGTTTCTCTTGTTATGGATACTGTGATAAGACAAGTTCAAGCATTGCGTCTAGGGAGGTGGAGGGGGGCAATTTGTTTTGAGATAATATCTGATGGTGGTACTTCCTCGCAATTAAATCAAGATGGAGAAGCTGATTCTGCAGGTATGCGAACACCTGGGTTGAAAATTATGTACTGGCTGGACCTGGATAAGAATTCTGGTGCATTGGATTCTGGGGCAAGCCATGTTCTAAAAATTGAGCCAGGCGCAGATCTACAAATAAGGTGTACGCACGGCACATTTGTTATAGATCCATCCACAGGAAAAGAAGCAGAATTTTCTCTCGACCAAAGCTGCATTGATGTTGAGAACTTGTTGATGAGAGCAATATGTTGTAACAGATATACTCGGCTTCTTGAAATTCAAAAAGAGCTGGGGAAAAACATCCAGATCAGTCGTGCTGCAGGAGATGTTGTCCTTCGGCCCCACACGGATGAACCAGCTTTTCACCTTATAAAGGTTGGTGTTTAAGATGCGATTTTGTTTTGATCAAGTTAAGTCTTAGGAATCAAAGAAACCCTCATATATAAATGGTGCCACTTTCTGTTAGTTTTCTTTTCTTTTTTCAAGGCAAGACCATAGATGAAAGAGTATTAATTTTCTTCAGCTTTAGAGGCCCCTTCGGTGACTATAATACACCATGGCACCTTTCTGGCTTATATGGTCATCCGATGCTTTGTGGACTGATTGTGTATTGTATTGTTCTTTTCCCCTTTTTCGTTGGCAGAAGCTGTCTCTGTCTGAAGGCAGGACATATGAGGCTCAAGAAGTATTATGTGTGCGTGCCTACGGCTCATCATTTTTCATGCTTGGGATAAATATAAGGTCTTTTCCTTTTCTAATACCTGAAAGCTTTGTTGCATGACATGTAATGGGTGGGACTGTTGAACTTCTTCTTCATCTCTACATGCAAACGAAGGTTGTTAAAAATTTAAAATCCTGATTTAGATCTTGCAAACCTACGATAAACACCAAATGGATAAATCCTGTTCAACTCAGCATTAAGTCCTATATTTTACAGAAACTTTTTGGATTTATGATTTACCTACAGTCTTTATGTATTTTAAGATCTTAAGATTCTTAGAAACGGTACATCTTAACCTTTATTTTTTCCATTTACTCATAGTTTTGATTTTCAAAACTTGAAATAATATGATTATCATATAAAATCCTGTTAAAAAAAATCATATAAGATTACTCTAATTATCATCATACATATTGATTTGTAGAACTTGTCTGAGGAATGTGTATTACTTTTTTTTGAGGAAGAGGAATATGTATTACTGTTAATAGTATTCATATATTTGTTAAATTTATGTCTTTATTCTACAATATCTATGATGTAATTATTTAGAATACGAGTTGTTTATATTTTCATATTATGTTTTCTATTATTGGGAAATTTTCTTCATAAAAGATCGAGATCTTCAGATGTGTAGAGATTGATTTCGAATTTATGATCTGTATTGTGATTTTCAATTTACAGATCGATCGATTTCGGCTACCATGTGGTATATGAGCCTGCAGAATGATCTGCTGCTATGGCTCTAGACTTCTAGTACTCGTGAAATTGAAAAAAAAAATCTTATTTTGACTAAAGATTTGACTTTTCTTGTAGTTTGCAACAAACGAATATTATTCCAAATTTGGAGTTTTTAAACCAACAAGTGCAATGTGCAGTTCAGTAGTGATGAAACTGATTACCGCATGCTGTTTGCACTTTCCGTGCTTTTCATAATTTGTGGTGTCCGCCTCTTATATCTTCCAAGGCTGCTGTGGGGTAGGATATATAGAGGAACTGAAAGCAGGATAATTTTATTGATATTTTTAGTAGCATGATTTACCATCTTGCAAGTCTCTTATGTCCAATTTTGATTAATAGGACTGGTCGCTTTCTGATCCGTTCAACCCAGAATGTACTCCCACCCACAGTGTTGTCAGAATGTGAAGAAGCTCTAAATCATGGAACCATCACTGCAGCTGAAGTTTTTACTAGCTTGCGAAACAAAAGCATCTTGCACTTAATTGCTTCTATAGGCAGGTTTTTAGGGCTGGAGGTAAGATAATTTTGGTTCCTTGTTGCCGTAATAGCTTTTCACACTATTACTGTATATAAGTCTGAGGCAGGGATATACAATTTGCAGGTGTATGAACATGGTTCTGCTGCTGTTAAAGTGCCTAAGAGTGTTTTGAATGGCTCACCTATGTTGCTAATGGGGTTCCCTGATTGTGGGAGCTCATATTTCTTGCTAGTGCATCTTGATAAGGATTTCAAATCTCAGTTTGCATTGCTAGAAACACAGCCTGATCCATCTGAAAGGGTGTCTTCTGGTGATGTAAATCAAGTAGTGCGTGTCAAGAAGATTGATACTAGCCGTATGCAGATGCTTGAAGATGAATTGGATCTAAGTCTGCTTAACTTGGAAAAGTTGAGTTCGTTGTTACCGAAAGCTGGTGGTGGTCCTCTTCAACCTTCTGAACATGGCTTGACTGACTTCAGCCTTGAGGGTCCTCTGCAAATTGCTGACGGTGCACCTTCCAGTTTTTCATCTATTGTTGATGAAGTATTTGAGCTGGAGAAAGGAGCTTCTGTATCTGCAATGGGCGTTGAGAAACTCCCATCTTCAATCAATCTACTGTCAAATTATGGTTCTGTTCCTATCAATATCCATGGTGTTAAAGTTGGAACACCTCCTAAGTGGGAAGGACAGATGAATAATATGAATTCGTTAAAAAATTCCAGTTTGGGTTCACACTACAATGGTTCTTTTTACCAGTCTAGCAAGGGTCACTCAAGTTCATTCAGTTCATTATCTCCAGCCATTGGGAGAAATTCCAACGTGAAAAAGCTGTCAGGTTCAAAATCTGACCAAGATTTGGCTTCACTTAGATCTCCGAACTCTGTTGAGGTGACTTCAAATGTTTCAATGGATGAAGATCATCTGAGACTTCTGAATGACAGTGCCATGGATGGATTGTCTGGAAGGTCAGCACTACTATTATCTCCTCCCCAGACCTCAGGTTCTCAAGTTTCTCCGGCTAGTGTGAAATCTAATGGACTCAGAAGCATTCTTCCTGGGTTGTCAGCTGGAACCACAAGAGTAAATGGACCAGGCTCTTTAGCTACAACTCCCGTATGTAAGATACTTTCGCCCAACTTTCTGTAACTTTTTGTGTGAATTTTTTTGGGGTAAATTTCTATATATATTTCGGAGCCTACTGTTTCCCAGTTATGTTTGACCATTAAATGCAATCTTTGCAGCCCAGGAAAAAGGAGATGGTTCCATTGATGACATGTCCAAACATGAACAAAATCCGAGGAAGCGGACGATTTCAGATGTGTTGAGTTTGGTTCCTTCTCTGCAAGATATAGATGCAAGAGCAGGATTGCTCAAGAAAAGGAAAACCTTCGAATTGTCTCAATCTCAGCAGCTGTTATCAAAGACACTTAACTCATCAGAAACGTTGAATAAAAGTGAAGAACTCAACTACGGGGATCTTCTGGCTGAAGCTAACATAGGCAACATTCCCTCTAGCATTTACATTTCTTCGCTTCTTCATGTCATCAGACATTGTTCACTTTGCATCAAGTATGCCAGACTTACGAGCCAGATGGAGGTGCTTGATATTCCTTATGTAGAAGAAGTGGGCTTGAGAAGTGGATCTTCAAATATATGGTTTAGACTCCCATTTGCACGAGGTGATCCATGGCAACACATATGCTTACGGCTTGGAAGACCTGGAAGCATGTACTGGGATGTCAAAATAAATGATCAGCACTTCAGGGACCTTTGGGAACTTCAAAAGGGAAGCAGTAGCACTCCTTGGGGCTCTGGGGTTCGTATTGCTAATTCATCTGATGTGGATTCCCATATTCATTATGATTCGGAAGGGGTAGTCCTCAGCTATCAGTCAGTTGAGAGTAATAGTATAAAGAAGCTAGTTTCAGATATTCGCCGACTTTCTAATGCTAGAACATTTGCTCTTGGGATGCGGAAGATTCTTGGAGTGAAGGCAGATGAAAAATTGGATGAAAGCAGTGCAAATTCTGACTCTAAAGTGTTTACTGGGGGCAGAACTGGTTTGGAGGCAGCGGAAAAGATATCAGAACAGATGCGGAAGGCGTTCAGAATAGAGGCAGTTGGATTAATGAGTCTGTGGTTTAACTTTGGAGCAGGTGCACTAGCTCGTTTTGTTGTTCAGTGGGAGTCAGGCAAAGATGGATGTACGATGCATGTTTCTCCTGATAATCTGTGGCCTCATACTAAGGTTTTGCCAATCTTCTTTGTTTTAACTGTTTTTAATTTTCCTCTATTTCATTTTGTTCTTTCTGTGTTAGTTACATTTTGTTATTTTTCATTTTTATTTCGCTGTTGCTGAAAATGGTGTCTTTGCTGCCAGTTCCTCGAAGGTTTTATTAATGGAGCGGAAGTGGCATCCCTTTTGGACTGCATTCGACTCACTGCAGGACCTTTGCATGCGCTTGCAGCTGCAACTCGTCCTGCACGAGCTCAAGCTGGACCAGGGGTAACAGTCCCTGCTGTTTCTGCTCCAAAACAAGCTGGGTATGTGCAACCACAGGCTGTTATACCTAGCAGTTCAAGTAACAATTTTGTGCCAACATCTGGGTCCACAGGGACTCCAGCCCAACCTGTTAGTGCTGGTCCTCTTGGAAGTCATGCTCTCCAGAATGCTGCAATGTTAGCTGCTAGTCGTGGAGGTCCTGGCATTGTTCCTAGCTCTCTCTTGCCAATTGATGTATCTGTTGTGCTACGTGGTCCTTACTGGATCCGAATTATTTACCGCAAGAATTTCTCAGTTGACATGCGCTGCTTTGCTGGAGATCAAGTCTGGCTGCAGCCAGCAACGCCCCCTAAAGGAGGGCCATCAATTGGAGGGTCTTTACCATGTCCACAGTTTCGTCCTTTTATCATGGAGCATGTTGCGCAGGAGTTGAATGGATTGGATCCAGGTTTCGCTGGTGGTCAACAGACAGCTGGACTGTCAAGTCCCAGCATCCAACTTCCGGTTTCAGGTTCTCAACTTTTGAGTGCTAATGGAAATAGAGTTAGCCTTCCAAGTTCTGCAGCAATGTCCAGGGTGGCAAATCAAGTGGCAGCCCTGAACCGTGTTGCAAATGCCGTTCCAGGATCGTCAAATTTAGCTGTTGTGAGCACTGGGTTGCCGATACGTAGATCTCCAGGTGCTGGTGTCCCTGCACATCTTAGAGGAGAGTTGAATACAGCTATTATCGGTCTTGGTGATGATGGAGGTTATGGAGGAGGGTGGGTTCCTCTTGTTGCCCTAAAGAAGGTTCTAAGGGGTATTCTTAAATACCTAGGCGTGCTTTGGCTATTTGCTCAGTTACCTGATTTGTTAAAGGAGATCCTTGGATCAATTTTGAAAGACAATGAAGGTGCTTTATTGAATTTGGACCAGGAGCAACCTGCTTTGCGCTTCTTTGTCGGGTAAGATGTCAAATTTGGTTTTCGTCCTTACTGGTCTTGTGTAAGAAGAATCTGCCGTTCAAAGTTTTCTCTTTTTGTGTAATTTTTACTTTCCTGAGATGCGCATTATTGAGTTTGCTGTTTGATTTGGGGCTGTTCTTGTGCAGAGGGTATGTTTTTGCTGTAAGCGTGCACAGAGTTCAACTTCTTCTTCAGGTACTTAGTGTTAAGCGTTTTCATCATCAGCAGCAACAGCAGCAACAGAACTCTGCTGCCTCTCAGGAAGAACTTACTCAATCAGAGATTGGGGAGATATGTGACTATTTTAGTCGGCGTGTTGCATCTGAGCCCTATGATGCTTCTCGTGTTGCATCATTCATAACCCTTCTCACATTGCCTATATCAGTGTTGAGAGAATTTTTGAAGTTAATAGCGTGGAAGAAAGGACTGGTACAGGCCCAAGGTGGTGGAGAAATGGCTCCTGTACAGAAACCTCGTATTGAGTTATGTCTTGAGAATCATAATGCAGCAGATGAGAAATCCGAAAATTCATCTGTTGCCAAAAGCAATATCCACTACGATAGACCTCATAATTCTGTGGACTTTGCGTTGACCGTGGTACTTGATCCAGCACACATACCTCATATTAATTCAGCTGGGGGTGCAGCTTGGCTGCCCTACTGTGTTTCGGTGAGGTTGCGATACTCATTTGTTGACAATCTGAACGTGTCTTTCCTGGGAATGGAAGGAAGCCATGGAGGACGAGCTTGCTGGTTGCGAGCTGATGATTGGGAGAAATGCAAGCAGCGAGTAGCCAGAACCGTGGAAGTTAGTGGCAGTTCGGCAGGAGATCGTGATCTTAGTCAAGGAAGGTTGAGAATAGTAGCAGATAACGTGCAAAGAGCATTGCATTTGTGTCTGCAGGGTCTGAGAGATGGTAATGGAGTAACTTCAAGCGGTGGCCCAACTTGACCTTTAAGAGACAGACTGATTCATATATCTCATGCAATTTTGCCCTACTCTACTGGGGGAGAGATGGGGGAGGAATGGCAGGTAGCCTAAGGCAAAGGGCCATTAGAAGAAGGGTGTTGTAGTAAGATGAGAAATAGTGGATGATCAAATGATTTTGAGGGTAGAATGCTGTACAACGTTGGTGTTGAATTTTGTGTTACTCGCAAAAGTGGCGTCCTTGTACAGAAATGATACGCAGTTTGGATTTGATGATTAGTTTTGTATAAAATAAGGAATTAGGAAAACAACAGTCAGTTCAATCATCAACCCAATTTTACCCCAATTTATTCCATTTCCCCTCACTGCTACATTGATTCTGTATAATTTCTAACTAGGAAAACAATCTGTGGCTTTTGGTCACTCTTTCAGATTAGGCATTCTTTTTATTCAGAGATATTAGGGTTGATATACAATGTTAGGAAAAATAAAAATACCAATTACAATAATAGAAGTAGACTTGGCAACGGGAGGTTCGGGGATGGTTATGACATACCCATTATCCATCCACCTTCGTGGCGGTTATTAACTATAACCATCACCATTTTTATTTCGGTAATAGATTTCGTTCCATCCTCATACCCACCCGGTTACGGTTATAACCGCTCCTCCTACGGTTAACCATCGATATGGAAGAAAAAAAAGGAATGAAAAGTCGAAAATGCATACACATTCATTCATCTGAAAATTTTCCAAATCTAATTCCAAACAATAGTAACAATAGCATTCTAGAACACTAAAAGCACTTGTGACTTGTTCTTGAAATCAAAATACAACCCAAAACTAGCAAATAGGGAAGGATCGAAGCATTTAAGCAATACTATAAAACATGAATCTCAAAGTCTTAAGTATTGAAACACTAAACAAAATGAAACTGATAATTGAAATAGAACAATCGTTCCCTCTTCATTTATAACTAGTGTGAATCTGATTAATGATTTTTTTTATGAATGATGGTCGATGGATGAATTTATGTTTTGCGATTCTGAAAGACAGAGTTAAGAGATAAGGTTTCTTGAAATTAAAAGCAAAAGTATTGTGTTGGGACAGAGGGTTAAAATGTAAGTGGGCTGGGACAGTTAAATGGTATTGGGCTTTATTCCTTTAATAATATACGGGTAAATTGAGGGTAAGTTACGGGTTGGGGATGGTTATGGGTATGGTTACGGTGATGGTGCGGTTACTTCGAAACTCATAACCTAACCTTACCCATTCGTAGCGGTTAACAGTTATAACCATAACCACAAAATACCCAGTCAACGCGGTTAATAACCGTCAAACTCGGTGAGGGTACGGTCGGTTTAACGGTTTAACGGTCAGAATTGCCAACCCTAAATAGAAGGGACATTAGGATGGGATAAAGTAAGAGAAAGAGAATGTCGACTTGTAGGATAACGAAGAGCCTCATGTACCGCTGAGTGGGCGGCGCAGTTATCGTTATGAGGGACAAATAGAAGAGTAATCGATGAGAAGTCGTTGTACAGAGTCCTGCATTCATGAAGTAATTGACCTGTGCGGATATCGTCATCCAGTCTTGTAATCAATCAGACTGCCTCCAAAGAATCCGAATAAATGAAAATCTAACCCGAGCTACAAACGGGGCATGGCGAATAGCCATCAACTCCAAGATAAGAGGGTTTGTAATCGAAGGTATTACCAAACCTGTTGCCGAAACCAGGGATCCGCAGCCTCTCCGTCGAACAATGCCAATTTTGCAAAAGCCTAAACGAGCTCCATCAACGGAATTGGATCGCACTACTACATCTACATTGAATCACCAGGAATGTCGTCGGGACTGCAAACGCTGTATATTTGAACCCGCACCCGTCACTACTATCGACGATTGGGAGGTGATTATCATGGAAGTCGTCAAACGTGCAACTTCAGACCAAAGGAGGAGAAACTGGAGCCGAAGAGAAAAGATAGATTGCTGGTAATGATTGAAAACAACACAGTTTCTTGACTTCCAAAGGCGCCACCAAAAATATACCAATTTAATCGCCAGTAATGTATCCGTAGCACAAATCCTTCACCAAAAAATCACTTGGTGTTGAATAATCAAAGAGAAGTACACGCAATCTGAAGCCTGCACCAGTTGAACACTGATAGGGCAAAAGAAGAGTATATGGACAAGAGACTCATCGGCCGATCAATAAACCGGGCACAAAGGGTTTGATAATATATTGTGTGCCATAAGGCCATCCCCCAAAGGTAGAGCTCCTTTGTAGGATTTTCCAGACAAAAAACTTGAGCTTGGGCTGTAAATCGAGACCCCAAGTAATCGCCCAAATAGAAGAATCGACAATATCAGGACCGAACTTTGGCACTTGAGAGTGAGATGAGAGGCCCTGTTTCAATCAATATCCAGAAGATACATCGTAGTTACTTGATCGGGTATGCGACCATACCCATATTTCTGCTACAGGCGCCATTGGAAATGGTATTGAGAGAATCAAGCGCATCGTATCCAGCGCAAAAAGAGCGTCCAGGCACATTCCATCGAAAGTGAGATATAAGAGAAGCAACTGACTCAGGTACAAGAGGTGTTGATGGTTTCAGTATCGAAGTAAAAGATGTTGAGGTTGGTAACCAAGAAGAATTCATGATCGAAATTGATTTACCATCTCCAATCAGCCATCGTCCACCCCGAAGAAGCAAATCTCTACCAATGAGGATGCTTGTCCATCCCTAACTGGGGGAGGAACCCTTAGTTGCAGAAAGTAAGGAACCGTTAGGAAAATATCGTCCTTTGAGAACTCTAGCAGCCAAAGAATTCGGAGAGCGCAAAATACGCCAAGAAACAGCTGCTAAGAGTAAGTGATTAATAGAAATAAAGTCTCAAAAGCCCAGATCACCGGAAATTTCGATTGACAGAGAGTAGACCAAGATTTCCAATGAATTCTTCTAGTGGAATTGGAAGAACTCCACTAGAAACGAGCAACTTGTTTGTTTAATCGACAGGCTAGACCATCAAGTAATTTAAAGACAGACATGGTATAACCAAGCAAAGAAGAAGCAATCGACTTAATAAAAACCTCCATGTCTACCAGGAAAGCCACTTTGCTTTCCAACCTTGTAAAGTTCGAGCTACTCGATCTTCTATATATCGGAACGTTTCAGCTCGGGATCTAGAAATGTGGGTCCAAAGGCCAAGGTATTTATTGGCAAGACCAATATTCAGCACTTGAAGGAGACGTCCTAGCACGGCATGGGAGGCAGTAGGGGTATTCTGACGAAAGAATATAACCGATTTTTCCGGATTGATGCGTTGACCGCTATAAGCTTCATAGGATTGTAGGAGATTAAGAAGAAGAGTGTACTCCGAAATAAGAACGTATCATTTGCGAATAAAATATGTGATAAAATCTGCCAATGATGATTAAGTCGGACACAAGAAAGTTTCCGATAAGAGATTGCATAATGAATTAGTGAAATAAGACCTTCAGTACATATCGCAATGAAGTGGTGAGAGAGGATCACCTTGATGGAGACTTCTTGATGGTGTGAAAGTTAATGAAGGAAGTCCATTAACAAGGACATAGAAGGAACCCATGATTAGGCATTCGCAAATCCAAGTTATCCATTTGGAATCAGACACCATAGTTTGCAGAAGGGAGAAAAGGTAACTTCATTCAATCCTATCATAAGCCTTTTCCACATTTAATTTGAGGGCCATAAAATGTTGTTTACCCTTCTTCTTGCGCTTAAGATAGTGTAAACTTCATGGGCTACAATAACATTATCTGAGATAGCTCTAGAGGGACAAATCCATTTTGAGTGGGACTAATAATATGAGGAAGGATAGAAGCCAGGCGATTAGCCAAAAGTTTGAAAAGAATTTTATACACCATTTGGCAAAGGCCAATAGGATGCACCTGAGCAACCGATGAAGCCCCCGAGACTTTAGGAATAAGAATTAGCCAAGTGCAATTCACACTCTTAAGCATTCCAGAAGAATGAAAAAAACACAAACTTCAGCTTCAACAGTTCCCCAATATTTTTGGAAAAAACCCAGTTGTGATCTAGTCCTAGCGATTTCCCCCCTCCGATGGAAAAAACCGCTCGACAAATATCGAGATATGTGAATGGTAGAGTTAGGGTAGTATTCATTTTTGACGTACCACGTGGAGGTCTCAAATCCATCTCCAGAGGGAGACATGGATGAGAGTTATCATCCAGAAAGTGACTAGTTAATAGATTTGAGTAATAATCGACCGCATGTGTCGATTTAGAATGTTCTGTAGTATGAGTGACACATACTGAATCAGTTAGAGGACCAAATCGATTGAACTGGACTGTTGTCGAGCAACAGCCGAGCGATGAAAGAAAGCCGTATTACGATCCCCAGAATCCAGCCAGTCATTACGACCTTTTTGCCGCCAATATCGGCTTTCCTAAGTAGAAGCCAACGAAAGTTCATGTTCTAGGTGAGATATTTCATTCTAATAGATTGGGGTCTGATTCCGGAGCTCCGCAATAGCATCTTTAAGAAGCCAAATTTGACATGCAGAATTTGTTATACCGGAACACTGCCAGGTATGTAAAGATTATCTGAGGAGCTTCTGTTTTGAGTGAAGGATATACATCTTAGATCCTTGGACGAGAGTCGACCAAGCAGCTGAAAAAGGGCCTGTAATTCATCATTGGACAACCAACAATTATCAAACTTGAAACATCAAGGCCCTTGATGCGATAATTCAGGTGCTAGTTCAAGAAGAATTGCTCGATGATCAGAGTCGAGATTAGTAAGGTGTGAAATTATAGCATTAGGGAATTGAGAAATCAGTGAATCCGAAAATAAAAAGCGATCCAATCGAGATTGAACAAGCATGTTCACCTTATGACTACGATTAGACCAAGTATACACTAGACCAGAAAAACCAGGGTCATAAGGCCCAAATTGCTAATAAATAATCCAAATCGAGCAACTGGAACTTTTCGAATAGGGAGGAGACCCGATTTCTCAAAAGAAGAGGATACCACATTAAAATCACCAAACAAGAAGGTTGGTAGATTAAAAGATCGAATAAGATCCGACAATTGATCGAATTGAGTGGCACGGATGGAAGGATAGCACGATAGGTAAACACCTACTAATAATACTTCAACATTATTATTTAGTAACATTGTAGCACCAATATAGAAAGTAGATGAATCAACAACATCTACATTACAATTAGGAATCCAAGCGAACGCAAGACTTTCTACAGAGTCAGAACTACAATCTACTACAAACTTATTAGAGCGTGGGTAGTTTAGGGAGCGTAACAAGAAATCCACACCATCCAAGGTAGACTTAGTTTCCGAAAGGAAGAGAAAACGAGGATGATAGCGGGTGTTAAGGTTGCAGAGAGTGTCACAGACGAGGGAACCACCCAACCCTCAAAAGTTCCATGCTAGGATGCTCATTTGATGGAGTTGGGCCTCTCAAGGAGGGCCTCCACCACCATTGAAGTAGATAAGGTAGCTGATATAACAATCATATTTGGATCCTCGCCAAGCATATCGTCGGGAAATAATTCGAGGTCCATAGCATGAGGTGGGAAATCATCCACAGTGAGTGGTAGAGCAAATTTTTGCTTCTTCGAAGTAGTAGTCGAATCTCCTCCATCATTCGCGTCCTCAAATGTATCACAATCGCGTTTTTTTTCTACAATCGCTAGGTCTTGTAAATCTGCACCGGGAAGAGAAACATGATATCTGATAATATCAGAGGATTACTTTAAAAAAGAGGAATGTAGCAGCGGAATGCAGTAGGGCTACACCAAAAAAGACAAGAATTTTGATCTAAATATGGTTTGAATAATGGCATGTGAGATAGAGAAGTTAGGGATGAAGAATATTCAAGATTAATATGTATCGGATAAGTAGAGATATAACAACGGAAAGGATGTAATGAAGAGAAATTTTTCGGAATACCATAGTGATTCGGACATTAGTATCCAAGAGAGCCGACCCCTGATCCATGACAGTGGAGGTGGCTATCGGTTCTTCTGACCGAAGCACTGCATTGCCCTCCACATTGATTTAGGTATTTATTCTTCTGCTTCGATCACAAAGATTTAGTAAAATTTGGTTTGTCTACCTTATGACCATAAGGCATTGCAAGCATCCAATCCCCACACTCTTGAGGATACCAGGGAATAAAAGCAGAATATGGACAATGGCCATGGCCATGGCCATGGCCATGACCCAATAGACCGTAGATGTTGCATATTATGGGGATGTCCTCATATTGTAAGGGTACCCATATGGGTTTGCTCTCCCCCAAAGAGAGCCCAAATGTGACCTTGGAGACTCAAAAGGAGATCAATCTTTACAATACATTTGAAAAAAATGATGTCCCTGACTATCCGGACGGGCAAAGAAAACATTGGAGTCCATCAGCGTGCCAAGAGGTCGGAGGAGACGAGTTCCAAATGTGCCCGTGTTACAGTGCTCTAGAAGATTCTTCAATTGGATAGTCAGCGAAATAAATCGAAGATGATCAAAGAGATCTTGAGTTGGTGTCTCCCAGGCGACAAGATGCATAATAGAACTTTTGAAAGCCCATGGCTGCTTCTCAAACACGCTGGCCTGGTCTTTTTTTGAAGCAAAGATAATCTAAGTGAATCCATGAGAAACCTCATAAATTTGGATTCATCGAGGATTAAGCCGCCAGAGTCTTGCCATTGCTTGCAGGACAGCGTTCAGAGGTTTCGGAGGGGCCCAAAAATCTGCCGATGAGACTCAATGTGTGAGAACACATAGATCTGCATCCTCGTCATCCGAGAAATCCACCATGAACCCACCCCGAATAGCATTAGGAGGGAGAGGATCCATAGGAACAGTACTCATGGAATGGGAATAGAGAAAGAGATTAGTGAAATCGAAGTGAAAGAAAAGATAGCCTAGTAATAGAAGATCCGAAATCATATCGAATATAAAGGCAAAGGATGGGGAGGCAATTGAAATCGATATAAGATAAGACGGGAGGATAACTCCATAGGCGGTTTTCCTCCACTGAAGGGAGTTAGAATTTCGGTAAGAAATCGTTGGGCGACGAGAATTTGTTGCAAATCTAGGAGGGTGGCGAGACATTCTGGAAGGCAGTGGGCCCGAATCAGGGCAAAAGATTGAAGATCTGGGTGGTGAAGATGGCAAGAAGGAAAAGGATTGGTGGGAAAACGAGGAGAAGTGGGAAGCGGAGGCGGAGGAAACACACAGCAAAAAAAGATGAAGTAGGAGAGCAATGACAAGAAAGGCGAGACATTTTTTATGTTGGATATTTCTCCGGGCAATTCAAAACACCAACTCTAAACTCTATTATCCTAAAAATTTTGGACCATTTCTCGATTTATGTGTGTCATCATTGCCCAGAGGCAATGCTAATCTTCTTTGTATTGTTCCAACTTTATCGGATGTTCCTAAAGGGACTTTTAGACTAGGCATTAAGACAAACAATTTTGAGTAACACAATTTTTAATGAAAACTAATTTAAGGTGAATTCTCTAATATATCTGGGTGCACTGGTGCACCCTCATGTGGCGCTTATGGGTACTACGAGTCTACAACAAGGCCATAACTAGGCATTTTACATAAATTTTTCATTTTAGTAACGCTAGTTATTTTATATCTTTTCCATCACTTAAGATTCGAAATAACCCATATGCTGAACTCACAATTAGAAGTCAAATTTAACATTTCAGACTAACTTTTACGTTATTCTGATTTTTCTTCTGGAAAAATGTTATACGTTGTTTTGATTGTGGGAGCTGCTAAACAACGCCCTAGATTTTGAAAAAAATCGCCATGGAGTTTAAATTTTTTACGTGTAATTATGTGAATGTCCTTGGTCGAGTTATAAACACTAACTGACGACCACCACCGCCGACACACCCCACAACCACCAGCGCCGCCGTCGGGTTTTAAATCCACCACCGGCCAACATCATCGCCACCAAACCCCATCCCCACTTCATTCGTACAAAACTCACCTCCTCTCTTCTTTCCCCATTGCTGCACCGCCGCCGGTGAATAGCCAGGCCGCCACCGGCAAACCGTCGGACTGCCCCTGCGGATCACCGTTGTACGTCTACCATCGTACCTCCGCCAAACCACCGTCGTCGTTGGGCCATAGAAGGTGAGTTCAAAAAAAATTGGCCCAACCGTCCAAACCGGACGGCCGGTTAGAGAAGCAGCAGTCTGATTTGGACATCTAGTTCTCACACCAGCAGTCCAATTTGGCTGGTTGGTTCTCAAACAAGCAGTCTGATTTGGGAGGCCCATTCTCAAACCAGAACTTCTATTTGGACATCAATGCCAACAAAAATTTTCATTTTAATTTCGTAATAATTATATGATTAATTTATTTGATTATGATAAGTACTTGTTATGAATAGTTACATTATAATTTTTTAGATTAGTATGCAATAATTATATGATTAATTTAATTAATTGATTATAGTTTTATTTGATTATGGTAAATATTAGATATGAATAGTTATATTATAATTAGTGTTTTTAATTAGTTGTATATGCAATAATTATGTGATTAATATAATTAATTGATTACAATTTTATTTGATTATGGTAAATATTAGTTATGAGTAGTTACATTACAATTAATAATTTTAGATATGAATATAAATAAAATTATCTTCAATTATTGCAAGTTTAGGATTTATTCAATTAAGTGAATGCATATATGACCTATACAGTAACTTTTTCTTCCAATAATAGTAAAAATAGTCGAACATATTAGACCAACTGATAGGTTTTGTTATGAAAAATGTAGGGAAGTGATGCAGATAGTATTGCCCCTTGGGACAGTGATGATGATGAAGAAGAGGAGATAGATTACAATATTTTTCTGAGAATGAAGTTTTGTATTAGACACTTGATGCCGCTAGTGATACGGAAAAAGACATCTCCTTGAGATTAAGGTTTGAAGTGATTCAGGGTTCATACCCAAAAAAACCCCAGTGAATCGAAGAAGCAGTTGAATATGGTGTGCAAACACGGTGGTAAGCCCAAATCCCATTTCTCTTTCTCTCCAAAGTGGACGGCCGAAGAGATTTTATTTTAAAAAAATATGGCATGTGGGATTCGAACCTTGATCTCTAAAGAAAAGAGGATGAACAATTTCCATCTCTATTAATATCATTATTTATTTAAATAATGCTGGTTCAAAACTGATAGATTATTTTAGTTCTATTATTAGTATCAAATTTTTTATAGAAGGGATGGTACCCGATTTCATAATTCCTCTAAGACGTCTGAAAACAAGCGTCCAAAGTGCCCACCGAAGGTAGACACTCCACAGGCAGAGCTGTATGCGCCGCGGGTCTCCGCAAATGCGTTAACATCGATCCTTGCTCACCAGTATACGGACAACAGCTAAGAGTCACCAAAAAACTTCAGCAAACAGCGCAAACAACAACTTACTACTAAAATAAAACCTAGCTATGGACACTTCATGGTTCTTGGCCCTAGGTGCACCACCGATGCGAGAGATAGTGCCTTGACTGAAGGGATGAAACCTCTGGGCTGGAATTGGGATTCACCGATCCCCTCCTTTCAACCTCTCTCCCCGAGTTTTCAGTTGGATCTATTAAGGTTCTCATCGATAGCCCCATCGCTGGAAGTCCTGAACCTTGGCGCTGCGGAGTCGAGACGGTAAGTCTCGACCTCATTGATTGCACCCTGCCCGTCGCGCCGATCGAGGAGCTTGAGGGATCCGCTTGTGGTGGGGGTCCACATTGAGTCTCCATGGTGATCGTAAGCCTGGATTGAGCTCTGTGACGATGATTCATGATTGATGTGAGATTGACTAAACTGTCGGCAAGGAACTCTCAGCGAGAGTACAAATAATCCCTAATTTTTTAAATTAATTTTAGGTTTGTTATTATGAATACATTTTCACATACTAATTAATTTTAGCCATTATTTTACTAGTCCAACATGTTAGTGGATTGTATTTGGTGAACGAAAAAGTTGAACATGTTGAACATGTTGGATTGCATTTCCATCCCCAAATTCTAGCAATTGTTAAAGTGAGGCGGAGTGTCATGTGGCAGTCTTTTAGCAATTGTTAGGAATTATACATTAGATTAATTGTTAAAATTGTTAATGTAAAAATGTGAACACAAATAGAAATTGTTAAATTAATTTTAAGATTAAGAGGCTTATATCGTTTTTTCCTCTTTAAATGAAGGTGCTCGCTTTGGTGCACTCCGTACATGGCGTCTGTGTGGCATACTACAAGGAGATTAATAAATATCCACATAACATTTGCCTTATTCTAAAAAAGTATCCAATATTTAATTTATTTATCTTTTAATCCATGTCTTTTAAATTTATCAAAACTTCACTCTGATTAGCACATATATTCATATCAATAGTTTAAAGTTAATAATAAAAATATTTCTTTAATTATTTGGATTGATTTTCAATGCGGGATTAAATACGACTTGATTAATTTATTCTTTCCTCTTTACAATAAGTTTTTCTTTCTTCTGTTATCTCTAATTCTCCTCATTCTAAGTTCATATTCGGCCCAAACCTTCTTCTCATCCCAATTTTTGATTTTGATATGAGCCACTCGTGTTGTACTAAGGAATACATATCTAATGACCTTATGGTGGAAGAAATCTTCACATGATCATCGTCTGTGGGACTTTTCTTTTAGAAAGAAAAAAAAATTCAGTTGTCTACGAAAATGGTCGGCGGCGGAGTGAAGATCGACGGTGTGGAAAACAAGGAAATGACATAGTGGTGAAACATCATTTTGGATAAGATCAAGAAACTCAAAAAAACCAGGTTCAATTCTTAGATCAATAGTCTGGCTTTCGTCAATCGCTGATCTCAATCCTCCTATTTCGTGATCTATTGTTCGCCTATCAATTGGAAATTGAAGCCTGATTTTAGGTTTTCTAGGATGAAGGGGATAAATTAATGGTTGATGACTGAATTCATTTGATATTTTGATGGAGGGATGAAATTAGATATGGAAAAAGGTGAAGAACCCTATGCAATAACTGAACTACTAAAGATCGCCCTAGTTTTTAAAAAATTTGCCCTAGAGTTTAAATTTTGTATTTGTAATTACGCGAATGTTTTTGGTCGAGTTATACTCACCAACACACGACCACCACCGCCAATCCATCCACCACCACTGCTGCTGACAACCCACACCGTCGTTGCCGACACACCCCACCACCACGAATGCCAACAACCCATTCTGCTGCTTCCCAACTCCTTCTCCTAATCTTTCGATTAATCTTCAAAGATTTTTTTTAATCTGCCGTCGGCCACCGCCGCCGTCAACCGTGACCTCCTTCGCCGGTCACCACCCCAACCGTCCAAAGTGGAAGGCCCGAACAAGGCCCAACCGTCCAAAGTGGACAATCCGGATTCATTTTGGCCATCCACTTCGGATCGTCGGGCCTCGTTAGGGCCATCTACTTTGGACGGCTGGATTTCATTTGGGCCTTCCATTTTGGACGGCTCAAAGAATTTTTTTTTTTAAATTTTTTTTTTGGGATTCGAATCCTAATCTCTAAACAAAAAAGGAAGAACAATTATCATCTCTACTAATATCATTATTTGATTAACTTATGCATACAATTTATACAAAGTAAATTGTTTTAGTTGTAGGATGAACAATTGTCATCTCTACTAATATCATTACTTGATTAATTTATGCATTTAATTGATAATTAATAGATTATTTTAGGTGTCTATTAATTTTCATATAACCATTATTTATATGTAATTAATTATATAATTAGGTTAGTTATTTTAAATTAATGTTAGGATTTTATTATCGACATATTTACTGTTTTTACATATTAATTAAATTTTAGCCTTTATTTTAGTTGTCGAACATGTTAGTGAAATGTATATGGTGAATGAACAAGTTGAACATATTAGACCAACTGAGAGATTTTTTTATACTATGCGTAGAAAAGTCATGTACATAGTGATGCTAGAGTAGACGATGATGACGTGGAAGGCGCTATGGATTACACTCAATTGTATCGCTGAATTGTATTTTCACCGAATGGTTCCGGGAGCAAACTATTTCTAGTGTAGCAAACCCTAAATTCTAACCCTAGCTAAACTCTAAACTCTAAACCATACACCTTAAACCCTAAATTATAAACCCTAACCCTAAACCCTTTACACTTTCGGGTTAGGGGTTAGGGTTTAGGCTTTATGGTTTAGAGTAACATTTTTAGGGAACATGTTCAGTATACAAACTCGAGTTTAAGGTCTAGCATAAATAATACTAACCCGAAAAGCCTAAACCTTAAATCATTAGTGTTTAGGGTTTAGGGTTTAAGGTTTATGCTTTAGGGCTTGCTACACTAAAACTAGTTTGTACCAGGAATCATTGGGTGCAAATAAAAATTCCCCTTCCCCATCATCACTATCTACTCTGAAATATTTACTCCATGTCGTGGGACCTCCGTCAGGGATGTCCTTTATCTCCCTACTTCTTTACATTGTGCATTGAGCGTCTAAATAATATGATCTGCTCGGCTGTCTCTTCTAGTTCTTGCCACCCAGTTAGGCTGGCTACGAATGGTATTCCTCTTTCTCACATTTTCTTTACTGATGATCTCATCTTTTTCAGCAAAGCCTCAGTGGAGCAAGCTCATATCATTGTTGACATCTTGGATCGCTTATGTGCTGCTTCTGGTAAGAACGTAAGCAAGGAGAAATCTCGAGTCTTCTTTTCTAAGAAATGTTGTAGGAATGTTTCTACAACTATCTGTAGGGTGCTTGGAATTTCAGCCGCACAAAATATTGGACGATACCTTGGTGTTCCAGTCAGTCACGAGAGGGTGGTGAATTCTACTTATGACTTCCTCCTCGATCGTATCAACACCAAGCTGGTGGGATGGAAGGCGAATACACTCTCCCTAGCAGGTCGTGTCACTCTTGCTCTCAGTGTTTTAAACTCTTTGCCCTCTTATGTTATGCAGACTGCCTTTCTTCCTGTTACTCTATGTTATCAAATTGACAGGAAAATAAGAGATTTCATTCGGGGATCCGCTGAAGGTGTCCAAAAGATACATAATATTAACTAGGAGGTGATTTGTAAGCCTAAGAGCATGGATGGCTTGGGACTACGGAGTGCCCATGAGATGAATATGGCGTTCTTAATGAAAGTGGCTTGGGGAATCATGACCAGACCGGAAGAACTTTAGGCGCAAGTGATGATTACAAATTATTTATGACATACTCCTGTACGTTATGTTAATTCACCAACAAATCTCTACCGTGTGGAGAGGTGATTGAAAGGCAGGTATGAATATTATGGATGGCATGTAGTGGGGATTGCGATCTAGCCAGCAGACTAGGTTCTGGATGGATCATTTGGTTGATAGTGGAATCGTCCTAATTTACCATGCTTTTAATATCCAGGGAGTTAACGCCTCTGCTACTATCTCAGATTTTGTACTTGATTTTGGTCTCTGCATTGACACTTTAATTTTCTAGGTTCTTCTTGATAACATTGTTGCGCAGGTTCTTGGTATGACCCTTCCTCAGACGTCTCTTGGCTCGGATACGGTGGTTTAAGGGTTGGAACCATCTGGTCGCTTCACTATCCGATCAGCGTACCTTTTTCTTAGAAACCTACAGGATGACGATAGTAATTCTAAGCGGAACAAACTATGGAAGTGGAAGGGACCCAATAAAATTTGACATTTCCTTTGGTTTGCTTCTCATAACAGACTTCTCACCAATTCAGAGTGTGGACGTCGTCATCTTACGAACCAGGTGCTTTGTTACTTCTACTCTATTCAACCTGAGACAAGTGTTCATGTACTTAGAGATTGTTGTTTTCTGAAACAGGTTTGGGACTTGTTTATGTCGGAAGTGTCATCCATGACAGAGCTTAACAAGGAGGGTGGCAAATGGTTGGCTGATAACATTAGCGATGCTAAGCATTCTTTGGCTTTCGGTGTTGGAACCTGGCTTCTTTGGCAAGCTAGAAACAAATGTATTTTCGAGCATGCTAGGGATACATATATAGATGTGGCCCGAAGGTATGATTATTGGGTAGCCCTTATGTCTTCAAGCTGGAAGGCCAGTCAGTTGGGTCGAGAAGCGCCAAGTTCGGCTTGGCAGTCCCAATTGATTGGATGGCGGCCGAGTAATGAGTGTTGGTATACTCTTAGCACTGATGGGTTCCTCCGGCCCCAACCTAGCGGGGCGATGGCAGGTGGAACTATTCCTAACAATCGAGGTGTTTTCTTGAAAGCATCCTTTGCCAATTTGGGCTCGTGTTCAATCACTCGTGTAAAGATGAGGGGAATTGTGGAGGGTTTGTAGATCACTAGGGATTGTGGAATTAGGAAGATTACAATACAGTTTAACTCCAAGACTGCTATTGCTGTTGTGACTAACATCTCTTCCCTCGATCATCAGCATGCTATCCTTGTTTTGCAATTTCAGGACCTCTGCAGACGTCCTTGGAAAATCTTTATCTCCCACATTTACCGCGAGGCTAATTTTGCAGCGGATTACTTGGCCAACCTCGGCCACACTCTATCTTTTGGTTCTCACATTTTTTATTCACAGGATCGAGGTCTGTCCCACTGGTTGAACTATGAAATTATTGGTGTTTCACTACCTAGAGTTGTAGTAGTTTCGATTAATGCAGTAAGGCGCTTCAACGCTATATTCTACCAAAAACAAAAATTAATAAGAACTGATTTCGTACAAAACATGAATGATAACTTGGGAGGTGCCTATCACAGAGGGGTTACAACAAATGAAGTAATTCATCCTTTGGGGATATTAACTTTGAATCCTAGTGCTCTTCAAAGCCATTCAAAAGCCAACAGCCTCAATGACAAAATGACACTACCCGTGCCGAAAATAAATGAAAAGCCTAATAAGTAACACTAGAAGACTAAGACCTGACACAAAACAAAACAAAACCCCCCAAACTAGTTCAAAACTTGAAAATAAAACATGAGTCAAAGTAGGAAAGAACTCCGACCGGACATGATTGGTGGAGACAATTCGGTTCTTCGTAGCCTCCCCGATCAAGCTATGTAGCTAGGCAGGTCACACTTGGCTGATCCGCATGTACCACAAATGTTGGGATGTGAACTCCTTCTTTGGTGATTTTAACCGTTTCTTTATGGCGTCGTTCGTAGTATCACTGTTAACTGGCTGCTTTCTACCCTTGCGACACTTGCGTTTGTCATTCGCATCCAACATCTCCTCACATTCCTCCCTTATTGAGTTGTTATAGGCCAGGGGTTGGTGTTATGTTGATTGAGGATGGAGGGCCCCAAACAAACACTCAAAGCTATAATGTTGGTCGGGATGGGTTTGGACATAGTGGCGGTCGGGTAGTGACCACGACAAAGTCCGTCTCATTTGGTGGCTCCCTCCGATGGCTCCTTTTCTCGTAGCCATTCAACTGCAAGCTTTTGTTTGTAATTTCAATGAACCACCCTGATGGAATCACCTTACTGACGCACAATCAGGTATGTAGATAGTTGGAAGAGAACCTCACAGTAGTTATCTATTCGACTCATGATGCCACAGTTATTATAGAAGTACTTGAGGTGCTCTTATCTGAATTTCATGTGACCCCATCATCACCATGCAGTCAAACCTTCTTTTCATGGCGCAACAGGTTACAAACATCAAGCTCCACCTGAATACCCATATATGGATATGCCTAAGATTTTTTTTGAACAATTCAGATCATATTCAAGATATTTGCCAGCGAAGTCGCCAAGGACACTACCTACATCCTTTGAGAAATATCCAAGCGATAGTTCATGCACTTGGATCTAGAAGAGGACGAGATTGAAGGGGACCTTTTTCGCGTCCTTTCCAGCTTGGAGTTAATTCAGGATCACTATGTTCCATGGACCGTCTACCATAATCCGACTGGAATATAGATGAAATTATACACAAAATTACAACACATGAACAAATGGCCAAAGTTTCATTATACCTAACTAATAATATCGTCAAACAACATCCTAGAACACCTATGATTAATCTAATCTAAAAATATTTCACCTACTCATTGTCATGGAGGAAATTACTAAAACAACAAATAAACCTATTTAAACTAGAGTTTATAAGAAATGAATCTAAAAACCTTGGATTGCTCCGTTATCACCATATAGTCCTTCCCAAAAGCCACTTCTTTAGAGATCTTCATCACTTTTTCATCAAATTTACCGAATTTTTGGCAAGCTCGCAATGGGAAAGTTTTTAGCAATAAGACCCAACATAGTGAGAGTATTGTTGGTGGAGTTCGGTTCTGGCAAGAGGTGGTTTTACATATTCAACATGTAGCAGCGACCTCTTAACATAATTGACTGACTACAGAATTCGTGGTTCACCCTGGACATAGATAGCTCGATAAATTAGGAGGGTGGAGCGGCAACTAGCATGGAGTGATTAGGAATGCCTAAGGTGATATTATTGTCGTTTACTCTATGAAATAAACAAGATGTTTCATAATACAAAATTAAAACTATTATTGAAGATTTGGAGATTGCACGGAGGTTGGGGATTTGGAAGATTACCAATCACTCAGACTTGCTTTGTGCAGTCTGCATCTTGTGTAGCAAATGAAATATATTTTGGAGCATCAACTTGCTGCCTTTGTGTTGCAATTCCAAGCCAACGGGAGTGGGAATTTGAGCTCTTCCACATGTCTTGAAAAGAAAACTTTCTCACTAACTACCTCATTAACAATGTGAGATTGAAGCCGTTTTATGATAGCACTGAATTTGCGATCTTGAAGACCAAGATGAAAGGAATCTTGGTAAAAAAGTGTTAGCGGCAAGCAAACACTAGTGATTTATGAAAGACTAAGCCGCGTGAAATAACTTCGTCTGAGATCATGATTTGTCTTCCCGAATATGTTATTTGTTTGGTGGTAAGTTTTACTGATTCAAAGTCTCTATGGGAACCATTTTTTAAAGTAAATTCATGCCTAGTCGTATTTCTCTGCTTAGCAAGTTATTTACATTCAAGATTGTGAACGAGATCTTTGATCTGTTTCTTAGAATGACCGAGTATTTAGCTAGGTGTGAGGATACCATTAATGAAACTCATCAGGCTGTCCTCCTCCTGAACTCTATGTCGTCTCAGTTTTATAATCTAAAAGATGTTATTCAGTATAATAGAGATGACTTGACTGTTGGGAAGATCTTTAATGTCATCCCCCAAAATGATGATGCTCTTAAGATTTGCAAGTCTAAGGCTAAGGCCCAAACTAAAAAATAGGCTGACAGTAAGACTGAGGTATTAATGGCTAAAGGAAAAAGAAGGGTTAAAACAGAAAGTTCAAGAAAAGTAAAAACAAGGATAAATATGGCTCTGATGATTTTAAGTCTAAGGTTGTCTGTTTCTATTGTGGTAAAGACGATCGTTATGCTAAGGATTGTCACCAACGTGCTAAAGATAACAAAGAAAAAGTTGGTTCCTCTAATATTCTTGAAATCGTAAAATATTGATGGTGGTTTCTAAGCTAACTTTCAACGAATGGATTCTAGACTCGGGTGCAACCCCTTCTCTAGAACTATTCACCGGCCTGTCAAAATGTAATGGTGGGGAAGTTATCATTGGAAATTACACATCCATTAAAATCAAGGAGACAGGAAATGTACCTATGATAATGCATGATGGCGTAATTAGGATTATTCAAAATGTTAGATGGATCCCTTCTTTTAGAAGAATTTTTTAATCTGAGTCTATGTTTGGCGCCATAGGATGCTTCATTATCACTCAAAATGGCATCAGGATGTTGTTAAGAATGGCATTCTAGTGATGCGTAGCATCAATCCTGGTAGTCTCTACCATGTAGTTGGATCCCCTAAGTTGAATTTCTTTGAAAAGAACATTCAAAATGGAGATTCCACCTACATAAAATTGTGGCACTCTAGGCTTGATCACATTGGTAAGACCGGGTTGTCTCACTTGATTAAAACTGGATTGCTTCAAAAACACCCTTGTGGTCTAAAATTATGTGAAGACTATATTTTTTGTACAAAAAAATCTAGACATAGTTTTGGTAAGTCTCGGTTTTATTGCAAAACGGACCTTCGAATACATACAATCTGATCTATGGGGTCCTGCTCAGATTGGGATGATAGGAATAAGAAAATAATTCTTTTCTCGTATCGATCATTACTCTAGGAAGATTTGGGTGATCCTTTTAAGGGCTAAAAATTATGCTTTTGAAGCCTTTAAAACATGGAGAACCACTATTGAAACTCAAACAGAAAACAAGATCAAATGTCTTAGAACAGACAAATGGTCTTGAGTTTGGTAATACTAAGTTCAACACCTTCAGTGATGATCATGGTATTTGATTACACTTAACAGTTCCTGGTACCTCTCAGCTGAATGGTACTGCTGAGAGGATGAATCGTACCCTTCTTGAGAAAGCCAAATATATGTTGATTAGTGCTGGGATGAGACTGTCACTATAGGGAGAGTCGATGGTTACAACTGTCTACCTCATAAACCAATCTCCATCCTCAGCCATATGTTTTAAAATCCTTCTACGAATGTGGTGAGGTTCCAAATTAAATCTAAACCATAAGGCCTTTGGTTGTACTGGTTATTCCTAATTTTTCAGGGAAAACTGAACCCTAAGGCTAAGAAATGTGCAATACTGGCCTATTCCGAGGGAGTTAAAGCCTATAAACTCTTCGTTATCTTATCAGGAGATTACATGATGGTTGTAGCTCGTGATGTGACCTTTAATGAGACGGATGTTTCTTTTAAGCGAACTCTAATCCTCCTATTGAGCATGCTAGCCAGGCATAATCTGTTGATTTGTCTCATACATGTTACTTCTTTCATCCTACACCACAACCTGATAATGGTGAGGACGAACTCGATATTGGACATTCGATAACCATGGATGACCAGTATAAACTCGACGACTCCAGCACAACTCACCTCAAGCATCTCATCAATCAGGTGGGGAAAGTAGTGAATCTGTTGCTCCTCTCTCTCTTTTGATAACATTTGATCCTCACTGTCCTCAATCTGACTCTAGCTCTAATATGAATGAGAATGCTAGTCAAAATCAGAATAATGATTTGTCTAACTACCAGCTTGTTAGAGATAGGGAACCTAGGATTAGAATACCTAATAGGAGATTCAATGTCGATGTTACTAACATAAATGATGTGATAAATATTCTGAATGTTCTAAACTTTGATATATGTGCTTATGAGCTTGTCGTAGACCATGTTCCTGGAACCTTTGATGAGGCCATGCAATGTCCTACGTCTAATTAGTGGCTTAAAGTGATGCATAAGCAAGACCAATCCATGCGTGCTAATAAAACGTGAGATTTAGTTAAACCTCCTCCTTCTGTGCGTCTCATTGATAGTAAATGGATCTACTGGGTCCATAAGGGTAATGGTCCTATTGATCCCCCTGAATATTAGGCTAGACTTGTTTTCAAGGGTTTCAATTAAAAAAGAGGGCATCGATTATAATGATATCTTTGATCCTGTTGTGAAATATAAACCCTTAGACTTCTATTAGCCATGACTGATGTGTATGATTAGAAATTAAAACAAATAGATGTCAAAAGTGCTTTTCTACAAGGTGATCTCAAAGACACCATGTTGAAGCAGCCTTAGGGATTTGTTGATAAGTCAAAACCTGATCATGTTTGTCAGTTGGAAAAATCAATTTACGACTTGAAACAATCTCCTAGGAAATGGAATATTAAGTTTGGTACTTGAAGCAGTCTGAGGAATTTCTTGATAAGTCAAAACCAGATCATGTTTGTCTGTTGAAAAATCAATTTATGGCTTGAAACAGTCCCTTATCTAATGGAATATTGAATCCATGCATGAAAAACTTAGGATTCATTCATAGAAAATTCAATCCTTGTCTCTATTTCAAAAATGTTGGTTCCAAGTCTTTTGTGTATATCCTGCTTTTAAGTTGATGATATTCTGTTAATCAGCTCTAGCATTCATATCATTACTGGCATTAAAAATGATTTGAAAAGGAACTTTTCTACGAATTACTTTGGTTCTGCTTAGAAGATCTCAGTGATTAGCATTGTTCGTAATAGAAAAAGGAGATTGATTCATTTGTCTCAAACTGACTACTTGAATAAGGTCCTTGATCGCTTTGTTATGTCTAATTCTAATCCTTCTTCTGTTCCGCTGAGAGCTCACTTGGATCTTTCAAAAGATCAAAGCCCAAAACTCTCAACAAGAACGTGAGAAGACGACTAATGTCCCTTTCGACACAACTGTAGGATCCGTGATGTATGACATGCTGTGTACAAGACCTGGCCTTGCTTTTTCCCTTAGTGTCTTGAGTAGATTCATGTATAATCTTGGTGAGCCTTAATGGATGGCCATGAGGCATGCTCTTTGTTACATAAATGGGACCAAACACTTTAGTTTAGATTACATTGAGCATACCTCTTGGAATGATCTTGTTGGCTATGTTGATTCTGACTCTACAAATAATAAAGATATTAGAAAGTCTACTACCTGCCATGTTTTCTCCTGGGCAGGAAATTATGTTTCTTGGAAGTCACAACAATAATCAATTGTTGCTTTGTCTTCCACGGAAGCAGAATACATCACTGTTGCTAAAGCCTGCAAAGAAGCCATTTGGCTTAAAGGCCTTGTTTGAAATAGAATGCAAATCATGTGTTCCTGTGTTGCATAGTGATAGTTAGAGTGCCCTGCACTTGTGTAAGGATCCTGTTCATCATGAGCAAACAAAGCATATTGATGTGTGCTTCCATTTCATTCGAAATGAAGTTGAAAGACAACATCTCTCGGCTGTGAAAGTCCCTCGATCTAAAAATCCAGCTAAGTTTGGCACTAAGATTGTTCCTACTGACAAATTTATGTTCTGCAAGAATTTATTCACGTTCATGAAGGCAACTGAGACATGACATGAGTCAATGATAAAAGGAGACCATGAAGCTGAGTCGACTATCAGGAAGTCACTAGAGTTTGAGAAAATTGAGATTGGTACCGGGATCAGGAGGGCATATGTTGAGCTTGATTCTTTTACCAACTCTTATCTCGGTTCCCCTTCGGACCGGTTGGGCCATACCGTTAACCAAGGCCTCCCTTCCAAAGACTTTAGTGAAACAGTGCGCTTGGAAGGAGAGAACCCATATATAACCCTCCTATATGCAGAAAGAGGAGATAAAGTCTGAAATCACTCCACTCTCTCTCACGATTATCTTTGGGATCGATCTTGTAGCTTTGTTAGGGTTTGCTCCGACGTTGATTCCAAATCAAGAGTTTTGGGCTTCTATTGATGCTCCAATTAGGGAATATTGTTCCTCCCTTACGTTTTTTTGTTGATTTCTCCCTTGTATTGATTGCGAGTGTGTTACTGTGTGATTAGAGAGTTGTATTAGGGCTCTTTCCACTGTACTCGGTATTCTTTTCTTGTGACCATTGATAGTGGATTTGAGTTGAGTTTTACCCATTGAAATTTCGTAGAATAGGGTTATCGCAAACTGCGTGAACAATCTCCGATGTTGATCTACTTTCTTCCATGCGCTAGTTTAGAGTTACAAATCGTTCATCTGTGATTCTTATTTCTACTCGTATCTGTTAGTAATAATTCCGATCCTTAGCTAATTTGCTATTGTATTATATTAATAAACATTAAACATCCCAAGGAAAAAGGAATGATAGCTTTTAAAAAATTTAAAACAGTAATAAATCCATATAAATATCCCCTCTCTCCCTCACTCTCGAAAACCTCAATTGCCTTTCCGGGTCATCGGGTTCCGGATCTGCCACCCAATCCCCCAACACTCTCTCTTCCTCTTTTCCCCATATCATTCCCCCCTTCCCTCTGAGCAGACGGAGGAGAGAAGTGAGTCCAAACAGTTAGCTACTTCACTCAGCTATCTTCCTTCCTTTCCCAGGAAAACCCACAACGGAATAACAGAGGAAATTAGTAAAGTTTGTATCTTTCGGCAAGTCTTGCATGGCGGGAAATCCTACACCGGATGGTTTGGGAGACGATTTCTTTGAGCAGATCTTAGCGGCTCAGCCGGGATATGGCGGCGGCGGTGGTGGCGGAGGAGGAGGGGAAGGGATGATGATGATGGGTTTACAGCTGGGCTCTGGCGGCGGTAGTGGAGGGATGAGAGGTGGAAACAGTAATAACAACAACAATAACAATAACATGGGAGGAATGATGCCTTTGGGGTTGAACTTGGAGCACCATGGATTCATTAGACACCCGCCGGAAGATCAATCCGGCGGAGGTGGTGTTGGTGGTTTGGGTTCCGGAAACCTTAATAATAATAATGCTCCTTCTTCCTCTGCCACTTCTGGGATCAGTGTGAGTCTCTTTAATTTCACAAGACTGATTTTTATTTATCATTTTGGTAATGAATCTCAAAAAGTTGTACTTGTTTTAATCTTTGTGTTTATTTTGTGCTTGTCCTCTGGTGATGTTAAGACGATATTAATTTATTTTTGTTTTTGTTTGGTAGATATATTTAGTATACTAGTTTCCCCATGTCTCTGTTCGTCCTGTTTCTGCTGTAGGTCTTAGCTCAGGAATATTAGCTGTCAAGTTTTGGATTTTTCTGCAATGAAATTAAAAATGGAAGGGTTCTTTTTAGGTTGAACTAGTGTTTGCCATTTTGGGGAAGCAATTATTTGGGTACTTTGGGTTTGGCATTCACCCACTCAATTCCCTGACAGAGTTGGTATGTAACAATTAATCGCTGAGGTTATACAAATGGTAACAAGTGAAAAACAGTGTCGCAGAGAGTATATTGCATATATAGAGTTGGATTTGACATGACAAAAATTAAGTGCTCAAGATTCTGAGTTAAAAAAAGAAGAAACCTTTATGGTGAAATGGGGATTTTGGATGTGGAAAAAGGAGACTAGTGTTAAGAAGAGGCGTTTGTGTTTTGTTGTGTTGTGGGTTGGCAGGAGAGGGATTCCGTGCACATGACAGGTTTATTCCCAGCATTTGGACAGTTGCAAAGTCAGTCAATTAGGGCTCCTCCACCACAACTCCACCACCACCACCACCATCACAACCCCCACCAGGTAGTAGTAATACTAACATTGTTTTTCCCCATAACTTTTCTCCTCTACAATGGCATTCTGGTTTTGGGTCTGAGGGTGTCCTGGGTTTTGGTCACATGTATGGAGAAATTCTTATGGGCACACCAGAATTTGTCATTACTGCTGTGATGAGTACACCTACTGACAATGCATATTTATCAATTATAATTAGTGGTAGTGGTAGGGTAAGAACGTGTGGTGTTCGTGCGAGTCTATCCACACGTGCGAAGCACCCTAGTTACTGCAGTTAATTATGACGTGGTATGTATGTCACCCTGACGCAATGGTTAAAGTTAGGAGTGGTGATGTGTGGCCTTTTGGTAAATTAGGACATCACACGCTCAGAGTCTAGCTTTTCTTTGGTCAGAGCAAAAAGTTTAATTGGGTGGATTGGATAAGCTCCCACCACTACCAGAAGGAAATGTCGTTATCAAAGAGAGCTGAGTTTTTCAGGCATGATTCCCGGAGGACCCCAATCTTGTTTTTATTTTTCCTGGGAGCGTTTGATTTTCATTGCATGAGTTCGTGGACTTTATACTCTGTTTTCTGTAGTAAATAAATGTTAATATTTGTTGGTGTAGCAATTTCAAAGCCAGCCAACACCAGGACCAGGACAGGTCCCTGCTGGGTTGCAGCCACCTTCCATCCGCCCACGAGTTCGAGCTAGACGAGGCCAGGCTACTGACCCTCACAGCATTGCCGAGCGGGTAACAATCTTTGGTTTTTCTAGTCACCTAAGTTTAACTAGATATGGCTCACAAGAGAATGATCTCGCTTCTTCTTGCAGTTACGCAGAGAAAGGATTGCTGAGAGAATGAAGGCTTTGCAGGAATTGGTTCCTACTGTCAACAAGGTTTCTATCGATTTTTCGTCTCTCTTTTAACTACTTTTTACCTATCTTGCTCTTTACCTGATATTTCTAATGTGTTGTGCAGACAGATAGGGCTGCCATGCTTGATGAGATTGTTGATTATGTCAAGTTTCTAAGGCTCCAAGTCAAGGTATCTTGATTTCGAACTTGCGAATTATGCTGTAGCATCTGTTTCATACCAGAACTTGTGTTAATATGTTGGAGAAAGGGTAATACCCATGTTTAAAATGCCATATCTTTACTCAAAACAACTTTTTAAGCTTTCCTTAAAACTGTAGTTACCTACATGGTTGTACCAAGTCTCATTTTCGATCACTGAAGAAGTCGAAATTGTGCAGGTGTTGAGTATGAGTCGACTGGGGGCGGCAGGTGCAGTGGCTCAGCTGGTAGCTGATGTGCCGGCATCATCAGTTGAGGTAATGAGAAGTGAACAAAAGAATAAACAGAGTCCCTGTTTGAAATCTAAAAGCTTTCTTTCTTATTGCACAAGAAAAGAAGCTAATATATTTGAATATGCATGGTTTGAACTTGAAAAAGGGAGGAGGAGGAGGTGGGGAAGAACAAGCTTGGGAGAAATGGTCAAATGATGGAACTGAGCAACAAGTAGCAAAGTTGATGGAAGAAGACGTTGGAGGTGCAATGCAGTTCCTTCAGTCAAAGGCACTCTGCATCATGCCAATATCACTTGCTTCAGCCATCTTCAGGTCTCATCCTCCACCTCCCGACCCATCATCAACCCTCGTCAAGCCTGAATCTAACCCCCATTCATGAACTAAAATTCCACCATCTCGAACTGTGGTTCCAACTCCTCCCCATGAGTCTTGGGAGCCAAGAAAAGAACAATCAGGAAGTCAGTCAGTCAGTGATAACAAATCATTTTATTTTTGGAAGTTTTATTTGAAGAAGGAGCAATCAAACATGAATGCCAATGATTTAATTTTTTGCCTGAGTCCAAGTGTTTAAAGTTCCATTTTGGTGGGTGTAGTGGATGATGACCAGATTATCTTTAGTGGTCCACGGAGATGAGAGTAAAGGAGGCAGAGTTGCAGAGGCTTGATCAACCAATCTTGCTTTCTTTCTTTCTAGCTATACTTTTGCGTTGAAAGTCTTAAGAGGATAGTGGAGAGAAATGAATGGCCAAATTTGAAAGGGTGACTGGAATTACTTTTGTTGGCTAAAACCATTCTTAAATGCAACTTGAAATAATTTAATAGAGGACTAGGGTTTGCCTTTGTGTAAAGTTAATGTTGGATAACTTTTGGGGTTTGACAAACAAAAGCCCTTTGCCATATCTTAATTTCATTTTTGAAAAGGCACTATCTTAATTCAAAGTTTTGTTTTATATGTAAAAGTAGAATGGATGGAGGCGTGGCTGATTAGAATAGCCGGCTTTAAGGGTGTGCTGGACTGCTCGACGATACAGGGCTTCAAAATTTCGAAATTTCAAATATTAAAAATTAATAGTATTTGATTAAGTAAGAGTTAGAAGAAATAACTATACTTCCAACAATAGTAAAAAAACTTTCAGTGGTGTAATGGTAACATGGGCGGAGTAAATGAATTCCGATTCTCAAACCACGTTGGTTGCAATTCTCCATTAACATAATTTTTCCTAATCACTTGTTGCACATTATTTATACTGCCATGTAACTAAACTTTTCTTCACTGTTTAGTCCTCATTTTTACTTGTCTTTTTAATTAATTTTACATTTTTTACCGGTTCCTTAACTATTTAGTGCATATTTTTTCACGGTAACACAACAATAAAAAAAAGTTTAAAACAATAATCGTAAGTGGTTTGAACTAGTATTTAATAATCTATTCAATGTTAATTATTTTATGAATTTATCTATTTTATATTATTTAATCATTTTATTTTATATAAAAGTTGGGAATGAAATTTCTTAGACCTCAATTTAAATTTTCGAAAAGTCTTTAAATTTCATGGTACGGTTCTAAGAATAAGTAGGGATTATCTTTTTTATTTTGACAAAGACTCTGCTGATCTTAATATTATGAAAGATCTTATAGAGTATTCACCCATCCTTATGTCAGATTGACTGATTGGTTCTTTCGAAAGACTCTATTTGTTGTTATATTGTAAGACTTGGGATACAACAAATGTTAATATTGGGAGCCGCTAATAGGTTTGCTTTGATATTTCCTAGAAGACTGTACCATTGCTTGGGCCATTGAGAAGATGTTGGGTTGTTAATAGCAGAGACTAGTTTCTAGCAGTTTGATTGGATGGTGGTACTTCTAGTTGAGTTTAAAACGTAATTTGATGGTTCCAAAATTGCTCGAGCTTCAGTCATAACGGGTGAAGAGCATAAGAAGGTTCTTATCTTTCCGTCTACTTGTTCGTTGAAGTTGAACATACAAAATCATAACTTATCTTATGGGAGTCACTTAGGAATGACCCGTCACATTGCATTGCCAGATTGATAATACCTGGCGGTGGACACATACCAGACCGGGGATCGGTAAGGGAGAATGCCGATGATAGGGTTTGTGTTGGGGATCGGGTTAGGAGCCCAAGAGATCATGTCCAAGTTGATATTGATGATGGTGGTCGAAGGAATTGGAGGAACCTTTCTAAAGATAAATTCGTTATGTCCCTTCCAAATATTCCAACATACAATTGCATATTTGATCGGGGATAGAATGAGAGTCTTGCTGATCTATGAGAGAAAGTCATAACTTGTATTCCAAATTTGACCTGAAGGGAAGAGACGGGTCTAGATACCGGAAGTATGAGAGCACTAGAACATGTTTATGAGTTATGTTGTTTAAAGATGATTATTGTCATTTTTCTATATACGGTCTCAAAGTTTAGTATAGTATTATGTAGCCCACCAAGGGGAAAATGGAAAGAGTTTTTTCGAGTGGTGGTAGGATGTTTTTGGATCCATTCACCTATACAACTATATTGCTAACACTTCAAAAAAAACCTATATTTTCTTCTATGAATATAAAAGACTATATTGCTAACAAATATAATCATCAAAAGAAGAAGAAATTGTTACGCATTTCCCCATTTGTTATCTCAAAATTAGGTTCTGACAGTTCAATCCAGAAAATGTGTAAACCCTGGTGATCATTTTATATCTTATCCTTGTGCTCAATCGATCCATTTACCAGAACAGTTGGGCCAAATCGAACCGGTTTAATCAAAGTTTTTGATGCTGGATCTTGGTAAAACAACTGGTAGAAAACAAATGATTCTTGAAGCACACGCACTCACTCCCTGCACCAAGTCTACTTCTTTTGCGTAGCTACGTGTCAGATGATTGAAGAACACACCAGCCTGCACAACTCATATAGTGGATACAAATCCCAGCATGGTATATATTTTCAGTCTTGTGGACCAAAAAAGATTGCGATACTTCTAACAATCCCTAGCAAAGTTCCATAGTAAGTTCCTGGAGTCTTTGATGAATGAATACAGGTGTCCATTGATTCTACATCTCTGGAAAAGGCGTTCACAACCATTGCTACAACAACAGCCAGATTTCTAGCAAAAATATAGTGGCAACAGAACACTCTTTCATACACTCTCCTTTGAGTTTGATACTTCAAGATCTTGCTGCTGCTGCTGCTTCTTATTCTCCTCGCTCATCGCAACAGCTTTCTCTGCAGGGGTCTCCTCTAGGCTTTCAGGTTCCTTCTTCAGCTCACTCTCAAACTCTTTTGCAGCCTACACAAGTTGGCAAGTCATAAATATGTTTCACAATCTTTGGTAGACAATACACTTTAAAATGTAGACAATCGATGCAAACTGTGCACAATAATAGCAGCTATATCATAATTGGCCACCTTGGATGATTGCAAGAATCCATGCTATGATCCTTCTTTTTAACTGAGTTGTATGATCAAACAACTGCTTTGAATCTATCTTCCTAACTATCCATTAGGAGGTATCGACAATGTCAGACTAAGCATAGAGCCTGCCCTTGTGAAATGGGAAGTCAAACAAACAAAACATCATGACATATCAGGAAATAAAGACCTGAAACCCACAGAGCTCTGGACAGGCAGACAGTTTCCATTGCACACAACAACAGCAGCGACAGATCCAGGGTTGGGCTCCCGGGCCACGACTCCTGTATTATGTAAATTTTAGATTTTTTTGATATCGAGACGAAGATTAAACAATTTTCCAATGTGCGGCCTAGTGCAATTTGAATTATATACAGACCAGAGCATCATTCTGGATTAGCCGCTGCACAACAGATTATGTACTTTTGAATATATTATCCATCCCAACTTGACATTCAGCAACCACAAATCTAGATTCAGAGTGAAGATAATTGTACCAACTACTGATGCGGAATGCGAACATACGTAAAGAGAAGTGAGCACCGTGATCATAGCCATAGAAGCCAATCAAGTCTTAACTTTCTAAGTCAATTAAGAATTATTCCTAACCAAATCATACATATTTAGCAAAAAAGAGCCTATAACAATCGAAACTGAGACCGAGTAGCACGTTTAACCAGGATACACCTATATTTTTAGTTGCGGAGGTATCCCCCTGATAAAATTGCCTTAAGAGTCCTACAGTTCTATTATCCGCAGGAAATGAAGACATCACAGATACCGTTATGTGAGAACCAAATGACACTTATGTCAACTGAAGAACCCTGAAAGCAAAGCAAGGAGTTTAATGGAGTAAAGTGAAGAGCACTGAATCTGATGCACATCAAGACACAAAAATCATTCAACAACTAAGGAAACAAAGCACTGCAAACAATAAGAACCGCAAGCAGGCCAAACGCCATAAACAAGACTAATGTGTAAGATAAATTATAAAGCACAGCTACCTATTAACATTACTTGCAAAAACTTTTGGATTCAAGATGGTTACTGGGGTATTCGGTATTCATAGAAATTTCATCTTCCGCAGAGCAAGAACAGATCAATCCATCAATTCAATTAACTCGTCAATAAGTTCATCTAACTAACAATAAAACTCAAGAAAGCACCATACCCAAAGCATCACAAGTAGCAAACCCTCTTAAAAGATTGAATCTAAAACAACCAACCTGCTGGAAGCTCTTGACAGTTTTACCAATACTCTTGCCAACTTCAGGAAGCTTCTTGGGACCGAAAACTAGAGCGGCCACTCCAGCAATCACGACGAGCTCAGGGACCCCCAACCCAAACAAGGCATTGCAAGACATGCCCTTTTTGGCTCTGTGGATTCTGGGTCTTCCTCCTCCCATGACTAGAGAATCGCATTTCTTGGACTTGTTGAAGAGAGATATGGTGTTGAAGGACGCGGAGGTGGGTGAAGAAAATCGAAAACCAGCCGGCGCGAGTCTAGAAACGGACAGGGTTGTGGAAGAGATCTCCATTGTTGCACCGTTTTAGGGATTCTTGAAGGGCTTTTGCAGATTTTTTTTATTCTGCTCAGTTTCTTCCGTGTGGCAAGATTGGATTGAAGATGATGATAAAAATTTGGACGATATGGTTGGGGTTGGTTTCTTTTAATTTTTTTCTCTTACAGAGCACCATTTTCTTCTGGGATAGTATTTAATGTTGTCTTCCATTTATTTCTCATCACGTGCCTTTGAGTTTTGATTAAACAAAAATTACAGTGTTAACCAAAAGAAAAACGAAAATTACAAAGAAATGCTCCGCTTGGTTGGTAGGCGAGAAGTCATTATTTGTCCAATTCATAGGACTTATTTAATTATTATTCTTTCTTTGTTGTATTGTACTCATCTTGTATATAAGGTTCTAATCTCCTTAATATAAATTATCTTTTCTGTTAATCAAACTTATTATGGTATCATATCCCAATCAAAAACCCTAATTAAAACCCTGATCCGCCTCTCCTTCTCTTCATCGGTCGTCGCTCCTCTCCTCCCTAAGCACAATGACCGGCGAGGACAAAGAGAATCAATAGGAGAAGGTAGTAACCTCCCACTCTTCCACCTCAGCTATGAATCCAACTCTAACGCCACACTACATTCATCCTTCCCATAATCTTGGACAACTCTACGTCCGCGAGCTCCTCACCGATCAGAACTATGGTGAATGGGTTAGCGACATGTCAAATGCCCTACTTGCGAAAAACAAGATGGATTTCGTTGATGGGAGACTGAAGAAACCAGCCTCGGAGGAACAACAGTTGAGCGAATGGATTCGCTGTGATGCCATCGTGACGGGATGGCTAAAGACATGGATGGACAAGGAGGTTCAGACCACCATCTGTTTTGCACATACCGATCGGGATATATGGATCGATCTTGAGGAACGTTTCAGGAAAGGCAGCACACCACGCGTCTATGAACTGCGTAGCAGTGTCACTTTGCTTCGTCAAGAGAAACTGTCAGTTTCGACTTTCTATGCCAAACTTCGTAGCCTTTGGGAAGAATTACAAGCTTTGGTTCCTGTTCCAACTTGCAAATGCAATGGTTGTTCATGTGAACTTGAACGTTTGGTTAGAGAATCGAAAGAACATGAGAGGGTCTTTGATTTTCTCATGGGATTGGATGATGTTTGCCACTCTCGTATTGGACATCCATCTCAACAGAAGCTTCATCATCTCGGTTATTCAAATGGAGCTTTTAACTTTTGTGATTCTTGTTTAAAGGCTAAGCAAACTCGCTTACCTTT
Organism: Linum usitatissimum; assembly: GCA_030674075.2. Classification (NCBI taxonomy): domain Eukaryota; kingdom Viridiplantae; phylum Streptophyta; class Magnoliopsida; order Malpighiales; family Linaceae; genus Linum; species Linum usitatissimum. Next base: position 691,610 of record JAUJYP020000468.1, on the reverse strand, counting down.
CCAACTTAGCACCATTAAGACAAAGGAATGTTTTGAGCTGATTCATTTGGATATTTAGGATGGATATAAAGTACATTCACACGATGGTTCTTCTTATTTTCTCCCAATCATTGATGATTACAGTCGTGTTGTCTAGGTCTATTAAATGCGACACAAATTTGATGTCGAGCGTTACTTGCTTATATTTCTTGTTTTGGTCGAAACTCAGTTTTCCACCAGATTCCGTCGTATACAAACAGATCATGGATGTGAATTCCAAACCCATGGCATGTTGGCGCACTATGCTGCTCGTGGGATCACTTTTCAGACCAGTTGCACTGACATACAACAGCAAAACGGTGTGGTCGAACGTAAGCATCACAATCTACTTGATACAGCGCGTGCTTTGCGATTTCATGCAAATCTCCCCCTCAAATTCTAGGGTGAATGCATTCTTACCGGTGTTTATCTAATCAATCATCTCCCTTCCGTTGCGATTGGGAATAGACCTATGTACGAAGTGTTACTTGGCCGCAAACTTTCTTATGATCATCTCCGTGTTTTCGGTTGTTTGGTTTACTCTAAGGAAAATCATAAAGGTATCTCAAAATTCGACGAGAGGGGGAGACCTTCACTATTTGTGGGTTATTTGATATCTAAACGGAGCTACCGCTTTTACGTTCAGGTTACTAGAACTATTCCACTTCACGTGACGTTGTGTTTGTGGAGCATGTTTTTCCATATCGGCAAACTTCCATGCCTCTCGCAATGCGCCCAGTTGAGGCCACAGTTGCGACAGACGAGGATGATTCCTTTACTTCTGAATTGGGATCATATTTGGCTGCCACTTCTTTCGAGCAACCGATCGCCAAACCGACTTCTCTTCCCCATAATATTGAGGTCTTAGACACTTTTGATGCAGCAGTTTCCCCACTGCCTCCCACAAGTAGCTCTGACATGCCACCGGAGCCTCTTCGATGCGGAACTCGAGTCCGAGTCCTTCCAGCAAAATTGGTGGATTTTGACCTCGGTGCTTCGACCTCCTACCCCATGGCTAACTACCTCTCTTACGAGCAGTTTACTCCTCCACCGAGCTTTCCTTGCTCGCATCTCGTCCGAGAAGGAACCCAAGACGTATCATCAAGCCGTTAAATACGGCCATTGGCGAGCAGCAATGACTTCTGAGATGGCTGCTCTTGCAAAGAATGGAACTTGGGATGTTGTACCAAAGCCTCCACCAGATAAGAAACTGGTTGATCCCAAGTGGGTTTATAGGATAAAATACAAGTCGGATGGTCAGGTCAAGGCTCGTATTGTCGCAAAAGGCTACACATAAGTGAAGGGGATCGATTATCATGACACTTTTGCCCCAGTCGCGAAGCTCTCCACCGTTCGTTGTTTGCTTGCCGTTGCTGCTGCACGAGGGTGCATGGTCCATCAACTAGATGTCAATAATGCCTTTCTATGTGGGGATCAAATAGAGGAGGTATATATGCGTATTCCACAAGGCTTTGCTAAGGATGGTGATGAATGTGTTTCTCAACTAAGGAAGTCCTTGTACAGTCTGAAATAAGCATCACGGAACTGGTATACCAAATTCACCAGTGCTCTAGTTGACATGGGTTTCTCATCATCCAAAGCTAACTACTCCTTGTTCATTTATCAACACAATTCCATCTATGTCATGACCCTCATGTCAAAGATCTCAGTCCTCTAAAGTATTTTCTCGGCATTGAGGTTGCACATTCCCGCGAAGGTTTTTTCTTGACCCAATGCAAATACACGCTGGATATTCTCGACAGTAGCGGTTTGATGGGAGCTAAACCGAGCTCTTTCCCTATTGACAGATTGTACAACTACTCCTAGTTGACCAGTCGATGCGAGCACTTATCGTTAGCTGGTCGGGCGGCTTCTCTACCTAACGATGACCTGGCCAGACATCGCTTATGCAGTCAATATTTTAAGTCAATATGTTCACGCCCCGACACTAGTTCATGTGGAAGCCGCTGCTCGGATTGTTTGATACTTAAAGGCAGGCCTTGGTCAGGGCATTTTTCTTCCAGCCGACAGCGGCTTGCAGCTCCATGCCTCGTGTGATGCGGATTGGGGTGGTTGTCGACAAACCCATCGCTCTACTACGGATTTCTTTATTTCTCTTGGCAGTGCACATGTATATTGGCGCACCAAGAAACAACAAGTTGTATCTCATTCCTCGGCAGAAGCCGAGTATCGCGTTATGGCAACCACGGTCAGTGAGATACTTTGGCTTCGTTTTCTTCTTCATGATCTAGGCGTCCCTCAACATAGTGTCGCTCCTTTGCTTGTGACAGTGAAGCTGCTCTCTACATCACAACCAATCTTGGATTCCATGAGCATACGAAACATGTTGAGATGGATTGTTACTTCGTTCGTGAACGTGTCACTTTTGGCGAGATTGCGCCGCACAAAGTTGCCACGTGTGATCAAGTAGCTGATGTCTTCACCAAGGCCTTGGAGCGGACCATTTTCACTCTCTTCTGGGCAAGGTTGGCATTCGAGATCTTCATGCTTCAGCTTGAGGGGGATTAATAGGAATAATGTATGTAATGATTATTCTTTCCATATTGTATTGTACTCAACCTGTATATAAGACTCTAATCTCCTTAATAGAAATTATATTTTCTGCGTATCAAACTTATTAGCAACCACTCCCCATCAACTCCCTCCAACTGGATTAATGCTCCTAATGATGGCGAAGACAAAACGAATCTTTGATCTTGGAATTAACACGACCCCATCTAAGCCTTATTTTTCCAAGAAAGTAACCCAGCCTCTGGCGCCACTAACCATTAAGCGAGAGTTGGGTGGCTGAGAGGTATTAATGGACTATCCAATTAACTCTCCTGACGTCAACCACCTCAGTCATATCTCGCCAGATAAACTTCCCATCATCGCATCGCATTTCTCATTCTAACTCTTACATACATCAGAAAAATCTCATTCTACCTAGCCAACATGAACCGCCTAGTTGCAAATCCCAATAACCCCAACCGCACTCACCACCACCGCACTTACTCAAGAACCCCAATGCATATCGCAGAATCCCATCATCCAATGGCAAACAGGGAGGGGTGGCCCAAAATGGCCCCCTTTTGGTCGGGAAGTTCTTTGGATCCTAGATGCCTCATCGAGGTGCAATCGTAGGAGCAGCCAGACAATATTGGGACAGTTTCGGGCTCCATAATGTCAAGGATATAAAGTTCGACCCCAATCTCTTTGTAATGACCATGGTGGACAATGAACAACTAGAGTATGCCCTAGCTCACCAACCCTACAACATATTTGGGGTCCTGAGGGCGCTGAAACGATGGGACGGTAATGGAGGAGCGGAAGAGGTGTGCTGCAAGAACATCCGCCTCTGGGTATAGATCCATGATATCCCATGGAAGTACCGGTCAGAGGAGACAATTAAGGGCATAGCCACGACCTACTTCGCGAACTACCACGACACTGACAAGACCAGCATGGACCACACTCGGTGGACAAGAACTGTGAAGGTACTGGTGGATGTCACAGTCGACGACCCACTGAATCCAAGTTTCCTACTATAGTTGCCAAACAAGGGAGGATTCCAAAAGATCACATTCTAGTATGAAGGACTACATGAGCTTTGTGTCTCCGCCACGAGATAATCCAGTGCAAGGAGCAGAGGCTACATATACGACAGAGATTGGATGAAAAGCCTTCCGATGAGTTCAAGTTTCTCCCGGCAGAGACTCCAATCGGCTCCACACCAGCTATTATCCAAGCAGAGGCGACCTCCAGAAATAAAACCACGGATAGGAGGGTGAACGATCTTCCGACACGCTCCGATCAGCAACCCCGACAGCGACTACATCTCAACCAAACCGGAATCTCAACACCAGTTTTCAACTCTATTGACTAGTGGAGGGACCACCTTAATCAAGTCAAGGAGCCATTGTAGTTGTCGTTGTCCTGGTCCCCCATCTCAGTTACTCCAACCTACAACGACTTATCCCTGACAACCCGTACCAGGTGTTGCAAAGACAAGTAATATCCGAGTCAGGTCTACCAACATGGATGTCGATTTCAATGAGGCAACCCACCTCCCCACATGCTACGATTCCTCAACAGCCATCCTAACGACGCCCATGCTGGTCCAAGCCCCGCTCAACATATGATGCACCTAATGGGCCAGATGCCGGCAAGCTTGGGATGCTCAACAATGCCTAGATCCGGCACCCTCCAACCGCAACCGAGCCTCATCATTACCCAAGCGGGCCATAATTTGGGTTCCTAGCTTACTCTGGCAGCCCGCCTCCAAGGTTTGGCCTCATGAGCTCTCTTCCTTCACATTCTGGCATCAGAGGGGTGTCAAAGATCCAACTAGAACTCCACTAGAACTCCAGGACCATACGAGCCAAGAGACGGGGAATGGCGGAGAAAGGGATGCAACCTAGGGCAGCCCTACCAACCAACTCAATCAACAACAGACACCGGGACCTACCAAGACAACTAGGACCGACATCCACAACCCTCCAAAAGCAACCTAGCCCTATACTCTTCAAAGGAATATTTATCCCACAGCAAGAGGCTCGGTAAGTGATCTCCCGTTCATGGAGCCTTCCCCTCCAATGGTGACTTCAAAAGCAAAAGGTGGCCTCCATATCATCAAAAGAAAAGAGCAGAGCACCGGTGATAAAGAAAAGGAAAAGGAAGACAGTTTTTAACGAGTTCATGCTAGGGCCGAGCACGCTGTCGAGTTTAGGCAGATTATCTATCTCCCCTTCTCAAGCAAGCTGAGGCGCAGGATAACAGTTATGAGAGAGATACCCTACTCCCATGTCTCCATCTCAAGCTCAGACTCCACCTCCCTAGGCACTTCATCCACGACATAGTCCAAAAAAAGAGGAGGTGGCCATTAAGCCACCCAATCTAGAATGAAGATCTTAGCTTGGAATTTTAGAGGCATATGGTGACCTATGATAGTTGGACATCTCAATGATCTCAACCAAACTCATCGCCCATTTATTATTATGCTTTCAGAGACTAAGAAGCAACATACCTTTTTGGAGGGAAAGCGTCTCTCCTTCGACTTTACTAATGCTTTCTACTTCCACTCGGTACTGTCGGCTGGCGGGCTTGCCGTACGGTGGGCAACCGGACTAGGTGTTTCTATTATTTCCAGTTCTAAACACTTTTTGCATATGTTTATTTCATATGGAGTGGGATTTTTTCCACCTTTATTTACGCTCCCTGTATCCCGAGCGACTATAAATGGTTTTGGGAGGTCGTCTCAAATCTCCACCACGATGATAGACCTTGGGTTCTCATAGCAGATTTCAACGCCATCATCCATGGTCACGAGAAATGGGGCGGGAACGTGCCAGCCACTGCCGCCCAACCCCCTTTTTGTGACTTTACAAAGCATAATGTGCTGCTTGATCTAGGCATCAAGGGTAGCCCTTTCACTTGGACCAACAACCAAGTCAGAACAAGTCTTATCCAATGTCGACTGGATTAGGCCTTGGCTAATACTTCTTGGACGGAGGCCTTTGACTATTACCGGATCTCACACGATAGAGAAATCGGCTCAAATCACTGACCAATATTGATAAACCTAGCCGAAAACTTCCCTCGTCCCCATGACTTTATTCCGATACGACCAAAGGTGGAATAATTTCCAAGCGTACATTTCCATCATCTAAGAAACCTGGACCGTTAACATGAATATGAGTACCATCCACCACAATTTTTCTAGGGGCCTACAACGCCACGCAGCTGAGCTCCTAAAATTTAAAAGGAGAATGAAAACAAAATCAAATCTCGTCCCGATTACCTGAGCACCGTGTACTGAACTCAAGCGGTGGAAGACGAGGAACACAAACTCAAAGGCATGTCTAGGATGTATGGAAAAAGGATAGCCTTCTATGGTCTACAAAGGCAAGGGTTAAATTGAGAGCTGAAGCGGACTGACACACGACATATTTTAATGCAGATACTAAATTTAGGAAGCGACAGAACACGATTACTAGGCTCAAATCGGAGACTAGAAATTGGGTGACCAATCCAAGAGCCCTGGAAAAACATGCTCTTGAGTATTTTAAGGCCTTATTCTATGAGACATCAAACACGATGGACCGAGACGACATTGCCTCCATCCCATGAATTGTCTCCAATGAAATCAATAACAAGGAAAGAGGTCAGAGCAACAGTGTTTGCTTTAGGGACCAATCAATTACCGAGCCCACACAGGTTTAGTGGGGCCTTTTTCCATCAATATTGGACCACAATAGGGCCCAAAGTGGAGGCAGAAGTAAGAGGCTTCTTAAACGAATGAATCATGCCGCCGGAATAGAATAAGACTCACATTGTCGTTGCAGCAATTTTCGATACAAGATCATATCGAAGGTGTCATAGCTAACCGCCTCAAACCCCAACTGTCGTCCCTTACCAACGAGATGCAAGACACTTTTGGAGGTGGACGGTCGATCCAGGAAAGCATCATCATCATCCATTAAAACCCTCCATAGTTTCAAGATCTGGAAGACGTGTCACATAAAGGATATGTGTATAAAGACCTGGGATAGCCTCGAAAGCATTATGGAAGCCTATGGTATCTGTCAAAGATAGAGGCACTGGATTGTCAGCTGTATCCGCTCGGTTGATTTTAATGTCTTGTTCAATGGGTGTGAAACATGTTATTTTCTCCCAAGACGAGGCCTTAGGCAAGGTTTCCCTCTCTCCCGCTTCCTCTTCATCCTGATATCTATTGTGTTATCCATCATGATCAAAAAGAATGTACAAACCAACCACCTTTCGAACACCCGCTTATCCTGTAGGGGACCAAAGCTCTCCCACTATCTTTTCACCGACGACAACATCATTTTTGGGAAGGCTGACACCGATGAGGCAGACTAGATTACCACGTTCCTTACGAGGTACAACAGACTCACAGGTCAAGAGGTCAACCTCAAAAAATCATCCATCTTCTTCAGCTCAAACGTGGATGCTATTACTCGAGGCATCATCATAAACCACTTGGGGTTGAAGGTAATGAACAAACACATCAAGTATTTTGGGGTACCAACAGAATGGGGGTGTTTGAGAAAAGAAACATTTGCTTTCCTTATGGATCGAATGGCGAACCAAGCGTAATCATGGAAATGTAAATTCCTATCCTCTGTAGGGAAGAAATCTTTGGCCAAGTCGTTCATTCAGACAATTCTGAATTTCATCATGAGTCGTTTCCTTCTCTCCAAATCCACCATGAAGAAAATGAACTTGATGCTGACCAATTTCTTCTTGGTAAGGGGTCCAAACAAACAAACAATACACAAGTGCTAGGCCGACATTCTTTTTAAACCTAAACAGGAAGGAGGGTTGGGCTTTAAGGAATTTTGAGACTTCAATCTAAGCCTACTTGCCAAATAGGCCTGGCGCCTCCTTTCCAACCCATCCACTCTTTCGGCTAGGGTTCTCTAGGAAAAATACTTCCACAGTTCCACCTTTCTCTCAAAGAAAAAAGGACCACAACCTTCTTGGATTTGGAGTAGCCTCTGTGATGCGCGGAAGGTAATTCACACGAAAAGACAGATTGATAGCAGGGAACTGAGAGAGTGCCTCCATCGCTAATAGCCCTTGGCTCCCATTCGGTGTTCTTATAGATGCGTGGACTCACTAGGAACCTCACCTTAGCTCAGAGCCAGTTGGAACTAGCTAGCATCAGCTCCTTTATGAGCTAGTTGATGCTAGGGACTGGCACTCCAGCTCATCAAGCTCAAATTGAGCTTAATGCTAGTGTCACTAGCTGTGATGCTGAGCTGCACTATGGTGCTGGTAGGGAGCTAGGTGGTTGGGCTCTTTCTCCTAGGAAAACTGGCTCACATCTCTCGTGAAATTCAAACTCAATTCTGAGTTATTTTCCCTCCAACCAGTAGGGCTTCAAGGTAGTTACTTTATAACCACGTTCAATGCTATCCATAGAGTTACGGATGCCTCTTGGTGCATGAACTCGTACCCCTTCACCCCTTGACCCTTTGCCTATATAAAGAAGGCAGTTTTGTGGGAGAAATACACCACATCCCGTCTGACCACTACCACCCTACCGAGTACAGTGCATAGTACACTGTGATGGATCCTTTGACAAGGATTCTCGGAAGGAAAGATTTGGATTTATTATCTCTGATTCTCTTGGGATGGTGATCGATGGGAGAGCTGGGACCATCTTATGTTCTCATGCTATCTCCACCGAAGGTTTTGCCCTTCTACAAGCCACATTGCCAGCCTCTTCTCTTCCAAGTCCATTTACCATCATGATAGATTGTGTAGACCTGGTGAATATTGTGCAAAACCCCAAGCTTCAGTGGTCGTGGCAATGCTTAGGGATTCTTAGGACGAATTGTGAATGAGCTTCGGCAGGCAACCTCATACTGCAGTCTCATACATTCCCCGAGCTCACAATACCAATGCCGACCTCATCGCCAAACAAGCGCGTTGTGGGATGCTCTGACCTAATTGGCTGTCTTCCCCCGTGTCCTAATTGTAGCATGAACATGTCAAAAAATGAATCGATATAAAGCGGTAAAACCTAAAAATCTACTTATTGAGAGAAAATCATCGACAACACTTCTGAGAGATATAAAAGATTCAAGGCATGTCACCAATAGGGTGGTTCTAGTGGATGATTGGTGAACAATCTCAAGGTGAAATTTGTAGGATCAGGTCAGCAACTGAATCATATCCGAACGATAGGGACCCCATGCGTCGATGAAATTATGACCGTCAAGGACATAACTCGCTACTAGCTCAACATCTCCCTTAAGGTCAATCTGCAAAACCCCATAATGATCACACCATAGGTAAACATTTCAGACATAAGCAATTGCAGTAAGAGAGGACCAGAAATATAATGATAAGGTGGATACAGCCTGAGAAGTCACAAAAGACCCGACCGGTAAAGTCCCCGCCGCCAAGGCAGGCGACCCCATCCACATTGATCTTGTAGCGCATGAACACCAGGACGTGACCCGGTGGCCCGAGGGGAGGGGGGATATCCATCCCTAAATTCTCGTCGGGCGCTTCCATGGTAGGAAGGGTGCGGTGAAATAGCTTGCAAAGAAAGAACCAAAGTTTGTGGTGGACGTCTACCTACCAGATCGAGTGCCATAACGAGGGCCGACTGGTGAGGCCTTAGAAGAGGAGAAGGTGGAGGTGGAGGATGACTGGAACTCATAGTCAGAAGGGGGTTGTGTAATAGCTAGTAGAGGAAAAATCTTTAGATGAGGAAATCAACCTAGGGGTGCATGACACTAGGATTGCGAGGATTTTATCAACCAGGTCATAGCTGAACCACTAGATTAGGTCCCTGACATTCCAAACTCCATTGGAGAGAAAGGCGGCAACTAACGAGGGACCTAATAAGGTGCTGAGTGTAGAACTTGATACTTTATTTATGATGGATGGATGATCTTATTGAGTGTTAGGTCTGAAATATGGATTGTTGAATAATTTTTCTCGTCTGGGGTGAATTGGAGTATATTTTAATCCAACAACTTTGAATTTTTCATTATGTGTAATTATTTAGCGAATGATGAATTTATTTGCTTTATGCAGGAATCCTAATTAGATATATGGTATATAATACCACTAAAGTTCAGCAAGTACGTCAAGAAACACTCAGATCATTTGCCACCAATTTACAAGCAATGGCGAATGATCTTCCGCTTTTTGTTGCTCGACACTTGTTTGAGTCATTGATTGACGGAGTACTATGAGTTGCTCATATCATAATTGATAGTGTAGGTCGCGTAGTCACAACATACGGCCATCCTGCAAACTTTGTCAACCATACAACAGACGGGAGCTTCCGGCTGAAGAAATGAAAGAAGAAACCGGGAAGTACTTGACTTTTAGGACCCATGCAAGGAGGAGTTTCAGGCAATTCATGAGCCGCCCAACTTGTTTGCTTTATCTTATTGAAGGAACCCACAATGTTAACTTGACTAGAATCTCCAAACTTGCACACCAAGCCCTTGGAGAAATCCTCACATGAAGGTTTGTCTCCTCTAAGTAACCATTATTAAAACCAAATGTCAGCTTTGTCCTCCAAATAGAGGGCTGCAAGGTCCACCTTCCTGTCATCAGAAATGGTATGAATCGAAATTTTTTGGAAGACTTCTCAACCCAAGAAGTAGGGTTAGCTTTAGAAAAATAGGGAAAGTCGAAAGGGGGTAGTGATTTGCAAGCTGCCATTGGTGTACGGATTTGGAAAGATAGGATGGTTGGGTGTGGGTTGTTTTAGCCTTCCTATATCCTCTGACACATTATTTGGAACTAGGTAAACCACATTTCGAATTAGCGGTCACTCAATGTTTGGTGGTTGGTAAAGACAGTGAGGTTGATGTTTTGGCTGGTGTTTTCTAGATCAGTCGAACACTAGCCAATAATTATGCCCTTGAGGATTTTGATTACAGTTATGACATTTCTAAGGTTTCCACCATTTTTTTAGGTTAGGTGACCTGAGAAGAAAAAGAGAGTGAAGTACAAAAAAGGGGAAGAGAAAAGTTGAAAGGAAATTGGAGGGAGATAAACCGTACAAATCTAACAGTTATATATACATTTTCAAAGGATAATTTAGTAATTTCACCTAAACTCTATATCTTCAAAGGATAATTTAATAATTTCACATAAATAAAATTTTCGCTAACTTTGTTTATTTAATTAATATTTTCTACATTTAAACTCGAATTTGAATAATTTTTAAGCCGGCATTTTAGTTTTTCAAAGACGATTAAAACTAGCATAGTCTTTATATGTTTTGACAAATTATTTTTTTCGATGTCAAACACATGAATTGACTGCCTCAAAACTAGACTTTTTGGGTATCACACACTCATATGAATATTACCAATTTTAAGATAGTATTAGAGCATCTTCATCCCTAGTTTTTTAGCAATTGCTAAGTGATATGTAGGATGAGGTGGCACCAATAAGCAATTGCTAGGGATAGATGAGTGCTTTCTAAATTAGCAAGATTGCTAATTTAGAAAGTCAATTAGCCATGCCACATAGGCAAATTGCTACAATTTTCAAGAAATACATTTATGAATAGAAAATAAATTGAAGATAAATAATACGTAATGATTTTGATTGATTCATTTTGATTGAGTTTGTTTGTAAAAATGATGACTAAAAATTGCTAATCAATTGCTTTAAAGTTGATGCTGTTATTAAAAACATATAAGTAATTATTAGTAACTTCGAGGGATATATTAACAATGAGGTAAACGTAATTCTTAACGGAATTCATACATGGTAAAAAACAGTTAATTGTATATCCAATTTCTTCAATAAGGCATTAAATCATTTCTATATTTTAGAGTGCTAACGGTAAATAGACCAAAAAATATCTAATTCTCATTAATTGTTTAGAGGCTGATCTCCTACACTTTTTAATACACTAAAAGAGTGCTAATGGTAAACAGATGATTATAAGGAAAATAATGAAATAATCACTGTAACTTTAGAGCAGTTTAATCATAAAGGAACTGAATTGCTAAACAACACCCCCTAAATTTTTGTAAAAGAACTCCTTAACATTTGAAATCGGAACTTGAAATGACGTAAATGCCCCTGATGCTTGTATTTATAAACTCACTCAACTCATACAATTCCCATCCGCCGCCTTCCGATCGTTGCCGTCTCCGTCCCCTCTGCCACCATTCGATCGCCACCACCAATTCCGCCGGAGCCAAGAAAGGGCGGTGCCATTAAATGACACCATCCACTTTTTTAATTAATAAATTATAATTAGTATAATAATACTCTAATACTAATTATTAAATTGTTAAATTTTAATTAGTATACCATTTTCATATGATTTTATTACTTAACCAATTATTAAATTGTAATTAGTATATTATTCTAACATGATAATTAAATAATGAAAGTATTAAAATTATAACTAAATTATACCTAACTAAACCTAACATAAATTATACCTAAGTAAACCTGTTGATATATCTTAATTATACATAATTAAACCTAACATAATTATAATTAAACCTAATGTAAATATTAGTTTTTCTTTCTTTACATGGGACATACGAACTACACAACAGGTGAATAATCCAATAACAACAAATATAAATAGGAAGGATGTGCTGGACTGGGCCTCCAAATTTTGGGGCCTCTATTTCCTTGCCCATTACTAAATATATGGTATATTAAAAAAAACCCTACCTATTAAGCTGCTGCCGTCCTGCATCTCTTGCCCTTCCCCAAAATTTAATTTTTCTCTCCTTTCATCAAATCAATCTGTGTGTCTCGAGAATTAATGTTTGTTATTAATTAGACGATAATCCAGGCATCACGCGCAAATGGCTATCAAATCATTCAATGATTCAATAACAGCCGATTACGTTAAATACTCCACAAGCCTTCATTCTTCTTTCAATCCCACACTTATCTATTATCTATGATTTATCTCATCTCTGATCTCTGCTAAGTTTAGTCTTTCCATTCTTCCTAATTCCTAAATAATAATCTTCGAGTTTCGCCGCTGCCGACTATCGTTAACCCGTAACGCTGATAGTCTGATTTGGATTCAGTGATTTTATAATCTTATTTATTTTTATATTAACTTGTTTAAATTTCAATTGTTTAATTGGGATGTTAAATCTGACTTAATTTGACATAATATGAGCATTTCATACATCATGTGTTTCTCACCGTTTTAAATTGGCATTATGTGATATGGCCAATTCTTGTGATAAAGTTAGAGATTTGTTTGGTATTATTCGATGAATTTATACAATATTTGTTAATTTCAATAAAACATGAATTATTTTGACAAATGATGTGAAACATTTTACTTTGAAATTGTTATCATTTACTCATTGGGAGAGTTATGTTGAACTGTAAAAAAATTAGGTTTCAAATTTTAGATGTGAGAGAAGTTTTATTTCAAGTAACGGAATCTTGATAACGATCCAAAATAAGAAGTGATGTTAAATCTTTGGCACAAAATAAACTTGGTGACTTTGAGTTTATTGTTTCATTAGTGATTTGATATGAAATTTTGCATCTAAAAGATTTAGTTAGTTGAATCTTTACAATTTGTTTTTTTAGCTATTCTTGTTCATTTCATGCTCTCGTTCTTTTCGTGTTTCACCTTTAGTGTTTCAAATTTTATGATCTACTTAATATTAACAATTACTTGTTTTGTTATTTTCGGTGTATGATCCCCTTAGTATTTGCCTAAGATTTGTTTATCTTAACTGATTGTTTTTTCCCTTTGTGTGTCGATATGGAACCGAATAAAGCACGTGTGATGTATATTTTACCAATTTTACTTAATATTAAATCATATTTGTCAAAAGGAAAACAGATTGTGGTTATCTTATTATTACCATAATCATTACTTTTGTAACGTTGGTTATCACATTAGTACATTACGCTTATCTTACTATTTTTTAATTGTCATCAACGGTTGTCATAAATATTTAAATGGCTAATGGTCATGCCATTATTAATGGAATCGTAAGTTACGTTTACGGATTACATAAATGTATTATACACGTTGATATTTACAATTTTACTATAGTATATTCATATCATTATTAATTTGTTAATAATGTGATCTAATTTTATTTATTTTGATAATTAGGTCAAACTTTTTGAAAGTTAAGTATGTGGTCTTTGATGTTTCGGGTAAGAATTACTCTTCATGGGAATTAGAGGCTAAAATCCATTTATAATGGTATTGGTGAAACCAGACGATAATGCACATCTTATCAAGACAAATCTAAAGCTTTGCTATTTACTCGCCATCATCTCAATGATAAGTCGAAAGATGAGTACCAAGAGACACAACATATCGAAAGGAAAAAGATATAAAGATATTTTATATGTCCGAATACTGAAGGTCGAAGTGACAAAATATCTATCTTTGTAGTGATTGATTGTACTCATAAAAGCCTAATATGGTTGAATGTCCCACGGGACATATATCTTGAGAAACGGGCCATCTTATGTCTCCAATAATGATGGTTCAATGAGACAAAATATCACTCCATGAAGTGAGTGGATATAATCATATGCCCACAAAGTGATTAGCCAATATATATTCCCACAAAGTCAATACATTATTATGGAGAAAAAGACCTATTATTTTGGCAATGAGATAGAAATTTGAGAAGTGTATCTTTACCCATGAAAGGGTGTTGTGAATTGATGTAGAAAAATTCCAATTACATGAAAAGGTCATACAACCATCAATTTTGTTTTGATGATATATCCAAATTCATACTAATTTAGCCCTCAAAGTGAATGTGCATAGACACATATGTTACACTATTTTTTGAAAGCAAATGTAACTATGTAGAACCCTTTTATTCGGATGGACATAACAATTGTGGTTATATGAGAATTATTGATCCATTAATTGGTGACATAGATGATTGAGAAATATCTCTATTTATCATTTAAACTATGTACCATTTTCATGACAAAAATGAGTATTTTATTATGAGAATCACCATAATTAATTGTGCTATATATCACATCGATAGTGCACCAAGATATATGGTGTAGTACAACATTTCTCTCAAGCTCTAGATCGAGCTATTGTATTGTTCACAAAAGAACAAAATCCTTATTCCAATTTTTTTAGGATCAAGAGAGGAACAATAATATGACCTATGGCTATACAATTATTGAATCAATCATTTATCCTCCCATCTGTACTACACATATGTTATTGTGATTGAAACACACACACACACGCACACACACACACACACACACACACACACACACACATATATATATATATATATATATATATATATATATGTAAACTATAAGTTTACTCGTCCTAACAACTATTATTTGGCATAACCGGAGAGACCATCCCGATTCAATCATGATGTGAATCAATAAGCACCTCTACAGTCAGTTTCAATGATTCCAAAATCTAAAGAGTATGTTCCCTTACACATTGTTGTGCATGATGGTCTCAACTTGGGTATTCTATAGAAATGATTTCTAAGGTTATAGGGATTTAAGTAGTCCTTGTGACTCCCATACGTCCTGAAAACACAAACAATTTTGTATTCTGTCAACAAGTTTTCGTTTTTAGGAGAGCTTCCTCGCCCCTCCATTATCCATTGTTGAGTAAAATCTCCAAAGAACTCATTTTGGGTTGCTTGTTTTTGAATAGAGTTGATTGTTGGATAATCATCAACTAAAGTAAGACAATTTCTCTTACAAGCAAAAAGCAAGGGTGATGTTTGTGGATCCATACATCCAACATGGGAGCCAATTATTTTACTTGATGCATCAATGGCCACATATGTGTGTATATATATGTACATATATACACGAGCACATAGAGTTTGTGAGATTACTAGCTAACGTCTTTTTGGTTATGAACATATTTTCACGAAAATGCGTCATTGAGAACAAACATTTTCCATTTATATTGTTGTGAACATGTCATTTACATGAACAACACAAATTCACATTATGCCAAGAAATTATTATGAAGTCCTCCATTATATTTGGTTTTTGGGTCAAAACCTTATACTTCCCATTTATGAATATATGAATGTGATATACACATCTAAATTGGTCCACCACCATTTATTAGGATGGGTTCTCAATGAATATTTGGAAATTATGTTGAATAAGAGTTCATCGATGGTCAAATATTTACATCGTTGTCAGGAGTTTTTGATGACTAGTTTGGAGGTTTATAATTTATATAATCATAATTCCCAACATTAAGGGGAGAAAATAAAAGTTGGCCAAGAGATTAGATGAATGATCATATCATTTCGATCCTCACACTAAGCAATATGAATTTGAAGTTCAAAATTTTATTATTCATCATCTGCCAGACACTTTACTGACCCAACCAGAGTAAAACTCTCATATGCCAACTCGAAATGCTCCAATAAAATGATACCGATATTGGGTAACATGACATCACAAATAAGTCTAAAACCCACATAAAGTGTGGTAGACCACTCGGTTCCAATGCAAAAAAATCCTCAAAAATGAAATGGAGCTGTATATCAAGATGGTCAAATTGAGGTTAAGATTATTTCAGAAAAATCACCCAGAGAATCAAATAATGAGCTCAAGAAGAGCCTTAGGTACCTGAAAGATATGAACATCGATATCTTAATTATCTATATCTTGGATGAAAATAATGGAACCGCAAGGATGTCAACATCGATGAAATTGTTACGTATAGTGCAACGCAAAATATCATAATATTTAATGAGGATCATGAGCCAAAGTGCATGCAAATAAAGAATTGATTGAAAATTTCAAGTGAGGCAAAACTCAATTCCCAAGAGAAATGAAAAGTTTAAGACTTGACATAAAGTCTTTATATATGAAGATGTCAAGCAAATGGGACACATGTTTATCTCGTTTTGAGTTTTGAAAGTCATGAGCCATCTCATGTTTATTTTATTTTCTCATATTTTCATTATGAGAAAACATATTCTCATGTGGTCGATGCAACTACTTTTTATTAGTCTGGCAATTTATGAAGGGAAAGAGTTTTCCCCTAATGGATGTCCTTGCAATCTATATGTATGGTTTGCATAATAAAAATACACATGTGTATATTCTTTCAAGGATTTATTTTGCTATAAGAAAATAATTCGAGTTCAAGTTAACAAATTATATCCAATTAACATCATATGGATTGAATGATTGAGAGAAGTGGTCCATTTAACATATCATACAAATCTCTATGCATATAATTTGGTTTCTTTTCCTTGTTGAGTTGAGTTTTGAATGATGAAAAATAATATTTGCTATATTTTATCGTTTCGAAATTCATTCCAAAACAATTTTCTTAATTTTATCTCTATTTAAAATGTGTTTCTTTTTGTTCAACGTCATTAGATGTGACCATTCTTTGTTTACATAGATGACATACATATTATTGAGATTCCTCAAGAATAACTCAAAGAAATCATCTATTTGATGGATGAGTTTACCACATGATTGTGCCCTACTGGTTAATCACCTTGTAATCATATGATCAGTGGTTCGATCTCTCTCTTATGGGAAGCAAGCTCTATTTGTAGCTATTTATTGCCTTGTGCGAATTATACATCTTGTTAAGGGGCCATTTATCTCTTTGAGATCAATTTGATTAAGGAGTTCGAGATGAAAATTGTGGAAGAATAAATCTTACCACTACTTTACAATTTATGCATCTCCTTGAACATGATTCTTGTATATCATCCATGATATATTAATAATATCCAATAAGAAGTTGTATAGATATACCATGGACATAAGTACCATATTGATGGTACAGATCACTATATGTGACTCTATATCGAGTGTAATCAATCTTCATATAGTCATGAACACTATTTGATGGTTTGTGAAACAAACTAATCAAACCATATCACCATTCGCATACATGATCCTATAGATCATGCATAAAATACATTGATCAACATAAACTCCAAGCAAAAGGTGAAAAGTAATGTGATGATTATGTACTCTTTTTCCTTCACTAGATTTTTATCCCATAGGGTATTCCTTGTAAGGTTTTAATGACGCATATTCTCATCTAATGGTCATTCAAGGGGAAGTGTCATGCAAATTATGGATGACCATCGATCATGTGACGCATAAATTTTATACACAAACTCCAATGAGTTGAAATATTTATCAACTAAGTGCACCTAAGTGATAACTTGGCTGATTTATTCACCAAAGCTCTCTCTGCATCAACTGTTGGGAAACTAGTCCAAAAATTTTGAGTTTGGTGACTGAATGTTCTCAACTGATATAATGACGAGCGAGAGTTGATATCCTCATCAGGGGAAGTCGATATGAAGGATCTCAACTAATATCATCATTAGGGGGAACGAGGCAGTATCAATAGCGTACTCGAAGAACATAATAGATATTTTTATCCAATGATCATTCAAGGGGGAGTGTTATGAATATTGTTATTATGGTGCATGAATGCCCATTGTGTAACCTATACATTAACCATGGGAATCAATACTCTTATCTCCTATTCAAGTGTAGTTATGTTAGTCATTAGGGGTTATGTATCATGAGTCTATAAATAGTGTTCACTCTTGTATGTTTGAGAAATCAATAAGAAAGCTTCTCTCCCTCTACTCTTGTGTTGTCTTCTCGTTACTTAATTTTATAACACTAAAAATTTTATAATTTTTTTGGGGCCACAAATCTAATTTTTTTGATAAGACCTCCAAATATTATGGGCCGGTTATGAATATGAAACTCTCGCTAGATTACACAATTGCTTCGCATCACTAAACCATTATCAACTATCATTAATCTCCGGCATCGGCTACATTTTTTATCATTATATTGATCTACGGTTGGAAAATTATCCGCTTATGGTTTAAAGTTTAGAGATAAGGTTTAGAGTTTAGGGTTTAGCGGTTAGGGGTTAGGATTTAAAATTTAAAATAGGGTTTAGCAGTTAAGGCATGGTTCGAATATGCATACTAATGCAATTGCATTGAACCACATTGCACGCATTACTTCACATTGCATGCATGCTTCATGCATGAACCATGTAATTTGATCAACAATCAACTCGGACGGTCCAACCAGTTCGATGATTTAAGATTTAGAAATAGGGTTTTGAATTTATGGTTTAAGGTTTAGAGATAGGATTTAGGGTTTAGAGTTTAAGGTTTAGGGTTGAGTCCACAATGCTCCCCTCTCTTGAGTCTTGGTTTTTCCTCTCCCTTCTGAGTTATGGATGGTATCCTAGTACCAATCGGTTGCTAGAGACAGACAAAAGTTTGGGTGTCACACCGGTAACCGAAAAATCACGGTGTCACACATATATGGAGTAACGATACTCCAAGAGTACCGGAGCATTCACCTAAAATAATATATTTACTTTCGATAGCTACTAATAATGACTAATAATCAAATATACAAATGGTAATTACTACGTATTATATATTCATCTACTTAACAACTAATCATGATTAATTACTAATTTCCAAAAATTATTTAATTAATTACAAAGTTTTAATACTTTCACTACTTAATTACCATATTAGAATTATATTTTAATTATAATTTGATAATTGGTTAAGTAATAAAATCATATTAAAATATATACTAATTAAATTTTCATAATTAATATTAGAGTATTAGTATACTAATTACAATTTATTTAATAATTTTTTAAAATGAGGATGGCGCCATTAAATGGCGCCCACCATTACTACCGCCGATGATTGGCGCCCTTCTTTTTTTTCGGTGGAATCGGCGGCGGTGACAGGACGGTGACGACGGCGGCTATGTTGGGGAGTGGGCGGCGGAGGAGGCGGCGGCAACCGGACGGTGGCGGATGCGGCAGCGATGACGACCGGACGGTGCGAGTTAGGTCATAAATTTATTTCAAGTTAAATGGTATGTGTATTTAAACATTAAGTTTAAAAGATATTTACGTAATTTCACTTATAAAATTCAAATATTAGGGAGTTGACATTAGAAATTTAGAGCCTCACATAGCAATCCCTAAATGAACCTAAGCTTAACAAAATAGTCCCCGTGATGACAAGCAGCGAAGAAAGGTTAGCAAAATTAGAACAATAGCTTCCCAGTGCGAGTTCATCGTGATCACGGTTTGGTTTGTGCATTTGATGTCATCTAGCAGACTTAAATGCGCGAGCTTTCGCGGTTCAGGTGTTTCCCCTTGTTGGACATCAAACCAAGATCCTCACACCAACCCTCCCAAATCCTTGCTCAGTTGATAAAAAATCGTCTCACTTCACCGTCCCTTCTCGCCAAATTAATAAAGCAATACTGTCGCTGCTCCGTCTCAGATACCCGCCAAGCACATTCGATTCTCGCCACTTTTCACTACCCAAACCTGTTTCTCTTCAACACTCTGATCCGATGCACCCACCCCAAGGACTCGATGCGTCTTTTCACCACCTGGATTTCCAAAGACGAGCTTGCTATCGACGACTTAACCTACGTTTATGTTCTGGGTTCCTGCGTTAGATCGCCTTCATCTTCATCGTTGTGCCTGGGGAGACAGATCCAGGGACGGGTTTTGAAACATGGGTTCCTGTCGAATTTGGTTGTTTCGACCACGTTGATTCATTTTTATGGACAAAACCGGGATGTTGCTTCTGCAAGAAAGGTGTTCGATGAAATGCCGGAGAGGAGTGTTGTCACATGGAACGCTATGATAACTGGGTATTGCTCCCAGACAGAAAAGGCCAACAATTGTGCTTATCATGCGCTTGCCTTATACAAGAACATGTTGGTTAGTGATACTTTAGAGAAACCCAATGATACCACAGTGGTTTGCGTCCTCTCGTCGTGTTCCCAATTGGGAATGCTGGAAATCGGAGCTTGCTTCCATGGTTATTTGGAAAAGACTATCTGTATGCGGAAAATGGATGTCTACATCGGCACAGGTTTAGTCGACTTGTACTCAAAATGCGGTTGCCTCCACAGTGGTTTAAAGATTTTCAATGTAATGAGAGTGAAAAATGTGTTGACATGGACAGCTATGGCAACGGGTCTGGCCATTCATGGGAAAGGGAAAGAAGCAATGGAAGTTTTCGACGCTATGGCTGGTTCTGGTGTTAAACCCAATCTGGTAACTTTCACAAGCTTGCTTTCAGCTTGTTGTCACGCAGGTCTTGTGGAGGAAGGGCTTCAGTTGTTCGAAATCATGCAATTCAAATTCCGTCTTGAGCCTGCATTACAGCACTATGGCTGCATTGTCGATCTTCTTGGCAAGGCTGGATACCTAAGAGAAGCATACAGGTTCATAAAGGGGATGCCAGTAGCGGCAGATGGAGTCTTGTGGCGGAGTCTGCTGAGCGCAAGTATAGTCCATGGAGATGTTGAATTGGGCGAGGAAATATGGAAAATACTCCTCCAATTGCGTCCGGAAACAAGGAATTCAAGTGATGACTATGTAGCTTTGTCTAATATCTATGCTTCAGCTGAGAGATGGAAAGATGTGGAGAAGGTGAGAAGCGTGATGAAGGTCAAGAGTATAGTAGTGAAC
The DNA here is from genome assembly GCA_030674075.2 of Linum usitatissimum. NCBI lineage: Eukaryota > Viridiplantae > Streptophyta > Magnoliopsida > Malpighiales > Linaceae > Linum > Linum usitatissimum. The sequence continues at coordinate 670,561 of JAUJYP020000468.1, read as the reverse complement.
CAACCAGGATCAAGCTTAGTTCAAAGCATTAGCACCAATAACCCTTTGGAAAGATGCGCATAGTGTGCAAGAATGCTTGTCTCAGGATCAACTATAATCATGCCAATATGACCTCAAGAGAAAATTGTTTTTGTTTTCTTCAGAGACATCAGAAATGTGGACGTTGTAGACATACATAAGCTATGAACAGCACATATCACAAGTTCTGATAGCAGGACACTGAAAATTGACACCTAAAGTGGTGCCCAGTGGGCTGTTCTGTACAGAGGGATGTAGTAAGATAGGCGGATTGGTTGCCGTTAGTAGGCAGATTGGTTCGACAGAATTCAGTTGGTAAAATAATAGACACTTATATACACTTATGGACTGAAGATGGCAGCAGCTCAACAGAAATCTTCTTTCTCAGCTAGTTCCTACTGCTCCCCATTGGAACTTGCTTCGCCCCGGATCCTTTTCTGCAAGTGCTCCAAGCTAGCTATTCGACGCAGCGAAGCTTTTTGGCCAATCTTATTACCTATTGTTACTGCTGGTCCTCCTCCAGCTCCGTCGTCTGACTGTCCATTTTCAACAGTAGAGACATCTGACATACAGTTGTTGCCTCTGGATTCAGTGTTGGAGGATGGTTTGGTTGGAGAGTGATTAGTGTGATGCTTGGAGGCAGGAACAGAAGCATCTGCTGAAGTATCAGAAGATGATGGGATGCTCGCTGTGGACATTTCCTTCCGCACTTGGAAGATGGTTGTCACTCCTGTAATCCTTTTCACAGTCTCCTCAGCCATCTTCACCTGCATATATATCACGCGGAGAATAGACAGAGAACAATGAAGTGGAGGTTTAAAACATTCTAGGCATTTCATCTAGGTTCTGCTACTTACGATATTCTAAGATGAGTTACCTTCGTTCTTAATGTCTCAACATCAGCTTTTAGGACCCTATTGTCAACTGAAGACTGATTGTACTTGTGGCTTATGTCACTGAGTCGTTTTAACAGAGATGAATTATCGTCTCTTAGCTGAGAAACCTGCAGCGCGCAATAATATTAAACAAAAGAAGCATAAGATATCGAACGATGTCCATTTTGTACGAAAAGAATTATTTACCTGTGTCTCAAGTTCAGTCAAATGTGCCTGTTTTCTTCTTCTGGATCGTCTTGCAGACTCCCTATTAGAAAGCATCCTGTAAATGGGATCAACGGACTTACAAAGTCAGTGTTCAAAATACCACCCAGATAGATTGGAAACACGATTCCAGCAACTAAGCAGATGTGCTGAAAATATTAGCAACTCATATTAACGGGATTAGTTACCTCCTAACACGTTTCACATCAGCTGGATTGGTATTATCAGCAGTTGCAAATTCCTCTTCATTTTCGTCATCTTCTGATTGATCTCTCGACGACCCGCTGGTTGTTGACTTCATAAGAACTGCAGACCTTTTCAGTGTCGTAGGTAAAGAAGGGATTTCAACTGGATCATCACTGTCCTTGCTAATTGACCCGGACAAATCATTTCCACCTGCTATAAGTTTGTTGTAAAATTAGCATAAGCTCAACACAAGAGCACACATAAGGTAAAACATAACATGACTATCGTGCACGTAGATCATCAAAATGCTCCAACGTCACGATTGGGATAAAATGCTCCTTTTATCAGTATAATGGATGTCAAACAGATTAGTAGAGCGGGACAAACCTTTAGAAGGAGTATTTGATCCCACTTGTGAATTGTTTGAAGCTTGTGACCCACTGTCAGCTCTGCCAGAGGAGTCTTGAGCTTTCAGATAGGATCCCTGCTACAAATAACGGTACAGAAGATTTACTTCATTGTTACAAATACAACCACAGATTCCTATTCTTCTAAGATGACGCATAAAGCTCATAGCACAGCACACACTGATACTGAATAAATTGAAGATCCAAACATATATGTAGATCAATCACTCCATAAGAGAAATTGCTTACACGATTTTTTTCCCTTGTAACAGTTTCCATTACTGTTCATAAGCTACCTTCATCTTTTAGAGATAGTGAAGGATCACAGGCTGGTAGGACCATGCTTCCAATCTATTAAGCCTTGAATTTAAGCATAGGTTCTGTGGGACCTTCTTATTGTCTGTGGTTATTCACCCTTATCAAGCTTCAAATAGACTACACTACCTAACTTTCTCAACTCTTTATCATTATGCTTTCTATCTTTACTGAAGCTAATCATGAAGTGGTCTCAAAAGAGCCACCTTTGTCTCCCTTTACGACTGGTAGTGGATTCTTTTCCTCCGGTATCAAAGAATTTTATTTGCCTCTTGTTCAGCTTGTAAGAACAAATCCCTTTTGGCCTTTCTACGTGTCGATAAAAAGTAGTTAACCTTGCAGGTAGACACCCAAAAAACTCCCCGCCACCCACAACACACCTCAGCCACTTGAATCATGAAACCATTTCGATATCACAACTCGCAATCCGACAAAGATTAAGTAAAAGTAGAACATGACTCTTTTTTTACCCTGTTTTGCAGTCCAAGAAAGTTGGACATACATGATTGGAAATTCTCCAGTCAGGAATCAAACCATCATACCTCCAAATAAAATTTTCTCCAAACAAATATGCTCTAGCCGATTTCATGTGGGATGTGGCTATACCAATAACACGTCCAAGACTTGGCTCTTACAGATTTTACAATTAAATGGAGCTAAAATATATTAAGGTAGAGACAAAAAAAAAACAGAATAAAAGACCTCCTCGAAAGAAACCAGACCGGAAATCAGTTGGTTTGAGCATATAAAAACCGAAACGGGAAGAGAGAAATTTACCCGTGACAAGGCAACGGCAGCACAGGCCAAGTTGAGTTTACTCTTCAGAAACGCGTGGTACTCCTCCGAATCCACCGGAATTTCAGGAGGGGCGGTGGAGGCGGAAGCTGCACCATTGGCAGCGTTAATGCTGGAGGAGGAGGAGGAGTTTCCCCGGTGATCCTTGTTGACGTGGACGACGTCGCTTCGTTCAGAGTCGGATGGGGCGGCGGAGGAAGCTTCTTGGAGAAAGCGTTGGAAAGCCCATTCGGACGCGCTGCGGTTCATTTTCGAAGATCCGTCGACAGTCGGTGGCGGGGAAGGAGCTGGAAGATGACGGTGGCGTTGGTGATTTGGCGGAGGTGGAGACGGCGGAGACCAGAATTGGTCGGACATTCCGTCCACTGAGAATACCCTATCCATTTCCAAAGCAAAACAGTAAATGGGGCGGGCCGTGGGTTGGTTTTTAAGTATTTTGGGGGGAAATGTTTGTTTATTTATTAATTCTGAAAAGGTGTGGGGAATCCGATGTGGATCTGAGGTGGAAATGGATAAAATACGAGATTTTTGACGTTTGTGGGTCCATATCAGGGAGCAAATATCGCCTACTTGCAATTTGTACTATTCACTATTCTCAATTTTTATTCCTCGATTTAATTCTCAAATTTTCTTCCTCTTAAATTAATTTAAATTACTTGACTTTTCTAATCTTCTTTTATTTATAAAAAATTACGACATTCACTCTCACTCTCAACACTCAAAGGTTGAATCTCTAAAAAATTGGCAAAGATCAAAACTCCGTCGAATCATTCAATCACTGACCATCCAACGATTTTTCCAATGAGTCCATATCATCCAAATCATACAATTATAGTTAACAGTATAATTTGAGGAGCTAATTTGAAATAATTATTATGTTTAACAATTTTAATTAATCACAATCAATCACCATTAATTATAATTAATCAACATTGTTCATAATTAATTTCCATTGACCAATATTAATAACCATTTATTTAAAAAAATATTTAATGTTATGTTTGGCAATAGGAATCATGATTTCTAGAAATATGGAATTAGAATAGTACAAAATAATTGAGTTGAGATTGGAAATGATTGTGAGAAGAATGTAAAATCAAAAGATATAAGGAATTCCTAAAAAGGTTTATTTTTCCATTGAGTAGATATGGAAACATGATTCCAATTAGAATCCTTTTATCCTTTAATACAAATTTCCATCCATGATATTTTTCTACTCCAACTCAACTTATTTATATTAGTCTCAACTCATCTTTTCTATAAATCATAATTTCTATTGTCAAACATAAAATAAGTGTCATCGACTCTCATATAGACCTACATCAGAATACTTTTTCAAAATTCATTAATGGTTACTAATTTTTATTAGTGATGATTAATTGTGATTATTGGTGATTGATTTTGATTAATGGCTGACCCGAATCAGAAACCTCCGCCATCTTTTCACTTTTACTCAACTTAGCTACATAATTGTTACTCATATCTTTTTAACGTCATAAGCGTATTTTCATCCCTAATATTTTAGTAATTATTAAATGATATACAGGATGAGGTGACACTTGATAACCAATTATTAAAAATAATAAATACTTATTAAATTAGATTTTTTTTAAAATTTCTAAATTAACAATTTTATTATCAATAATACATAAGAAATTATATTCATTTTCTAAGAAAAGCATTTATATTAACAATGCCACATAAGAATATTAGAATATTTTTCTAAAAGAATAATTTTTTAGAAATTTCTATAGAATTTTAGGAATGGAGATTATCAGAAATTATTTCACAAATAAATTATTAAAGTTGATAATGTGGCAATTTATAGCCTATTAAAAATTGTTGATTAATTTTTATGATGAAAATGATGTAGTCATCCAACACCTAAAACAAATTAAAAATGTGAGGTTTGAGAGTTGGTTTCTTGTCACAAAAACCATCGATCAAGCATACATTGAGACAATCCAACTAAATCAAACTCCATTTTACTTGAGAAATAGAACTACAGGACACTTGATTCACCATCATGACCAATAATCGAGTTCTACTAACACTCTTGGTTGATCCATTGTGACAATCCACATATAAAAAATGAGCCAAATTCACTCTTGGTTGATTCATTGTGACAATCCACATATAAAAAATGAGCCAAGTTCACCCGTGAATGTTGGCTCAATCAATCACAACTCAATGGTGGAATTAGAATGAAAATATATACTGAATCGGATTTGAATAGAAGATTTGTATGTATATCGAGTAACTAATTGATGAATTAATCATAACATTTAATTTAACACAAAAAGACGGCTTTTAGTTGAAAATATAATATATGTGCCATCGGTGATTTTTTGTCCTGTATTTGAACTTTTTGAAATAAAGTTATGATTGTTACTTGGTCTAAACAAATAAGAAGAATGACATAACTTCAAATACTATTAACCAAATTATTTAATCATATATATAATTTAATATTTAAGAGTCAAAATCAGAAAATAAGATAGTCGGGACTCTCACTGGCTCCCTCTAATTCCGACACAACCAAACACTAAGCCGAACTAAAAATTGCTTTAAACCAAACTTTAAAAAATTATAAATATACATCTAAAATTAATGATTTGGACCGAAAGTTAAGTAAGCCGAAACTCCTCATCACACCTCATTCCGGCCCGATTAGAAGCTACTATCAAAGCAAATCCAACCATGTTCATGGAAGTTGTTATACTATACACGAGGGATATTTTGAGGACTGAGATTCATAAAAGCAGAGAGATATTGTTGAAGGGGGTTGGACCATCTAGTTGCCGTTTGTCTGTAGTAACCAAATTTGTCAGGGTTTTCGAATTTTAGTGTTAATGCTTTTCGGGCCCAATTTCAGGCCCGATCTTGGGCCCCAATTTCGGACCCGTTACTATTATTAACTAAGAGGCTGCCACCTCTCATGTATTGTCAGAAAACGTCGCAAATTGTGGTTGGAAAAGGGGGAGGTGGCAGTCTCATTTTTTGATTTAAAAGGACATCCAAGGAGGGGTTTGGGGAGCGAGTTTTTTCCCAATAACATGACCCCCATAATCCCCTAAAAAACACAGTCCAAAAAAAGAAGAAATTTATTACGGCACAATACATTAAAACTAAACACTAAAAAACATCTGTCGTCATTCGCTTCGTCGTCACTCGCAAGAGGGCCGCCACCTGAAATACGACAAAAACAAGAAGATTCGATTTACAGGTAATCATTCAAACATTCCTATTCAAAAGCATTCACACAACATTCATACATACATCTTGTTGCACTTATACTCTCTTAAAAACCATCTTCGATTCTAATATTCGTTATGACTAATCGAGTAAACGTTTCATGGTGGTAAATAGGCTAGCAAACCCTTAAAATGAGATTCAAAACTCAACTGAAGTTGCTGAAATTTCTTTTAACATTAGCAAAAAACAACTTTTTTTTATAAAACCTAATTTGAACATTTAGATTATTACCACAACCTCGGTAACGAAACTTGGCTAACGAAATAGAAATTAGTTAAAAAAATACTAAACCTTTTTTTTACCAAACTGTTTCCTCTCTATCCGCTGCTGCCGTCGATTTCCGCATCTAACCAAAAAATAAAAACAATAAACCCAATAGAACTCACAAAATCAGAAAAAGGGACTTCAAACTTAGGTCTACGGAACAGGACATGCATATCACCGGAGGACTCGCCGGAGCCTCCCCTGATGACATGTATGTCTGTTGAAATCAGAAAAGCAGAAAAGAGGGTTCAGAGATCTTTTACCTTTTCTTTCTTTTCATGGTGGTGATTGGGAGAGGAGAGGTAAGACATAGGCAACGGCAGCGGCCGTCGTCGCTAGAAATTTAAAAGGTGTAGGGGAAGAGGCGGCTGAGAAGAGAAAAAAAAAGTAAAAAGGAAGGGGAATAGTCACGGCGGCGGCGGCGGTAGAGAGGAAGAAGGAGAGAATAGAGGAGGAGAGTTAGAGAAAAGGCAAAGAGAATAGAGAAGAGAGAAGAGAGGAGAGAGAGTGTGTGGCTGCAAAATGACCATTTTTCGTTCAAAATGGTCCTTTTATACGGCCGATTAGGGTTTGAGAAAAATGACGAAATTACCCCTGACCCTCCTTCAGCGCACATATGGCAGGGGCAGTTTCCTCTTTTTGCTTTTCTGACCGAACCGCGGTTAACCGGTTTGACCGGTCGAACGCGCAGGCTGCCCGCCCTTGCCCTCTAGATTGGGCCGTCTCTTGATTGGGCCCAGCTTAAGTTTGGGCTCAATGGATTCAGAAAGGCCAAATTTTTTTATTTATGTCTCATTAAGGCCCTCTTAAAATCGAAATAAGAGTGGAATAAAACCTAATAAAGACCCTAAGTTCCTTAATCTTATTCGGTGTTGTTAGGTCAGTGTTGCGAACTAAATAAAAAAAAACTCAAAACTAAAAAAAAAAAATCAATGTAGTACTTTAATTAATATTAATATAATGACAATAGAACTATCAGGTCGCCAAAAATATTCGTGACATGTTTATTTAAATGATGGTTCTTTTCCCGTCTTGCAATGTGTTTTTTTCCAATTAAGTCAAATCGAGTTAATGCAAATTATTTAATTTGTGATTTGGCAAATAGTGTGAAAATTTCTTAAAGATAATCCATTAAAGATATTATGGGAACGTTTTTATGAACTTCATATTAGCGACAAGCGTATCTAAAAATTAGAAGGTAAAATGAATAAGTGTCCAAGGTATAAGTCGTTATAAATCTTTATTGCTCCTCTAAAATTTATGAATAATAATAAGCCAATTAGGAATCAAGAGATTCGTAAGTAAATATATTGAAATGTGCGTTTCTCATTAGCGTGTCAGCACCTTCGGTTTCGGAATACCGAAGCACGAGGGTTTTTCGTTCTAAAATTTTTGCCATCAAAACCATTAAAAAATATCATTTATTAGAAATGAGTGTAAATTTTACAATAGTAAAGATTATGCAAACTCTTCCGATCAACTTCTTAACACAACGAACTACGTGGACTTTGATCCCAAAGAATTTGGGTACGTAGGCAGTCATAAGACTAGAGTCCAAATAATTAAATAAAAATATTTATGAACAAAAAACGAGATTTGCACAATAGTGGGAATTCGTAAATCCAAATAATTAATTAAAAATATTTAAAAATAAAAAAAGAGATTTCCACAATAGTCGGAATTCGTAAATCCAAATAATTAAATAAAAATTAATTAACTTAAGAAATATTTATGAACATCAAACGAAATTTCCACAATAGTGGGAATTCGTAAATCCAAATAATTAAATAAAAATATACTTAATTAAAAATATGTATGAACATAAAACAAGATTTCCACAATAGTGGAAATTCGTAAATCCAAATAATTAAATAAAAAATATACTTAATTAAAAATATTTATGAATATAAAGCGAAATTTCTGCAACAATGGGAATTTATAAATCTAAATAATTAAATAAAATATACTTAATTAAAAATATTTATGAACATAAAGTGCAATTTCCACAAAAGTGAGAATTCGCTAATACTTACAACTAAACAGAAATATTCACTAAAAATTACATAATCATCCACATTCAAACAAAAATATAATTTAGCCATTAAAACAAAGAAAACAAACATAACTTATCGAATTTCGTAGTACCGGTTTACCGGGTTGCGGCGATACTAATCTTTCCTCGCACGTAACCGCCTCCCGAACCCAAGAGCCCCGTTTCGCAGACCAGATCATAACCCGAGTTCAAAAGGACCTGGGTTATGTCGAAAGCGTCCAATCCGCTTCTAAAAGATTGATGGCAACTCCGAAAACAATTTCAAACCATTGACACTGCGAACGGGAACGTTCACGACATGTTGTATACGTAAAATATCATCGACGATAGTTTACCAAAAAGAAAAATCATCTACAGTTGGGAACTTGGAATCATAGAAAAAGAAAGATCGTTATTTTGTTTTGGTTTTGAATTGTGTACGCCACATTATTAAAGATCAATTGAGATATTTTCCTTCTAGTGGTGCATTCCAGATATTTCCCATTACTACTTCCGACAGCTTTAACTTGCAAATAACAAGTTGTTTTTTTATGAGGATAAAATGTGTTTGGATAGGTGTATTTATATTTGAAATTTATATTTAATAGTTTAAATATTAAATTTTAATATTTAGATGACATTTCAGTTTTACATTTAATTTTAAATCAATAGAAGGTCATATTTCACACTAAATATTTTGTAATTTCAAATATAAATAAAATGAGGTTGATTTGTAATCCACAAGGTATAAATGATACTCTATCAAATCTAAGTATAATATCAAAAGTTAGACGAGGAGCTTCGAATCAACCGAAATATTTGTCGATGATTTTATCCAGTCATCAAAAAATTTGCCAATGACTTTTCAGGTCATCAAAAGATTTCTCTGCACTTTTTCTAGAGATGTTTTCAGCTATAGAAAAATTTCCGGCGCTTTTTCATGTGATCGAAAAACTTCTAACAGCTTAAAATTGAGATCTTTTCTGAGCCATCATGTCTGGCTAGAGGTGTACGACACACTATTAAAGATCAATTGAGATCTTTTCCTTCTAGTGTTGCATTCCAGATATTTCCCCGTTACTACTTCTGACAGCTTCAACTTGCAAAGAACAGCGAAGCCTTCAGACTTGGTTTTTTCTGAATGATTATCTTAGAAAATTTTGCATCATTAACGTCGCTGTAGCTTAATTTAATTGCTCGGCTCCCAGTTCATGCAGAATTATTACGTACCATACTACCATACATACGCATAGGTACATTGCTATCTCCAAACATGACTAAAAATCAAATCCAATAACATTCGCCATTTCATTTATATTGCTTCACTCGGCATTCATTATTCCACCAAAATAATGACTATTAACTTAAAGTGGAGATCTAGGAAGTCAAGGAAATCATTCTGAATTTTTAGAATGTAATCAGACTACCGCTTTTCTTAGTCGTTAGCGGCGGATTCAGGATGGTTCAATGCACTGTGTAGAATTATGTAAGAATTGAAATACACTGGGCCATATATAAAAAAAATTCCAACCAACCAAAAAGTATAAAGAAAATTACATAGCATCAAACTTCAAAATCCGAAAATGCACTGGGTCGGGGCTCGGAGGAGATCCCTTGAATCCGCCATTGGGTACGAATTTCTTTTGATAGTTTGAGTATGGGATCAGTCATGGGATTGTTCCCCTTGGATCAATAAGGCGAAGAGATATAGGCACCTCAGATGACTTTATCGGTTTAGTCCCTTTAGGAAAACTATCAGATATGGGGATTCATGTTTATTTTTTTGCCTTTACCAAGTAAAACTAAAGTTAGAAACAAGGAACCATCTTATTGGTTTCCTTGTGATGATTGATGATGTTGGGAAAGAGCTCTCAAGGATGTATAGTAGGGTGTGGATCTATTGTACATAAGATGTAATGAAGTTGAGCACGAAGCTCCCAAGGACTGAACAGTGGTATGTGATTCACTATATAGAATAGAATAAGATAGGTCTAGATAGACTAGATAACATGATGTGAATGTGTCGGTCACCCATCCCGGATTGCACAATCCCATAGGAATACAAGGAAAAGGTTCAGGACGTGTCGAGTACGCCTACAAATGTTGCTCACAAGGTTAGGGTGGTTTCATGGTCTGATCCACTATGAAGATATCCGCATGATGTTAGGGGTGGTTAATGCTAGGTAGCATGACTACCAAACCAGTAAGGTCACATTATTAGACCAGGACTTAGAATGATCTCTCTATTTTTTCTATGTGAGTTCTTTCTTTCTCTTCCAATCACTGTTCAGCGCGATGATAGCTAAACACTTAGTGCATATCAATGACCTCATGTAGTTGCGCATGTCTGTGCAAATTCTCGTCCTTTAGGAGCCGATGCCCCCTAGAAGGACGAAGCGTGAAAGACAGTGTCTCAACTGAGGGGCTTTATGAGTCCAAGGGAGAGGTACATGGAGGATTATCAGCCCGTGTTTTCATGAGTTTGCTTTCTAGTTTTCAGATTGTTTTCTAGACCCTTTGTATTTGGGACGAGCTATGTTTTCCATGTTTAGTACTTTCTTTTTGTTTTGGATGTTCCATGTATTGATCATGGAATGATATTCTATCATTGTTTATGTTACAAAACTAGTATGGAATTTGGATTTGTAGAGTATGCCATGATTGGCTTAAATGTCTGGTTTAGTGGAACCCAAGTTTTAGTATCCAAGGGTCAAACTAGTGGTTCGATCAGATTTTTAGCGGCGGTTCCACACTAATAGATCCCTTATGAAGCCTAGGGGTACCCTGGATAATGTGCTTGTTCGTGTAGGCCCCTTAGAATTTCTTGTTGATTAGTGGTACTCGATACCCATGATGGTTTGCAATATCTTATTAGGTTCTTTCTTAGCTACTGATGAAGTAGTAATTGATGTTCGCAAAGTTTGTCTACCCTTAAAAGTAAGATAGGAAGAGGTCACCTTTCGTTTAAAAGAGAAGATGTAATATGCTACAATTCAAGATGATAATGATGTTTCTGAGGATTTTCAACATGCTTCCGAAATGTTTAAGCTTTCTCACTTTGCTCGTAGAGATTTATGTGTAGTTATAGGTATCAATGGCGAGTGGTTAGATGACATGGAGGAGAGGGCACATGAAAAATCACTAAAGCATCTCAAATCGTACTCAGGGTGCCACCTACTTTGGAGCTTCTCAAGATCCCAAAGATCGCGACCTCATACGAGGAACCCCAGAGTTAGAACTGAAGCTACTTCCTGAGCACCTCGAGTAGCTTTCCTACGACAGGATTCAGAGCTTCTAGTTATCATCAGCTCCAAGCTAGAGTCACATCAAAATGAGAAGTTTATCAATCTCTTGAAGAAGCACGAGCAAGCAATCGCTTAGAAGTTTGCTGAAATCAAAGGAACCAGTCCTTCATTGTTACATCCCGAAACTAGTGGGAAACAGTTTGAGCTTGGAAGTCCCTAAACTACCCCTAAAGAAGGTCTTGGAATAATGCTTCATAATTACTTCTACCGTTATTACTAATGATGACATTAGTGGCATTAAGGCAAGTATGATTATGATGGTTATTATGATGATGATGATTATTATTATTAGTATTATTCCACGATGAATTAACATGTGGATTGCATGTTAATCATAGCATATTAGAAACTATTAAGATCGATTAACCATCTAACCTTTAATCGATTTAATGTGATGATTCGGCTGCCGAATAAGAACTTAAATGAACTAAGAGAACTTGGACTACGAAATTGATTGTGGCCTAGTGGTTAAGTATTCGGACTCACGACCAGGAGGTCATGTATTTGAATCTCAACACTGGCTCTCCATTTTAAGTTTACTCTCTGATGACGTCAGCTCATCTTCTTCCCCAAATCCAGAATCGCAACTTACCTTCTCCGTCACCGATCCGACAGCTCATCTCCTTTACTTTTCTCAAATCCAATCAACACGATAATTGATCAAAACTGCGTAGGAATTTTGGGATTTAAAACCCATCGATTCGTCACCCTCTACCTAATCGAACGAATCTGTAAGAAAAGGTCATCCTCCCAATCTCTGTGATCGATCGACGATGACAAACGAATCGTTAGGAGCTTGAGGAATGCTGGTAATGATATACATCTTTTTTTCGTCCTTACTGTTCGATCGAGCCGGCCAGTCACACTAATCGAATCTCGATGGCCCTTATCCATTTCAGAGAAGGATTTCGTCAACAATTATTTGCGGGTGGTTGTTCTTCGTTTGTCGATTCCAATCTCCGATCCGTCTCTACTTCCATTCAAGGTAAGGGACACCTTTTCCTCTCCTTACAAACGATTCCCATTCATCGTTGCAAGCTGGAGTTCTCGTTCACGTACACGTTCTTCATTCTAGGGATCAGAACTTTCGACGACGTTGAGGGGATTTGATTCGGGACTCCAGAGAGCGACCCAAGCCCTCCAATACACTAGGAAATCTTCGGAATAAGGTTAGGATTCGATTCCTATCTTTGGTTGTTGATTACGTCGAGTTTTGTGGTGATTAGTCAATCACCGGAGCCTCGTCCGATTCTGGAAATCCTCCTGCAAAGTTGGGGTAGATGACTGACGAACTTCCGTGACGACGTCTGGATTTTTCAGTGGTTACGTTTCAGTCACTGAACTTCCTGAAAATTAGAAACAATACCCCAAATCTTAGTAAATTGCTTGACGTAAACAAACTGTTAGAATCTGACGTTTTAGTAATGAGGTATTCCCTTGTAGCCGCCGTGATCTGTAACTTTCCCGTTTTGACAGAATATACCCAAAATGAATTTCATAGCTCTTTAAATCCTAGAATCAATTCTAATTGGATTAGGATGATAGTAATCTTTTAAGATAATATTAGGATCATTACTTTATTCATAATTTTATAGTTGAAATAATTTGTTTAGATTAGTAACTTATAATTATAATTAAATTAAATATTAGTACATGAATCCTTATTGTTAGTGATTAAAATTAATGAATTCCTTTCTCTCTTATAACTAGAAATATTAAGATGTTATAATAATATATGGAACACGGGTTCTTTCAGATCAATCGTTTCTTGACACATCACTTTAATTGTGAAGTTATTCATCGAAAGTCGCCAAGTCATCGTTCTAGACTATTTTAACCCATATTGGAATTAAGTCTAATATCTAAAACCCTTGTCTTCAGGTTCTTAAAGATTATCACTCCTTCCGCCTTCAATCTTAATTTCTCGGATTTGACCCTCACCATTTCTTTTTCAAGTGGGTGGTTTGAGGGGGTAAATTCAAGCGTTGCTGTTTTTTAATTAATTTATGAATTACGTTACAATATTTATTTACTTTACGAGTACTTCATTCATGAATCAAATATAGACCATTACTAGGTGGAATCATAACACGAGCCTCACTAGCTAGACCTCCCGCTCCCATACGAATAGGGCCAGTATTGCCCACACGATATATTGTCTGACGGATACGCTCTCTCAGACCTCCATGATTTATAAAATATGTTGTTTGGCGGATACGTTCTCCAGACATCCATGATTTTCCATGAATAGGCGGTAGGCTAGTTAGTAAAAAGAGGGGACACCGTACATGAATTAAGAAACCTTGAATAAACGTCAAGGCTAGTATAAGAATATAACTCACATAGTTTGACTTTCACGATAATGCCTACTATTACAAGAATAACATGATATCACGAGATTTCATAATGTACTTAACAAGATAATAATTGAGCACGAGAGACTAACCCCGAGCCACCCACCAGGTCATACGAGAGATACTGGAGCGGAGACGACTTGCAAGAGTTGTAGTTGATGCCAATCATGTCCCAAGTCTCGGAGTGAGTAATCGGGATGGATGTTGGACACTTATGATGTGTTCTTTGGAGTTATTAGACTTGAGACTTTAATTATGATTTATGTTGGAATTGATTTTTCCCATTTCAGTTTTGCCCACGTGTTTAGGGCTATTTGTTTCGAAATAACTTCTCGACTTTGAATCATTTATTTTGTTGACTTTGACTTTTATGTTTAATTTGAGTCTTTCGTCCGCCCGAGGCATTTTGGTCATTTAATGAATGCTAGAAGTTTAGGGTGTAACATTCAATTTGAACCCACAAAATCAACTTGGAGGATTGTGACATCCCAATTTCGGGTTGAATGTCCGGTTCTAGGTTCGGAGAAACGGTCGTGGTTGAATTTTGGAGCATGGGCATGGTTGTAAGGACACTCAAGACAGTAATCGACAATGCGTCATGGTCGTTATCGATAGTGTGTCACGGGCCTGATGGCGGGAACATCTTAGGTGTGGTAAGATTTTGATCACGGGCGTGATGGCAGGTTCATCACGAGTGTGGTTAGCTTCCGATCACGGGCTTGGTGGATTATTTATATAGCCTTCTACAACCTGTAACTCTCAGAAACCTAAAGAAACCTAAAGAAACCTAAATCTAGTCTCTCAAAACACCTGACGAATGACGCTTTCTTTCATCCCAGGAACTAATCGACCGAGGAAGGAGGCAAGAGCAGATTGTTCTCCGGTCATTGATAGAGAGTTAGAGAGTCAAAGAGGTTCTTTAGAAGGTAATAAAATCCCCCTTTCTCTATTTATCTCTTAAGTTGAGAAGTTACATAGGTTCCTGATAGTTTGGGGTTTAGGAATCATTCCTTTGATTGATTCTTCCGGCGCTACCAGAAGGGGAGACTTGAGCTTTTGGATGGCTTCTCGGGTTCAGACTCTTTATGAAAGTGATCAGACGCGGGGGTTTATATTTACTTCTTGCCTAGATCAGCGTAGAAGAGTAATGAAATTTTTGAGAATCCTTGAATCAAATCCCTCTTATGTTGATTGGTGCTGTGGAGCGAGAGCTCCGAGGCTATACAGTAGCATGCAGTCTAATGTAAAAAATATGTAATGAATTTGAGCATGAAGCTCTTGTGGATTGAATAGTGGCATGCGATCCACTGTTCATGATAGGCTAAGCTAGGCATAGCTAGACTACATATCAATATTGGGCTTGCATTGATCACACACCCCCGTATGGCACAATCACATAGGTGTTAAAGGAAAGGTTCACGATGTGTCGAGTATGCCTACAGATAAGGCTCACACCATGTGGTTTAATGATCTGATCAACTATAAGGCTATCCTCTCAGATAGGGGTGACTAATGCTAGGTATCCTACTATTTGAATAGTAGGATCGTATGACTAGAGTACGTCATAATTAACGGCTAAACTCAGTGCATACCTGAACAAGATATATATCTTTAACGGCTAAACTCAGTGCATCTTATCCTAAATGCATCAAGAATATTATATAAACTAAATTCTACTACATTCATATTTACATGGCAAAGTACCTCGTAATTTTCAACCATACGACTCAACATCACGATCGCAAGGCCTTTATGCCCAAAAGTCCTCAAAAGTGTATGATATATAGCGGTTCGTAGGTGGTTATAAATTGTGAACCACTATAAAATGGAACAACCTACATAAATAATCATCTTCTTTAAGGAAACATACATTACCAAACATAAAGAGCAAAAGCGTATGAGGGTAAAAAAATCAATCAAAAACTTAAAACTTTATCTACCGAGACTAATATAAGCTAAATTTTTCACTGTCCATGAAAATTGAAACATGATGTATCCTTTAAAATTTTCTGCTCATGGATATGAAGAGTCTTTAAACACTTATCGCAAGAGTAAGAACTCAAACTTATGTGATCTTTAACGTAGATTGTTTTTGCCTTTCATTTTTTTAGAAGCTCCTTCTTCATTATTTATGAAAGTGGTACAAAAAGATTAAACTAGTTTTAAGTACATTTCATACAAATTTTAGTTGAACTTAATATGTAGATGCTAAATTTATACTATTTTTTGGTTATAGCAAAGAGTACATTTTAAGAGGCTAAAGATACAAATGTGGTCATAGTCATACCTAGGATCCTCTATAGCCATGATGGTGGAGTCCTCTGTCAACTAGTAATAGCATTGACGTCGATCATTATGCTTCATTGTCTTCTCATGGTAACATAGTTGGAGAAGGCTAGCTTTAACGCAAAATTTAACTCTCTCGTTCTTTCAAAGTCTTCACTGTGTCGTCTTCCGTCACCTTCACCTTCCTCTCCTTCTTCTCCTACCATGATGTGTGTATGATTATGGTCTTGGAAATAGCTTTCGTGTTGCTCACTTTGAGCTCCAAGTTGAGGTGCGACCGAGCAATGTTAATCCCATAAGAGGCCAGCATCTCCGAGGTTTCCACCATTAATTCCCCGGTATGTGAACTTCTGCCTATGTGCCACTGTATGAACTTGAACATCAACCTCCTTCTTCACTTGAAGTAATGTCGATGTAATCTTTATTGAGCACTTGGACGATGCGCTAGCACCAAAGATTTTCAAAAGAACATATTTATATTATAAATATGGAGCTCATAAAAGACATGAGCCCTACAAATAGAATTTTATAAAGGCAAAAGAACACAACGACCCCAAATGGGTGAAAAATCCCCACCCAAATGCAGCTTGTTTTTCGCCCATAAAAGCCCACAAAATTTAAAGAAACTTATCTCCTAAAAACCCACAAGATAAAGCAGACACAAAATAGAGTTAGTGCAATAAAATTGATAAGAGTGGTATATTATATATAGTACAACATCTTATTTATAAAAAATAAACAATAAAGTTGGTTTCAAAAAGGAAAACATAAGTAACTAATAAAACTAGAACACATATTTTTCACAAACAAATAAAAAAAAAGAAAAAAGTTAGTAGAGAAAAGAACCCCAAAATAGACAAATGTAAAGAAAAGTGCAGAGGGAGTTAAAAATTTAACAAAGAGGCTTACATGTCACGATGAAGGCTTCACTCATAGGGGGTTTATCTTGCCATATTTTATAAAACCATATCAATTGATATATCTATAATGGACCTTAACCGAATTAAAAGAAATTAATCATATAACTTTAAAAACTATGAACCATACGATCATTATCTACTTCTTCCTTATAATTGATCGTCCTCCCACACAATATCATCATGAAGTTTCAATCGAGACACCTATAATGGACCTTAAAACTAATCGAATTTAAAAAAAACTCAATCAATGTACTTTAGGAACTACAAGCCATATGAGCTTATCAAAGATGCTATGACATAAGCATAAAAGTTCTTGACAAAAGTCAAGATGTGCATCTCGCTCCTTTCTAGAGCTACGCCCAACCAAAAAAGTTATTTTCATACACAAGAGGCGTAGAAAAGATTTTTCATCTCACTAAATCTAAATACTCATCATACCACCTCGTATTCACCTTCGTCATCACATTAGGTTTGTAACCTCGACTTCTAAAGTGTCGTTAGTCAATCCATCACAGTGGGAAAATAGAAGCTGAAGCAAACTACACAATAATTGTTATGGTTCCATATGTGAACGACCTCATGGTGGATCAGACCATGAAACCACCCTAAATATTCGTGCAAGCAGTATATGTAGGCATACTCAACACTTCCTGCCGGATACATGATTTCTTGAGGGATTGCATAATCTCGGGGTGGGTGACCGACACAACAAGTCATGAACTAGCCTAGTAGGTCTATCCTGAACTGTACTGTCTGTAACTGTGGATCACACGCCACAGTTCAATTGTTAGGAGCTTATGCTTAAACTATAATAAATGCATGTATAGTAGATCACACTAATTGTAAAGCCTGAGAGTCGTAGCTCAACATCATGAATACAATCATGACCGAAAATCCCATCAATAGATTCCCAATCATCCTACTACAGTTCTACGCTTATAAAGCATAATGGAATCAAAACCCCCACCTCTAATTCACTTTCCTGGAA
Source organism: Linum usitatissimum (assembly GCA_030674075.2). Classification (NCBI taxonomy): domain Eukaryota; kingdom Viridiplantae; phylum Streptophyta; class Magnoliopsida; order Malpighiales; family Linaceae; genus Linum; species Linum usitatissimum. The sequence goes on along the minus strand of JAUJYP020000468.1, from coordinate 652,336 downwards.
GAATCTAAATTGCAGCCGCCTTCCCAAGCTTAAGTCTTCTGTCTCGAATGACCTGAAGAGATCAAATGTAGGATTGAAATCCTAAATCCCCAAATCCCTAATATGTCAGGATTTTCCTATGAGGGTTTAAAATGAAAGGATCGAGAGGGAAGAAAGAAGATAGATTACCTTCAAAATCCTCCTCTAACCCTTCCTACCCTCTGCCAACGATATGAGATTGATAAGCTCTGCCTTCTCCACCTCCGTCAGAGAAATTTCTAGGTTTTTGTTTCTGTAAATTCTGAGTTGCAGTTCCCTACTCTGGTTTTATAATAAGTCCACCACGCGTGTGACAGACTTACCACAACACATGTTACTGCCTGACAACCATGTTTGTGACCTATTAATGGTCACGTGTGTGTTCTTTAGGTGGCCAAGCTCATGACTGACTGATGGCCACACCCGTGGTCATCCACCCGTCATCGATTTTCAAAAACTCAGATAAAAACCAAGAATTGACAATCAACCCGAAATCGAGGTGTCACAGTCAAATTATGCATATTGCTCAGTTTCTGGATCTAGGTTTGAAAGCTTCGACAGTAAACACATGAATAGTGTGGGGACTTGGTTAGGGCCGAGAAAGCCACCAATGTTATTGAGATCATCGATCTTGTTAATAATAATATATTCTAATGTGGAGTCATCGCATTCCTCAATCTAGCAGGGGCAGTAGATAATTCTTCCTTTGTATCCTTAATTAACATTTTGTAATTTAAAGTTACGTCTGTTTTTCTAGAAAAAAGAAAAGGATGCTTATAAATAATGTTCATAAGCAACAACCAATTGAATAATTGAATAGAATGGTTAAAGCGAACAACAATGTATTTTGAATAGTAAAAAAAGTATTCCACCCATATATCAAAACAACCAAATAGTACACATGACACCAAAAGCAATTCTTAATTTAAATCATATCTTTCTAATACTTGCCACATAAAGTATGGGATTCAATTGGACTTTTATAGAGGCGTTTCCTTAGGTCTGATGGATAACAAAACTACGCTTTACACGGACCAAAAGTGCGCCGCCCACTTTTGGTCATTTTAGGACGCTCTTTTGGTTATATTTACAGAAACCTCTGAACTTAAAAGTTTTGGAAAATTGAACTAGGAGATATGTCCAAAATATCAAACTGCGATGTTTTCCGACCAATTTGAGATCCAAGCTCCTGGAAGATATTGGAATGCTTCTCATTTCTTGTATAGATCATCCATGCTTGTTGTATCACTCCGATTAATGCCTCGATGTCATCATGTACCTGAAATCGATAAAAAACACTACAAAACAACATCACATGGCCCAAGGGGCCAAGGATGACAGAATATGCACGAAACACCCCGAATACGATCAAAGTAAGACATCCAAACATCGAAAAACGTCATTTAGAACGGGAATAATTGTGCTAATAATCGAGATCATCAAATCACCCAACACTTAAACATTTGCTTGTCCTCATGCAAATCTACTAATCGCAATTCCACAAAGAACTCAACATGCTGTGATAGGAGAAACATAACTTAGGCTATCAACTCTAGTATGGTGTCAAGGAATGCAATTCAATCAAAAAATCACACAATTAGGCATATAACACAGAATCCCTAAGGTTAGTATAAGATAGACTCATGCATATGATACAAATGACTCAACTCCTAATCACCAGAGTGTATCCATATCCTCCCAAACACTTATACCTTCGAATTGCCAGCGGAAGTAATAGACCGACGACTTGTCCTGGCCGGGATTTCTCTTCCGTCCTGAGGGAGGATGTGCTTCAATTTAAAATAGCACTCAAGTTATTCTAGCACCTCCCTCTTGTTTTGAGTTGCTTACTGGACTATCTAGCACTATATACTACTATAAACAATGCTCGAATGCTGAAACGTTATTTATTTTCTTTCTTGCTTTTCTTTTTTTATGGCTTTTTAGATGTTCGAAAATAGTGGAAAATAGTGTTAATGGTAAGAGGGTGAATGAGAAATCGTATCTCAAATACCTCGATAAACTCGGTGTAACATATTATAACCGAATCGAGTTAGAATAATTTACCTCGGACGTGTGGGGGATGACACAACTCGATTTGGACCAGATTCCGGATAATGGTCGACCATCTAGACATACGATTAGTGAATTGAACCACTAAACCGAACCACTTTTATTATTAAAATAATGGTGTTGAACACGATTAAGTAATATGGTGCATGGTGGCAACACCTATCTTGCTTGGCTCTTTTTTAACAGATTGAGAGGATAATGAGGAAACCATCTCTTCAGACAGCCATAATGGTGTGTCTCCCATGCAAGGAACCTTCTGTATAAGAAGGGCAAGCAAGAACAGGGAGGATTATCCTCTGAAAAACACCGGAAATACTGTCCTCACTTCCCCTTCTGTTCATACTCTTGTTCCCGTCCAAGTCCAGCTCAGGCGTAGTTGAAGTTCGACAGTGCGACAAGCTGTTATTGTCGTTGTATCCTGGGAGATAGACACTTCGAATAGAGAACGAATCTATCTTAAGGAAACTGTGTCCAACACATGCCTCGACTTTGATTAATTCTGTAACTTTTACCAATAACTTTTGTTGTATTTTCCAGTATATAGTTAGACAACTTCTTACAAGCTTAAGATAGAGTCCTTTATGTTGTTCTATGAAGTTGATGGTATCTAACTTGGGGTTTTCTTGAGTTAAAGAATCCTATCCAGAAGCATAATCTTATCCACTCTCTGCAAAAACCCTTAGGTTAAGTTATTTGCACGGTAGTAATTTCGTTGATGTGTCGTAGTTAGTATGGCCTTAGCAGATTATCTTGGTTAATGGTGGGTAGTAACTTGTGTTTGTGTTCATGCATAGTAGACGTGTTTCATACATGCATATTCCTATCTGAAGGGGTTTGATAATTCCATCTTACATTGCATGTTTCTGTACTTACATTCGTCCTCTACTTGCATGCATATACCATTGACTGTATTCTTCGCCTTCTACTTGTTCGTTGTTAACCTGTGCATGGCGGTTTGCTAATCATGTGTTTATATTTACCTCTTCTTCGTTAGTGGGTATTAAGTGTTGGTAGTTGGTTTATTTAGTCAAAATGTTGGTTATAGGTATGCATTAAATATTTTGAGTCCCAACATTTTACCGTGTGTCTGCATGTCTACTTGGTAAGAATGCATGTTGTGAGAGTTACCGAGATTATTTGCATGTTTGTCCATTTGATTTACCCGAAGACTTTCTTCTTTGTGCTAGTTGGCGATGTTCTCAGGTGTATTTATTGCTGAGTCATACAGTGTTTAGTCAATGCATGTATCATGATGTGTAACTATATAAAATAAATAAAAAATTGTATGTGGATGTCATCTCCGACAAAATTGTAACATAAATGGGTATTCTTCACTTATGTGCTTTTAGTTAGCTCTTAATACCGTTTTAGAGTTGACTGTTGGGTGGTTGTGTATTATTTTTTCATAACTAACTTAGGTTTGTGGTAGTTATAGAAAACTTGAAAAATGGCAAATGATATCGAGACTGTTGGAGTTGAGATGCTACCTACATCTGGAAGTGAGCGCTGTAGTAACTAAATTTCGTCCGGATATGAAATTCGTATTAATATCGTATCGTTAAACAATTTTAGTATCCCTAGCGAATATTTAGCACTGAGCTAATTTATCCATCAATCTCTGCGTGACGATTTTACTAGCAAATTAAATAAAAATGCAAGTTACGGAGATATTGGCGATTAGTTGGTATATTTTCGAATTGTACTTCTTATGACGTTGATTATTCTAAGTCAATTATTTTAGATCATTCTAAACTGAAGCGGCCGAAACGATTGGACCCCAAGTCCGTTATATCAAAATTCAGCGAAAATCGACCTTTGCGACATTTGATGGATTTTTCGGCCCAATTTGATATCAGGTCCAAAATTAGGCCCAACTTCAGGCATGTTACTGTTGTGCTTCAGGGAGCGGCCACCTCCCTTTTTGTATCAGAATGCAGTGTTAATTTTGGGTGGGAAGACATGACAACCATTTTTCCATTTAAAAGGACAACTAGGACCACAAAAACGAAAATAAAAGTGACTTAAATAAAAAAATGACAATTCCCACTAACATCCCCCAATAATCCCCCAAAATCCCTAAAACAATATACAAACATCCTCAACCTACAAAGTCCCAAAAATAAATATTACAAAACTCTAAAAGTAAAAATTACAAATGTCTTCTGTCGTCACCCACGTAGAAATCGCCAAAGGAGGAAACCTAGACGTCCGAGAAGTTAGCAAACGAGGAGGGGTCGCTGCCGCCTGAAACACGGAAAAAGCCTCGTATTAAAGACCACGCTCGGTTAAGGCTCTAAAGTCTGAACTGGGCTCCAAGTGTCCAATCCGCTTAAAGTGATGGGTGGCGACTCCAAACCTTCAAGTCACCGGCGGGCGGATAGAAACATTCACCACAAATGGCAACTCCGCTAGGTTCCATAGGAACTCTCCAAAGGGGCTAGTTACATAAAACAATCTCGATAAGTTTCTCTTTCATTGATGTGTTTACTTCCTTATTGCGCTATTTAATTACCAGTATTCATGCATATAGCTCTATACCCGAGCTTTACCTATAGGTAGAATTTTGAGTGTAGTAGCGTTGGCCTTTATAATAGTAAGGGTGCGTGAAGCCTCATCCCAGTATTGAGTCGTACAAGAATTAGCCACATTACCCTCATATATTTCGCCTAGCAGCTTCCCTCAACCTGCCTAGGTTGAGATCCTATATGCGCCCTTTTCTTATCGTGCAAGACCTAGGGCTTTCCGATAATAAGATTATGTGTTTTAATCTTCCTTTTCTCACACTATTGTCTACTTTCTTGTGAATTTACTTTTATTTACTTTCGTGGTAAATTTTTCATAAGTATTATTTTGAAGTACATTTTAAAATATTTTATTTACAGAAAAGTAAAATTTTTTTATCATCTTTGATACGTTCATTTGAAATAAAAATAACTTCATTATGACTATCTCAAATTTAAATGAAAAAATACGACCATATTCAACATTATCGTATGCATCGAGAGTATCATCTTCATAAAATCATGAAAGCATATATCATAAGCATTATGCGTTCAAATTATTTATACTTTTACCATACTCATAACCATGAGCATACATCCAATAAATTCATATCATCATGTTAAATCATGCATTCCAAATATTCGTCATGTGCATCCAAAACATCATCTCCATAATTTCACTAAAGACACAACATTGTTACTTTTTATTTCCCAAGTTATTCTCGTAATCACGACTAGTTTATCAATAAAAATGAAGCATTGTTTCAAAGAAATGCATTTAAATAAGACTTTATTTTGGGGCATATAGATGCACAAATGTACATTCATCTTTTTAACGAAAATCATAAAAACATTTCAATGGATTCTTCAATTTGCTTAGCAATAAAAAATCGTGTCATCAAAATTGGGCGAGACCGGAAGCTATCTCTCATGGGTACAAGAAGTCCAGGGGCATCAACCACATCGAGTGTTCTCCTTAATCAAGCAGCGTGGGGTAAAATAACAAGGAATTCAAACTTTGATTCTATATAGCTGGATAGTTATGAGTTTGTATCTCATAATAAATAAATAAAAAGGATCAATTAGTGGCCAAGTGCACTTTATCGTCACTTTCTTTTACCTATATTCTTAATCCCATCACCATTTTCACCAAAATTATTATCTCCACCTATCTTCACAAGCGATATCAATCAAAATCTTCGACCAAGCTCGAGAACAATCAAGATTTTCATAATTTAAAAGGTTAATTGAACTTTTTTATTAGATGGAAAGGTTTGCATATTTAACGAAGAAGGAATGTTTCTAGCAGCCATCCGAGGTCTCATTCATCAATTAATCAGAACATGTTTCTTTTTATTTTATTTTGAGAGGTTCCCCTTGTCGAAACACCCATAGAACTTGCGTAAGACCGGTTCAAGACCACACGATTTTACAATAACAACATAAATGACTGAGTTAGGATTACCCTTAAAAAAGAAGCCTACCCAACAAAATCACGTAGACAACCCAACATTAGCCTTTTCTTCCATATAACACACAGTTCAAACTCATTCCCTAGATTTCAACATCCTCTTCAAACTTAAGTGCTTGCGGCAATCACCTAGTATGCATGTGAATCTAGGTCAGCTCAACACCAACGACTATTAGCAAAGAACTGTAGAAGCTGTCAAAAAGCAGCTATCAAAGAATTTTCAAAGGATGAACCCAAGCAAAAAAGAAAAAAAAGAGATTAAAAATAAAATGAAGAAAAAAGAAAATGGGATCCAAGTTATTAATCTTGTAAGTTAGGGGATCCACAATCTTACGTCAACTGGTGGGCCTCATATATGCCCAAGTTGACACAGCAGGAGCTAAAAATGCTCGCGGGCCAACGTCATTAGGTAGTTTCTTCACTCATCGAGTTATCATCAATCAGAATCGAACAAGACAAGTGTGCTACCCGGTAGTTGCCCCACATATCATAGCTTACAGATAAAAATATTAATAAAAAAATTATCTCTACCATCTACCCAAGACATTTATTATAAGCCTAGAAAAGCCCCCTTGATATATCATTTGTGTTAGCTTAGGAGGTTCCAAGTAGCAATGCTTCGAGCTTTGATAGGTGATGAGATTTAGGATCAACACGGAATCGTGGGTACCACTTTCCGAAAAGAGTATTTCCAGCCTACAAGCCTTGGGTATCAGGAAATCCCTTCTGAGGATAAGACCGTCTCTACTCAAGTTCTTAGGCTTCAGATACTCGAGTCTCTTTAGAATTGTAGGCTAGGATAAATGTCTGTTTTCTGTGTGTATTCTGCCACACTTATGCCTCCTTTATATAGGCAAAGGGGCTAGGGACGAAAAGGTGTGAATGCCTTGCACCAAGAGGTGCCATTATCTCCAAAGATAGACTTGTAGGCAACTGCCTTGAAGTCCCATGGGAATTGGAGGGAAAACAACTCATAAAGAGTTTGAATCAAACAAAAGGGTGTGTGCCCATTCGTCCTATGAGAGAGAGTTATCACTCCAACTACCTAGCTCCCCACTATCACTCTAGCTCAGCTTAATATCGCAGCTAGTGACACTATTATCCAGCTCAAGGTTGAGTTGGATGAGCTTCAGTGCCAGTCCCTAGCTTGATCTAGCTCACAGAGGAGTTGATGCCAGCTAGTTTTAGCTAGCTCCGAGCTAAAGTGAAGTTTCTTGTGAACTCACGTATCCGTCTTAACTTCGGTATCACACCAAGGTCAAGTCCATGGTGCATATTTCCAACAATTTGCATTATGCAAGGTGGTGGCGAATTGGTTGCATTACAACCCTATGGCGACTGCCTAGATAAGGGAAATGAATGAGTGAAACACTTAACCCGAAAATCAGAGCAAAAAAACTAGAGAGTAAGTACGTCTCATACATATGCGGACCAAAATATCCACGTGAGAAGTCTAGCTAAGATCGAGAATGTGTCCGTTCCTTTGAGTTAAATATGCAAATTTACCAATAAGATGAATATCGATTTCGATTTGATCAAAAGAAATTTCAAATACCTGTTAAATTATGAAAATCTTCATTTGTTCTCAAATTCGCTTTGTAGTATAACACATATAGATGTCTTTAAAATAGAACTTCCAACCCGTTCCAAAAAAAAGTCAAATATATTTTCTCGACGAGTGCACTTGTTCATAAAAAAGCTCAAAAACAGAAAAGAGCTATAAATGATCATTTATCATATTGGATTCATAACCGTCCAGTTACAAAGTATCATCATCTCCATTGAGAAGAAGTTGAAGCTATTCACCAGACGAACTCTAAGTAGACACATAATAAATCAACAGTATTCAGATCACCATGGTCAACTCTTTTCATAATGCCACCAATGCAAGGATCCTCAGAGTTAATCAAGCCGTTCGATTTGTAAAAATCAACAAGCACACTAAGGGGCATGATCACCAAGTAATGCTCCAGATCTTATTATCAAGTCTTATACCATTTCAGAACCCAACTGAAGCCCCGACCCAAGCTACAACCAAAGATAGCTTTCGTTTGAGTCCGGAATTCAAAACATACAGTTAATTTTTTATTAATAATTTCTAGATTCCTAAATGATATTCTCATATGTGTCTTTCCAAAATTTCTAAAAAAAAATCATATTTATGCCCTATCCACCAAAAGGATTTTTTCAAAAGGCATATTTTCATATTTCTACATCTGTGTTACATATACCCATCAAAGACATATCACTTGAAATTCATACTCTTTTCACACAAAATAAAGCAAAATGACGTATGTGTCTCCAATTTGAAAAACAACCTCATATGCCTAGTCATATAGTCATGTGTCTTATTATCAAAATTCAAAAGTCATCATACCGGCGAATTTAGAAAATCAATCAAAACTTTTCATCACTTACTGCCTTACATATGCAACGGTAGTATCGATTGCTCGATTAAGTTGTAAAAAAAATAAAATAAAATAAATAAAGCATGCTTCATACTAGCATATAGCGTATCATAATTACATTCATCGATTCATCGAGTGTTCAAAATCTCATGCTTAATCCAATTTCTCATTTTCTACCAAATTTCAAAGTTATCCCTAAACTTCTATTCTCACATGCATTTGTCATTTATCATGGATCATGTCTCAAATGAGCATTGCTAATTACAAAATCAGGCGTCATGACTCAATCAGAGAGCTTTCTATCTCATATGCACACGTAAAATCCAAAAAAATATCATTCAATACATCATCATCATCATAAGCATATCGTGCATTAGAATTCATATGGTTTTGAGGAATCTCTTGTTTCAAAAATCAAAATTGTCGAGAGATTTTCATCCTTATCTATATAACATGCAAGATTATCGAACACATGTATCAAATGTTATTCATGCATCATCAACGTCACAATAAATAACTCAAAACAATCCAATTAATTCGATTTTAACATCATGCATCTCAAATGCATTCATTCTACTCATTCCAAAATATTTAAACCCTATTCATCCTAGGGAAAAAGGATTGCACCTTTAAAAATTGCCATGCATCTAGGCTATAAATGGATCGTACCTTTGAAAATTATCTTGGATCCGGGCTATAAATGGATCGCACCTTCGAAAATTGCCTTGCATCCGGGCTATAAATGGATCGAACCTTTCAAAATTGCCTTGCATTCGGGCTATAAACCAATTGCACCTTTGAAAATTGCCTTGCATTTGGGTTATAAACGAATTGCACCTTTGAAAATTGCCTTGTATCCAGGCTATAAACAGATCGCGTCTTGGAATGGGAGATAAGTCAAGCTGAGTCCCTAGTACAATCAACCCTAACATCCCGGGATAAACAGATCGCGCCTTTGAACGGGAGATAAGTCAAGTTGAGTCCCTAGTACAACCATTGTATCCTGGGATAAACGGATCGCACCTTAGAACGGGAGATAAGTCAAGCCGAGTCCCTAGTACAATCAGCCCTAGCATCCTGGAATATACATATCGCGCCTTGGAACGGGATATAAGTCAAGCTGAGTCCCTAGTACAATCAACCCTTGCACCCTGGGGTAAACAGATCGCCTTGGAATGAGAGATAAGTCGAGCTGAGTCCCTAGTACAATCAACCCTTGCATCTTGGGGTAAACGGATCGCCTTGGAATGAGAGATAAGTCGAGCTAAGTCCCTAGTACAATCAACCCTTGCATCCTAGGGTAAATGGATCGCACCTTGGAAGGGGAGATAGGTCAAGCCAAGCTCCTAGTACGTTCACCCCGGCACCCATAGGGAAGTGCGTTGCATGTCATTTGTGTGGTTAGGTTGCTAGTTTGTCTTCTAAGTGCTTTTAGTGCCATGTGGTTGTGACGAATCCTTGGAACCTAATGGACTTGACGTGACAAGTTCGGGTGCTTGTACGAAATTTGGTTTCTTTCTTTGTACTACTTTCTGCCTCCAAGCGAAAGTAATACAAAGAGGGGCAACTGTAGTAACCAAATTTTATCCGGGTATGGAATTCGTATCAATATCGTATCATTAAACAACCCTAGCATCCCTAGCAAAGATTTAGCACTGAGCCAATCGATGCGTGACGATTTTACTAGCAAATTGACTAAAAGTGCAAGTTACGGAGATATTGGCTATTAGTTGGTAAATTTCCAAATTGTACTTTTTACGACATTGATTGTTCTAAGTCAATTAATTTAGATCATTGTAAACTGAAGCGGCCAAAACGATTGGACCCCAAGTCCGCTATCTCAAAATTCAGTAAAAATTGAACTTTGAGACATTCGATAGATTTTTGGTCCAATTTGATAACAGGTCCAAAATCAGGCCCAATTTCAGGCTCTTTTCTTTTGTGCTTCAGGGAGCGGCCACCTTCATTTTTGTGTCAGAATGCAGTGTTAATTTTGGGTTGGAAGACAGGGGAGGTGGCAGCCATTTTTCTATTTAAAAGAACAACCAGGACCACAAAAATGAAAAGAGAAGATTCTTGAATAAAAAGATGACAATTCCCACCAACATCCCCCAGTCATCCCCCCAAAATCTCTAAAACAATATACAAACATCCTCAACCCACAAAGTCTCAAAAATAAATATTACAAAACCCTATAAGTAAAACTTACAGATCTCTTCTTTTGTCATCCACGTAGAAGCCGTCGAAGGAGGAAACCTAGATGTCCCAGAAGTTAGGAAACGAGGAGGGGTCGCTGCCACCTGGAACACGAAAAATGCCTCGTCTTAAAGACAATGCTCGGTTAAGCCTGCAATGTCTGAACCCGGCTCCAAGTGTCCAACCCACATAAAGTGATTGGTGGCGACTCCAAACCTTTAAGTCAATGGCGGGGGAACAGAAACATTCACCACAAGCCCATACCCACAATCATAGTACCTCAGAACGTGCAACAAGACCAAATCGCGACTCTAGTTGGAAATAAATTGGTTCCCACTATTGTAGCACCAATGACCTTCCTAGTGAACCATCTTGAAACACTGGTAAAATTCATCGGAGTGAATTTTTGACATAGCAGCAGAAGATGCTCTTCTATCTGACTATACTGAATTTGGCCCGATATTTAACCGAGGAACCTCCTCAGTTTGTTGAGGGAGAGACCGATGATCAAACATTGAGTGTGATCAATGATTGCAATAAAGATGAATATGTATGCCGCAATTATTTGTTAAACGGTCTAGCAGATAATTTGTATACTGTCTATAGTGGCATTAGATTCAGCGAAAGCACTTTTGGAATCACTAGAGCGGAAATATAAAATCGAGAATGCGGGTACCAAAAATTTCACAGCGGCTCATATTTTTTATTTCCGTATGGTTGGTCAATTAGTGTAAATGAGCAAGGGCAATAACTCTAGCTTATCATCCATCAAATGGACGCTGAAACAATGGGGTTACCCGAGTCACTCAAGGTGGCATTGGTAATCGAGAAACTCCCTCCATCTTGGATAGTCTTTAGGAATTAGCTAAAGCACAAACGGAAGGAGATGAATCTCGAAGACCTCATTAGAAGGCTCCAAATTGAGCAGGATAACCGGTTAGCTATGAAAAAGATTCGCACACTGAATTCGGAGAAAGCTAACATGATGTAGCATATTTCCAAAAGGAAGAATGATAGTGGTTCCAAAGGAAAAGGGAAATCTCGTGACATCGGTCCCAAAGAAGGAATCCATAAATAGAAATTCAGAGGCAAATGCTACAATTGCAAAAAGGTTGGTCACAAAGAATCTGAGTGCGGACTTCTGAAGAAGCTGAAACAAGCTAATTTGGTTGACAGCGTCACCAAAGATGTGAATGACTTGGACCTTGCATCCATAGTGTCAGAAGTTAATTTGGTGGCATCAAACCCTCAAGAATGGTGGATCGGTACTGGTGTAACTCACCATGTTTGTTCGAACAAGGAGCTGTTTACCACACTCCAAAAGATTGAAGAAGGTGTAGAGTTGTATATGAGAAACTCGTCTACTGCAACCATCAAGGGAAGTGGGAATATTGTCCTCAGGATGACGTCGGGGAAAGAGCTGAAACTAAACAACATGATCTATGTGCCAAAAATTTGGAAGAATCTAGTGTCGGGAGGTCTTCTGAATAAGTATGGATTTTGTATGGTGTTTGAATATGATAAGTTTACTTTGGCTAAGAATGGTGTATTTATTGGAAAAGGTTATGTTGTAAATGGGCTTTTTAAGCTCAATGTAATGCTCGTTAATAAAATGAAGAATGATTCTGTTTACTTGCTAGAGTCTTCAATTTTGATGCATTGTCGACTAGGTCACATAAATTTTGACTACCTTCGTCGGTTAAGTAAACTAAATAGCATACTTGATTTTTGAAAGGATTCAACATATAAATGTGAAACATGTGTTGAAGCAAAATTAACGAGATCATCATTCAAATCCATTGAAAGAAATACTTAACCCCTTAACATAATTCACATAGATGTGTGTGATTTAAAGTCGATATAAACCAGAGGAGAGAATAAATACTTCATCACGTTCATTGATGATAGTCCCCAATTTTGCTATATCTACTTGGTTAAAAGTAAGGATGAAGCAATTGATAAATTTTCCGTTTACAAAACAGAGGTGGAAAACCAACTCAACTGAAGATTAAGGTGTTATGGAGTGATAGAGGTGGAGAGTATGAACACCCATTTGCGAAATTCTGTGCCAAATATGGAATCAACCATGAAAGAACTGCACCGTACTCACCTCAACAAGAAGGTATTGTTGAACGCAAAAACCTCACCCTAAAAGAAATGGTAGATGACATGCTAATTAGTTCAGGATTACTGCAAAACATGTGGGGGGAAGCTGTGTTATCAGCTAATTATCTTTTAAATAAGGTACCCCGAAAAAATCTTGAGAAAACTCCATATGAGTTATGGACTGGTCGAAGACCGTCTTATCAATATTTACGAGTGTGGGGGTGTTTGGAAAAGGTAGTATTCCCTAACCCCAAAAGGGTTCGAATAGGACCTAAAACTGTTGATGGAATATTTATAGGTTATTCTAACAACACTAGTGCTTATCGATTCTTGGTGTATGATTTAAAAATAACCGATATACACAAGAATATGGTAATTGAATCAAGAAATGCCTCATTCTTCAAAATCATATTTCCTTCTTTGACAAAAGGAAATTATGGCAAAAATGTGGTCGTTGACAACGATCAGGAATTAAAGTATGAAGAAGATGGGGAAGCGGATGTTGAGCCCAAAAATAGTAAACGAGCAAGAGTGGAGAAGTCATTTGGTTCAAATTTGCTCACATATATGCTAGAAGGGGAACCTCAAAGCTTCCAAGAAGCAATAAACTCGTCCGAAGTACCTTTATGGAAAGAAGCCATTAAAAGTGAAATATATTCCATTATGCAAAACCACATTTGGGAATTGGTGGACCTTCCTCCTGGCTCAAACCGCTTGGTTATAAATGGATCTTTAGGTGGAAACTAAAAGCAGATGGAATAGTTGATAAGTACAAGGCTAGATTGGTTATTAAGGGTTATAAACAAAAAGAAGGCCTTGATTACTTTGATACTTATTCTCCAGTTATGAGAATAACCTCCATTCGATTGGTTCTTGCCATAGCAGTGTTATACAACTATGAGGTACATTATCTGGATGTAAAAACAGTTTTTCTAAATGGAAATTTATAAGAGAAGATTTGCATGGAGCAACCTGAGAGGTTTTCAACTTCTAGTCGAGAACATAAGGTATGTACAATAGTTAAGTCGTTATATGGCTTAAAACAAGCTCTGAAAAAATGTTTTCACGAGAAATTTGATCGTCTCATGTTGGGATGTGGATTTAAGATCAACGAATGTGACAAATGTGTATATTTGAAAAGCACCAACATTAGACATGTTATTTTATGTTTGTATGTTGATGATATACTTATTATTGGCAGAAAAAATAGTTTAATAAAATCCACAAAAGATTTATTAAAATCTAACTTCGACATGAAAGACATGGGTCTCGCAGATGTGATCCTTGGGGTTAAGATTTTGAGAACCCAAAGTGGGTTAGTGTTAAGTCAAACACACTATATTGATAAAATTGTCGAGAAGTTCAATAAGGATGACTCTAATGTTGCTAGAACACCTATTGATCCTAGTCAACATATATCCAAGAATAGAGGTGAAAGCGTAGCTCAGGTTCAATACTCGAGCATTAACGGGAGCTTGATGTATTTAATGAGTTGCACGAGACCAGACTTAGCATTTACTATTAGCAGACTTAGTCGGTACACAAGTAGTTCAAACGCTCAACATTGGAAAGCTATAACTAGAGTACTAAGGTACTTAAGTTATATACAAGAAGGCACATATTACATTATACCAGATATCCCATTGTAATTGAAGGGTATGGTGATGCAAACTAGATATATGATATTAAAGATTTAAAGTTGACAAGTAGATATGTATTTACACTAGGAGGTGCAATTGTATCTTGGAAATCCTTAAAACATACGGTAATAGCTAGATCCATGATGGAATCTGAATTCATAGCTTTGGATAAGTGTGGAGAAGAAGCCGAGTGGCTGCGTCAATTTTTAGAGGATATTCCTGGATGGCCTAAACTTGTGACTGCAATTTGAATATACCACAGCAGTCAATCAGCGATCGACAGGCACAAAGTGTCATATACAATGGAAAGTCTACACATATATGTCAAAGACACAATACCATTAGACAACTTCTATCAATGGGGGTTATTTCTCTCGACTATATAAAGTCAAAGGATAAGTTGGCAGATCCGCTAATGCAAGGGCTAAATCGAGAAACGATACAAATTTTTTTTGATAAGAATGGGATTAAAGCCTTTGGAAAATTCAGCTTATTCAAAGGAAAACCCAACTCAGCTGATTGGAGATCCCAAGATTCAAGTTTAATGGGACAACCTACTTGAATAAACTAGAAAATCACTGTGGGGATAACCCCGACCCAGTCTTATTTAAACAGTGATGTGTCTTAAGGATACATATAGCTTTTAATGATTTGTAAAATAAGAATCACCTATGTTAGAGTGAAGTGGGCGATTTCATGGGAATTGTGGGGGCACAATTCCATTAACTCTCGCAGAACCAGGTAGATGTTCATGGCCTATCAACATACCCATGAGAATTAAACACGTTAGGAAGAATTGTGAGTGGAATACGTCATTGTTTACACAGGTGGTAGGCTAGTTCAAGGACATCGCATCTACTATCTGGCCAGTAAAGTTGACATACTTCACAAGGGAAGGTTCAAAGTGTAATGTATACCTATCCTTCCCCATTCCACTGTTGAGCTGGAAGTGGGTCTTGGCAACTTGAGTCCGATTTCCATTCATGTGGGGGATTGTTGGAAAAATAGTGCTAATGGTAAGAGGGTGAATGAGAAATTGTATCTCAAAAACCTCGATAAAATCGGTGTAACATATTGTAACTGAATCGAGTTAGAATAGTCTACCACATATGTGTAGGGGATGATATAACTCGATTCAGATCAGATTTCGGATAACGGCCGACCATCTGGACATACGATTAGTGAACCGAACCACTAAACCGAAACACTTTTATTATTAAAATAATGGTGTTGAACACCATTAAGTAATCTGGTGCATGGTGGCAACACCTATCTTGCTTGGCTCTCTCTCAACAGATTGAGAGGATGATGAGGACACCACCTCTTCACAAAACTATAATGATGTGTCTTACATGTAAGAAACCTTTTGTATAAGAAGGACAAGAAAGAAGAAGGGAGGATCATCCTCTGGAAAACACCGGAAATATTGTCCTTATTTCTCCTTCTGTTCATACTCTTGTTCCCGTCCAAGTCCAGCTCATGCGTAGTTGAAGTTCGATAGTGCGACAAGCTGTTATCGCCTTTGTATCTTGGGAGATAGAAATTTAACATAGAGAACGAATCTATCTTAAGGAAACTGTATCCAACACATGCCTCGACCTTGATTGATTCTGTAACTTCTACCCATCACTTTTGTTATATTTTCCAATATATAGGTAGACAACTTCTTATATTAGATATCGACTTTTTCCAAATGGGGAGAATAATCACACCCTTAACTGGACTTGGAAGTAACTAGTCTCCATCCCACGCCCTAAGCCTCATAAAGTTTGGGACGATGGCAAACCTCTAGAGTCACCCTACGTGTTTCAGTTGTAATCAAACCCCCGCGGAATTTTTTAATAGCAACCTCATTCGGACTCCTCCTGCATGTTTTAGCTTTGTAACTCGTTTTGGGTGGATACAATATACACTCTACTGCAACATAGAACAAAACAATAGAAGGTGGTAATCCATATGTATCATATACAGAAGTCTCTAGTATACTAAATTCAGGTAAAATGGCAAGTGGTTCGAAATTGGGATCCTAGTATTTAAGAAATCCACAAATAGAATGAGAACACTAATCATGCATCCACTGACATCCACAAAGTAAGCTCGAGAAGGAGTTTCGAAAAGCAATTAAGCACAAATGATCACAAGTTAAGTACCCAAAATTTTAGAAGCACCCTAATTCACCCCATACTTAAATAAGACATTGTCATGAATGGACCAAACAATCAAATGAGAAAGGGCCAGAAAATATGGTACTAACTTGGAGATCATGAGTGAGCACATGTAGAACCTCGAAAAGGACTAAGGCTTCATTCAGCCGACGCACGAGATTAAGACATCATTTGGATACAACCACATAGAAACAAAAGAAACAAAAGATGACAGGCTAATGCCACTTTGTAACATCTAACCTTGAGAAATAAAAGAAAAGAAAACAGACTCAAAATAGTTCAACCACATGAAATATGCAAAATTAAATAAAACAGAAACACTCAAAGCTCGGGTTGCCTCCAAGAAGCGCTCTTTCTTTTATGACTTTGAGCTAGATGATACTTGGATTAAGCTCCCAAAATTAGAACCTCCTTGAATTCCATTAGTTTCTTTACTGATTGGAGTTGAATGCCAAGTAGCACCTTCAGAAATAGATGGAGAAGCCAATGAAATGGTTGTGAGCTCTAGTTCATGCCTTGAAGTGCCAATCTCCTCTTGGTCACCACTACTTGAGGAGGGAAGATGTAGTATGGTGTGTCAGCACCAGTATCCTCAACTATCCCTGATTCAACGGTGTAGCTTGAGAAGTCCTTTGTGGTAGGCAGGTCTAGTCCCAAGATAGTGTCATCTCTACTTGAGTGTGTGGAAGCACTCATTATCAATTTCTTGACATAAGTACTTCATAATAAAACAAGAATCAAGAATGGTTTCGGTTTCTCCTAGTGGGGCGGCAATTAAAGGGGGCGCCAAATGATGGAGTGCTCAATGGTAGCTTGAACGTCATTATGAAGAGGCTCCACATCTTCACTTATATCTTCCATGGACTCTTCATCATCCTCCTCTTCAAAATTTTCTAACTCCACAACATGAAAAATTAGGCTATCTTCAAGGGAAGGTACTTCCTCCCTTTGAAACTCTTCTAACTTGCCATCTCGAATAACTAGATTTTCTTCAAAGAAAGATAACTCTTTCATCACTTTATCTACTACTTCAACTTATGCTCCCAAATCATATTCATCTTCGTAATCATTCTTCTTGTGGCTGAGGGTGAGAATATTGTTCTTTATGGTGTCAAATAGATGATCTTCTATCTTCGAGAATTCACTTTGTCGTAGCTCAAATAACCTAATTGGTTCGTTACTCCTGGCAATGAATTCACCACTATATACCAGATATTTCTCCAAAGCCGTATGTGGATATGTATTCTTAGGAGGCTGAGGTTAATATGATTCAAACCCTAAATACTAACTTTCAAAGGGTGGACAGTCTTCATTGTAGTTTTGATGGTAGAAGGTTGAGGATGAGTCTTGGAAAAAAGGTGTTCGAGGTTGATCCTGATTCTAATAGAAATCTGATTTCTGCCCAAAGTTGTTCCATTGTCGTTGCTCTCTTCCATCATTAGGTTGGTAGTAGCATAGGAATAGGAATCTTGGTTCTCATAATATTGGTTGGGTGAAGAAACCCAACCTTCATTGTAATTACCTCAGCATAGGAATAGGAACCTTCCCACTGTCCATCCCAACTGTAATCCTGCATAATTGAACTCAAACGAAATAATCCCGGTAAATCATGTCGGAGGAAATAGAGATGATAAGAAAATTGAGGGAATAACTAACAATCAAAATCTTTTCTAGAATTAGAAAAATCCCCGACAACGGCGCCAATCTGTAGGGCGAATTTTACCCCGCTAATCAAATACCCACTAGATTGCTCTAATGGAATCGTATTTTCCCTAAGGTCTTTGTAACCTATTACTCAATTTGATTATGCTAACTAAACCAAGTAACTTAGAATGTTTGTTTGTTTGAATGTTTGAGTAAACAATTATCAACTAAGAATGCAAATAAAAATATAGCAAATGCAAGAGATTGAGTTTCAAATATGGGAATGAAGGTTGTTGAGATTCGAAATCACTAAAGCTAGCAATGCATGGATGAGCAATATGCTATCTCAATTATTCAAGTTATATTGTCTTGGAAATTTCCTACGGTAATGTTAGATCACTCTCGCACCTCTAAGGATCTATTCCGCTCGACTGTAGACTCCTAATCTATAGCTAATCTACACCTAAGCGGAATGCACTAAAGGTGTTCGATAAAATGCCATAGCGATAAATCAAGCAAAAGCCTAAACGATCCATTCCTCTCTCTAGCTAACGAACGATCTAGAGTTCTTCCTAAGCGACATGTTAACCTATGTTTCTCTTGGATCCACAAATTAATGACAATGATTCAATCAAGGTGATCAAGCGAAATTGAATCATAAATTAGGTTTAGCAAGACACATCATAACTCTGAATAACCTCGATAACAACTCAAATGCTTAAAACCCCATCATCCATACAAAGCTATGCTAAAGCTTCATCTAATCCAAAAACCACAAAGAGTTTAGCTACTCATGATTCGGGAAACAAGAAAGCTAGAAGAAAGTGAAATAACCCGGGAAGAGAACATCTTTCGTCAAGAAATCTCCGTCTTATCGCCGATCTTCGATCCGTCTCCAATCGTTGATGAACCTTTGTTTCAATCAATCTCTAGAACTCTTTCTCTCTCAAAAATTTCGAAATTATGTATGTAATATTTTCATGAAGTCCTCTGAAGTATGGATTCAATTGGGATTTTATAGAGGCGCTTCCTTAGGTCCAACGGATACCAAAAGTGCGCCACACAATTTTGGTAATTTTATAGCGCACTTTTGGTCATATTTATAGAAACATATAACCTCAAAAGTTGTAGAAAGTTGAACTAGCTATCCAACGCCGCCGGCCTTTCATCAATCGGACTTCTGAGATAGGAGATATGTTCAAACTACAAAACTGCGACGTTTTCCAACCAAGTCGAGATCCAAGCTCGTTGAATATATAGAAATGCTTCTCATTGTTTTTCCTAAATCATCAATGCATGCCGTATCACTCCGATTAATGCATAGATGTCGTCATGTACCTTAAATCGATCAAATACTCTACGAAACAACATTACATGGCCTAGCGGGCCGAGGGTGACAGAATATGCACGAAACACCCCGAATACGATCAAAGTGAGATATCCAAAGATAAAAAAACATCATTTGGAACGGGAATAATTGTGCTAATAATCGAGATCATTAGGTCATTTGGTACTCAATATCTCGAATAGCTAGTTATTAGAGATATCGTGATATTGAATGATATTGATATTTGTAGTAACCAAATTTTGTCCGGGAATGGAGTTCGTGCCAAAATCATTTCCCTAAACAATCATAGCTTCTCTAGCGAGGATTTAGCATCGAGATTTTACTTGTCACAGAGACCTTACTTGCTCAAATTAGTTAACGTACATGTTAAAGAGATGTTGGTAATTAGGTGGTATGCTTTCAACATGTACTTCTTGCAATGTTGATTGTTCTAAGCCAATTATGTTAAATTGTTCTAAACTGGAACGACCAAAATGAATGGACCCCAAGTCCGCTATCTCGATATTAAGCAAAAAGCGATGGGTTGTTGCGACAGTTGATGGAATTTTTTTCGCCCAAGTTTCATGCCCAGTTTCAGGCCCGATTTCGGGCCCGTTTCTGTTAATCATCTGAGAGTAGCGACCTCCCTTTTGTGTCAGAATGTAGTGTTAAATTTGGGTTGGAAGAAAAGGGAGGTGTTAGCCATTATTTTCTTTAAAAGGACAGCCAGGACAACGAAAAAGACAGAAAGTAGGATTGTGATGGAAAAGAGAACAATTCCTAGAGAATTCCCCCAATTCTCCCCAAACCCCCTAAAACATCCTAAACCCACAAAGTCACAAGAATAAATTTTACAAAACATTAAAACTAAAGAGTACAAATATCTTCTGTCGCCACCCATGTAGAAGCCACCAAAGGAGGATTTTGCCGTCACCCAAGAAGGGCGCCGCCAACTTAAACACAAACAAAGCCTCCTATTAAAGGTACATCATTCGAAAACCTCTCCATTTTTTATCATTCACATATCACTCATATTCTCGGCGCATGCATACGGATGTGTTTGTTATGCTATGTCATTTAAAACCTCTGTTAATCTAGTTTTCATTACAACTAAAAGGATAAATGATTCATCTTAACAAATAATGGACTAAATAGTAAAATAAACATCCTAAAACAAATCAAAGTTCCTGAAAAATACATTAACAAGAGACTAAAAGATCATCTATCATCATTTTCACACCATTTGCACCAAGAACTCAAGAACTATAAAGCTACTCATAATATAATGCTTAAATCGAGTTAAAATAAGGGTTTTCTGTTAAATTTCATTGTTAGAATTTTATTAAGGATGACAAAATAACCAAATTTTCAAGTAAAAGGGTAGTTTTCTAGGGTGTTGAGAAAACTAAGTTCATTTCAATAGCAAAATAATAAGGTTTTCGTATTTTAAGCAACCCGTCAACGACAAAACACTATCTTTTACCAAGCATAATCAGAACAAGTTAGAGACTAAGTGTTGTACCTTCCAGAGGCAGTCTTTCCCTTTCCTCCCGACCTTCTCGAGCGAGTCGGATCTACGTATTTTCTTAGACCTGGAGAAAACAAAAAAATGGTTATTAGTTTAGCTATCTGCTAAACAGAGATTAATAAAAAAATCAGAACAGAGTTTTTTTTTCTCTTTACATGTTCCCCTTTGGCTCTATTCGACGCTTCGCTGCTGCCGCCGTTCTCGTCCAAACAATCAATTAAAATATTGGTCTAAAAAATATTATTTACCAATATAAAAATAAAATCTCCGCAAGAGTGGAAATTCGCAAAAACATCTAATTAAATAAATGTCATATTTTTCTAAAAAATTATATATAATCACCTATATTCAAACTAAAAAATAATTAAGCCACTAAGCTAAGAAAATAAACACAACTTATCAAATTTCGTAGTATCGGTTAATCGAGCGTTGCGGGGTGCTAATCCTTCCTCGCACGTAACCGCCTCTCGAATCCAAGAACTTTGTTCCGCAGACGTGATCTAACTCGCATCCAAAAGGACCTGGGTTATATCAAAAGTTTCCAACCCGCTTCAAATATATTGGTGGCGACTCCAAACCTAAGAGAAATCTAATGAAAACGGCCGACTGGCAGAGTGAAAGAACGTCGGGGACACCGAAGGAGGTTGTCTCGCGCCGCGGATGCACATGTTCACGACAGATGGCGAATCCGCTGGGGAAAATATAAAATCTCTAAAGCAGGCTAACGACGAAAATAAAATCTCGATAAGTTTGGGTGTCTAATTTCTTTTACGTGGCTTTACTTTCCCTATATGCGCTATTTAATTTCCAATACTCATGCATATGCATGCTCTATACCCGAGCATCCCTCTTAGGTAGAATTTTCAGTAAGTAGCATTTTCCTTTACGATGGTAAGGGCGCGTGAACCCTCATCCGAGTATTGAATCATGCCAGGATTAGCTGTATTATCCTTATATAGTATGCCTAGAAGCTTCCCTCAGCCTGCCTAGGATAGATCCTCACAAAACCCGTTCGATATCTCACAACCTAGAAAAACTTGGAGATAGGGGATTTTACGTGATTTAGTGTGTTATTCTTACTCAACTTGCGTGTTTTTTCATGGCTTTATATTTTGTGATCATTATTAAACATGAGCATGCATCATATCACACATTTTTTATGAAAAAATTTGTAGGTTGTTGCGCGTAGCTAATCCCTAGATTTACGTGTCCTTTGACATTAGATGAATGTGTTTGGCGAACTTGAGCCTGAAGAAGGAGATCATGGAATGGACGCTCCCTAAAAAATTGCATTCATGGTTGAGTCCATGAGAATGATTACACAACTCAAAAGCGGGCGAGTGGGCACCTCGACTCGACATCTTGATTGGCATCCGTGCTACATGGGTATGAACATCTTCGTCATCCCGCCACACTGTTACGATTCCTTTCCAGCTGAAGCTCGACTCCTGTTAGCGCTTATGGTAAGGAACGGGTCCATAGGAGTAGTATTTCACATGACAAAATTGGCAGCTTGTGTAGCCAAATGGGAGGCCGACTCCGAGGCTATCATCGGTGTGTGTAACTGGCTTGGTTGCTTCTTAACCATAAGCCAGTGGCATACATTCCAACAGCAGAAGTGGTCGGAGGAATACATGCTACTCACCTTTCACATAGAACAGGTTACTATGAGGATGAGCTGGTTGTGATCGAAAGAGGTCACATTCTCTTTGAGGGTTTTGACTCTTATGGCACCCTCAATGCGTCACAAGTATGCCTTGTGCCAGATGTTGTGATACCGCACAAGTTTAAGGTACCAAACTTTGAGAAATATGACGGCACCACTTGCCCGAGAAGCCACCTAATGATCTACTACAACAAAATGGCGAACCACACGTATGATGATAAGCTGATGATGCATTGCTTTCCAAACAACTTGGGAGGCTCAGCTTTAAGGTGGTATATGCAGCTCGATAGGGCAAAAGTCAGAAGGTGGCAAGATGTTGCTGATGCATTCATGAGGCATTATAAGCATAATCAAGATCTGGCCCAAGATAGGGAGGCCTTACGGAGTATGGAGAAGAAAGTGAACGAATTGTTTCGCGAGTATGCTCACAGGTGGTGCCAAAAGGCCGCTGAGGTACAACCGCCTGTGTCAGAGAAGGAGCTAGTCTCAATTTTCATTGAGACTCTTAAGCCTCCATTCTACAACAATATGTTGGGGATAATCTCTTCGAACTTCTCCGATATGTTGCTAATCGGAGAAAGAAGTAAGAAGGGGATCAAGCATGGTAGAGTAGATGGTCATGATCCTCTTAAGAAGCATAATACCAACTGTAAAAGGGAGGAGGTCAATGCTACACGAGCTGAAGCTCCAAGGGCTGGAGGATGGGTTCGGTCGTATTCAGGCCTGGCAGTGGTACAAAACCAACCATTCACACCTCAGCAAAGGACGATGCCTAATCCTGCTATTCAGAAAGGAGGATACCAAGGAAATCAACCCAAGCCATATCACGGAGGCCAGCAAGTTGGAACTTACGGGTAGAGCAGTTCTAGGAATGACTGGGCACTAGAACCGCTTGACCCCATCCTGAACTCGTATAACGAGCTCTTCCCTTGGTTACTAAAGAGCATACAAATCGTTCTAGTCCCACTCAAACCATTGCAACCGCTATACCCCAGCTGGTACGACTCAGAAGTCCGGTGCGAATATCATGCTGGGACACCTGGTCACGTGGTCGAAAATTGCAAGAGCTTCAAGTATAAAGTACAACAGCTAGTGAGGGCAAGGTGACTGAAATTTGGCGGCCAACCCAACCGCCCGGACGTCAATTAAAATCTGCTCCCTAACGATGTGAGGCACAGTATCACTATGGTCGAAAAGGAAGGATCTTATCGGGAGAAGGTGAATATTGCTGAGATTAAAAGGCCGCTAAAGTACGTGTGCAAGCTCTTCGTACACAATGGCTACCTAAAAACTGCTGAACAACGAGATGTCTCTGCAAGACTAGAGGACATGTCTTTATACCATGGCGGCCACTCTGACCATACTATTGATGATTGTGGGGCTTTCAAGGAAAAATTAGAGGGACTCATAGACTCCAAATTGGTAAATTTCTACTCAGGAGTAGAAGGAGCGACTGACATCTGCATGGCCTCACCAGAAAGTCCAGAATTTGACCCTAAGCTTGTGATTTGTTATCATGCCGCCGCAAAACCGCCACTACAGTCTTCAAAAATAACACCATTGGTTATAAAGGTCCCAAGACGTTTCGAATATAAAAGCTGCAAAGCAGTTTCGTGGGAGTATGCATGCCAAGCTAGTGATGAAGACAACGAAAACTCTCCAGCCATAACCAATATAACCGGGTTAAGCCGAATAACAAGGAGCGGAAGGCACTATGGGATGCCTGGTGACCTAGATGAAGTAGAAAGGGTCAGAGGGGCAGAAGTAAGGTAAGGAAAATGAGCATATTCCGAAATTGCTGAACCAGATAGTGTTCCTCCTTGGGAAGAATATGAGGGGAGGAAGGATGATGAAGAGTATGAACCAAGAGTAAGTGATGAAGATGCATGTTTGTCATGATGTGTCAGTAGAGCGATTTGATGGGATAGTAGGAGCGGTTTTGGCAAACGGGAAAATCTCTTTTGATGACGATGAAATACTTCTGAAGGAATGGGCCACACTAAGGCGCTGCACATCTCTGTAAAATGCAACGATTTCATGATAGCCTGATGCCTGGTTGATAACATTTCGTTGCTTAACATTATACGAAATCCACCCCAAACAGGATCCTGATTGATGGCTCATACCTTAAGACAAGCTTCACAGTGGTTAGGGCTTTTGACGGCACAAAATGCAAAGTCATAGGGTAAATCTCGCTACCCATTCCAGTGGGACCCAAAGTCTTCCAAATGGATTTCCATGTAATGGACATAAACCCTGCATACAGCATGTTGCTGGGACGCCAGAGGCTCCAAATACGGGGTGTAGTACCATCATCCCTACACCAAAAACTGAAGTTTGCAATCAATGGAAAGCTCATTGAGGTGTTCGGAGAGAAGGATACGCTGGTGACTAGAGCTTCAAACACACCCTACATTGAAGCCGCAGAGTAAGCCTTGGAAAGTGCACTCCAGACCTTCGAGATAGAAGACATCGCATATGTAGGGCGTAGTATGGCCCACCAAGCCCACATCTCCTAGCACCTCAGAAATCAGCAAAGTACCTGGTTAAGAATATCCACTACTCAAAATGGCAGGAGGTACTAAAAGAACCTATCAAAGAAAACAAGAACTGTACGAGATTGGGGTACATTTCGAGGGGTGATGATACAAGGAGGATCGAGAGGGAACAGAAAAGGAAGAGGTTGTCCAGGTTGAATGGGACAGAGTATGACGAGGGCTTGAACTTCATACCTCACATCACGGGTACATTCAGGAGCGTTGGAAAGATAAATGTGAGAAAGAACTACACTGATCCGACAGCCAAAGAGTTACAGTTAGGTTTTGCAGGTCTCTTTATCAGCATGTTGGATACAGGAACTACGACTAGAACAGAGTGGGTGTGCCAGCTCCGTCCGGAAGAAGAGTTGAGAAATTGGGTGTCTTTGGAGTTACCTTCTCCATCGCAGATGTAATAACTCTAAAAAATATAACTACTAATAAAAGAGGCGAGGGCCTCCTTGTGTTTTTAAGTGATCCAGAATGCATGTATCGCATTTTTCCCAAGTTTAATAAAGTATGTTTTTCATAAGTCTCCATCTGTGCATCATCCATGTTATTCACTTCTACTTTTCTTCTTTTCCCCATTCTCTTTCCCCTCGCGTAACAGGGTTACAGATGTGTTTGGAAATAATAAAGAGTTTCGAAATGCTAAAGTGGACTTTGATCACCTGGTTTATGA
This sequence comes from Linum usitatissimum, assembly GCA_030674075.2. Taxonomy (NCBI): domain Eukaryota; kingdom Viridiplantae; phylum Streptophyta; class Magnoliopsida; order Malpighiales; family Linaceae; genus Linum; species Linum usitatissimum. The sequence continues at coordinate 626,374 of JAUJYP020000468.1, read as the reverse complement.
GATGGAAATCGACAAAGGCAACGATGGTTCTGACCTAGAAACAGATTGGATGGCGGAAGAGAAAGAGCGATCCTTGGAACCTTTCTACGATTCGGTGGAGATCATAAATTTGGGAATGGAGGAGTGTCGGCGAGAGGTTAAGGTAGAGGGCAGTTTAGACCAGGCAGAAAAGGACAGGCTCATCAAACTACTCTAGGACTTCCAGGATGTTTTCGCATGGTCTTATCAGGATATGTCGGGCATCGATGAAGAAATAGTAACACATCACTTGCCAATAAAGAAGGAATGCAAGCCGGTAAAGCAAAAGTTGCACTGGATGAAACCGGAATGAATACTCAAAATTAAGGAAGAAGTGCAGAAACAATATGAAACCGGGTTCTTGCAGGTAGCACAATACACTAATTGGGTCTCTAATAAAGTCCTCGTGCCTAAAAAGAATGGGAAAGTGAGAATATGTGTGGACTAGAGAGATTTAAATAGGGTGAGCCTAAAGGAAAACTTCCCGCTGCCTCACATAGATGTTCTCGTTGATAATACCGCCAACCACCATATGTTCTCTTTCATGGATGGTTTCTCAAGATACAACCAGATTAGGATGTTTCCGAAAGACCGGGAAAAACCACCTTCATCACTTTATGGGGAACCTTCTCCTATAAAGTCATTTCTTTTGGCCTGATGAACGCTGGGGCAACCTACCAGCGGGCCATGGTTACAGTATTCCATGACATGATACAGAAAGAAATATAGGCATATGTATAGAAAAATAAAAAAGGGAGACAACCACGTAGCCGTGCTATGAAAATTGTTCGAGCGACTCAGGAAGTACTAGCTCCGACTGAATCCATAAAAATGCACGTTCGGAGTCACCTGAGGAAAGCTACTTGGTTTCATGTTTAGCCAAAAGGGGATTGAAGTGGACCCTGACAAAGAAAAGGCAATAGTTGACATACCTCCTTCCCAAATGCAAAAAGAGGTTTGGGGATTCTTAGGACGCTTGAATTACATTAGCCGGTTCATATCACATTTGACCACAACATGTGAACCCATTTTCAAGCTTCTAAAGAAGAACTGGCCTGTCGAGTGGGATGAGGATTGTGATCAAGCCTTTAAGAAAGTCAAAACGTCTTTATTAAATCCTTTGGTTCTGGTTCCAACAACTTCAGGAAGATCGCTAATATTGTACTTGACGGTATTCGAAAACTCGATAGGCGCCATGCTTGCCCAACATGATGAATTAGGAAGGATGGAGAGTGCCATATACTACGCTAGCAAGAAGTTCACGGAATATTAATCTCGACATACACGGCTCGAGAGAACTTTCAGAGCACTTGCATGGGTATCCAAAAGGCTGAGACAGTATATGTTATATCACACGACGCTCCTAATATCCAAAATGGAACCTATCAAGCATTTCTTCAAAAAGTCGCCCTTATCCGGACAGATAGCCCGATGGCAAGTGCTGCTGGCGGACGACATCATTTATACCCCAAGGAAGGCCATTAAAGGGAGTATAGTGGCGGATTATCTGGCAGACCATGCGATCTCGGACCCAGATCCAATGTTGATGGACTTTCTTGATGAGAGTATAATGAACACAGAGAAAGGGAAGGAAGGATTGGTCCAAAGGACGTGGGTAATGAAGTTTGATGGGGGCTTGAACTCGTTGGGTCAAGGCATCAGAGTCGTATTCATCTCTCGCAAAGGAAGGACATGTCCTATCACTGCCAAAATTTGCTTTGATTGCACCAGCAAACATAGTGCAGTACGAAGCCCGCGCTTTCAGAATCTGAGCAAAGACTCGAAATGGGCATTGATAATTTGATGGTATATGGTGATTCAGCATTAGTAATATACCAGTTGAAAGAAGACTGGGAAACTAGGGACCATAAGCTCATTCCATACTAGAAATACATAAGGAAAATGGTGACAAGGTTTGACTCGATACAGTTTGATCACATCTCATGTGTTCATAACCAAATAGTGGATGCTGTTGCCATGTTTTCCTTGATGTACGAACTGGATGAGACCGAGGTTAACCCCCAAATCGAAATCAAAAACCAAAATGCACCTGCCTACCTAGCTAATGTTGGAGAAGAACATGACAGGAATCCCTTGTACCATGACATAAGAACCCACCTACAGAAAAGGGAATACCCAGCAGGGGCATCTGAGAATGATAAAAGGACTCTGCGGAGATTGGCAATGATTTACTATGAGATGGGACTACCCTGAAGCTCAGAGAATAATAGAAAAACTCCGACTGTGTAAGATACGTGATAAAATGCGACAAGTGCCAAGTTTATCCCGATGAAAGCATGTGCCTCTATCATCGTTGCACGTTTTGGCATCGCCATGGCCTTTCGCTGCATGGGGATAGATGTCATATGCATGATTGAACAAAAAGCATCTAATGGGCACCGTTTTATCTTGGTAGTCATTGACTACTTGATGAAGTGGATCGAGGTTGTGTTATATGAAAACATCACATAAAGCGTTGTCACAAAACTCATAAAGAAGGAAATCATTTGTCGGTATGGACTCCCTGAAAGGATAATAACCGACAATGCAAAGAATCTTAACAACAAGATGATTGATGAGCTTTGCGAGCAGTTTAAAATCAAACACCACAACTCATTACCATTTCGACCGAAGATGAACGGGGCAGTTGAGGCGACGAACAAAAACATCAAGAAAATCATACGAAAAATGGTCGCTACCTATCATGATTAGCACGAAATGTTGTCATTTCCCTTGCATGGTTACCGAACTTCAGTAAGAACCTCGAGGGGGTCAACGCCTTACCAATTGGTCTATGGAGGCGGTGCTCCCCATAGAGGTATAAGTACCTTCACTAAGAGTTATCATGGAGGCAAAGTTAGAAGAAGCTGAGTGGGTAAAAGCAAGATACGAGCAGTTAAATTTAATTGATGAGACGAGATTGGCAGCAATCCACCATGGGCACCTATATCAATGTAGATTGATCAGAGTCTTTAACAAGAAAGTGAAACCACAGGAATTCTATGAAGGAGAGTTGGTAACGAAGAAGATTTCCATTCGACAAGGGGATTCAAGAAGAAAATGGACACCAAACTATGAAGGGCCCTTTATAGTGAAGAAGGATTTCTCGGGAGGGGCATTGATCCTAATAAGCATGGACGGCGATGAGCTCCCTTACATGAGTATGTCTGATATTTGTTTGCTCTCTTATCCAGTTAACTCTGATTCGGTGAACAAGTACTATGCTTAGAGTTCACGATAGAGATGTACGAGTTCGGTTCTGCATCAATAAAGCGAGGGTTTCAGTCAACTTTATGTTTGAGATGCTTCATGAATTCTCAAATACTATTCTCATAACTTTTGTTCACATGCCACCAAACACAATGGGTGAGGCACATCACTCCAAATAAACTTACGACAAATACGTTCATGCTGACATTTTCACCCTAATTAATCATTAGGAGGTTCTTAAAATGAAAATAGTAGTAAAGTAAGGTATAAAAAGATGGGGTAAAATTGAAATTTTTGATAAAATGAAAGAGTTAAAAAAAGGGTGAAAAAAAGAAGACCAGATGGCATGGTTACTCCACTTATTCCCCATCCCGAGAAAGAAATTTCCAAGGGCCAACATCATTATTCGGCTATCAGCAAAGTTAACACCATTGCGCTAGCACATAAATCCAAACGAAGCGGCAAGTCGGCTCTTTAGATTAAGAATCACGAACATTCACTAAAGATTTGCAATGTCCCTACCTGTATTTGGGGGCAGCATTCCAAGCTGAAGGGGGGCGATGGTTGAAACTAGCAAAATTGTCATATCAAGCTTGGATTATCCTACCAATAGTTATCTTAGAAATATCCTACCGTAGTTTTCATGGTCAACGAACGTGACGTCTTGTCACGACGAGCTACCCTGGGAGGATTTGTGAACAAGCGCAATTTCTGGCATTTGACAGTGTGTTTTTTACAAAGTAGTTAACTTCCTTACAATAAAAATCAACATCACGCCATCACATGCATATTTTTCCTAAAAGGAGAACCCCGCTCAAACTTTTTCAAGACCATTCATCATTAACACATTTGTAGTCATGGAACGGGAGATACATCAAGTTGAGTACCTAGTACATTTACCCTTACTATCGTGGGGCAAACGGATGCACCTTTGAAAATTGCCTTGCATTAGGGCTATAAATGAATTGCACCTGTGAAAATTGCCTTGCATTCGGGCTATAAACGAATTGCATCTTTTGTAAACTGCCTTGCATTCAGGCTATAAACGAATTGCACCTTTGAAAATTTCCTTGCATTCGGGCTATAAACGAATTGCTCCTTTGAAAATTGCCTGGCATTTGGGCTATAAACGAATTGCATCTTTGACAATCACCTTGCGTTCGGGCTATAAGCGAATTGCATTGTATCCGGGCTATAAATGGATCACACCTTTGAAAATTGCCTTGCATTCGGGCTATAAACGAATTGCACTTTAAAAATTGCCTTGCAATTGGGCTATAAACGAATTTCATCTTGGAAAATTGCCTTGCATTCGGGCTATAAACAAATTGCATCTTTGAAAATTTCCTTGCATTCAGGCTATAAACGGATTGCACCTTTGAAAATTCCTTGCATTCAGGGTATAAACGGATTGTAGCTTTTAAAACTTCCTTGCATCCAGGTTATAACTGGATCGCACCTTGGAACGGGAGATATGTCAAGCCAAGTCCCTAGTACAGTCACCCTTAGCATCCTGGGGCAAATGGATCGCACCTAAGAACATGAGATAAGTCAAGCCGAGTCCCTAGTACAATCAACCCTTGCATCCTGGGATAAACGGATCTTGCCTTGGAACGGGAGATAAGCCAAGCTAAGTCCCCAATACAATCAACCTGTGAATGAGAGATAGGTCAAGCCAAATCCGTAGTACATTCACCCTGACACCCATAGGAAAGTGCATGCATGTTGTTTGTGTGGTTAGGTTGTAAGTTGTCTTCTAAATGCTTTTAGTGGCCCGCTATTGTGGAGAATCATTGGACCGTAAACGGACTTGACTTGAGAAGTTCGGCGCCCGTATGAAATTTGGTTTCTGTCTTTGTATTGCTTACCGCCTCCAAGAGAAACTAATACAAAGAGGGGCAACTGTAGTAACCAAATTTCATCTGTTTATGGAATTTGTGTCACTATAATTTCCCAAAAAAATCATAGCGTCTCTAGCGAGGATTTAGCATCAAGATTTTATTTATCACGGAGACCTTACTTGCTCAAATTAGTTAAACTACATGTTACAGAGATATTGCCTAATTAGTTCTATGTTTTCAAGATGTACTTCTTACGATGTTGATTGTTCTAAACCAATCATGTTAAATCGTTCTAAAATGGAACGACCGAAATGAATGGACCAAAAGTCCCCTATCTCAAAATTCAACAAAAATCGACGGGTTATTGCGATAGTTGATGGAAATTTTTTCGGCCAAGTTTCAGGCCCGATTTCGGGCCAGTTTTTCATCAGGGAGCAGCCACTTCCCTTTTGTGTCAGAATGTAGTGTTAAATTTAGGTTGGAAGACAAGGGATGTGGCGGACATTATTTTCTTTAATAGGACAGCCAGGATCACAAAAACGGCAGCAAGTAGAATTGTGATGGAAAAGAGTAAAATTCCTAGAGACTTCCCCCAATTCTCCCCAAAACCCCATATAAAAATATACAAACATCATCAACCCACAAAGTCCCAAAATCAAATTTTACAAAACATTAAAAGTAAAGTGTAAAAATATCTTCTATCGCCACCCACGTAGAAGCCGCCAAAGGAGGATTTTGTCGTCACCCACGAAGGGCGTCACCACCCGAAACACGAAAAAAGCCTCGTATTAACGGTACATCATTCAAAATCCTCTCTATTTTCGATCATTCACATATCACTTATATTCTCGGCTCGTGCACACAGATGTGTTTCTTATGCTATGTCATTTAAAGCCTCTCCTAATCTAGTTTTCATTACAACTAAAAGGATAGATGATTCATCTTAGCAAATAATAGACTATGTGGTAAAATAAACATCTTAAACTCAAGAACTATAAAACTACTCATAATATCGAGTAAAAATAAGGGTTTCTGTTAAATATAATTGGTGGAATTTTATTAAGGACGACAAAATAACCAAATTTTCAAATAAAAGGGTAGTTTTCAAGGGAATTCAGATTACTAAGTTCATTTTAATAGCAAAATAATAAGGTTTTTGTATTTTAAGCAACCCAGTCAACGAAAAAACACTATCTTCTACAAAGCAAAATCAGAACAAGTTAGAGACTACGTGTTTTACCTTCCAGAGGCAGTCTTTCCCTTTCCTCCCGACTTTCACGAGCAAGTCGGATCTACCTATTTTCGTAGACCTTATGAAAAAAAATCGTTATTAGTTTCGATATGTACTAACCCGAGATTAATAAAAAAATAGAACACAACTTTTTTTCTCTTTACCTGTTTCCCTTTTGCTCTGTCTGACGCTTTGCTGCTACCGCCGTTAAGGTTGGCGACGGCGGGGTCGGTTTCTTCTCCCTCTCCACCGAATCCCAACCCTGAAGAAGAAAAAATAAGGTGAGCAAGTCAGAAAATATTAAAAAACAACTCAATCAAACCCTAATTTGTAGACCGGGTCTTGCATGTCGCAAGAGGACTCACCGGAGGCAAACTCCGACGATATGCAAGCACATATCTGATTAGAATCAATCGAATAGAGGAATAAAAAAGAGGATCATTTTTTTTACCTTTTTCGTCGCTTCTGGGAGAGGGGGAAGAGATGGAGAGGAGACAAAAAAAGAAAGAGAAAGCATAGAGAAAAAAGGAAAAGAAAGCAGAGAGAAAAAAAGGAAAAAATGAGTGAAAGAAAAAGAAGGAGAAGGAGAAAAGGAAGAGAAGGGCGGAAGCGGCATCGCGGACTCGCCGATGGAAGAAGGGAAGAAGGGCGAAGGAGGAGAAGGAAGAGAAGGAGAGGGGAAGAGAGGAAGAGAAAAAAAGGAGAAGGAGCGGCGGTGACGTCGTTGCCATCCCGCCGTCAGCGTCGAAAGGAGAAGAAGGGAGGAGAGAAGTCAGAGATTTTTTAGAGAAGATAGGGAAGAGAGAGAGAGATAGTGTTAGAGAGTGGTATTTTTCGAGTTAAGAGGGCCTTTTATACCGATTAGGTTAGGGTGAGATTACGATTTTACCCCTGTCTTCCTTCTTCAACGCGCGGAGCAGACAAGGGCACTCTCATCTTTTATATGTCGGGTCAAACCACGGGTAGCCGGTTCGGCCGATTTGGCGCGCGGGCTCGGCCCCTCTCCTCCGTCCTTTCAGCCCGATTTTCCGCTTGGGCCAGCTCGAGTTAGGGTCCAAATCGACCGAAGGGACAACCCCTTAGTGTGTTGTGTAGATTAGCTTCCCATTAAACTTGGATTAAAAGTAGAGTAAAATCGAAATAAGAGTAGGATAATAAATCTTAAATTCTCTAATTTTATTTGGTATTTAAAAATAATTAATAAAACCAAAAAAATCAAATATTCCAAATATTTAAATCGAATTAACAACTTTATTACCGATAAAGAACATAAAATTATCGAATTACTAGAAACTAAGAACACTATGTTGGCTGCAACGGCCTGTTTTGTTTCAGCTGGAATTGCAAAACTAAGAACACCATTAATACCGTTTTTTGGATATAGAAATATGTTAAAATTTTGGATATTTTGTCGGAGAAACAGGTATTTAGAAGGACCAATCTTATTGTATGGAAGATCATAGGCTTAAGAACTTAGTGGAGCCTTTGTATATTACATGTATATTTGAAAAGAATAGACAGATGGATTACTTGTAATAACTATGACATTACTGCAGCTTGACAATGAACATGAAGAAGTTACATATATTGAAATGCTTTCATCTCCTGTCAGTACAGTTCTGGAGGACTGGAGTTGGTTTGGCTAGCAATAAGGGGCTCAATTTCAAGATGGACGTCAACACATTCTTGAATGTTCGGGACTTACGACCTTGTGAAGAGCTCCTGTGTCAAAGAATTGTTGAACAGCTTGTGTGATTTCTCCTCGGTGACATCCCACATTGATTTGAAGAAACAAATAGTAAAACCATCAGGGCCTGGACTTTTGTCCTTCGCGATGGAAACGAGTGCAGCCCTAACCTCCTCGTTAGTAATAGGGATACTGAGCTGATCAGCTTGATGGGAAGGGAATTTTTTAAGTAACAGGGCTTTCATATCTAAAAGTGAACCGCTATCAACGTTGGGATCCGGAGCTCCTAGAAGGGATTGATAGAAATCAAGAATAATTTTCGAAATAGGCTCAATTCCCATAGCCATCTGGCCATCAGCAAATCCAAAAACATAATTGGATTTCACACTTGTTTAATTTTCACTAATCTATAGAAGAAGATCGTCTTAGAGTCCTTCAATTTTACATAATTTTCACGAGCCTTTTGTCTAAACATAGCCACCTCGAAGTCTTTGAGGAACATCTAATCTTCAAATTTTTACTTTGCAACAGCCAACGTGGCAGGATCAGGGGAGTTCAAGGCAGCTTTCTGATCAATTTTAGCCTCCTCCTACTAAGATCAGAGAATTGTTAATGATTGAAGAGTTTGAGGGCAGCCTTAGCACTTTTGATTTTGACATAACCCTCTCGAAACTAGATTTAGCACTTTTTAAGGTGAATATTCAATATCACCCTATTATGATATTGAATATCACTGAATACTGAATAGTTAGTTATTTGCGCTCTGAATTATCGAGATATTTCGAATAGCTATTGGGTGATATTCACCAAACAAGGCATTAGTTTATAATAAGATGTTATTTTTTATTGTTAATTTGTTGTTATAATATTTATTATCAATTAATAAAGATGGTAATCAACATCCTTTCTACTTGAAAGATCTATAGTTCAAATTCCACTTGCCAAAATTTTGAAAAAAAGTGTAAGGATAAAAATTTGATCTAACCGATCAATCTCAATTGAATCGCCCGAATTCCCTTTTGAAACCGAATCAACATCCGGATTATACGAATCTCACAAACCACCAAAATGATGTTGGACAAGAGGCTGATTCCCTATCGAACCAGTCGGACCAGCCGGTTTGGTTGGGTTTTGAAAACAATACTTCTAGTGAGAGTGAGCTGGAAAATGACATATTCTTTGACTAATAACGTATGAGATCAAATAAAATTAAGGCGAACACTCCAGTGGAAATATGCATTTGGTACAAACGCTACGTGACACAATATCATTAATTGTATTTTTAATAAAAAATAATGCTGAGTTAACATCTAAATATATTGAATAATGGAACTAGATGACGTAAATTTATTCACTTTAAATATTTAAACGTCCCTTTCATTTGTTTATTATATTTTTCTCATCTCATCTTGGGACAGTCTTTTACATCATGGAGCTTCCTCAAGATCTCCTCAGGGATCCAATTTCTTATCTCACCGCCGCTCATTATTCATCACTATGTTATCTCTTTACTTTGTTTGCGAAGTTGTTTGGTTTGATTAAATTTTTTTTATTGGCTGAGATTCAATAGGGTCTGGCTAAAAGAAATGTTATAATTCATTATTGTTTCATCAGTCATCCGTCACTCTTTCATCCCTCTCCGTTGTAGCTCAATTCGATTCATCATTCGTTATTAGTCGTTTATTTTGTAATTTGTTAATCTTTCATTTTGTCTCTAGTCTATATTGTTTTTTGGTTCGTTGCAATTCCATAGTTGGTTAAATTCATTAGGATCTGGGTTTCGCTAAGCATTATTGTGGATTACAGAATTTTTAATTTTTGATAAAGTTGCTTGTATTAATATATACATTAAACGACTGTACAAATATACATGCCCAAAGCTAGGGAAAAAGACTCACTGGGAAAACTGAGGAACCAAAATGAACACATAGGAAATAAAAAAGCTGCCCCACACCAAAAGAGGCTTCCAAAGACCCAGCAACCGAAACTGAAATCCAAAAAAGAAATAAAATCCACCACAAACAAACGTTGCCCAGCACTGCCATCCAACAAAGTAAAATTCAGCTGGTGTTCAAAACAGAATAAACCAAAAGAAGACAATAGGGTGAAAGATAGCACAAAACTGGCCGCCTTCTAGCATCAGGTTAACCTGGCTCAAATAAGATTACAGCTTATTTTTACAAAGCTTTTTAGGGTGGAAGGTTTCATACATTAAAGTGTAAGAGAACTTTACCGGTTACCATATTTGCAAATTTTCCGGTTATAATATTCACAAATCTTCCGGTTACAGAATAATTTTATGATTTAATTTTCTCCATGTTATGTCGTTATTATATCAGTGTAACACAAACTTAATATCCGCAATCGTTCAATTTAAAATCTATTACGTTTAACCCGAGTTCAGCCCAGATATGAATTGAGCTCACATTTTAATTGGTTTAGTGCATTTTAACCAATTTCGCAACCAATTGAAGTTAACGTAACTCGCCGAAAATCGAATTTCAGTTAAGCGCACTTCACAAACTACATAAGTGACTAAAAAGTAATTACGCAAAAATGGGAGTTAAGGTGAAAAGCTGAGTTTGGTGAATTAAATGAAATCATGTATTTCTCAAATGTACAATGCGCGGCGCGTTATAAGTCTTGGGAATTGTTATTTTTTATCATTTAGGTTTTGACTTGACTGTTTATGTAATTACGGATTAGTTTTTCTTTTATAACATTTTATATGTTACTCAAAATAAATCGTGACATTCATAAATGTTGTTCACTGCATTTTTTTGATTTCAATGACATCAATTTTGTTATGTCTAACTGAAATTTTTTGGAAAATAATCCATCTAATATTGGACGTTATGTCGTTATGGGGATGATAACCAACATGCACATCACACTCGACATTTTCAAGTATATTCAATCATATTGTTCACTGACGTCACACTAAACTAGGCTAATATGTTGTTTATTTATAAACTATATAAAATCACACTGAATCAATCTTCTTCTAATATTCTTTAAATTTGATCCTTCTTTCAATTTATTTTAATGAGTCAATTGAGGTTACATTTTAGATATTAATTGTTACAATTTAAAGTTACAACTTAATTCTGAATACATATATTATAATTAGTATATTGTGTCAAGTAATTGAAAAATGATATGGAATCAGAACGAAAAATACTAGGGAAATGAAATTATAGTTACACCTAATTGCTTCTTAATCATATATTGTTTTAAAATTTATATCATTCAATCAATTATTTTATAAACATCCATATTTGCACAAGTTTTGAAACAAACATGGCAATTGTCACCGAAATTCTCGATACATAAGGGTACATGATCATAAGTCGTAAATTTTGAGTGCGTACTACAAGCGTATTAGTTAACTACACATAATTTGGCCCATCAATCCAATAACGGATCAGAGCCGAAGACGAAAAATTGTCATACATAAGATAGAGGTCCACAATAATAAATATTTTTAAAATGTTGTTGTTTTGGCCAATTTAGAACACTAATCGATTTGAGTTCGCTAGAATCGGACCACAATCATTCATCTTAAGTATATTTTAGATGACATGTCTCTATTTTCAAGATTATTCTAACGGATCAATCAATATTTTATTTTTCATTATATTTTATTATCTCTTGACTAATTTAGATCACTAATCAGGTTGAGTCGGTTTAATGAGATATATTCACAATATTTAAATATAGTACACACTACACAATTTTTTCAAGATTCTTTTAACGGATCAATAGAGTTACACTATCTATCTAGTTATCGATATATAGTGGGAACCCATGTTTCTTTCTCCTCAATTCTGCAATCCAATCTCGGACTCAATTTCTCCACGCTCACACAGGTGATAAAGCTTCGACCTTGAACCTTCAGTTTACGTCTCTTTCTGCGTCTGAATGCTTTCTCTTCTGTCCGATTTCTATAGATTCTCATCTCTTTTTTTCCTTTTTGTTCCTTGTGGGTTTCTGAGAACCGCCAATGGATTCTCTCCCATCAATTTTGTTTGTTATTTTTGAATATGGGGATTGGTTTCAATCCCACCATGTATGCTTCCATGTCCTGCTCTGTAATGTCAGTCCTCCTTTCGTATTTCTCTTCTCTGCTCCAATTAGCTGATCCCAATCTAGTAATTCTGAATTCCGTGTGGATGGCTAAGATTTCTTTTTTGTATTTGCTTTTGTTTTTCTTGTGAGCCAGAATCGAATTTGAGGATTTATTGGTTCCTCTCCCGATTTTGATATTGCTGCTCTGTTCTAAATCGTGGATTTGTTTTTTCGGTCAGGCGTTATGGGGAGTAACGATGGCAGCAGCTACGGTGCTTACACCTATGAGGAGCTAGAGAGAGAGGCTTACTGGCCATCTGAGAAGCTGAGGATCTCAATAACTGGAGCTGGTGGGTTTATTGCCTCTCACATAGCTAGGCGTTTGAAAAGTGAAGGTCACTACATTATTGCTTCCGACTGGAAGAAGAATGAGCACATGCCAGAAGACATGTTCTGTCATGAATTCCATCTTGTGGATCTGAGGGTTATGGATAATTGTTTGAAAGTTACACAAGCTGTTGACCATGTGTTCAACCTGGCTGCTGACATGGGTGGGATGGGCTTTATTCAGTCCAATCATTCTGTCATCATGTACAATAATACCATGATTAGCTTCAACATGCTTGAAGCCTCTAGGATTAATGGTGTTAAGAGGTTCTTTTATGCCTCTAGTGCTTGCATATATCCCGAATTTAAGCAGCTTGAGACTAATGTGAGCTTGAAGGAAGCTGATGCCTGGCCTGCAGAGGTTGGTAAATATGATTAATGTCTATGCCGCCAATTGACACTTGATTTTTTGGTTGACATTTGACGAAATTCTGTTTTGAATATGTTCTTTCAGCCTCAAGATGCTTATGGCCTGGAGAAGCTTGCAACTGAGGAGTTGTGCAAGCACTATACCAAAGATTTCGGCATTGAATGTCGTGTTGGAAGGTTCCACAACATTTATGGTCCTTTCGGAACATGGAAAGGTAGGCTTTTGAAAACTTTAATAGTTATTTCATAATGTGCTTATAGGATTACGCTGATGATCCTTGGTTGTGTTTTGATAGGTGGGAGGGAAAAGGCACCTGCTGCATTTTGCAGAAAGGCTCTTACTTCTGCTGATAAGTTTGAGATGTGGGGAGATGGACTTCAGACTCGTTCCTTCACCTTTATTGATGAATGTGTCGAAGGTGTTCTCAGGTAAATCGTTATAAGCCTCTTTTATCTGTTACTCCTTTACGAGTTTTCGTCATATCCTGAGTGAAACAGAGATGATATATGATGCAGCGTATATATTCTTGAAAGCATGTCTTATGTTCATGATTGTTCTACTGCTTCCGAATAAGTGTAACTATCTAGAATTTTGGATGTTAGTTAGGACACAGAATTCATGTTACCATGACACGTTATCTTGAACTTGGGGTTGATTTTGTGTGTGTTTAGGTTGACTAAGTCTGATTTCCGTGAGCCGGTAAACATTGGAAGTGATGAAATGGTTAGCATGAATGAAATGGCTGAGATTGTACTGAGCTTTGAGGATAGGAAACTACCCATCCAGCACATTCCAGGTCCGGAAGGTGTTCGTGGCCGCAACTCTGACAACACTTTGATAAAGGAAAAGCTTGGTTGGGCTCCAACGATGAGGCTCAAGGTACACAAACTGAGAGTAACTAAACCACCGATTTACAAGTAATTGAAATGTGGTTGACTTGGCACTTATTGTTGTTTGTTTACAGGATGGGCTGAGAATCACATACTTCTGGATAAAGGAACAGATTGAGAAAGAGAAGGCTAAAGGAGTGGACTTGGCAGTGTACGGGTCATCAAAAGTGGTTGGAACTCAAGCTCCAGTTCAGTTGGGGTCGCTTCGTGCTGCTGATGGCAAGGAATGAAGTAGAATGAATGGTATCTTTGGAGTAGGAAGTTGTCTAGTATGAATGGTAGTGAGAGAGCAAGGTTTTAGTTGTCTTTTATAGTTCTGTTAAGTTAGTTTCATCATGTCGGCAATGGCTCTGGCTCTGAGGGTGTGGATGGTTGATACTATTTTCTTTTCTATCATATAAAAAATCTAAGGGAAGTTTCTTCAAAACCAGTTATTTCGTGTGGTAATGTGTGATGAAGGCCACGAAATGATTATCATAGTACACGACAGAACCACGTTGGCGACTGCAAATGAAGACCAAACTGGTTTAGAGATTTGCAAGAAGGCCACATGCTGTGATGACCTTAGTTGGATATTCTTTTTGTAAACGGTACAAAGCCAGCAAATCAGATTTTTCCTCTTCCTGCTGAGCTAATCACCCATTTTAATTTCAACTTCTTTCTGTTATATAAGGAGGTTTCAAACATACATATAATATTGTCCAGCGATAACTTACTCGGCCTTTCAGGTCGGTGAAGAGGGCAGTTTGGTTGAGTGGCTGAGAAACTATGGATAGAGAGAGGAGGATTGGGTTGGCATTCTTGTGACGTGGCCGCAGTTGCAATGCCCAAAGTCTGCAGCAGCTTCAGAAGGTATGGAAGGAAGGGGCTCTGGCTCTGAGGAAAGCTACCATCATCATGATGGGGTGGGAGTGGTCCAACGAGAAAGAAAGAACATCAACTAGTTGAAAGCTACTTCCAACCTATTCTACTGTCTTTTCTTATTCAACCTCACCAAAAATGGAAGAAATCATCCTTTTCCATTTTCATTTCATAATTGTGGCCCAAAGATCACGTTTTTAATCATGAATTCAAAATAGGTTTGTAACCAAATTACTTTCCAAGATGGTTGAACTCAAACAAATAGCAGCACCAAGAACTGAACTGATGTTCTCTCTATACGTATAAGCTTAAATGGCACCCATGACAGGGCTGGTATTACAAGCAGTGTCATATAATCTTCTGGTTTAAATGTGAGAATAAATGGCGGATTCCCAGGTTTGGCTTTTCAAGGATTCTTCTGTAAAATACGGCACCAACTACTACATCCACATTCTAAAGGGATGCACTTTAGACGTTAAGAGTACATTGGGTTGGCCTCGAGCTGCTCCGCAAGTTTGTCAAGTATTTCCTTAACAAGTTGTGTGAACTTGTCATCTTCATCTACATCACCAAACTTTCCAGCATCCACGTCATCTAAAACTGCATCATAAACAAGGCTCACTGCCTCATTAGCTTCTGATGGTGGCAAGCCAAGGTCTTTTGCATGTTTGTCAAGAAAACTCTTTATTACTTGCTTGCTTCCTGCTTCACCTGCTGATTCATGCTTCCGCTCCACTATCTTCCCCATCATGCTCTTCAACTGCTCCTCATCAGCCAACACCTGCAAAATGTTGTGTCCTAAAATCAAAAGACTATGATCATGCAAAATTGAGCATGTCGCATAGTTCACCTAAACCAATAGAGTAAGAAAGCATGTCTATGGACTCTAAGGCTAACCATGTATAATGATTGATGCAAGACTGCTAAATCAGATTTTAGTATTTTAGCTACCTCAAAAATTATAACTGCTCCAACCCTATAACTGGTTAAATTTTGTTAACTTTATAATTTCTGTCTTGTTTTTGTCCACCGTCCAAGGTCTTTCCGGTCCCATACTACAAAGTTTTATGAAAAAGTTCAAAATAAAATTTTGTACTGAACTTTCATCCGAAGAACTTGTACTAGTCTTAAAAAAATACTAATCTCATCCACATCCTTTATAAAATATTTTCAAAATTTTATTGAAATAATCTTATTGAATTATCATGAAACAATATAAATATAATATCATACAAAAGTATTATTAAAGTGTTCAACTTCATACGTTACATTTAACAAAAACAAGACAAAATATTATGATATAGGAAAAATTTAGCCAGGGTTGGAATAGTTGCAATTTTCAAGGTAGTTAAAATACTAAAATCTCATTTAGCCACCTTGCATTATACACAGAAAGGTTATCCTTAGGCTACGTTCCTAGCTACATACATTGGAATGATAAACAGAAAAACAAAAGAATCGCAACTCCAGATAATTTAGCAAACATGCAGAAATGTACCAACATAGATGAGCTCAAAGCAGCTTATATGTGGAAAAAGGTAAAGTAGATAAAATTACCAACCTTTCTGAGCTTAGATCCATTGACGATCTCAGTGTCGTGGACAACAACAACATGGTTTTTTGCCAACGCATCGGCAACTTCTTGCAGAATAGGCTGAAGTAACTCAGCAAATTGGGATTGGCCCAACTCTCCCTCTTCCTCAACTCCATGTTTCTTCAAGATGTCGTTAATGACAGGGAACTCTGCTCCATCAAACAACACATTCATCCGTCAGGAACCATAACAATCACAATCTATGCTTTAGGAAAATGGTAACAAAGGACGAAAAGAAAGTTCCACTATCTCTATTCTTAAGAACCACATAAAGAAAGACCATGAGCAAACCAATGTCACAAAATTCCCAAAACAATCACGTCCAGAAACATCAGCTATCCGACATGATTTCCATTCTACTCATAATTGCGAACAGAGGAGCCTTACGAGTTACGACATTGTCTAATGTGGTAAAACGAAGATAAAAGTTCAATTGCATTTTAAGATCCACATGGCTGCACAAGCATAAAAGCAGTAGAAAAAGGCATAACGTAAACAAGAAACCTTCGAAAGGAGGAATCCCAGTTTCAACTCCCATACGGAGTAGCGCATTCCTGGTTTCGGTCTTCTTGATCTTTCCCTTGTCTTCTTCATCCAAATCAGTAAACACATTCTCTGCTAACATTGCGAAATCATCCTCGTCGTCAAGAAACACCCTCAGAGTGCTGCCATCCAGGATCGAAACAACCATCGGTTTCTCTGACCAATTAAGAAAAACAGCAAAAATTTGCTCTATAAAAATTAGGCACGAGGAGGGTTCCATTTTAGAAACGACAAAAAAACAACAACCGACCTTTGAGCTGATCGGCAAGGGCAGTGATGTAGTCATTGAGTTTGGAAGTGGCAGAATCGAGGGTGAGCTCCTGACGGCGGAAATCAGTGGGATCATGGACGTTGAGGCGGTTAAGAGCTGATGACTTGAGAGAGGGAGACAATGGGAGCTGGAAGAGTGAATTGGATGCGGCCGATTCGGCTAAATCGAGGACTTGTGCGCCGGTAAGTGGGTGTGCGAAGGATTCCGGGAAGGAGATGTGGAGGGATCGGAGCTGGGTTCCGTCAACGATGGTGGGACCTCCGTCGGACATTGTGGAGAGAGTTTGAAGAGGTTTTTGGAGGAGGGGACTTGGGTGAGAAATGGCAAGGAACTGGTCTTTGCCTACGACCAATGGAGAGCTTTTCTAACATTAATTATAGATTTTTGAATTTTGTTTAGGTCGTCTGCTCTCAACTTCGAGTTTACCATACCAATATTTTGTCTTCTTTGTTATTTTCATGTTTTCTTTGAAATGTATAATTATGAGAAAATAAAAATTATATTGTGCAAAATTTATATTAGCATTCTTTATTAAAATTTAACCCATCAAATTTCCTGAATTGAAGTTTAAATTGTTGCTTAGTTTGATGAAGTGCTAAGGGCTACTAAACAATCTTGGAGATTATGGTGGATGTTGATTTACAGGTAGGACTGTAAATTTAATCCGCCAACTCATCGGCCCAACCCGACTCAGCCCAACTCGAATAAGTTGGGTTGGGTTCACAAACATATGAGTTATCATAAGATGGGTTTCTGTCAAGGATAATAAAGTTGGGCTCATTTTATTTTAGCTCTAACATAACCCAACCCAACGCAATAATTATTTTGAACCCGCCTCCAACCCTCTACCCTATCATTTCATTCAACGATTGATGCCGACTGCCGACTGCTTTCAACGACTGACGAGCTCCAAAAGTAAGCTCCCTGGCCTCCGTTCTCTACGACGATGATGACCCATAAACGACGATGACCCAACTACGATGACGACCCAAATTCGAGCTTATCTTCGACTGTTGACGAAGGCTTCTTCGATCTAACGACTTACAAGTTCCCTAGCCTCCATTCTCTACGACAGCGACCCATCTACGACGACGATGACCTAGCTACGATGATGACCCAGGTACTACCCACTCCCTAGCCTCCATTTTGTCAATCATCATCATTTCTTTATGATTTCATTTCACTGTTGCTTTGTTTCAAGAGCTTGGAAATCCTTGAAATCATGAGCTCACTGTTGCTTTCTTTATGAGTCATCCCAAAGCCACTATCATATGCCTGAATGAAAAGTATATCTTCCATGTAAGTACACCAAGTAGCTAAATTGCCAAGATGAAAAGACATGCAGTATATCACATCACAGGTTGATTTCTGGCACCCAGAATCTGGAGTGTCATGATTATCCCTCTTTAACATCAAAAAGATTTAGAAACCATGGATATTTAAGTATCTAAAGAGACAGAAGGTGGCAACCATGCATTTTAAGATGTACTTTGTGGCTTTATCCTTGTTCATCTCGCTCTAGTTATCCTTTATCATTACTTATCTGTCAGGATTGCAAATCTAAAGGGCTCTGTAAACTTTTAACAACATTGTTTTTCTTACCAGCACTGTAAGTGAATCGAACATCTGTTTCTGCTTCAAAATGAATGGGAAGAAAACTGAAAAACGAAAAGCGGCTATATTATATTAGCACAATCCCCTGGCTTCATCCAACTAAACATTCGTATAAGCATTTGCTACGTCAAAGAAGAAAACAGAGTACCAAAAATCAATGGCTAATCTTTCATCCATTTCCTGACCCAAATTCACTGTTTTTTGCAGGTATAATATAATTATGTTAGTCAGCTCAGTCATTCTAACCAAGTAGAGACCATGGATGATGGCGAAGAGAGCAATGCCCCTCCTTCATCCAATATTCAACTGGATACAAAAGGTATGTCTGAAGCTACTTGCAAATACTGTGGAAAGACTTACAAATGTAGAGGTTCACAAGGAACGAATACTTTAAAGAGGCATTTAGAAAGATGTAAAATAGATCCATACAACACGGTCAATATGAACAAAAAAAATCTTAGTCTTCAGCTTCCTTGGGAAGAGGCGAGTAGTACATCTCAAACCTTCACACCCTATACATTTGATCAGGCAGTGTCAAGAATGAAACTTGCTTGGATGATTATTATTGATGAGTTGCCATTTAGACATGTTGAGGGAGAAGGTTTTCGTGACTATACTTATTCACTACGACCAGAATTCCATATCCCTTGTAGAGTCATAGTTGCCAAATACTGTTTCAAGTTGTTTCCCGGTGAGAAGGAAAAGTTGAAATCATACTTTAAGCATTCTAAAGTTAGAGTTTTCCTTACCGCTGATATTTGGGTGAGTAGCCATCATCTGAATTATATGTGTCTCACGGCTCACTTTATAGATCATGATTGGCGACTACAAAAAAGAATCTTGAATTTCTCTCATATTCCTAATCATACTGGTCTTATGATTGCGAAAACCATTGAAGCACACTTGCTTGATTGGGGGTATTGGGAGAATTCTTACAGTAACGATGGATAATGCAAGTGCTAATGATTGGGGCATGGCATATTTGAAAAGAAGGTTGAATAATTGGAAGGGGAGTGTGTTAGGGGGGAGCATATCCACATGAGATGTTGTGCTCATATATTGAGCTTGATCGTGAAAGAAGGATTAAAAGTGATAGATGATTCAATTTATCGAGTTCAGTCAGCTGTGAGATATGTAAGATTATCTAACTCTAGAATAACAAGGTTCCAAACTGCCGCTCATGAAGAGAAGATAGAGAGTAAAAGATGTGTTCATTTAGATGTTGAGACTAGATGGAATTCAACTTACTTCATGTTGGATTGTGCTTTAATATTTCAAAAAGCATTTGACGGGCTAGAAGAAGAAGATCCTAAGTTTAAAGGGGAATTGGAAAAATTAAAAGGGACACCTGCGAGGCGATTGGGACTATGTGAGATCTTTGTTACCATTTCTCAAGCAATTTCATGATGCAACTTTGAAAGTATCAGGTACTTTGTATGCTACTAGTGATGAATACTTTCATGTTATTTATGGAATTGGTTGCAAGCTTAAGGATCGATTAGTATCATCAACAACTAGTGAGGCCAATATTGCAATGACAGAGAAAATGAGATCGAAACATGACAAGTATTGGGGTAATGTCAACAACATTAACCCCTTATTGTTCATTGCACTGGTTCTTGATCCTAGGTTTAAGGTGGATTATATGTTGTTCGTACTTGAGTTGGTTTATGAAAAAGAAAAGTTGCAAGAGTTGGTTCATAAAGTGTCAAAGACTATGACGACTTTATTTGATTATTATAAAGAAACAAATGGAGTAGATAGTGGAAGATCTACGATAAGTGGGAAAATGCAAGAACATAACGAAGAATGTGATATTAATGAAAGTGCGCAAGCTTACTTGAGAAGAAGATATAAAAGAAAGAGGGTTGAAGAGAGTGTGGGAGAATCATCCAAGTCCGAGCTTGAGAGGTATTTAAAATCAGATGATAAGGTAGATGATGATAAAAACTTTGATATTTTAGGATGGTGGAAGGTGAATTCATCAAAGTACTCGATATTAGCGATGATGGCTAAAGACATCTTGGCAATTCCAGTATCTACTGTGACATCCGAATCGGCATTTAGTACCGGGGGACGCATTTTGGATGGATTTCGGAGTTCTTTGTCTCCTTTAGTTATAGAGAGCCTAATATGTGCCCAAAATTGGCTGCGCTCTAGTACCGCTCCAATTAAATTGGTTCCTAAACTACATGTATATATTAAAAGTAATTTATTAGCCACCACCACTGTTTATTAATGCTTAACGGCTATAGAAAATTATAGCCACCATTGTCAATATTAGCGAGACATCAGCAGCGTGCTCTCCAAAACACTACATCCATGGTCAACTTATACCATCTGTGGATCAAAATAGTCTTTTGACAGCCTTATGTCACACTGCCCTTGCTTGAGATTGGTCAGCTAGGCATTATGGAACTTCTTTTCCCTCTGGAACTCTACTTCGTAACTGCACTGTGTTGTCCGCTTGTACGGAGACTATGGTTGGTGAGCAGTTGCATTCTTATGATTTGGAAATGTGGGGTGGGTTCAGATTTGTTTGTTCGGATATACGGTTCTCTCATGGCAGTAAAACTTTGGGTTGGTGATGGGGGGAGGTCTAGTTCAAAAACATATCCCTTTGGGTACTCATCAACGACATCCCCTACAACTTCCGATCAGAGGAGACAATCCGCCATATCCCGAAAACATACTTCCTAACCATCCATGACATTGATGAGACCGGCATGGACCTGACCAGGTTGACGGGACGGTCAAGGTATTGGTTGATGTGATGGTCGAAGACCCCTGAACCCTGGTTTCTACCTCCAAATCTTGGAGAATGGAGGATTACAACAAGTAACAATCCAATACGAAGGCCTCCAGGAGCTATGCATGCACTACAGATGAACTGGCCACGAGCTGTCGCATTATGGTGATAGATGGGCCCATATTAGACAAGGAATTGACGGTATTCCAAGCGAGGATTTCAAGTTCTTGCAGACGGGAACGGCGATAGGACTATGGCCGGTGATTATCAAAACTCATGGAACTCCCATGTCCCAAGAACGGAGTGCAAAACATCACCACAACGACCCTGCCACGGGCTCCCAACTACCAGCGCCCCTCGTCTGGCTTCCGATATACACCTTCCCATAGCAGATGTGGGCCTATCATCTGCAGCGTATCCCAAAAGAGTCGTTGAACTGGCTGTTTGGTTGGTCTTCATTGTCTGCCACCCCTTCTTACCACCACCTCTTCCCTAACTCCATGTACCAAATCCAAAAAGTCTAGAGAATGTCCCTTATCAGCTCTACAAATTTGGCGGTGACATTCAATTATGTATCCCTAATACAACCATAAGGTTCAACAGCCAAAGATCCCCCCTAGGCCAGGGCTCTGCGCTCCAAAAGCTCATTCAATCCTTCACCCACGGACTCGTCAAGGAGTTGATACACCCCAACTGCTGCCCACCCCAAGGCTTTAGAGAATTTTCATCGAGCACCCTAATACTTAGGCTAGTACCCGCTAGCTCGGCCCAAGGAAGTACTAAGGATACCGGCTATAGCGCTGCAGCTGTAGAGGACCCGTTGAACGTAAGGGACCAAACATATGGTAGAACAGAAATGGAAACAACCTTGAACCTCTCTACCGCTCAGTACGACCAATACCAAAAACATAGATCTCCCATGATACCCGAATTAGAAACCAACAAACACCGATTATATTCTGAGGAATCTTTGAACCAATTTGGAGAAAGGGACGCCACCTATGAGCTACGGGGTTGACTTGCTCCTGGCTAGTTCCACGACCCTACTTGAACCTTTTCAGTTCAAGGTATGCTTCAACTCCAAGCGAGAAACCAATGACAATTGAGCGGATCATCTGTCAAGAAGAGGAATCTGGAGAACATGTTTTAATCCTATGATATGGGCTCAAATACACTGCTAAGACTTGGTAGGCTCTCCCTGTCCCTGTCAGTACACAAACAACGGAGGAGGGTGAAGGTCAGATGGGCAGTAGCAGAGTCCCACATCTCTGTCTCTAATTCTGACTCTATCTCACTATAAAGAAACTCCATAGTGCAGTCCAAAGAGGAGGTGACCCTGAAGCCACCAAGTCAAGAATGAACATCCTATATTGGAATTGTAGGGGCATCAGATGACCCCTAATAGTTGGTTATTTCCGTAATCTAAACTAATGATATCATCTAGTGATCATTGTGATCTCAGAAACTAAGAATCACCATGACTTTTTAGAATGAAAGCGCCTCTCCCTTGATTTCCCTAATTTCCATTATGCTGACCATGTTGGCACCACCGGGGGGACTAGCCTTATGGTGGCATGCCAGCCTGAATCTCCATGTTAGCCATAGTACTAAGAACTACATCTTTGCTTTTGTTTCGTACAGTGTTGGTTTCTTTTGTACTAAGAACTACATCTTTGCTTTTGTTTCGTACTGTGTTGGTTTCTTTTGTACTTTCATTTACGCGCCTTGTATCCCGCATGGATGCCTCGAGTATTGGGAATCCATATCTAGCCTCCACAACAATGACATGCCTTGGGTGCTTATAGGAGACTTTAATTCTATCCTCCACACCCACGAAAAGGAAGAGGGAACATACCTACCACTGCTAGTCTCATGCCTTTCTGCAATTTTGTTAATCATAACACTCTTCTCGACTTGGGTTTTGACCAACAAGAAAGAAGGTGATCATAGGGATTTTGATGTCCTAACAACCAAATGAATCCAAAGAAGTATCAGGGTAATTTTGCACTCGAGGTCCCTTCGTTAGAACTTTACTCAGCCTAGGTTTACGATTTAGTTCCTCAAATAAGGGATATAAACTATCACTACAAAGAAACTACAAAGAAACCACAAACTATGTACACTAACTAGATGAGCAAAAGAAAAGAAATGGTCAACAATGGAAATGACATAATGCTAGGTTTCGAGACTTAGTCCATGCTCAAATACCATTCAAAAATAGAGTTGGACACAAAGGAAACCCCACTATAACATTGATTCTCCTCTTGGCATTTAAAGAAACCCAAAACACGGTCCTGCAATGCACTACAACTACCAATTCACAAGTGATAATGTAAATTGGTAGTGAACACAAAGCGTTCGATGAAATGCGTGCTTAGAAAGCCTTAATAACACTGCAAACACCAAGCAAGGGGCACTAGTCACCATATGACACCCGACCATCCCAATCACAGAAAATTGTCACTACCTAAGTGATTAACAGAATGCTCTCTATGTGTTCGATGAAATATCACTAAGGAAATCCTCACACTAAAGGTTGAATTGATGTGTGGCTTGGTCCACACACAACTTACTTTAATCTTGGATTAACAACTAACACAGTCATAGGCAAAGTCATGCAAAGAAGATCATTGATTTGACCTAATTCAAGCCATATCCCAAACTAGGTTGGAAACACCATAATCCAAGCACATCATTATGATAATAAGCATCCAAGTGTATCCAACCCATCATCATGAGGGGATCATCCTTGAAACATCATCTCTAGCCTAGCAACAACAAAAACTAGCCTACTATGTCAAAACTCAAAGAAAAAGAGAGGTTACAAACACCATTCTTGACATTTAGGTAGAAGGCTTGAAGGTGATGCTTCCTTGATCCTCAATCTTGACTCCAAGCTCCACTCAATCCAAACTAGCTCCAATGCCTTCAATTGCTCCTCAATCTACTCATATAGGATTCTAAGAATGGTGGGAGAAGAGGGAGAGGAGAGAAATCCGAATCTAACAATTGTTATGACAGGTTATGTTCCCTCTCTCCTCCAAAATGGCTTTCATAATGCTCCCTTGATGATCCAACTCGGTTTGGTCAACTTCCAAACCGATCCCAATTTCTTCATTTTCATATATCTCTCTCGCTCGACCTTCGTTTGACCTCCAATTGGTCCTGTTGGCTTTGTATCGATGCCCTCTATCCATCGGTTACTTGAAATACCAAAACCTCCGAATAAAACAAGTCTAACAGACAAAAGCGGTTCGTTCAAGAGAACACAACGCCAAACCCTTTTTTTATCTACCAATCAGCAATCACAGTCAAGAATCGGTCGAATCGAAACCGAAACCGAAACCGAACCTTAAACAAATCGAATTCCGCCAGTCATCTGATAAAATCTAACCATTGACCGCCGTTTGACCGTTAGTCATCTGTTTACCGTTGACCATCCATTGACCAAATCGGTTCGGACCGTGATGAACCACACAGATTTTCAAATCCATTTTCACCCGAACCAACCCTAATTTGACCAGACCCATTGACCTAGGCGTTGACCAATGTTGACTGATCATTTACCGGCGTTGACCGACATTGACACTCCGTTGACCGGTCGCCTTGAGCTAAAAAGTGTCACGGTTGGGTATTTTGGGCATAACTTCTTGCTCAGGTGTCCGATTAACGCAAGGTCAGCAATGTTGGAAAGCCCCTTTGATTCTCAACAAATTTTCTATTATGATGTGAGCTGAATCTGTGTGGTTTGTGCTAAGTTTTCCCCGTTTGGATTGATGGAGTGTTTGTAAAGTTTGAATTTGGTCAAATTTGGTCAAATTGATAGTTTTGTACAAATTTGAACATTGCAATTGGTAGTTTACGATGGTTGTGCCTAATTAAATGTCTAGTTTTGCCAATGTGATATTGAATTCTTGTGATGAGAACTTGGAATTGCATCTTTGTGGTTTGAATGTGAATGTTGTACTTAGAAGAATTGTGCTTGGTGAATTTTGATGCTTCCAATTGTGGAATTGATGATAGTGACTATGCTCATTGCTTTTAATGCTCGAATTTGATCATGCCACTACTCTTGATTTTTCATATGTGCTCATTGTGTTGGTTAATGATTCTAGAAGAATGATGCATACTACTAGTCTATTGAACTCACAAATTGATTACACTTGAATGACACATACTTTGTCACTTCATGCTTTTCTTACATTCTTAATGCCTATTTTTTTCATTGGACGTGGTACACCTTTGCAATGAGCACTTTGTGGAAATTGATGCTAAATGAATTAAGATGGTTCCATAGCTTTTGCACCCTTATCTTACTCTTTTGTGGATTATAGGATGCTCATGTTTAGGATTGATAGTTAGTCTTGCTTGAGAATAACTAGTTATCTTCCTCATTGGTTTTGCCTATCTTTTGCATATTGCCCATGCCACATCTACTTGTGAGCTTTTTTTGCCTATTGTTATCTAAGTAGATTGGATTATTGTTGAGACGGTTACTCAGTGGCCTTGGAATTCTTCTTTTCTCTTGACTCGACCATTATTTGTGTTTGTTTCTGTGTTTCATTTGTTTTTGCTCTTGTCTTTTGTGAAAATCCAGGTGCTGGATCCTTATCCTTCATCTTCTCATCCGGCGTCACTCCTCACCCCTGTTTGGTACTCCTCTTTCTCTTATCTCTTTTCACATTGAGGACACTGTGTTGTGCAAGTGTATGTGTGTGTGTGTGGGGGGGGGGGAGATTTGTGTCTATACTTTTTCGGGTTTGGCATCCTCCGTTGCATATCTCATTTGTGCTAATTTAGACTTGTTCTTGCTTTTGAAATTCCCTCTTAAACTTGAATTATGGATGATGGTGAAATCATGCTTAGCGGTTTAGCTCTTCCTATGCATGTCTTGTATGCTAAGATCTCGTTTGTGAACCACTAGCCGAGTCACTCGAAACTAGTGTATTAGGGACCCCTAGATATTATGCACATGGATTAGTCACTTGTGTTGTCTTGTTCTAGGTTGCAGTAGAGTGCGTTTGTAGCTATCCCCATCAAATTTGTATAGTTTGATACAAAGGTAAAACAGCCGGCAGGATTTCGAATGAGGTTGCGATAATAAAATGTCATGGGGTTTGGTTGCAACCTCGAGGTCCGCCTTCTTCCCAACCTTTATGATGCTTGGTGCGTGAGTCGGAGACTGGTTATCTCCAAGTCCGGTTAAGGTTGTGGTCACCCCAATTTGGAAAAAGCAGCACTTTCGAAAAAAGCAAAAAACAAAATGAAAGAAAAGAGAAAAGAAGATGAAAAGCAAAGAAAAGCGAGTGAAAGCTAGTGTATATAGTAGATTATAGTTAGTAGTATAGTCATGCAAGCAAAGTATAGGAGGGTACTAGCATTGCTTGAGTGCTTTGATTTGTATGAAAAACTTATTGTAAAGCACCTTCCCCCTCAGGTTAGGAAGAGAAAGCCAGGCTAGGACGAGCCGTCAGTCTGTTATTGTATCTGTTAGCTAGGTAACATAAGTGTTTGCAAGGTTATGGACATACTCCGATAGTTAAAATTGAGTCATATACACATATACATCATATGTAGTAGTCTGTCTTCAACTAGTGTAGGGAAATCTGTGTTATGCTTAATTGTGTGGTTCGGCCATTGACTGGTACTACTTGACACCATGGTAAGATGTGAGACCATAAGACATGCTATTCGTTCACCATATTTTGAGTTCTTTGTGAATGTGTTGAGTAGATTTGCTTGAGGACCAGCAATGTTCAAGTGTGGGGGATTTGATAGCACAATTATGGGTAGCCTTTTGACCCCATCTTGACTGACTTTTGACTCTATTCGACATAATCTTGACCGCGATTGTGTGATTGGTAGATAAAAAAGAGGGGTTGTGTTGTGTTCTCTCGAACAGACTTGTTTACTCACAAGGTTCTGAGATTTCAGTTATCCGATGGATAGAGGACATCGATACAAAGCCAATAAGACCAATTGGAGGTCGAACGAGCGAGATACGGGCAGATGACAAAATTGGGACCGGTTTAGATGTTGACCAAACCGAGTTGGATCATCAAGGGAGCATTATAAAAGCCATTTTGGAGGAGAGAGGGAACATAACCTGTCATAAAAGTTGTTTAGATTTTGATTTCTGTCCTCCCCTCTTCTCCCACCATTCTTAGAGTCCTAAATGAGTAGACTGAGGAGTAATTGAAGGCCTTGGAGCTAGCTCGGATTGGGTGGAGCTTGGAGTCAAGATTGTGGATCAAAGAAGCATCATGCTCAAGCTTTCTACCTAGATGTCAAGATAGGTATTTGTAACCTCTCTTTCTCCTTTGAGTTTTGCCATGGTAGGCTAGTTTATGTTGTTGCTAGGTTAGAAATGATGTTGTCGTAAGGATGTCCTCTAATGATGAGGGGTTGGATACACTTGGATGCTGATTATGATAATGATGTGCTTGGATTATGGTGTTTTCAACCTAGTTTGTGCCATGGCTTGAATTAGGTCAAATCAATACTCTCTTTAGCATGAATTTGCCTAGAATTGTGTTAGTTATTAATCCAAGATTGAAGTAAGGTATGTGTGGACTAAGCCACACCCCAATTCAACCTTTAGTGTAAGGAGTTCCTTAGTGACATTTCATTGAACACTTAGAGCGCATTTAGTTAATCACTTAGGTAGTGACAAACTTGAGTGATATGGATGTTTGGGGTATCATATGGTGACTATCACCACTTGCTTGGTGTTTGTGGTGTCATTAAGCCTTTCTAAGCACCTAGGAATTTCATCAAATACTTTGTGTTCACTACCAATTGACTTGATTACTTGTGAATTTTTAGTGGTAGTCCATTGCAAGACCTTTTTTGGATTTCTTCAAATGCCTAGAGGAGAATCAATGTCATAGTCAGTTTTCATTGTGTCCAACTTTACTTGTGAATGGTATTTGAGCATCTACTATGTCCCCAAACCTAGAAAAATCTCATTTTCATTGTTGACCATTGCATTTCTTTTTCTCATCTATTTAGTTTAGGTAGTTGGTAGTTTCTTTGTAGTGATAGTTTATCTCTCTATTTGGGGAACTAGATCGTGAAACCTAGGTTGAGTGAAGTATAACAAAGGGAACTCGAGTGAAAAACGACGTTGATATTTCTCGAGATTCATTTGGTTGTTGGGACTTCAAACCCCCTTCGGCCAAATTGATCAAAAGGTAACGACTAGGTTTGATGCCTTAGCCAATACCTCTGGACCATGAGCTTTTACTAGAACCACACTGTCCATGGCCATTCCTTTGGATTCGACCACCTTCCTCTCTTACTTAACTTAGTTGCGCAGTTCTGTTGTACCAAAGCCCAATTTTGTTATGATCACAGATGGAGCTGGAATGATGTGTGCACCACGATTATTAAAGAGGCATGGGAGAGGAATGGCAGCTCCACCGAAGCAGTCTTCAAATGCTCTACTAACCTTCAACACCTTGCTACCACCACTCATAAAAACGAACCAGCAAGAGAAAGGGCTAGCAAGGTGCATATCAATACCCTCAACGTGTCCACCAAAACGCTGGAGGTTATCTTGGAAGATCAAGCCCTCAAAGGCGAGCACCTAGATATTTTGAAACTGGATGACCTACTATGGAAGCAAACCTGGAAAAAATGGAAAATGGACGAAGCTCAAAACATAGCTTCTTTCCATGCGGTTACCAAATTTATGAAACGGAGGAATACCATCTCTATACTGAGGAATGCCGTTAGAGCTTGGTTAGGGGAACCTTAATGCTTAGCCAACCATGTGCATTCCTACTTTAGAGAGTTGTTCACCAACAACCCAAGCGGCATCGATCTAGGCGGGATCCAATCCTTCCTAACCATTATTAGTGACGAGCTTAGCAATAACATCACTAGACCCGTGAAATCGTATGAATTTATGAACGTTGTGTTTGAACTCGAGGCTAACCAGTCCCTGGGGCCTAACGGCTTTGGCATATCCTTATTTTAGAGGCACTGGAACATGCTTGGAGATAGGCTTTCAAAGGAGGTCAAAGACTTCTTTATTTCCTTACCAATGCCAGCAGATTGTAACAAAACTCACATAGTTCTCATCCCAAAGGTTCCAAATCCGACAGCCATGTCAGAATTCCACCCCATAAGTTGTTGCAACTTTCCATAAAACTTTATCTCCAAGGTTTTTGCGTCCCACCTTAAGCCTTGGATGTTGGCCTTTACAAAAAATTTGAAAGACATATTCACAAGAGGCTGCCTCATCCAAGATAATATAATGATCGTCCATGAAATGCTCCATAGCTTCAGAATTCGAGACGGGTTTACGTAAGGACATGTGCCTGAAGGTCGACATGCATAAGGGCATACGACCTTGTCAGTTGGGGTTGTCTTGAGGGCATTCTTTAAGCTTACAGGTTTTCCCCTATCTGGAGAAACTACATCAGAGAATGCCTCCACTCGGTGGTCTTCGATGTGCTGCTCAACGGTCAGGTAACGAGTGAATTAACCCCCAAGAGAGGCCTCCGCCAAGGGTTCCGGCTTTCTTAGTTGATTTTCATCCAACTTTCTAACGTCTTGTCAATTACCATCGATTAGGATATTCACTCCAACAAGCTCTTTTGGATCAGTCTTTCCTGAGGTCCCCTCCTCTCACATTGCCTCTTCATCGACAAGACCATTATCTTCGGGAAAGCGACCATACAATAGACATATGCTATAACAGAGGTGATTAACTTATATGTAAAGATTACAAGACAAGAAGTCAATTATGAGAAATCTTCTATCTTCTTCAGTAACAATTCGGCAAGGATACCAGAAAGGCCATCATTGACCGTGTCGGCCTCAAAGCCAAAAACTTCCATTCCAAGTATCTCGGGATTCTGACAGAGTTTGGCAGATCTAAGAAGGAAATGTTTGCTTTTCTTCTTACGCCGGGCTCATACATGGAAGTGAAAGTTTCTATCTCACGCCACGAATGAGGTCCTTACCATTGCGGTTATCTAAGCCATCCCTACCTTCCTTATGAGCTGGTTCTTGTCGTCGAAGCGTACAACCTGAGAAATAAAGTTGATGCTTTCTATCTTCTTATGGGACTACTCCCACTCTAAGCGATCCATTCACTGGTGGCGGGCCTTAGTCGTAGGGTTTTTGATGTTCTAGTGATGGGATTTTGAAGCTTTACGCTATGGTTTACTATTTCAGGAATATGGTATATAACCCTATTTTAGGACCCGGCGTCCGTTTGATGCAATTTTTTATTTTTATTTCACATAAGTATCTATGCTATCATGTGGTTACTTTTACGCTATGGTTTAGAGTTCCGTGAATATGGTATAAAACCCTAGATGATACGGCGTCAGTTTGATGCAATTTTTTTATACTGATTTCGTATAACTTTTTTAGATCCACGCAATCATATGGTTACCTTTACACTATGGTTTACAGTTTAAGGAATAGGATCTAAGATCTTATTTTAGGATACAAAATTAGTTTAATGCATTTTTTTCTTCATTTCACATCACTCGATAAGTTGTATTAATAGTGGTATCAAAATCTAGTTTATTATATACATATTTGAAAATTTTGTGAATGTATATGGATGGATTTAATATATCAAAGGACTAAAAGAATCCAAATTAAAATGGTGGGTGGATGACCTACCCTTGAACTAACGTGAGAAAGAGAGGTTGTTGAGTATTTTCCATATTGCTTGTAGAAGGGATTTTTTTTCCTAAGATAGAAGATCGGAAATAAATTAGTTTTCATTTCATCAATTATACATGATTCGAATCCGAGACTTTCGGGTAACCAGACACACACTCTACTACTGGAGCAATTCTACTTGAACCTTATGGAATGAATTCAATCCTTCTATATAACTTTGATTAGTGAGCATAAACTTCTTCCATGGACTTAATGTAAGGCTGGTCATTACAAATCTGATACCTCGGGGTCGTATTCACACGGAGTCCATTTTGATATTCTTCTTCTCAATCTAAATTTCTACGGTCAAACACCTCAAAAGTGAAAGAGATTTTATAACTAAAATTATGTCCAAATTCAAAGAAAGGAAACAAAATAACCTAAGCTAACTAGAAACACACAAGAGTGCCTCAAAGAGGAACAATGCTACTTGGAAAGGAGATGGTTCTTGCTCAACTACCTAAAGGTCGGGAAGGACACTCAAGACACCAGATATGAAGATGAATCTCCATTAGAAACTCGTAGGAGTTCATGGCACTGTCATGCTCAAGAACTACCAACACTAGATTGCTCAATTGAGGCTTGATCCACTCTCAATCAAGTTGTCTAATAATGAACACAAGGTGTTCTCCGAAATGCCTAAGCGGTTAGATAGCCTTGCGGACACCACAAACACTTAGCAAGGGTGCTAGTCACCATTTGACACCCCCGAGAATCCCAATCCCCCAAGTGTGTCACCGCTTGATTTTATTCCAGAACGCACACCAAGTGTTCGATAAAATGTCCCTAAAGAAATCCTAATACTAAAGATTGAATTGGGGTGTGGCTTGGTCCACATAGACCCTGTTTCAATCTTGGATTAACAAGTAACACAATCCTAGGCAAAGTCATGCACAGAAGAGTATTGAGTTGACCTAATTCAAGCCATGGCCTAAACTAGGTTGAAAACACCATATTCCAAGCACATCATTCATTCATTCATGGCATCCACATGCCCAACCCTTTACTTCTAGGTAATAATCATTGCAAGAATATACATCCAATACAAATAACAACAAAGAACTAGCGACACATGATCATCCAAAGAGAAGAGAAGTAAAGGTAAAAACAATCCAAACCCAAGTTGTCAAGTTGGGATGGACTTGCTTCGGTCTTCTCTTCAATCATCTATTCTTCACCGCAATGCTCCTACCTCCTTGACCTTCAAACTGATCCTCAATTGTGACTTCTAGAGTTCTTTGACTGGAGGGAGTTGAGAGAAAAATCTCACCCAAAAGGGTGGTGAACAATGAAATGGAGGCTCTCCCTTCGCTCTCCTTGATTTTAGACTTATATTTTAAGACTCTGCTCGGTTTGGCCAACTTCCAAACCAGTCCCAAAATCGTATTTTGCTTGTATCTTGCTCGTCCAACCTCGTATTGACCTCTGATTGGTCTCTTTGGATTCATCTCGACATCCTCTATCCAACTGATACCTGAAACCTCAATAAAACATGAGGAAACAAGCCGAACTAACCGAAAATAGAACACAACATAAATCCCTTACTGTTATCAACCAATTAGATCACATAAATCAATAATTGGTCGAATCAAGTAGAAAACCAGTCAAGATTTGGTCAAATCTGCAACCATAAATCGTGCTATCAAATCCCCCACACTTGAACATTGCTTCTCATCAAGAAAATCAACAACTCACGCTCTATAAAGAACTCAACACACAATGAAAGGAAAAACATGTCTAGGACCTCAACTCTACCATAGTGTGTAGCAATGCAAGTCAATCAACAAACCACATTATTATGCACATGACACCTAATCCCTTAGACCTAGTAGAAGACAAACTCATACATATGATGCAAATGGATCAATTTCTAACAATTGGAGTGTATTCATATCCCCCCAAACACCCTTGCCTTCGAATTGTCAGCGGAAGAAACAGACCGATGGCTCGTCGTGGTCGAGATTACTCTTCCGTCCTAAGGGCGGAGGTGCTTTTCTATAGATCAAAGCACTCAAGTAATGCTAGCACCTCCCTCTTCTTTTGATTGCTTTCTTGACTAATCTACTTCTTAAGACTACTATATACAACTTGTTTCACTTTCGATTTTTCTTTGCTTTCCACCCTCTTTTCTTTTCTCATTTTTTTATCTTTATGTCCTTTTCCGATATTACGGCTTTTTCCAAATGGAGGTAGTCATAATCTTGGCCGGACTCGAAAGTAACAGTCTCTAACCCACACCCCAAGCCTAAAAAAGGTTGGGAAGATGGCGGACCTCAAGGGTCGCCACACGTGTTTAGGTCGTAACCAAACCCCATGACATTATTTTTGATTCTATCAACCTCATTCAAACTCCTCCCGCATGTTTAAACTTCGTAACAACCTAGGCAAACTCATTAGGGGTGGATACACATACACTCTACTACAACATATAACAAAACCGTGGAAGAAAATAATCCATGTGCATAATATATAGGAGTCTCTAGTATACTAGTTTTAGATAACACGACAGACAACCACAAATAGAACGAGAACACTAAAGCATGCATCCAATGGCATCCACAAACTAACCTCGAGAGGGAGTTTCTAAAGCAAGGACAAGTCACAACAAGAACAAGCAAAGACACTAGAGAGAGAATCCCAAACCCGATAAGTAATACAAATCCCCCCCCCCACACACTTGAACATCATAATATCCCAAATGGGAACAAACAATTGGGAAATAAGGAATACTTGGCGGGTAAAGAGTAGAGTTGAGAGGAAAGAAGGGAGAATGGAGAACTAGAAAGAAGGAACCTCGAAACATCACATGGAAGACTAAAAACAAAAAAAAAACATAGAAACAAAAAAAATGGTTGAGTCAAGTGAAAAGAAGAAATCCCAAGGTCACCGAAGAACCGTCTCAACAAGAATATAAAAAAAAGCTCACAAGTAGAAATGGCATGGGAAAGATGCACAAGCTTAGACAACCCAATGAAAAGGCACACCTAGTCATTCCCGTTCAAGAGTAACTAGCAATCCTAAATAAGAGCATCCTATAATCCACAAATGAGAAAGACCAGGGTGAGGAAAAGCTATGGAACCATCTTAACTCATTTAGCATCAATTGCCACAAAGTAATCATCACAAAGGTGTACCAAGTCTAATGCACAAGAATGAGTATAAATAGGGTATGCAAAGCATCAAGTGACAAAGTATGCATTATTCAAGTTTAATCAAATAGTGAGCTCATTGGACTAGTAGTGTGCATCATTCCTCTATATTAATTACCAACATAATGACCATATTTGGATAATTAAGAGTAGTGGCTCACAATCCTACCATTAGGAGAAATGAGCATAATCACAATAAATTCATCATTTGAAAGCATCCAAAGTACCTAGCACAACCATAGGCACAACATTCACCTTCAAGCCACAAAGATGCAATTCCAAGTTCTCATCACAAGAATTCAACAATCCACATAATTCTTGTTTAATTAAAATAATATTAGCAAAGCTAGACATTCTATTAGGCATAACCATCATAAACATGTATTTGGAATGTTCAAATGAGCACAAATCCATCAATTTGTCAAAATCTGACCATAATTCAAACTTTACAAACCGAGCAAACTGAGCACAAACCACATAGATTCATGTCACATCATGAACAAGAAAGTTTTCGGGAATCAAACGGGCTTTCCAACGACAATCAAAATATCAAACTGCGACATTTATTCTCACAAGGCGACCGGTCAACATCTGGTCAACTAGTGGTCAACGTCGGTCAACGACCAGTCAACATTGGGTCAATGGGTCTGGTCAAACTCGGGTTGGTTCGGGTGAAAATTGGTTCGAAATCAGTTAGGTTCGTCTCAGTCCAAACTGATTAGGTCAATGGTCGGTCAAAGGTCAACGGATGACTAATGGTCAACAAATGGTCAGAGTTAACGGTCAACATTTGGTTTGGTAAAAAATGAATCGGTTGGTCCAAGAAATAGGTCACACGACGTGTTGGAGTACATGGCCTTCACACGCTGTTGCGTCACTATTACGAGAGCAACGATATGGGGCAATCATTCTAATAGACACGGCGTGGCTATGGCAGACGCCGTGTGACTGCTCCAACAACCCATTTTTTCAGCAAAAATCAACCAATGCAATTATCATTCAACCTTCAATCACACACCGATTGGATCCACATTCAAACCTAGACTTCCTATCATGCATCCTTAATCATCGGTAAAGCATGCAACCCTTGGAAAACTCTCTCTCTCTCTCTGTTGACTCGAACAATTAAGAAAATACGACACAAAACACAAAAATTGACATAAAACACAAAAAATGACAAACACACAAATTAACATGCAAAGTGTTATTCTTTAAAATTGAAAACTAGGGTACACACGAGGTGCCTCTGAAAGCGCTCTTTCTTTTTCGTCGTTGAGCTAGACGATACCTGGATTAGGCTCCCCATTGTAGAACCTCCTTGAATTCCATTAGCTTCTTCAATGATTGGAGTTGAGTACCAAGTACCACCCTTAGAGAGGTATGGAAGAGTCGAAGTGGTCGTGAGGGCCATTTCCTCTCCTTGTGAGTGTGTATGCTTGAGGAGAGTAGAGGAAGAATGATGAGTGAATACCAAGCTCTATGATGCTCTCCAAGCTAATGGTGGCACTCGGGTGGTCGATGAGACCATCCAAGGGTGGTTTTGAGATGGATGAGTCCATTCTACACCATTTTGGGGAGTACTCATTGTGAGTTTCTTCACATGAGTACTTCAAAACAAAACACGAGTCTAGAAAGGTCTAGTTTGGTTTCATTGGGACATAACTCGATGGAAACCCCAAATGATGGGTTGCTCAATCGAAGGAGCAACGTCAAATTGGGGAGGCCTCATATCTTCATGTGCTTCTACCTTAAACTCTCCATCATCTTCCCTTTTAGACTCTTCTACCCAATATCGAAGATAGGTAGTTCATCTTCAAGAAAAGTTGATGCTTCCATTTCTTCATCACACCATCTACCTATACCTCATATCCTGGAAACAATCAAAGTAGGTAGTCTTCAAAGGAAGGGATTTCTTCCTTTTCTACCTCCTCTACCTCACCATCATGAATCGTGTATTTGTCCTTGGGGATTGAGAAGTCTTCACGTTTGATTGTTGATTCACCTTCTTATTCCTCAGCTCATCTGTTCATCTCTAATCCCAAATACCATTCAAGTAGGTGGTCTTCAAAGGAGGAAGCTTCCTCCTCTTTGAACTCCTCTACTTTGCCATCATGTGTCGTTTGTTGGTATTTGGTGATTGAAGGTTCTTCCACTTCCTCATCCATTGCTTTGGATGTCACACCCAAATCATGATCATCCTTCTCAACCTCCTCCATCCATGGTAGGGGTGGAAGTTCATCCACAAGTTGTGTCGAAGGTGAAGTTTTTCCTCTAAATCCTCAATTATGCGTTGATTCTTATCTAGATGCATGGCGATTTGCTCATACACGAAAGGAGGGAATTGATATGAATAATCGGTAGTGAGCATTGCTCTTCAAAAGATGGATGATCTTCATTATAGCCTTTCGAACCAAGTTCACTACTTGAGACCATAAAGAACTTTCCTCAGTCTGCACACCTTCCCAACTTCTGAAGTAGGTAGGACAGGAGGTATATTGATGAACACCTCTTTGGCCAAATCACCATTCAGAAAAGCTTTTTTAATATCAAGCTGGTGGAGTGGCCAATCCAAATTGACAGCGAAAGACAGAAGAACATGAACCGTGCTAAGTTTGGCTACCGGTGCTAATTAAAGTCTCCTGGTAATCAATACCATAAGAGTGAGTGAATGTCTGATCCACAAGGCGTGCTTTAAACCTCTCAATTGTCCCATCTACATCTTCACCGTTAATATCCACTTGCAGTCTATCGTTCGACGATTGGCAGGAAGTTGAACAATCTCCAAAGTTTTGTTCTTCTCAAGGGCACTAAGCTCTTCCAACACAACCTGCCTCCATTTAGGATGAGATAGAGCATCCTGGATATTTCTTGGTATGACCACTTCATCCAAACTGCTAGTCAAGACCTTTTAATCCTTACCTAAGCCGTCATAGCTGATGTGGTTCCCGATAGGGTGCTACGTACAAGACCGTACAATCTTGGGATGTACAATCAGGACATCTAAATCATCTGGAGCTATTGTAACCTCTTCCTCAATAACAAGATGCTCGTTAATTTCCCTTTCTCCATCACCATTTATCGTTGTAAGATGCATTGGTCGGATTTATCGGATTGCTCTTCTCCCCCCTGAGAAGGAGCAGTTGGCTCACTCGGAACAGGTAAGGTGTCTACGTCGATCACATCCCAGAACTGAGCATCAGTACTATTAGTCTCCCCCTGGTGCGCAGGACTGGAAAAGAAAGGTTGTTGTTTGGAAAATGAAACATCCCGAGTGGTGTAAACCTTCCGATTACCGGGTGAATAAAACTTATATCCTTTCTGGGCAGTAACGGGTGAATAAAAATTATAGCTTGCTCTGGTTGAGAGGTGAACAAACGCAGTACATCGAAAGATCCGAGAAGGCAAATCCGAGGAGAAGCTAGCCACGTGTGGAAACTATTCAAGAAGGAGTTGTCGCGGGGCCTTAAACCCAAGTGTGCAATTCGGCATAAGGTTGATTAAGTAAGTAGCCGTCAAAACACCATCACCCCAAAGATACTTGGGAACATCATGTGCAAACATACATGCACGAGAAACCTCGAGAAGATGACGATTCTTGAGTTCAACAATGCCATTTTGCCACTGGGTCTCAACGCAAAAGCTCGCATGAATAACCTTTTATTGGACAAGAAACGGGTTCAAAATACTATTAAAATAGTCATGGGCATTATTCATTTTCAAACCTTGATAGAAGTCTGAAACTGAGTACGAATCATATGATAGAAGGTCTAAAATATAGCAGCAGTTTCGTATTTTTCCTTCATGAGGAAGGTCCAGGTCATTCGGGTATGTTCCTCAATGAATAGGATAAACCAACGGGCACCATTCACATTCGGAACCCGAGTAGGTCCCCAAATATCACTGTGTACGACAAAGAAAGGGTTTTGTCGGATGATAGCCAAGCGGAGAGTAAGTAGTACGAGTATGCTTTGCAAACTGACACACTTTACAATTGAAAATCTTTGCCCTTTTATTCCAAAATAATTGAGGTCCAATACGTTCAAAATACAAGAAACTCATATGTCCTAACAAAAAATGCCACAAATTTACTTCAGTATCCATACTACTACAACTAAAAGTTGCATACGCCAAAGTAAGGTTGTCCTTCGGTGTTAGGCTGCCAATCGGATCCGTCTTGATCACATACAATCGTCCCAAACTTCAAGCTTAGCCAATCATCCTCCCCGATCCCACTTCCTACAACATGCAACCAGTAGAACCAAATTTAGCTTCACAATTAAGATAAGAAGTAAGCTAAATGATGGAGAGGAGGTTGCAAGTTAACTTAGGGACAAAAAGAACGGAGAATAACATAATATGTGGGGTCAGTTTGAGCCAACCAAATCATTCAATGGTGGCTTGACTCCCATATGCCAGACACAACCTTGTATTACTGGTTAAGGTTTTAGATCATGAATGAGTTCCTTACATCCAGCCATAGTGTCAGATGCCCTAAAATCAAGAATCCAAACATGAAGTTGATTTAATGTGAGGTAAGTACTAGAAATCATACCATTTTTAGTGAAGAGGCTTCAAACTTTCGTGGATGGAGACTAAGTTGGTGGAGAGGCAAGTTTAATGCCCGAGTAAGCATGTTTTGAATGACAACCAACTGTCCCTTCAGAAAAGAGTTCATTACTCGACAAAGAAGTTGACAAAGAAGCCGAAACAGGTGCTAGAATAGCTGTAGCTGAATGAGCTAGCTTAGCCTAGTATGGGCAACAATATTTCAAAGAGCAGAATTCGATTTCTAGTCTTTTGGTTTGCCTCCAAGGATGATGACACACTCCTCCGTTCTGTGGTGCAATTTACCACATAAATTACACACAACCGGTAGAGGGTCATCATTATCATGATTGTACTGCTACTTGGATTGGTGCTTGGTGTAGAGAGCTAGGGAATCCATGTCAGTCTAAAGTGTAGACCTATCGAGATTCGGCTTCGATGTGGAAAGCATCACTTGTCGCTGATATTCTTCTCCTCTGATTTCAGCAACTGAGTCCTCGAGTGATGAGAATGGTTTGGTCACCATCACTCTTCATTTAGCATTGTCAAGATCTACGATTTAATATGAGAAGAAAATGCAGCGTTCTTTTCTTCACCACAACCTTCATATAAGTCTCAGAATCGGCGGTGGTAGTCCAAGTGCAGACTTCACAAAGATCAAGTTGTAACCAGGCTTGCGAAAAAGCAATGTAATACTTGTCTCCAGTCAACTTGCCTTGTTTGAGATTAAAGATCTCAGTTTCCAGCTCCAATAACACCGACGAGTTGTTGCTCATCAAGTACGTTTTCTTGGCATGGTCCCAGATGGATTTTGCCGAAGGATGAAGGAGATAATTATTGCCAATTTTTGAATCCATAGTCGAGATCAGCCAAAACCGGATGAGGTCATCATCATTGTCCCATTCCTCAAACTTCGCATCTGTCTCTTCAAGTTTAACTGTTGTTTCAGTCAAGAACCCCCCTTGCGGTGGCCAGTGACGAACATCTTTACCGAACTAGACCGTTGGATGTAATTGCTGGCGTTCAGTTTCGATATGCTTAGGCCGCCGAACCCGAAAAAGAGATCAGGGTTGTTGGTCGCCATAGGCTTTGTTGCAGTCGGAGAGACAGAGTCGGCATAAGAAGAAGAAGAAGCGACGTCGTTGTCAGAGGTTATATTGAAAAAAGAATGACGACGGCGGAGGAAGATTTTTTATCTTTCTGTGATACCATATTGAATTCTAATTTGGTAAAATGATTTCTTATATATTCAATCAGTAAGGTTACATATTATATATATATATATATATATATATATATATATATATATATATATATATATATTTATGGTGAAGACTTCGGTGCTCCCGGAGTATTGCATACTCCCGCCTGTATGAATTCATCTCAACCCTTCATTTTTAGGATAAGATCTAGACGGTGAATAACCATTTTATTTTAGAAATTAAAATAAATAAAAACAAAATTCCTCAAAGATCACTCTATTTAATTTATATAATCATGAAGACATGATATTTTTTATCTTGTTATTTTAAGATTTGCGCTTGAAAAATTCTCTTATGATCATTCTAACATAATCAATATACTTTCAAAGTACCATATTTTGTAAATTACATTTTGTGATTCAATTTCGATCGTATCCGTTGTCTTTTGTAAATTTATATTAAGTTATTTTAATTAATCTTTTTAAAATTATAATCCTTACACTTAATCTAAATTCTCATTAATGTTAACTCAATCATGACAACAGTGAGCAATTTTATCATTTTGTATGGGATTGGAGTGGCAGCAATAGCTGCATGATAATTTGGTACAATTTGAGCGTCAACAATAATAAATCGGAGAGTTGCAACGACTTCTCCTTTCGATGAAGTTATTAAAACCAACAATCAAAAGTTTTATTTGAAAATGACATGTAATAGGTTTGAACAAAGAGTTTCCTACTCGTCTTGATTAGCATTTGTAAATCAATTATGATCACGGCTTTTGCAATGGCTTCCGAGCTTCTTCATCTTTGACAAGTACACAATCCACCTAGTTATATGTTCTTGGTAGTAGCGGCTCCGTGTTGACTCTTCGTATATCCTCTTGTTTGTATCGTCTCTCGTTGAAAGACATATATTAATTCGTTTCGACATCTTATATAATGAAATATCATCGACACAAGGATATATCATTATTCTTACTCTTACGACTTCCCGGTGACTTTAATTTCATGGACATTATTTGAAGCAATATTATGTTTTTCTTCTTCTGTTTGTAAAAAAATCAGAGATCAATTTTTCATTAAAGAGTAAACAAGCCAAAACAGAAACACATTGTCAATATTTCTGAAATTACCTTTTTTATATGACTTGAGTAATTACTGACCTCGCCATCATCGCTTATATATTCATTTCCATAAGTAGCAATGTCATGACCATATTATTTACAATGAGTGCACATTTCATCATCAACCTCGTCATCATCAGTTGTTGTTGCACAATCTTGTTTACTATTTTGAGTTGCGTGTGGAGTTTGAGATCTTTTCTGCAAAAAAAAAATAGCATATCGTAATGGACGTAAAAGTTTCAAAACATTGTACGGGATAATAAACCAATTGCTATTTACAATCCGTTTTTTAATTTTGTAATCCATATTTTAAAATGAATGGACTATTCTATCGCTCATAAAAAACCTAAATCCAAACAAATAAATTACAATTTGATTATAAAAACCCAAAATTTATTAAAAGGGAAAAAACTAGATCTAGCATTCCACTGCTGAGTGCAAGGATTGATATTTTATAAAGATTAATTAAAATAACTTAATATAAATTTACAAAAGACAACGGATACGATCGGAATTGACTCACAAAATGTAATTTACAAAATATGGTACTTTGAAAGTATATTGATTATGTTAGAATGATCATAAGAGAATTTTTCAAGCGCAAATCTTAAAATAACAAGATAAAAGATATCATGTCTTCATGATTATATAAATTAAATGGAGTGATCTTTGAGGAATTTTGTTTTTTATTTATTTTAATTTCTAAAATAAAATGGTTATTCACCGTCTAGATCTTATCCTAAAAATAAAGGGTTGAGATGAATCCATGCAGGCGGGAGTATGTAATACTCCGGGAGTACGATAATCGTTTCCATATATATATATATATCTCTAACTTCCTAATTAAGTTGTATTTTAGGTAGTTTTCCGTAACCGTAGTATAGATCTAATAGAAACTGTTGATATATATATCAACCATAAACTTATCCTTGACTTTAGATGTCAATTTCTCTTGAAATGCATGCACCTGTTAATGCTTTTGATCATTTGATCCAATTCTGGCTCTTGTCTGCCATGGAGATGCAGGGAAGGAAGAACTTGGCTTGGATTTTATGACTTCAGTTTGTGAAAATCACAGCTGCTGTAGCTGGGATGGTGTTTATGTACTAAAATCACTCTTGGTGGAATTGTTCTTGTTTCGTTGATAATACTACTCGTCTCAGCTTATAAAAAAAATGAAGTGCATTTAGTGCATTCGGTAGGATGTTGATTGAAGCGGTCACGTGGACGTCTACGATGAATATCCCATGAGTGATTTTTTAGATTGATAGTAGGTTGATTTTAAGATCTGACGGAATTAGATGGCCTCATTATAAAAGTATCAATAGTTGTTAGAGTTTTAAGCGGATTACTATGTTGTTTATGTCCGGATAAATAGTAATGGGGTCGCTTATATTGTATCAAAACAATCAAAATACTCTTTCTTCTCTCCCGATTGGATTATTTTATACACAAATCCGTATAAAAAAATGAGCACAAAAATATATACTTACACATATACAAGGCATATTACAAATAAAAGTGAGTTCAAAATTTGTTTATTCCTCTATGGTTTATTTCACCCCGACTATTCCATCAACATGTTATTGTACCCGGGTCTAGTGACAACACATACATGGTGACTAAAGTGATTCAATTGTACATGTGGATTGCGATGATCTGGAATCTGCACGGAAGTAGTTTGATGTATTTCCACACCTAAACATGTTTGCTTGGACATCCATTCTTGGACTCTTCTCTGGGTATGAGATGTATGAAGAATGCGCCGAGAATTATGGGTTAAAGTTTTGAGGCACTTCTGTGGATTGAGGTGCTTAGAAAGCGGGTGTTTAGCCATCTACATTACAAAGTTCATTTAGAAATTTTTTAATTATGTTTATATTGCCAAATTAACAACTTTAACAATTAATTTATTGAATAATTTTTAATCCACTCTATCCCTACAATCTTTAGCCATTTTTAATGAGTATTTTTGTTTTTCTTAACACCATTTTTGCAGTAATGATAAATAAATAATCTATAAAATGTTTTCTACTTGTGAATATTTTTCTTGAAAATTGTATATTAACTTATGTGGTATTGTTAATTGACTTTCTAAATTAGTAAGATTGCTAATTTAGTAAGTATATACACATACCTAATCATTGCTAATATAGTGCCATCTCACCCTCCATCAAACTTTAACAATTGCTAAAATTTAGAGATAAAATGCCCTTATGAACATTATGTAAAGAAGTAGAGAAAAAAAAAACCTAATCCTGAAAAAAAATAAAATAAAAATAACAAATATACATTTGACAAGTTAGTCTTCTCAAACTAAGTGCAACCCAACCGTGAAAATTTAACATCTTAACAGTCACATTATAGTTTTTAACCTCTAAAAAGCTATTTTTTACTCCAACCCAGCTATAGTCTAAATATAGTTTTTAGCCTCTCAAAAACAGTTTTTTGCTCCAACCCAATTAAAGTTTAAATATAGCCTCTCCACATTTATTTCAACTAATATTTGTGTAAAATATACTTATGGTTATTATTTATTTTTTTCACACTAATATTTTCATACATCGTTATAATTTTAAAAGAAAATTTTGATAAAATTTTACTCAATTCCAACATACTTTTTTTGTTTCACATTTTCTATTGATTCAGTGATGAATCACATCATCTTTGATTCATTTTAGACAATAATTCAATATTCATCTCATCTTTGCCATGATTCAGTAATGAATCACATCACCTTTGATTTATTGTAGAAAATAATTCAAGATCCCTCCCACTTTTGTCATGATTCAATGATGAATCACGTCATCTTTGAATTATTTTGGATAATAATTCAAGAGCCCTCCCACTTTTGTCATGATTCAATGATGAATCACATCAACTTTGTAGCGTATCATTCACTACCCAATGGTTAGTCTTTCAAATTCTCCTATATATAACTAGTACTAGAGTCCAACAATTCATAACTCTCATCTAAATAATTTATAAGCTTTCAAAAAAAACCTAAAACTCTATGAGTTTCTTAGATAGCTCATCATCAGAAGAGGAGGAAGAATGGGAGGAAACTCTAAAGTTCAATGCCCAACG
Source organism: Linum usitatissimum (assembly GCA_030674075.2). NCBI lineage: Eukaryota > Viridiplantae > Streptophyta > Magnoliopsida > Malpighiales > Linaceae > Linum > Linum usitatissimum. Next base: position 582,244 of record JAUJYP020000468.1, on the reverse strand, counting down.
TCTTCAATTGATTGATAATGCTCTCAGTGAAAAGAATAAAATGCACAACATCAACCTAGAACTCATCGGTATACTGACCGTAAAAGAGAAGTTGGGCATGAACATCTTATGCGTGATTACTTCTTTCCAAATCCCACATATAGTGCTCGTATCTTCAGGAAGCGCATTCGAAAATGTGGCTCGTATTGTTCAACCGTATCTTTGGGGGATGTTGTGAGGCATGACCCTTGATCCTTCTCAGAATCAAAAAAATATCCCGAGGTATAACCTCGTAGTCGATTTCTCACAACTCTACTTGGCCTCCACTACTCAACTTTGGTTCGTTGGTTAGTCAATCACAATTTGTAAGGGTTTTGTCATAGACTAGCATGAATAAGAACAACAAACTAAAGAAATAGGAAATCTAGGATGCGAATAGATCACTCGATGGCTACGGATAAAACTAAGGTGAGAACGACTGTGGGGAAAAGGTCTAACTTGGGTTTTGGATCATCCTAAGAACTATAGGAAAGTGCTCAGTATCATAATAGACAGGAATATGGGTAACGATATGTTACGGGTCCTAGGATTGGATCAAATCAACAACCTAAAACCCCTTGCAACGCCCACAAACATCCGCTCAAGATCAACTCAGCAATCAATCTCACAAGAAAACCCAAAATCAGGAAACGTGAGAAAACTGTGAATCGAAAGGAAACGAGAAAATCAAGGCGACAAGATAACAAAACATATCATCAATAATCATGCATCAACAATCATATCACTACATACTAGAACAACTTCATATATCCAAAGGAATCCACAAAACTCAAACAAGAAAAAAACCACCAATCCATCGAAGTAGGAAGTATATTCTCCATTGGGGTTTGAATCCTAGGCCATTTGGCTTCAAATATTCATTCCATGGTGCTCCTAGGCTCCAAAGCAATTTTCCCTCGTCAATTTGTATTTTAGTTCATCTCTGTGGCTCTCTTCTTCCAAAAATCTCGAATTGGGGATAAATGGAGTATCTGTCAAGACTGTGCATCGCGGCTGTGACAGTCACCTATCACGGCCGTGACAGGTTGTGTCATGGTTGTGACTCCTCAAAAGCTTAATCTCCCAACTTCTTTCGGCCATAACTTCTTTATTCGGACTGCTATTTCACTTCAGAAGGTACCATGGGCTTCGTAGTCAAACACTCCATCCATTGGATACTTGGACTCAAGGAAACAACTCCAAGAAACAAGTTAAACAGGCTGAGATGGTCCGTTCGAGTGGAAACAAGCACGAAATGAAATTATGATCAAACCAGACGCTACTAACAAGCAAATATCATCCAAACGGAGCAAAAAATAGTCAAGGTGGGGTCAAAATGGCTACCAATAATTGTGCTATCAATCCTTCATTTGTACGAAGGCTTGGTGCCCTCAGTCGAATCTCTTTGTCGCATGAACAAAAGCTTACTAGTGTTCTTCGTATTCTTGCATATGGTTGTTCTGCTGGTTCAGTCGTTGAATATGTCGTTTGGGTGTGAGTAACACATTAGCATGCTTCAATAGATTCTATAATGCTATTTTTAAAATCTATGGAACCACATACATTTGTGAGCCGAATAGCAACTCATGAGAAAAATACTTGAAAAGGCTTCCAGAAGTGGATTTCGTGGGATGATAGGATCAATTGATTGTATGCATTGGGAGTGGAGGAATTGCCCAAATCCTTGGGATAGATCCTACACGGGCCACATACATCGTTCGAAAATCACTCTTGAGGCAGTAGATTCATATAAAACATGGATATGGCACGCTTTCTTTGGGAATCCCGGTCAAACAACGATATTAATATTCTTTATTGTCGATCGCATCTTTAATGGTTCTACCTCACGTCCTCAATTTACAGTAAATGGTCGTGTCTATGATACTTGCTATTATTTGATTGACGGTATTTATCCTTCTTGGTCCACTTTGGTGAAGACATTTAGCAATCCAATCACAAACAAAGAAGCCTGGTTTGCAAAATATCAAGAAGCTTATGGGGAAGATGTTGAAAGGGTATTTGACATCCTTCAAAGTAGATGGGCAACTGTTTGTGGGCCTGCGAGAGCTTGGGTAGTCCTGACGCTAAGGAATATAATATTGACGTGCATAATATTACACAACATGATTATTAAGGATGAGCAGGTTGACTCTGATGATGAGATGCTAGGTAATCCTGATAATGAGGTTGAGAATCCTCATAATGAGTTAAATCAAAATGGCCCAACACTAACGCAGTATTTGGCATGAAATAATTGGATGCATAGTGCCATAACACATCATGCCTTTCAGAATGATTTAGTTGAACACCTTTGGAACTTGCATGGAAATAACTAGTATGATATGGTGTAATCCCATTTAATTTGTGTTTCCTTTATCTTTAAATTACAGTCCTAGTGTGTGTTGTGTTTCCTTTAGCCTTGAATTATGGTGTTTTAGTGTGTATGTGTTTCCTTTAGTCTTGAATTATGATTTCCTAGTGTGTGTCGTTCGAAGGTTTGTTGTAATAAAAGTATTTTTTTATCATAACTCGTTATCATTTAATAATTTAATTAAACCATAACATTATAGAAATTAACTAAAACATGATACAAATATTTAATTGAAACATCACACACGAATTAACTAAAACATAATTCAAATACTTAGCTAAAACATTAGTGAGACACTTAATTAAAACATAGTTCAAATATATCAAAGGCTATCCAAATTAGGATAGTAGGAGGTGTAATCATCTCACCTCCGCCTTCATTTGAACCGCCACCAATGCTTGAGTCGCCAGACTATGGACGAGTAGAATATTGATCGTCTTGATCGTACCCCAAAAACTTATTTTGTTCTTTCCTCCAATAATTTTTCTTTTTAGGAGTCATCTTGGATAGATCCATCTCTAATATCTCCATTTTAGACTTCATCAATGTCTTCTCTTTCTCTCACTTCTCATATTCTCATCTTTCAACTTCACAGTCTTTTTCCCTCTTAGTGTATTCGCGTTGCTCCTCTTTACACTTCCCTTTTTTTCTCTCGATATCTAACTTTTTTTATTCGTATTTCCTCCTCTGCATGTGTCTATCTATTATATCTTGACCGTGCTTTAACATTTTGTGCTTTCTATTGTTGACGTTCTTTCGACGTCTCACCAGCCTTTCCCTTCTTTCTCAACTCATTTTGTTTGTCGCGGCCACCTTCAAGGCGAGCTAACGAGTATGTTGGAGGTGATTTTTCTAATAATGTACTAAGAGGATTATCGAAAATATTTGATTGGGAGCCTTGAGTGATTGCTGGAATTTGTGGGGCGACTAGTTGAAGATAATTATGTTATTTTGAAATTTTTTTGAGAATATTCCAACAATGTATGTACCCAAAAGGTTTGTTGTTCTCCTCTTAAAATAGGATTCGTGTTGCATACTCCTTTTAAGACACATTATGCATATTAGAAAAAAGTTTCAAAATGAATTACTAAGATTTAAGCAACACATTTAGCCATGTAAATAAATTTTATTAGATAAACTAATCACGTCGGGTTGAGTTGTGCCACTTCCTTTTTGACTTTCCGCCTTTCTTAAAATCCCTTTTCATGCACACCATGTCTTGACTTCATCCAAATTTTCATTGAATTTTGTGTGCGGGACGAGCTGACAAATATTTCTTTTAATTGAAGTACTACCCTCTCCCAAAACATGTCTCCTTTTCTACCATTTCCTATAATGCTATTTTCAGAAACTTGGACCTAAGCTTGACACAAACTCTGATTTTCGAAAACATTCTAATTCGGACCCTGTTTTTTAGCCCCCATTCATTTTGTGAATATGACAGAAAATGGATGAGAAATTTTGCTATCTAAAATGATTTGTGAAGAAATAAATGAAAGTTTGGCTCAATAAATAGACAATTTTATGACGGTTTTTATAGCCATTTTATAATGGTTTGAACGATATCGCACTTTTAAATTATTTAAATAACCAACCAAATTATTTGAATTAAATAAAATAGAAAAAAGAAGCAGCAGCTCCTGTCCACCCGCCGTCCGGACGAAATTCCAACTCACGCACAGAATAATGTTTCGTGATGCATGCGTGAAGTACAACTCCGGAATCTGCATCTCTCCTGTTTTTTTCTCCACTGTATCTACTTTTTACTATTATCATTTAAGTGATGGATCTAATGGGCCCAATTTATCGCCTCATGGCTATTTGAGAGTTAAAATATTGCCTTTATTTTTTTTATCATTCTCAATTTCATGGGTTAATAAAAATTTGTTATTTAGCCTCCGGATTTCACGTAGCCTCACTATGAGATCTAACACTCAAGATGGACGATCCAATATTTCAGAGTATATGCTTATAAAAAACTCCGCTCCGGCGTCGGTTTAGAGTATGGTCTCTTTTTCTCTCTGAAAGAGACGATCAGTGCAGAAAGTATTTCCCACTTAAGTGGCGGTTAAGAGTATGGTCTCTCTCACGTTACTTTCCATTGCTAAAGGTTGCAGAGAGTGGAGATGCAGAAAGTGCAATGCGTCGTCCAGTACAGAGCTCAACAAATTCACATGGAAGGTCCCAATTTTCTCCCTGCTGAAAGACTCTTGGCTATCCTCCGAGCCTTTCTGAGTCGGAACTCATCATAAAGTGTAACCCTAACTTCTTATATCTGTAGTCAAACCCTAATTTTTCTTCTACCTTGAATTTTCATAATCGATATTCTCTGCAGGAGGATTCGTCTTTCCCCTGACGGAAATAATGATTACGTCTCTGCGTATTTGGATTTCTTCGATTCTGGATCAGCATCCAAAAGCTGGAGTGTGGCAGCGGAGTTCATCTTAACTTTTGTCAACCAAATTGATGGAGCCAAGTCCTTGAAGCGCAATAACTGTCTCCTCTCCCATCACCTTAGCAGCTTCTTACATTTCAATTGCTGTTCAAACGGTTTTGCTGTCAAGTGTCAATTTTAATAGCTCAAGCCTCACCAAGATGATTGTTTTTCTATGCTAGGTTTTATAGAAGACTTCAAGAATGCGCCTACTGTGAAGCCAGTCAAGGAATTTCACGTTCCTTTCCAAAATTGTGTTCCGTCAGTATTCCTTGTTGAGGACTCCATCATAATTGAAGCAGAAATTTGTATAGTTAAGTGGGTTTGATTCTTACGTTCCCTAGAAATATCTCTGTAGTCAGTTTGAAGCAATCGTCGTGAATATTTGAATGCTTATTGTTTTTTCCTTGACACAGAACCTAGTTGTTAAGCAATATGTTGTTGTTCGAAACCTTGGAGTTGTGGTTGATAAAGAGGCTGTTGCGACGTATAAGCGGGTTCCCAAATCCAATATATATTTGTTACTTCACTTACTTTCTGATTTAGGTTCGATTGAATGTTTGCTTGTGACCGTTTATTCAACCTTATGGTTTTTTCTGCTTCTTGGGGTGTTAGGCAATCTACGCTGGTGGATAGAAGCCCAAAAGTTCCGAGAACAAAGGAAGCACTCATTGTGGTTGGTGTTGAGTTGTTTGATACATGATTTTATGTTTCCGTGAGTCCTAAAGCTAGATTTCATAAATTCCATGCATTCGGACTCTTTTTTGGGAAATCGTTGACAAATTTGGGGATTGGTTACTTCGGACAATTGAAGCCACTATCAAAGGTGATGGAAGTGGCAACCGTGGCAACATTGTTGTCGTACGGAAACAAGGTCAACCACTGGATTCAGGTGGTTTCCAACTAATTGACCCACTAACGGTGCTCTCCAACAAGGTATGAAACTGATTGCCAATAGTGTTGAAGCGCCATGTAACTTTTAAAACCTTGTAAAGGCGCTAGCATTAATATTTTGCATGGCTTGATTAAGGTTGCTTGAACCAACACCATCATGAATCCCTCCCCGAGGGCACGATTAACTCTCAAAGACTCGCTGTCAGAAGTTTCAACTAAGGTCATCTGTAGGAAGCCAACGTCAGTAGATGGAATCCCCGTGTCCAGCAAGGTGGCCAATGATGGTCCTGCACCACTGCAGCAACAAAGAGGAAACCTGGCCAAATTCTTTAAGATGTCACTTGAGAAAATCTCGAAGACGACCAATGGGTTCCAAAATGTACGAGAAGTTGTCCTTAAAACCCAGGACCTTGCAACAAACCCAGTTCAGAAGAGAATACTGAAGGACTTGTTGTCACGTCTAGTTGAGTTCAGGACCAATACCCCAAAGTCTTTGTCTATTATTGGAAGTTCCCCTGAAGTTCAAAAAACCGCAACAGAAAAAATGGATGAGCTCAAGAGAAGTCTTTCTGAGAAAAAAAAACACATAAATTTCTTGGATTCTCAAGCATTTAAGATGAGGAGAGAAATCTTCATTTGTATAATTACTTCAAGTAAGATAAGTACTTAAAGTTGGCTAATTTTAGTATTGTTCAAATTCTCCGAATCACTTTTCAAAATAGAATAAATTTAGAAAATTCCCAAAATCTCTCTTATGATTATCTTCAAATAGTTAATTTTCAAAAATTAACAACTTTAAAATATTGTTAGGAATATTAAGAAAATAAAAGAAGATAAATAATAATAAATAAATAATATAAAAATAAAAACAAAGAAATAAAACATTCAAAAATCCCTAAAAAGAAAAGCTTGTCTAATTATTTCTTAATAATTAATTTTTTGAAGTTAATTATAAAGGATAATTATCCTCTCCCAAACTATCCAAAAGGTTATTAGGACATTTGTCAGTTCCGAACTACGCGGGTTTTTATCCTGATATCCGGGTACGTAGCCAGTCATTTCGACTCGAGTTCACCCATCCATCTAAATTTAAATCCGATATTTTTCCATTGAGTCTATAAACATGTATCATCCAGCCAAATTAAATTCAATATTTTACGTTGAGTCTATGGAAAGTATCAATCCCCCAAAAGTCAATCTCGATGTTCGTCATTAAGTTAACAGTTAATATCGCTCCAAATAAAAAGAATTCAACTCGAGCACCAAAGTATCAATAGATTGCAAACCGAACCAAAATTATCAATTTCGAACTACGCGGACTTTGATCCCGAGATACGAGTAAGTAGGCAGTCATTTCGCCTCGATTCCACCCTTCCAATTCAAGTCTATGTCTACCAAAAATCAAGATAATGACATTAACTAAGCGGTTCGGGAGGGAAACTAAGTTTCTATCCCTCTCTTTCTTTCTCTTTTATTTTGTTTGCTACTCTATGGTACTGTAGTTTGACCTACTTCCACCCTCATAAAGCACTAATGCCTGTGGTGATTGTTTTTCATGCTATGTTTCTTGTCTTATTTTTATGTATATGTTTAAGGCTTTCCCCAACATACCTCTACACTTCCACTCAGGCTATTCAATTTTGGATTTTATTTGCGGGTTATTCCTTCCTACATCCGTTATGCTTGTTCTTGACGGTACACTTTCTCCCACTCTACTATTTTTTAGTCACATTGAAGACAAGGTGCCATTTAAGTGTGGGGTGTGGGAACTCTTGTGACACTGTACCATACATATTTTTAATGGATGTTTAGAGTGCTAGTTTATTGTTGCTTCTTATCTTGCATTAATGCTTATTATGACTTATCCTTACATTTTAAAACTCCCTCTCGAATATGATTTTGTGATCGTCAATGGATGCATACCTAGTCTATTCATACTGCTTGTGGGTGAATAGGTTGTTGAGTAGATCTTTTGTGGACTACCTCCCGTCTTCATGGAAATAGTTTCTTTCGAACTCGCGCATATGGTTATTATGTGTTGACACCTCTATTTGTTTGATGTGTATGATTGATTATCCATTTCGAAATTTTTTATGGTGTTATGAAGTCAAAATGGATGGGACGGATTCGAATGAGGTGCTAAAAGAGGTCAATGTGCCTAAATACATAATGGGTAATGTTATGATTTAAACACGCAAGGCATATTTTGATCCGCCGCCCATATGCTCACCATAACGGGCTCTTCTTTTCAACCCTTCAAGGCGTGGGTACTGGTGCCCAATATTAACCGGATCCGAGCCCGAGCAGAATCATTGACCACCCTATTTGAAAAAACAAGCAGCATACATACATATATATATATATATATAGACAAGCAAAGTGGAATAAAAAAAGAGGGCTATGCTAGTTTGCTTGATGATGGGTAATATGTGTTTTGATATGGAAAGCATCCCCCCTTAGTTGTCTAGTCATAAACGCTATATGACTGAGTCTGATGTATACTGTTGTAAGGAATTCAGATTCTTATAATTGTGCGGTTTGGTGATTGATATGCAACCTTAGCATCACAAAGTAGGCTTGAAATGATAGGCAGTGTTTTTCCTATCACCATGTCTCGAATTCTTTTTGAGTGTTATTAGTAGAGTTGCTTAAGGACAGGCAATGTTCAAGTGTCTAGTTTGATGCCACCCCATGATTTGGTTAAATTCGCACCCACCTTGACTATCTTTTGCCTCGATCTTATAATTTTCATGCCCGGTTAGGTGAAAAATGCATTTCGTGTTGAATTTCTCTAGAAATGGCCATTTCGATCCATTTGACCTGTGTTACTTGAGTCTTTTCTAAGTTTTAAGTTATCCATTAGATGGAGGATTGAATTACAAATCCAACGATACGAACTAGAGCTCATTTGAAGGTCGGATGAGAGAGATACAAGCAAAACACCAATTTGGAACCGGGTTGGAAGCTAGGACACACAATGTGTAATATTAAGATTCCACACGGCGTGTGGAAAATTAAAATGACACATATGTTGTGGTTCTTGGAAAATTTCTATTTAAAGCCCCAATCGAGTATTTGTTTAGAAGAGAGAGCCATAAAGATGACCTACAACCTATTTTAACAAATGGGAAATGTTTGGAAGCCTAGGAATACAATGGAAATGAAGATTTGAAGCCTAATATTCGAGCAATCAAAGCCCAACGGAGGATCTACCTTCTACTTTGATGGATTGGCGGTTTGCAGCATTCTCTACAACTTCCATGGATAGCTAGGTTTTATCTTCTTGTTGGGGTTTTGTGAATCCCTTTGGATTTATGGATTTGTGATTGTATGTAGTGATAGGTACGTGTATGTAGTGATAGAATTATGGATGCCTGATGATTGATGATATTTTTTGTTATCTTGTCACCCATTTTATCCAGATTATACGTGATTTGCAGTTTTTTCCAGTTTTCTATTTTAGGTTTTTCTGTTGAGATTGATTGTTGAGTTGTTTGTTGAATGGATGTTAGGGAGTTCGCAAGTGGTTTTCGGTTGTTGTGTTGATATACTCGATCTCAATGACCCAAAAAATGTTATTGTCCATGTCCTGTCTATTCTTCTTATGTATTGTTTTGCATAGTTCTTAGGATGATACAAACCCAAGCAAGACCTTCTCCCACGGTCATTATTACCCTTTTGATCTATTCATTACATCTTAGTTTTCCCATCTTATTTCATCTAGTTGTCATGTTTCCTTTCATTGTGTTATTCTGTTGCATCCTAGTTGATGTGCTAGATTATTAGCACATTTGTTTCCGCTTTTAACAACATTTTGGATGTTTAGGTGTCTCAATTTGATCGATTTCATGATGTTATGTGCAAATTTGGTTCCCCTCCCCCTTTGGCCGCTTCATGTTTCTTTGAATGTTTTGGGTACATTTCAAGTGTCATATGACGTTTCAGGATGAACCAAGTCATGAAGGGAGGCTGAACAACTCAGTACGTTTGATTTGGGAAAACACGTTGCAGTTAGTATTTTGGGCATAACTCATCGCTCGAAAGTCCGATTGATGCAAGGTCAACAGTGTTGGAAACATAATTCGATTGTCTACAATTTTGAAGCTAACATTGTAGAAAAATTATGTATATTTAAACAGCATGTCCGTGCGGTTCCTACTGATGCCCATGACTGAAAAGCATATTTCAAACAACACGACCGTGCTCTTTAACAGCACGTCGTGCTCTTTATGCGGACGAGATTTTGGAGCCTTTTCGTTCTCCAACTTGGCCTAGAACCTATAAATACCCTTGAGACCCCTTTGGATGGGACACACATTACTTTAGACAGATTTTAGAGCTTTTAGAGAGAGAAAGAGTTATAGGGAGCGACTGAAACAAGACTTCATCTACGATTGGAGACGAATTAAAGATCGGTAATAAGTTGGAGATTGCTCGAAGAAATATGCCTTCTTCTTGGGCTGTTTTCCTTTCTTCTTGCTTTCTTGTTAAAACGCTTTAAAGAACAATGTTCTCACCCTCACCCACAAGTAGACGTCGATTACGAACATGAATATGATTTGGGAGTATTGATTGAAGTAGTAGATGAAGTGGTGGAAGAGTTACCTTTCTTTAAAGACAATCTAGTTTCTCTAGTATGGCAAGTTAGAAGAGTTTGAAAGGGAGAAAGTACCTTTCCTCGAAAACAACCTAATTTTCCATGATGGGCAGTTCGAAAAATTTGAAAAGGAGGATGATGAAGATTTTGTGGAAGAGATATGAGAAGATTAACGACATCAAGCTACCATTGAGCACTTCATCATTTGACGCTACCCTCATATTATGGTCCCACGAAGATGAACTGAGACCTTTCTTGATTCTTGTTTGATTATGAAGTACTTATGATAGAAAATTAATAATAAGGGCTTCACACACAAGATTAGAGAGGCATTATCTTGGTACCAAATTTTCCTATCTGAGAGGACTTCTCAAGCTACACTATTGGATCAAGGATAGTTGAGGATACTAGTGTCGATAGACCATACTACCTCTTCCCTCGTCAATCAGTGGTGGTCAAGAAGAGAATGCCAATTCAAGGAATGGACTAGAGCTCACAATTACTTCACTGGCTTCTCCATCAATCTCTTATGGTGCTACTTAGCATTCAACTCCAATCTTTGAAGAAACTAATAGAATTTAATGAGGTGCTAAGTTGGGAGGCTTAATAACTAGTGGATTTTACCCCACTAATCAAATACCTACTAGATTACTCTAATGAAATCGTATTCCCTTAGGGTCTTCCAAATGTTATTAGTCAAATTGATTATGCTAACTAAACCAAGTAACAGTGAATGATTGTTTCTTTGTTTGTTTAAGTATCTGATTATCAACTAACAATGAAAATTAAAAGTAAAAAAATTTAAGAGATTGAGTTTCAAATATGGGGATGAAGGTTGTTCGGACTCAAATCCACTAAAGCTAGCAATGCATGGATGAACGATATGCTATCTCAATTATTCTGGTTATAATGGCTTAGCGATTTCCTACTGTAGTCTTAGATCATTCTTGCACCTCGAAGGATCTATTCAGCTCGACTGTAGACTCCTCTCTCGAGCTAATCTACACCCAAGCAGACGCATTAAAGGTGTTCAAGAAAATGCCACAACGTTAAATAATGCAAAAAGCCTAGAGGATCTATTCCTCTCTCGAGCTAACAGATAACTTAGAGTTCTCCCTAAGAGACCTATTAATCTAAAGGACTACTATTTGAAGCCCTGACTTTTGAATTAAATGATGCCCTAAACATTGTAATGAAGAAACTATCCAAATTTACTCATTCAAAAAACATCATAAAGACGAAACTATCCAAATTTACTCATTCAAAAAACATCATAAAGACGAAACTATCCAAATTTACTCATTCAAAAACCTCTCTCACGGTATGTTTCTCCTTATAATTTGGTGAATTTTAGCGGCCAGGATCGAAAATTTGACCGACAAGCCTCCCATTTGGCGGCGGATTTCGGCCGCCGGTAGCCCCGACCAACAATCCTACAATCTCAAAAGGATACCACAATTATTTTTTTGTGTCATATGTCGAAGCTAGCAAAGAAAGCAATGCACTTATGAATGAAGAGAACAACAAAATTAGGGACATGCTTGTGACTCACACACAGCCGAACAAGATCATGTACGCTCTGACCAAGAAGTTCAATTCGTATCACAATATAAATCAAATATACAATGAGTCGTACAAGATTAGAAAAGAAAAATTAGGAGGCATGAGTTCGACGGATTGGACATTGAGTGCTGATACACGACTACGCTACTTTTTTCAGGCTATAGAGGATGAGGATAAAAATTTGGCCAACCTTTTTCTCAGTCACCCCGAGACTGCTCAGATGTTGGGGGCTTGGTATTACGTTATTTTAATTGATTCGACCTTCAACACCAACAAGTATAGGAAGCTAGTGATCCAGTTGACCGGCGTGACTCCGGTGCAGAAGAACTTTAGTATCGAATTCGTACTCGTTGAGAATGAAAAGGCTAAGACGTATGTTTGGGTGTTGAATCAGTTGAGAACGATGTTTGGCGAGCAACAACGAATGACATTTGTGACTGACAAGCAGCGCAGATTGGTTGTTGCGTTGTGGACTGTCTTCCCAGAAACGCCACACTTACTTTGCGTGTTGCATACGAAAAGGAATATCGCTGCAAAAATAAAGTTCATCATGACGAGTAAGGAATCTGTCGAGGCTTTCGTGCACGGGAGGTGGAATAGAGTGCTGAATGCACTTTCCCACGAAGAATTCTACGAAGAGTGGGAACGCATGACCAACATTGATTGCGCCAACATTGGAGGACTGATCCTGTACTTAGAGAGTGAGTGACTACCTTATAAGACCCAGTGGGCCCATTGCGACACAAATCAGGTTTTCCATATTGGAAACACGAGCACTAATAGGGTGGAATCTCTACACTCGTTGCTGAAATCGTGGTACAACTCTTCGAGTCAGGCTGTTGATACTCTATTTGAGCGCTGCCATGCTTCTATTGATGGACAAGTTATTGAGATTCAGAAAGCCTTGGATGACTCTTGATGTAACTAGTTACATATGTCAAGTGGCAAAAACCAGTTATTTACACACTATTGTCGTAACTAGTTACATATGTTATGTGGCAATAACCAGTTATTTACATACTGTTGTCATAACTAGTTATTCCAAAATCACTAACTTGTTTTGTTTCATTCTGTCTAGGTATACCGTTACGCGCAAAAACCACCATTCGTATATCTCAATAATGCAGTATCGCATGGGAAATTGAGCTTCTGACAGAGGAGCTCTCGAAGGTTACACCATGTAACTGTGTAGTTGAGACAACTCATGGAATCCCGTGCACTTGTAGTATTTACTCTAAGGAGGTTGGCAAGGAGGAGCTGAAACCATACCACTTGCATTAGTTTTGGCGTTCATTGTCGTACACGAGCCCACCAGATCATGAGATATGGGCTGACCATGATGTGACGGACTGTCACATTCATGATGGGATGGTTCAGACTATTTGCGATAGAGGGGGGACATCCATAAGGGCGTTGATTCAATTAGTTCGGTCAGCATTTCAACCCAAGTCCAAGGGGTTCAATGAGCCAAAGGTTGCTAATGCTTCTAAAGGTAGACCTGATGCTAGAAAGATCGACGGTCAGAATTCTTCTTGGCATGAGCATGCTAGTGCGTAGTGTACTCTTCCCAAGAGCAAAGGTAGCTCGACTCGATCTACACCTTCAAACACTAGCTTGAATCAAGGCGTACCACTTCCCCCTAGAGGTACGTTAAATAGTCGATACAGTATCTGCGATCTCGTTTATTGTAACATTCTTACTCATGTGTTTGGCCGTCTACAGTTCGACCGTTTCGGTAGTAAATCCAAGCGACTCAGCTACACCAGCCTTCAAATCAACAAGAGCTTGGGGTTTATGAAGCGTCTTCCAGCCTTCTGGACCCGGAGAATATGGAAGACGTCGTGCAAAGTGATCGTCATCTACCCCCATGACATGTGAAAGGTGTTAGTATCGGGCTTCGACCTCTGAACAAATGCCTCGAGAAGAGGCTCGTCAAAGTGGGTCGACATGCACTACTCCAATTAAAGAAGTCTCGACTCCTGCATGATCGACCAAATGGTCTTGGTCTGCATGTCAAATGTCGCTCACCGTGTGCCATTGTTAAGGGCGCTTCTGGAAACTAAAGCTCTTCAGATCCATGTATCCCTCTCCAGACTGCCACAGGTGATGCGCAATGTGACCCCCAAAGTTGGGGATCACTATCGTCCTCATCGGTCCACCATCTGGAAGACCCGTAGTAAGCTCCCAAGTACGACTGAGTCCCTCCTAGTCCACTCTAGTGGCAGCCTCCCCCTCCTCTAACGCCAACACTTGTGGAGGCATGTGGCGAGCCTGTAGAAGCAAAATGCGGAGAAGCCATGGGCGGTAAAGTCGGTATGTCCTCGTACTCAAACCTGACGGTGTGTTGGCTATGAGGTTCCAAGTAGCAATCGTTCGAGTGTTGATAGAAGAAGAGATCTAGGATTAAGACAAAATCGTGGGCACCACTTTCCGAAAAGAGTATTTCCACCCTAACAAGCCTTGGGTATCAGGAAATCCCTTCCGAGGATAAGACTCGTCTCACTCAAGTTCTTAGGCTTCGGATACTTGATTCACTCTCGAATTCGTAGGCAAGGATAGATGTTAGTTTCCGTGTCTTTCCGCACACTTATTGCCTCTCTTATATAGGCAAAGGGGGCGGACGAGCAGTGTGAGTACCTAGCACCAAAAGGTGTCATTATCCCCAAGGATAGATTTTAGGCAACAACCAATCAGTTCCCTACGGGTTTTGGAGGGAAAACGATTCAGACAGAGTTCGAATCACACGAAAGGGTGTGTGCCCATTCGTCCTAGGTGGGAGTGTTACCACTCCTACTACCTAGCTTCCCACCTTCACTCCAGCCAGTGAGTATCTCGCCTAGTGACACTATCAACCAGCTCAAGTTTGAGCTGGACGAGTTTCAGTGTCAGTCCCTAGCTTCAGCTTAGCTCAACGAAGAGCTGATGCTAGCTAGTTCAGCTAGTTCCCGAGCTAAGTGAGGTTTCCCTTCAACTCACATATCCATCCTATCTTTGGGATCACACCAAGGTTGAGTCCTTGGTGCATATTTCCAACACGGTGGGCCCTCATCCTCGTCATCATCCACCGGTAAGGTCCTAACCGGGTACGTAATAGGAAGGTACCGACGAGGGGAGCCGTATATTTTCAACTTATTTTTCTTCTTTGCGGCCTCTCCCTCTTTCCGACTCAAAGCGGTGATCACTCGCTCTTTCATGCCATCTAAAATGCCCGCTTGCTTGTGTTTCCCTCTAATTTTCTGGATCCCATCTGTTTCTTCCTCTAGCGGATCTTGACTGTACGATTTACCTCCACCCTTTTTCTTCGCCATCTTTTTCAGCAAACTACATTTAAACAAATGAAACACTACTTCATTTATTTCTAATAAAATTCGCATTCTACTAAACTAAGTTCGCTTACTATACAATTTCCTAACAAAATCAATTATTACTAATCACATTATCAACTTATCAATCGATTACTATACTAAATACTAAGTCCTTAATGAATTTCAATAATAGATTATCTATAATAATTCAATTAATCCCTAACAATTAATTAATTATACTAATTACTCACTAACAATTATCTGATTACACTAATTACTCACTAACAATTAACTAATTATCCTAATCACATTAATTACATTCATAAACTAATTATTGAAAAAAATGGGCCGGCCAGCCGCCCGAGTAGGCCGGGAAAGGTCCAGGCCGGCCGTTCTTGGTCGAATCGGGCGGCCGACGGGGCCTCATATCTATTTTTTTCAAAATCGTACCTGAAACGGTCGCTTCATATCTTCGATTTCTTCTTTGAATCTTCGTTTGAGGGTGTTTATGAGTGTTTGTGAGTGTTTGAGTTAGTCAATATACACAACTCAAGTTAGGGCCTCGTTTAGTTGGAATGTTAGGGTGTTAAATAGAGATTCAGTTAATCTATGTTCCTATTAGACCCACAAATAAATGATGATAATTCAATCAAGGTGGTCAAACGAAATTGAATTAGAAATTAGGTTTAGCAAGAACACATCATACGTCTGAATAACCTCGATAACAAATCAAAGGGGTTAAAACCCCATCATCCATACAAAGGTAAGCTAAAACTTCATCTAATCCAAACAATATGAAGAGTTTAGCTAATCATGGTTCCAGAAACAAGAACGCTAGAAGAAAGGAAAATAACCCGGGAAGAAAACATCTTTCGTGGAGAAATCTCTGTCTTGTCGCCGATCTTCGAGCCGTCTCCAATCCTTGATGTACTCTCATTTCAATCAATCTCTGGAACTATTTCACTCTCTAAAAGCTTTAAATTATGTCTGGAATAAAGTGTGTCTCGTCAAAAGGGCTACTTGGGTATTTATATCATCTCTTCCCAATTGGAGAAGGAAAACAATTGAGAAATTTTGCCAGGAGGTAGAACACGACATGTTCTTTAAAGTACATGGACGTTTTCCTCCAAATAGAACTCTCGCCTGTGACATCCAAAGAAAAGGACACGGTCGTGTCCTTAAGGAACACGTAGTGTTCTTAAAGGACACGCCATGTTCTTAAAGGACACGCCATGTTCACTTTTAGATTCATCACGACTTCGTTTCGAGCAACTTAAATCAACTATCTTCGTTCCCGCTTGTTCCAAACACCGTACATCACTAGAAATGCATCAAAAACATCCTAAAAAACATAACACGGCCCTGAGGGGGAAGGGAAACCAAACATGTACTCAAAATCTTGAATTTAATACATATCGACACACAAAAATGTAGTTTAAAATAAGAACAACTGTGTCGATAATCCAGAACATCAAATCACCCCACACTTTTCTTTCTTGTCCTCAAGCAAATATACTAATCTCACTCTATCAAGAACTCAATTTATGGGGATCAAAAGATAATATTCTGGCCCTTAATTCTTTTATGGTGTTTAGGAATGCAAATCAACCAACAAACCACATAATTAGGCATAGAACACCGAATCTCTTAGATTAGTATAAGATAGACTCATGCATATGATACAAATGACTTGACACCTAACCACCATACTCCATATCCCTCCAAACAATTATACCTTCTAGTTATCAGTGGATGGTAACAAACTGACGGCTCGTCCTGGCAGGGATTTCTCTTCCATCCTGAGGTAGGAGGTGCTTCAATTTTCTTATATAACTCAAGTAATGCTAGCACCTCCCTCTTATTCTTAGTTGCTTACTTGACTATCTAGAGTTATATATACTAAAAACAAAGCTCGAATGCTTAAATTTTGTTTGTAATCTTTCTTTGCTTTTCTTTCTTTATTGCTTGTTTAAATAGCAGCTTTTTCTAAATGGGGGAAATAATCACAACTAAAGCCGGACTCGGAAGTAACCAGACTCAGGTCCACGCCCCAAGCCTAAGAAAGTTTTGGAAGACGGCGGACCTCTAGGGTCGCCCTACATGTTTCGGTTACGATCAAACCCCCACGATAATTTTATTTAGCAACCTCATTAGGACTCCTCCTTCCTGTTTTAAGCTATGTAAAAACGTAGGCAAATTCGTTGAGGTGGATACAACATACACTCTACTATGACATAGAACAAAATAGTGGAAGGTAGCAATTCATATTTAACATATATATGAGTCTCTAGTATACTAATTTCTGACAAAACGGCAGGTGGTTCGAGAATGACATCCTAGCATCCAAGACATCCACAAATAGAATGAGAACACTAAACATGTATTCACTAACATCCAAAGCTAAGCTCAAGAGGGAGTCTCAAAAAGTAAGAACAACAATTCGTCATAATTAATCACAAGTTAAGTACCCAAAATTTTAGAAGCACCCTGATTTACCCCACACTTAAATAGGACATTGTCCCCAATGGACCAAGCAATCAAATGAGAAACGGCCAAAAAGTATGGTACTAACTTGGAGATCATGAGTGAGCAAATGTAGAGCCTGAACAATGACCAAGCTCTAGTTGAACGTCAACAGAGATCGAGACTTCCTCTGGATATTAATGGAGTTCTATAGCCAAAGAGAAAGGAAAGAAGCAAAAGAAGAAAGGCTAATGCCAATTTGTTACATCGGTCCACAGAGCACACAAAAAAAACAAATTATAGATGTGAAAAACTAAAATCATGGTGAAACAACAGACATGGAAAATACAACAATCTGTCCAAGTTATGGCATAGGGAAATCAAAAAACAAATTAATCATGAATCACAAGCCAGAATCAATTTAAAGTGCTAACAATTATGACATTGTGGTAACCCCACACTTAATTAGCACTATATAAGGAAAGTAACCAACTGAATGCAAAGTAGGAATAAGACATGCAAGATAAGAGTCTTATCACATAACAAGTCCTAACAAAGCAATTTCAACAAAAAATGAATCCCATAAGAACTAATCAATTAAAAACCCCCAAATTGAGAGGTGGAGAAAACCAAAGAGACGTTAAGCACAATTAACTTGGCAATCAATAAGAAATTCATAACACATTCAACCTACGGTTCTATCATAGAATTAATCTCAATGAATGTAAGATCAATTTCACAAAATAACAAACTTCGACATCCAGACTTGACTGACTCGGCACAAGACACACCACGAGACTCAAAATATGAAAAAATAAGTAAAAGATAAGACTCAATGCTCGGGTTGCCTCCCGAGATGCGCTCTTTCTTTTACATCTTTGAGCTAGACGATACATGGATTAAGGTGTGCTTGGCCAGGTGCGGACCTCACACTGGCATCCTTATTCTTGAAATACATTTGGGGTACCCCACCCTTCAGAAGGAACTTCTTCCGGCTAGCATGTACAAGCTCCAAAACACTGTCTGATCTTATCGTTGTAATCTCGAATGGTCTGAACCAATCTTCCTTTTCGACTTCTATGTCTAGAGGTCCAGAAGTAAAATTCTCAGAGTCGTCCTTCTATTTTAATTCTTTCTTATTCTAGGTAACTTTCTAAGGGACACTCGCATGTACTTTTATGAGTTCATCAGTAGCTGCAGCTACCTGCACTTTTAAAGCAATGTCTGGTGGAGCAGGGCCAGTAATAACAGTATAAACAGAGGCATAATTAAGATCATTCAAAAGTGGCCTAGCTAGTGATGAGATTTTAAAGGCATGGCTAGACATGTCAAAAGTGATATCATCCTCCTCAGTCCTTAAGATCAATAGTCCAGTTCTCACTTTAATGGTTACATCCGCAGTTGCTAGAAATGACCGACCAAGGAGAATAGGGGTTTGGGCGCTCTCATCCATGTCTATCACAAAAAAATCTACTTCAAAATTACATGTACGTAGTCTAACAATGACATTCTCAACAATTCCTCTAGGTTAACGAATGGTATGATTAGCTAGCTGAATATGCATCATAGTAGGGCGTAAACCAGGCTAGTCAAGACGTTCAAATAAGGAGTAAGACATGACACTAACACTAGCACCCAAATCCGATATAGCCCTATCAATGCAATGATTACCAATATAACAAGAAAAAGTGAAACACCCTAGGTCAGAGTGTTTCTTCAACAATATGGTCTTATGAACCATTATGTTTGTTGCGTTGAGGGACGCTGAAGCTACTTATTCCTTCTGCTCAGCCTTCATCTTTTGTAAAGTGTGTTTAGGTAGAGGGCGAGTGTCTCATTTGATGCTTGATCTTCTACTTCCTCTTCTAAAACTACTACTATGAGTTCCTCAACAACTATAGCTGATGTTGCATCTCCTAACTTCCTTTTGCTGGAAAGAATCTCCTTCATAAATTTTGCATAATTGGGCATCTTGAGCAAAACTTCCAATAGTGGAATGCTCAAACTCTACTTCTTGAGCATGTCAAGGAACTTCTCAAAATCGTCCTTTGTCAATGGCTTCTTATTCAATGTAGTGGGTTATGGTACCCTAGGCTTATAAGGTGAGTCAGGGACGATTTGTTTAGGAGTCAAAGGTATAACTTTTTCTTGTATCTCCACTGGTACTGGTTTCATTTGACAATCAGGAAGTTCCTTCCCACTCCTTAATGTCACTACTGCTCCCACGAACTCTCCATGTTTCAGATTGGGGATAGTTTTGCTTTGCATCCCATTTATCTTGTCTATGAAGCTGTTGGTGAGTGCTCCAAGTTTGTTCTTAAAGGCCTTGAGTGATGCATTTCTTGTCTCGTAGCGTGGTTCATTCTGCATTTGTATACCGGTGCTAGCAGCTATGAATTTCTCTAGGAGCAAGTATGTGGAAGACTTTTGTTGTTGGGGTAGAAAACATGGGTCTCCCTGGTTAGATGAATAGGTGATCTGACTCTTTTCACCATAACTCTCATTGGTATACCCCTGCTGATTTTGCAGGTGTAACTGGTTCTGCTGTGGATTCTACTAGTTTTTCCCTAAATAACTTTGTTTCCCCTGCACACCTGCTGATAATTGCCCTTATTTCTATAGAGGTTTTGGCCTTGCTGCTGATAATTACCTTGATTCTTGTTATAGCTCTATCCTTGCTGCACGTTGATAATTATTCCAGTTCTGCCAGCCTACATAATCAACCAGCTCTTGATTCACTCCTAGCTCAAAATCTGCCATATAGTTTGAAATATCATGATCAGTTCCTCCACAACCTTGATAAGTTGTATGTGCATTTGCAGGCTTGGTGGAATGCTGGTTAATTTTCTGAGCTAGCTTAAAACAATCCATCTTCTTAGTTTGAAATTGCATCTGCTCAAGCAACTGAGCTTGTTGAAACTCAATAGTGGATGAGTCTACTTCTCTTGAAACTGATTTAGACCTTATTTGTTAACTAGATTCCTGGCACATTTAGCTCAATGTCAACTGGATTTGTAAGAACAAGGGTTCTCATCTTCTGAGCGTCGGCCCTACAAGCTTCAAGGGCCTGCATTGGTGTTAGGTCTCAAAGATTTCCCGATATAATATACTGAGATCCTTTTATTTGATATAGTCCAAGCCTCTGATGAAAGTCTTAAACTTGGAGTGCGCATCCAAGTTGTGGTGAGGGGAGGAATGAAGGAGACTCTCGAACCTGTGCCAAGCATCATAGAAAGTCTCATTAGAAGGCCTTTTTTTAACTGAACAATTCTAGCCTTTAGTGCTTCTATTCTAGACGGAGAGAAGAATTCCTCTAGAAACTCAGTAGCCAAACCATCCCAAGTAGTGAATTTCCCTACTTGATGCTCATACAACCATTTCAATGCATCCCCTTTGAGAGAAAATGGGAATAGGCTAAGTTTAAGGTCATTGATATTCACTCCTCTTGCTCTGTTCGTCTTAGCTAGACAAGCGAAATCCCTTAGATGAGCATTTCGTCTTCATCTGGTCCTCTAGTGAATGCTCTTGATTGAATGAGATTAATTGATCTCCCGTGATTGAAGATTGAATGCTTGAATCAGCTCCTCCGAGAGTAGGTCGGCTATAGTCTCTCAATGGATTCTCTTGAGGAATGAGAACAAACTATTCATCATTATTGTTGTTTTGGTGCCCATCCTCATGATTGCGATTGTTGTTATGGTTGTCGTTGCAGTTGTTGTTATGGTTGTCTTTGCAGTTATTGTTGTGGTTTTCGTTGTGGTTGTCGTTGCGGTTGTTGTTTTTGTCGCTATTGTGGTCGTTGTTATAGTTGTTGTTGTGGTTGTCGTTGCGGTTGTTGTTGTGGTCATCGTTGTTGTTGTCATCATCTTCATTGTTGTTTAACACCTTCATGTCAATTTCATTTTCTTCCTCATCTTCTCTTTCAACAATATGAGAAAGATCGAAGGGAAGCTCTAACACTAGCTTCTTACGAGACTTAGGAGCGAGATGAGCGTATGAAGTTGTGTCCTTTCAGCTAGTCGTTTACTTCTTCGGGGAGATGTTAAGTCCATAATTTTGTCTGCACAACAAGCAACAACAAAACCATGTAATATGAAAATGTGGGAGGAAAAGTGATGATAAGATGAGTGAGGGAATAACTAACAATCAAAATCTTTCCTAGTAGTAGAAAAGGCCCCCGACCAGTGCACCAATTTGACGAGCCAATTTTACCCGCTAACCAAATACCCACTAGATTGCTCTAATGGAATCATATTTCCCTGTCGCCTTTCTAATGCTATTACTCAAATAGATTATGCTTAATAAACCAAGTAACATAGAATGATTTTTTGTTTGTTCAATGAAATGCCACAATGATAAATGATGCAAAAAGTGTAGATGATCTATTCCTCTCTCGAGCTAACAGATAACTTAGAGTTCTTCCTAAGTGACCTGTTAATCTATGTTTCTCTCGGACCCACAAATCAATGACGATGATTCAATCAAGGTGATCAAACGAAATTGAATCAGAAATTAGATTTAGTAAGAACACATCATAAGTCTGAATAACCTTGATAACAAATGAAAGGGGTTAAAGCCCCATCATCCATACAAATCTAAGCTAAAGCTTCATCTAATCCAAACAACACAAAGAGTTTAGCTACTCATGGTTCGGAAACAAAGAAAGCTAGAAGAAAGGAAAATAACTCGGGAAGAAAACATGTTTCGTCGAGAAATCTCCGTCTTGTCGCCGATCTTCGATCCGTCTCCAATCCTTGATGTACACTCATTTCAATGGATCTCTGGAATTGTTTCTCTCTCTAAAAGCTTGAAATTATGTCTAGAATAAAGTGTGTCTCATCAAAAGGGTTGTTTGAGTATTTATATAGTCTCTACCCAATTGGAGAAGGAAAACAATTGAGAAATTCCGCTTGGAGGTAGAACACGCCATATTCCATAGGACACGTCGTGTTCCTCCAAACAGAACTCTCGGTCGTAACTTCCAAAGAAAAGGACACACCCATGTCCTTAAGGAACAAAACGTGATATGTATGCTTCTTCTTCCTCTTAAAATTTAGTTTGGGGTGTTACAAAGTTAAAGCAGACATGAGTTTCTGAATGAGTGAATTCAAAAGAGGCCAATGCGACCAAGTTGTTTGCTCTTATTTATTATGTCATGGCTGGCACTTAGATGGGGGCCACATCTCTGTCCCAACCGAGGGGTTGTTAAGCGAGAAAATGCTGGAAAACGAGAAAGTGGGTGTTATTTACAAATTGCATCCCCATTCCCTCCACTCAGGATGGAAAAATTACCCTGTCAGGTCTCTCTGTCTGTCTGCTTCTTCCGCTGCTACCTTAGAGTATAAGTGTAACGGGAAGGGTAGGATACACTCTGTCGGTAAGCTGATAGGCTATAAGTATGATATGATTATACTGAATGTAGGGGGGGATAGGTTTACTGATTGTGTGGTCAAGTGTTTACTTGGCATCTTTCACATAGTGAGTTGCGCTTGTGTAACTTGAGTTTTGTCCGTGGTCACCATGTTCCGGTTCTTCTGAGGATACACAATATTTATTGCTTAAGGATAAGCAAATATTTAAGTCTGGGGTGATTTAATGTGTTCGATTATTAGCACATTTGTTCTCGCTTTAAGCAACATTTTTGGATGTTTGGGTGTCTCAACTTGAATGAATTCATGATGTTATGTGTATATTTGATTTCCCCTTGGCCCCTTGGGCTATTTTACATTACTTAACATGTTTTGGTACATATTAGGTGTCATATGACGTCTCAGGATGAACCAAGAAATGACGAGGAGGTTGGAACAACTCAGTACATTTGATTTGGAAAGAAAACGTTGCAATTTAGTATTTTTGGGCATAACTCAATGCTCGAAGTCCGATTGATGCAAGGTCGGCGGCTTTGAAAATATAATTTGATTATCTACAAGTTTGATTTTCATGTAGTGGCCAAATTCTGTATATTTAAAGAGCATAGCATGTTGTTTAACAGCATGGTTGTCCTTTCCTACTGATGCCCATGGCTGAGAAGCATACTTCAAACAGCCCACTCTTTGTCCATACGAGATTTTGGAACCTTTTCCTTCTCCAACTTGACTTAGAAGTCTATAAATACCATCAAGACCCTTGTGGACGGGACACACATTATTTTAGACAGATTTTAGAGCTTTTAGAGAAGAAAGAGTTATAGAGAGCGATTGAAGCAAGAGTTCATCCATGATTGGAGACGCATCGAAGATCGGTGATAAGTTGAAGATTCCTCGACAAAATATGTTTTTTTCTTCGGTTAGGATAAGATGCTTAGGAAGAACTCTATATTCCTAGTTAGCTTGAGAGGGGAGCAGTTCGTCTAGGCTTTTGCATTTTGTATAGTTGTGGCATTTCATCAAACACATATAGTGCATGTTGCTTGGGCTAAAGATTAGCTTGAGATAGGAATCTTAGGTCAAGTGGAATAGATCCTTAGATTCGTGGGAGTGGTCTAAGGTTATCTCAGGAAATTGCCAAGCCATTATTACTTGTTTAATTGAGATTGCATATCATGCATTCATACATTGCTAGCTATTGTGGATTCGAGTTTAAGCAACCTTTCTTCCCATATTTCAAACTCGATTTCTTGCATTGTTCTTTCTTTTAATTCAGTTATTAGTTGATATTGTGTTACAATGACACTCATAAAATCAAACCCTCATTGTTACGTTATCTAGCTATCACATCTATGTTGAGTAATAGTATAAGAAACACCCTAGGGAAATACGATTCCATTAGTTAATTCTAGTGGATATTTGGTGGGGGGTGAAATCTCGTTCATCACTACAAACCTTTGAAAGTATGATTTGACTGACTAGTGAACCGAGGCTGAGAAGTGAAAGTCAGATAGAACCCATGGGAATACGATACAAATATCTCATGATTTCTTTGAATTGGAATCTCATGGATCCAATCCTTGCAAACTTAATCAAGGCCTTAGTGGCAGGCATGCCACTGTCGCAAGGAGAAGAAAATTATGCTTTTATTTGAGGGCCTGATATTAAAGGTTGATTTACAGTTAAGAGTGCTTATAGTGTCTTGGCAGGTATCGACTCATCTAACAACCAATTGAGTTGGCGGAATATGTGCAAATGGAAGGGGCCTAACAGAGTTATGCACTTCCTTTGGCTCGCTCATCATGATAGACTTATGACTAATGAAAAATGGAATAGCTAGGCGACATATCTCATCTACAGCTACATGTCCTTTGTGTCATCACCATTCTAAATGGGTCCTTCATGCACTTCTGGATAGCAATTTGGTAAACCATTTGTGGACGCAACTTCTTGGGACTAGGATCTCCCCTAATTTTTTCTAACAGTTAACGTCCGATTGGCTTCTTGCCGGGGTTAGTAGCACGGATTATAAAATTGTATTTGGGATTATTTATTGGCTCATTTGGAAACACCGCAACGAGTTTGTTTTTCAAAATGTATCAAAATCCTGCGATCAGCTTCGCCTATGAGTCCTTCATTGGTTCATTGGGGTTTGAGAGACAATGAGAGTCAGAGATTTGGTGCTTTTCACAAATAAACAGTAGCGTGTGGAGAATTTGGCGGGTTGGTCGGCGAGTACGGATGTGGAGGTTATCATCAACACATATGGCTCGGTTAGTCAATCTCTGAAAAGCTCGGTGGGAGGTGGTAGTTTGAGGGATTTGTCAGACACCAGGAAAGCTGGTATTGCAGCAAATTTCGGTAACTGCACCATCACCATGTGAAACTTTGAGCTGCTATTCATAGCCTTCATCTTGCTTGTGATTTAGCATACAAAAGAGTTCATTTATAGGTTGATTCTGTTGTTGATGTGTCCTATGCAAATAGTATGCATGTTGCATATTTGCGCATCATATTTGCATTACAGAGATGTATCAACTTCTACGTAGAGACTGGACAGTTATAGTGACACATACTTATCGTGAGGCAATCGCGTGGTTGGGTTTCTCACTCATCATGGCCAATCCCTTTCTTTTGGGATGCACCAAATTCTTTCTTTTTCTCGGGAACTTATTGATTGTATTAGTGTCAATTCAATTGGGGTATCATTTTCACGAGCCACTTCTAGTAATAAATAGAACTTTGAACCCATCCTTTCTACCAAAAAAATATACCTTTTCTTACAAAAGATAGATTTTATTAAAGACCGGGATGGTCAAAAGAAACAAGTCAAGAAAAGAAATCAAAGACCGTAGAGAGGGGATACAAAGAGAGAGCTTTTTTTAGCCATAAGTTCGGCTGCTCTATTACAGGTCCTAGGAACATAAGAACAACTACAGCTTACAAAGTCAGCAGAGAAAGATAGGATCTTACTGAGGATGGCGCCATGCAAAGCTTCATTAGAAACCTGATTTCTTAATTTATTAATGATAGTCAACTAATCCCCCTCAAGATGACATGACGAAGCTGTCTACTCTAAGCCCACCAAACCGCCTCTCGAACAGCCATTAGCTCAAGGGTAGCAACATCCTTCATTAACGGGAAATTCTTGACCCCGACGTGGACGATTGTGCATGTGTGGTCACGAAAGACCCCAACCCACCACCCACCCCCCCCCCCCCAACCTTGGATGGAAGACTACTAGCATCAACATTGATCTTTAGGACCTCCATTTGAGGTGGGCTCCACCTGGTCGGTGACTTCCGACAGGGGGCAGGGTCCCTAGGGGATGAGGGGCGCTTAATGACGAGAGATCTTTTAAACTCTTAAAACTGAAGTTGGAAGTGTCGGTGGAGGGCACCAAAGGTCCACTGAAAATGGTCAAAAATCATAGAGTTTCTAGATTTTCAGAAATGCCACCCGAAGAGTGCAAGGCGAATCAAAACATCATAGTGATTAGGCAGGTTGAGAATCTCACGCCATAAGATAAGATATTAAAGGTGGTCAAAGACCCAGGGCAGTGAAAATCATCAAACTTAGATTCACAGTTATGAACAAAAGGACAATCAAGAAAAAGATGTTCAACAATTTCAAAACTCTAATGGCAAACATGACAAATAAGGGAAAATGAAGGAATTCCAAAGATTGAGAACAGCCCCGACTGAAACCCTAAAAAAAATTCAAAGGAACAATTTGAGGTACAGAGGAACTGACTGGAGCTACACTGATTCCAAAAGAAAACATCATGGAGGTGAGGGTCAAAAGGGGGGGCATCATTAAAGAAATTACCATTCTGGAGATTGAGTGAGAGAAAATAAGCTGTCTTAATAGTAAACTCTCTAAAAGGGACGAAATGCCACACGAGCTTACCCGGAAGACTTGCTCGCGTCAGGGAAATCTTAAGAATTGATGAGACAGTTCTAGAAGAAAAGTATTCACTAAGCTTATGAGGGATCCACGAGGACTCATTACAAAAAAAAAATTGAAGACCAGGGAGCGGGCGAATTGCAGAGGGGGCAAGAAGAGGCCCACGAGGCAAAGAAGATGGCACCCAATTATCCAACTACATATAAAAATCGTGACTAGATCCAACTTGCCAAATGAGACCTTTCTGGAGAAGTTCTTGACCGAAGGGAATGCTACGCCAAATCCAGGAGGGTCGAGTTCCAAAGTGTGCGTTGAGAAAAGAGAAATAGGGGAAGCACTTCCCTCGAAGGACGTGGGTTGCAAGAGAATCAGGGTCCTTGAGAAGGAGCCGACCTTGCTTAGGAAGATGGCCTTGATTCAGGTTGGTGAAAGAGCGAAACCTCATCCCTCCTTCAAATGTACTTTTTGTCATGTCAGACACTTAACCCAATGGATCGCTCGTCGGAGCCATGATTCCCCCACCAGAAACGAGCCACATGCCGATTGAGATAGTGAGTCACAGAAAGAGGAACTTTGAAGCACGACATGGCGTAAATTGGGAATATCGATACAGCAGATTTAATGAGTGTCTATTTACCAGCAAGCGAGAGGGAAGATTGTTTCCACCCAGAAAGGTGTTTGAGAAGCTTAAATCCTGTAAATCCTTGAACATATCCCGTTACATCGAGGTGGCCAGCAAAGGAAGACCAATGTATTTATCTTGATAACCAATAGATCCAACCCCAAGGGAATTAGCATACCATAGCCGAGAAGACAGGGGGTATTCTTACTAAAAAAATGCACAGACGTAGTCAGATCAATGCGCTAACTAGAAGCACTCTCATACAAGTTAAAGAGATGTTTAAAGCTCAAGATGATTTAATCATTCACCTTCAGAAAAAAGAGAGAGTTGTCCGCAAAAAAGAAATGTGAGAGATTGTTGGGGCATGCCTATTGACCTTAACACCCTAGATTTGAAGGTCAAGAATTGCCTTATTGAGCAGGAGGAAAAATCCCTCAAAGCATATAGCAAACAATAGTGGGATAGAGGATCCCCTGACGCAGACCACAAGATGGGCGGAAAAAAACCTGACCTCTGCCCATTAAAGGCAATAGAGTAGGATAACACACTCTTTATTAAGGGCAACGTAAGCAAACATGATTGCCTTTGTCATGTGAACAAACATACCTGAATAGCTTAGACCATATACCTAAACTACAAGTAAATGCCCTTGACAAATGTTATCTTTGTAACCATTGCTTACTGTTACAGGTAGAATAACTTACAGTAGCCATTACTATGCTTCAATTGTATCCACTACTTCATGTAATTAACTCTAGCTCCTTGTACGTAATGGTATTTGAATGCAATAGAAAAGTATAACTCACGTTTTTGTTTGTGGCCAACTACATGCGAGGGCAGCCATTAATGGCATACATACAACTTTAGCAAAGCATCTAACTAACAAGTAAGTAACTACTCATCAATGTAATGTGGGTGACGTTTAATATTAGCTATTCACTGAACCATCAACAATGCTATGGAGCGTAGCCAAATTTAGTTTCCAAACAAAGAAAGTATATGTTGACACATTTATATCTACACACTACTTTCAACCACACCTCATTAGTCTTGGATTAATATGGCAACTACGTCTGGTTGAAGATGTCTCTGCGTGCACTTGTAACATTAATGCACAATTTCATTTCATTGTTTGATTTTTCATTTATATAACCAATTATAATTTGTTCCAAACAATTTATAAGTTTGGACCTCAAATATTACTCACCCATTTTAAGTAACATGCTTGTTTGACAACAATTGATCGAGTTATCGGAATGTAACGCTTTATGACATGATATCATAATTTTACATAACTCATTTCAAATTCTGATAATTATCGATTGTACACATAACTTACTAAAATTATAAAAATCTCCACCTTTAAAGAATTTCTATTTAAAAAGTGTATTAATAAATAATATAAAAATTAATTTTTACCGTAGCTTTCCCCTCACCATCTTAGGGATTCCAGAATCCAGATCGCAACTTCTTTGAACATTACGCCTCTGCTTATAAAAAAAACAAGAAAACATTTATCACTGACGGTGTGGATTCATTTCAGTTTTAATTTGGAGGATTGCAACAGAGGTGGTGGTTATTAATTAACGGCCAAACGGTTATTCCGCCCCTTGTATTTTATCGAAGTAACAATTGCTCCCTTTGGACTATTAAATTGTCCATCTACTCCCTAGACATAGTTAATCGATTGTGTTATTATTATTTCGTTATCTTTTTTATCTAGTTCTGTCAATCATTCTGTCCAACATAGGAAAAAAGTATGTTTTATCCAACAATATATATGGTAAGAAGTGACAAGATTGTCTAAGTGGAATTATTTTAATGATAGAGTTGTATATTGACGATTTGGAAGTCTTGAGTTTGAATCAATACACCTTATAAAGTAGACATTTTTTGTAATGTTTATTTATACTTTTGATATCATGTATTAACGGAAGGTATCAAATAAAAGAAATTAAAAAATTGGATGTGTGATTCAGAAAAAAGAATTAACTAA
Source organism: Linum usitatissimum (assembly GCA_030674075.2). NCBI lineage: Eukaryota > Viridiplantae > Streptophyta > Magnoliopsida > Malpighiales > Linaceae > Linum > Linum usitatissimum. The sequence continues at coordinate 552,709 of JAUJYP020000468.1, read as the reverse complement.
CCACCAAATACCAAAAGACTTTAAATGGTCCCCAAAGATTTGTTTGGAGGCTGTACGGTGGTGATTTCCTAAATTGGGATGAAGATGAAATCAACAAGCCAAGAGCTGGTTGTTATTTGCTACACCACATCTCTGTTCAACCTAACATGTTCCCACACCACCTCTTTACTTCAAATGACTCTCCTTATCCTTTTTTAACATTTTTGGCAAATAAAACTTGGTCAGTGTCTTACCCAGATATTTGGCTGTTTGGTGGCACATGAAAATAACAACATGTGGCTTATTGTTTTTCTCAATTATCGCATCATTCAATACAACTTTCAACCCCCTCTCTAATATTATTTTAGAAAAATCCAACTAAACATCTAGACTGAAATTAGATTAAATTGGAAAATAGACAATTGGTTATAGAGAACTTAGTTAGTCAGATCGATCAAAAAAGCAGTTAAATTATGAATATTGAAATTATAACTGATCCAAATGGGTAAGGAAATCAACTGCAGTGTTTAATTTCTTTATAAATGTGAAAAAAAATTCCTAACTTTTGGCACGGAGCTTGCAAAATCTACTAAGCAGAGTAGCATGTTGATGGTCGCCGGTACCCCTCCCCTCCAAAATCTAGATAATACATCCTAAATTCAGTTATAAACTAATATGATAAGCTCCAAACTGTCAAAAAAATTTAAGCCCTTTCACAAAGTTACATAATTCAGCACTGAGGATATTTATTAGGATAACATGTTATAAATCCAAACTGCCAAACAAATTCGAGCCCCTCAATAAGTGATGTGAGTAAACTTGTGGTGTTGAATATTTAATCAACCAGTCATGTTTATCACATCGAATTAGTCGCCAATACATTGTTCTCAGAAGAAAAATGATGTCCGCTTGTGGTGGAAAATTAGAATTATGAACATTTAAATTGATTACAACCAGGAAGAAATTAACCAAGTCATCATTAGCAGAGATGAGGTAATTCATGTGAGTGAAATATTACCTAATAAGTAATTATTAAGCCTAACCATTGATCAAAACCTATTAAGTTTAAGCTCCCTAATATATTAAATCTCATTCAGTTGAGAATAGACAGCATATTATAATTACAGTAAATTGGACACAGAAACAAGATCTGACTCATTAAGCTCAAAATCTAAATCCCAGAATCAAACATGAACATATATAATTACCTCCCTTGCATTGGTCAGGGTTCTTGCTTCAATATATATCAACTGTGTCATGCCCACCATGAACAGGTGAAGCTGCCATATGATCTAGTCTCTCCCATACATGAATGAATGGTGCTAAAATATTCAAGGGAAAATCCAGATCATGCTGGCAGCTTCAACTGCCACTGGTGCATGTTCTATTTCTCCAAGCAATATTCAAGGGAGGAGCAGCTGAAGATAAACCAAGAAAGAAAGAAAGAACCCTAATTCCATCTGGGTTTGGATAGATAAGGGAATAAGGATGGAGTGATATGAGATAGAGCTGTGATGGCTCTCTCTATATATATACATAGAGAAGTAAGACTTGTGTTTCTTTTTCTAATCTAATAATTATTTTTTTTTCCTTAAATTTCCAAGTTGTCTTCTTAGGGGGTCGTTTGGTTTGTTTTTTATATATGGAAGAGATTTGATGAGTTTTGATGATTTGGTTAAAATATCATCGCGAAAATAAAATGAGATTTGAGTAGTAATTTAAAATCTACTATATGGATATAAAATATTTCAAATCAATTGATTGAGTAAGAAAATACCAAATTATCTTTGTGAGAGATGAGATGATGTTAGTCATTTTTTCATGTTGATTCAGAATTTTTGTTTTGCTTTTCTTCAAAACACCAAATAGACACCTGATGAGTTATTTACGAAATAATTTATATATATTTGAAATTCTTTGTATTCTACATCCTTTGCTAAATTATTTGTGACTAAATCCAAAAATCAAACCAACTGGCATTATTTTGGAGTAAATATTGTTTGATGTTATTTTATGAGAACCTAATCATGTTGTCTTATGCAACAAGGATGTGTGTCACATAAGACAATTATGAGAGCCCATATGTAGAGTAGAGAGGTGGCCCCTTTTCTTTTCTTTTCTTTTCTTTTCTTTTCTTTTCTTTCCTTTAAATTAATTAATTACTTGGTCGTTTGGGAACTGAACATGAACTTCCTCCTAATAGCTAGTTGGCAACCACGCAGTTTTTCTTATTCCTTCGTCCTTTTCCTACTTTCCTCCTCTCATCTCATTTTCATTAATTGCAACTATTTGTTTTACTATATTGAAATGTATTATAATTTAGGTATTCAAACAACAAATTATGATACACCCATTCATATAAAGAGAGTTGAGCCTAATAAATCAAGTTTTTTTCTATTTAGCGGATATGCTAATCTATATTGTAGCAAATATACTCCTTGGATGGTTGAGATGAATGTTAAGCGATCTAACGGCTAGGACGAGTGAGTCATCGGCTTATCTTCCTCACGTCATCCTTCTCGTTGTTCTTTCTTCAATTTTCAATCAACTGGAATCACATGATCAACTCGCCCTCAACATTAAAATTGCAAAAATTCATCTCAGTTGTCCAATTAATAATATGCTGGATCTAATAAATCAGTCTATTTATTAAATAACAAAACTTATATAAACCAATAAATAAGGAAAATCAAGAGTAAAGGTTTTTGCATGACATGTGTACACCTTATTTCTAATCCAACCTCAAACTGATGATTGTACAAATATAAGACTCAATACATGATTGGACCAAGTAAGTAGTATGATTAGGGTAGCTAGAAACTATATTGAAAAAGGTGGAAGAAAAGTGGTCCCAAAGAGTAAAGAGTGTCATGCACAAGGGCTTTGTTGTTTTATATTTTTGGATGAATAAGTAAAAAAGATGATAGAAGAAAACTGTGTGCCATTAGAAAAAGAATATCTCAAATGGAGAGAGAAGCTTGATAATAGTCATATAAAAGAGTAGGAATTGGAGTAACTAGTAACTACAACTAATAAGAATAATTAAAACAAATACATATGAAAGTAGTCTAGACTTGGTTTTGAGTACATCTCATCCCTATGACATACTTACTAACTTAGAAGATGGATTGAAAATTATGGGGCGCTTAAGTCTGAGTTAATTGGAGGATACTAATCCAAAAAAACATTAAATTAGAAAAGCTAGGTTGGTTGGTTGGTTGGTTGGTTGGTTGGTTGGTTGGTTGGTTGGTTGAGGGCTTTCAATATCGCTGCCGGCCGGGGCATTGGTTTAGTTTTTGGTAGTTTGGCTTTTTGTGTTATTGCAAGGTAAGCATCAAAGCATGCATGCCACCTAAAAACAACACAAATAAAGTAGACTACATTACTTTCAAAAAGACATAATACAATACACATAGAGGGAGGGGGACCAATCTAAGCTATATATACAATTGCAAGTTCCTCTCTCTCTCTCTCTCTCAATTCTCTGCTGCATTATTTCATTCCATACTTAGATAGGGTGGTTTACTCCTAAAGCAAACATTGTTGTAAGCTTTCCCTTCATGGCAGGGCAGAGTTGTGCTCCGTATGTTACCTGATGTTTTATATCTAACTTCATTCTCAACAGTATCTACTCTTTTAACGTGCCCGTAGAGTAACGCAGTGTTTGCGTTGTGTGGTTGGAGATTCAGACGTATAAGGTTCGAATCTAACTACATCTTACATATGAATAGACACCTATTATTTTATTTCTCTTTTATAAGGACAATTTCTTTTGATTTATCTTTAATAAAAAAAAATTTCAAGTGAATTGCCTATTCGGATTTTTCTCTCAAATGGTTCTGGCACACCTATTTTAGGATTGTGAGCTCGTTTTAGCTGATTTCAAGTTGAATTTCTATATATTAGTTGAGGGTATATACCTTAAGGAAAGTTTTACAACCAATTTTTAACCTTTACATTTGAATTTGAAATCTATTAATCCATACACATATTTTGAAATGTAATGAAAAATAAGAATTAATTTAATTTTTTTGACCTGTCTTCGTCCCTATTTTTTAACAATTGTTATATGGTGTGGAACGTGTGATATGAATGATGAGATAACTTTATGTAGCAATTGTTAGCAATGTGAATATATTTGTTAATTTAAAAAGATTTTCTAAATTAAAATTTAATTAGTCATGCCATATAAACAATTGGAACAATTTTCTAAAAAAAATCATTTATGCTAACAATACCCATACGGATATTAGAACACTTTAGTTTTCTAAAAAAAATTAGATTTTAAAGAATTTGTTTTTTATAAATCGAGAATCAGTGCTTAAACGAGTGGTAAAAATTGTTGACAAATTTATAGATGGGTGTGATTATGAATTATTGAATGAGTGAATTGTCAAAGTTATTAGTGTGGTCGTGTGAATTTTATTATAAATTTATTAGTAATTTGTAAGATGGAGACAACCACGTGTCAGTTAGGATGACGTGGTATATTTTTCTTGCAAGTTGTAACGTTAAGCTTACAGAATCACGAGTACCATTATTATTTTATATTCTCAATAATATTTTGTTATGTGTCAAAGCTCGTATTGATTTTAATTCAAGGCTGTACAATTATTTTTTATGCCTTTTAAATATTTTCTGTGTTCATTTTTTTATGAGAAAGAGGAAAAGAAACAAATATTCATGTAGATGTTCATATATGGGATATGTTAAATTTGAATTTAAAACATTTTCAATTACCAACATATAACATAATCATCTATACTATTTCACAAAGATTTAGATTAGAGATTCATTCCTTTATGATTTTAGTAAATAATCTTTATGAAATAAAAAATAATGGTAAACTCGATGAGGTTGTCATATCATGCAATTGGGGGGTTAGCAAGCTTCAACTTAGTTTAGAGAGGATACATTTCCCATGTGAGTGAGTTGGTGTTCATCGATCATAATTCAAAGCAATAATCTTGCACCACCATTATTGACTTCTTTTCCTTAACATTATTATGAACCTAAAATTTGGCCAAAGGGAGCTTATGTCCTCTATTGGGGGTGACGCTCGACTATGATCATTGCAAAATAAAGCGGCAAACAATGATGATCAAGGTTACACCAAGTGTTATTAATTATTACATCTTCTTGCTCAATCATGCATGTAGGTAGTTAAGAATGCATGATTTAGGCGAGGTAATCATGGGTTTTATTCCCCAAACTTATAATGTGTGATACATATATGGTGTTGTACAATTTAAACTACTCTTAACTTTCGGCAGGAATAGTACAACCCCCTTGTCCTCAATAATATCCCATGTAACTCAATCATTTAGATAATAGTTAGTCGAGTAGTGTGAGCGAGAGAAAAAATCCTAGCCACGATGGTTTTAATCTACGATGGCTGCCGGGGGTGATGGGTAGGTGATGAAGATGGAGTCTAAGCAACGACCTCGACGTTGAAGTTGCGGTTTAGGTTTTATTATTCCTTCTTTTGAGAGGTTTTCCCTATAAGTTAGGGTTTACAACTGTAACGGATAGGGTTTTCGCTTACTTCCTCAACGGCGGATTGATAATGGAGATGGTTACATCAGGACGAAAAGAGGATGCGATGAACCGAGGAACAAACAGGTTGCAGCTGGACGATGAAGGACAGTCGGTGACTTTTGAGGGTCTCCAGGAACACCTAAAAATATTGGCAACGGGAGGCCTGAACAATAGGTCCAACCACGAGGAGTGATTCACTGAAAAGAACTCACTCGAGGTATTGACCTCTTCGAGTGATTGATGTTTTGGTTGTCCCCACTTCGGGCTCCACCGGTCGTTTACTGCTTTTTTAGTTTCAGATATTTCTTTATGTTTGAACAATTATTTTTTGTAACTTTTTACAATCGGGTAGAGCTTAACGTCAGCGATGTTAACTCTTATTTAAAGATTTCTATTATAGGGATGATTATAAGTATGAATAGTTAGTCAATCCTAAATGTATGGTTACGCTTACTCTCTTTTAAATCAAGATTTGAAGCCTTTTGATTTTTTTTTGTATAAAGCATTTTGGGTAGCTCAAATTTGGATAGAGTAACATTTCAATTATTCAAAAAAAAATAATGAATCCATAACTCAAATTTGAGATAGATAATCAGCTGTATTTGCTTCCATTTTCTATAAAAAATTCATCATGGCTAACATACCTCGTATGAAAATCAATAAACCATTCTACCTCCTTAATTTTGGAATCCACCACTCCCTTTCACCTTAAGGTTATATCCACTTACCCAAGACATGAACTTTAAGTCTTTACTAGATTGAATGATCGTGCGATGTCGGAGAACATAAATTTGATTATTATTATATATTGTAAGTTTGTAATAGGTGCGGATTAACCTTTTTCTTGTTATTTCTTTAAATATTTTTTTATTGGAAACTCAAGGAAACTGTTGTAGTGATAAGGACAACAATCTATACAAATTTTTATTAAACAATCAAACAACTAACCAACTCATTTCTTTTTCTGTCTCTAAGTGCCCGGACTGGATTGACTGGCTAGTTCGTGCAATCAACGAAAAAAAAATCTCTTTTCACTCTTTGAAAAGAATCATAATCCCTTACAACAAAAAGCAAAAAACTGAACTAATAGTAACAAATCACATCTCTGACACATATAACATATATACCAAGAACATTACATAATAGTTCAATGAACCAAACACAACTTCAGTAAGCCGTTTTAAATACGCTAGAACCTACTTCATTTTCTGTCCGATAATTGATTGGCGAAATTAACCACTCTTATCTCCAATGTAAAACGAAGTTGTTCTCTGACTGTTTCAAAAGATTAGTCAAATCAAATGTGCATGTTTCTTGTTGAGCATCATCTAAAAGACACTTTACTGGAAAGTACCCTGCAAATGAGAACCCCACTGGACCAACAGAAATAAAAACCAGTGTTCAATTTATCACCAGCTGAAATCAGAAGCAGGATTCCAATAGTTATACCAATGAACTGAAAATATAAACAACCTAATTCCAATAATCTTATACAAAATCAAAGCAACTTAAGTATCAACTAAATAGACCAAGATTTCTTTTTGGCCAGTAAAATTTAATAGCCTATACCAGAAGCCAGACCAAGACTTAGACCAAACAAATATTAGATACATACATGCCAAATAGGATAATCAACTCCACCAACCTTCTTTTCCACTAAATCTAAAGGTTATTTTATACATGCAAATAGAAGCAATTTAGTTACCACCCCTGCACTATGATAAGATGATGTAAAAAATCCAAAAATCAATTCCATAATGAGCAGTTACCCTAATATTCTTAATGCCCCTAGTCCACAGCTTTGATCGTAATTTTTGCCGCCCACTTCTGCTTATATTTCGCCTCCACCGTGAAACTGATATTACAGTGAGCTTGCTACTCATCTTCTTCTCCATTAAACATTTGATGACTGCCACCATAGCTAATCAACAGAAATCCTTTTTTATGGCTACAGAGGAAGCACCAAAATTAGTCTCTGGCCAAAATTGACCAAACCCCTCTTTTGTGCCTAGAGAGGAAGCACAAAAAAAGATATGACAACTGTTTGTCGATCGATAGCCTCACCCAAGAGTCATAGAAAGAGCTGAGAGATAGCTACTGGTTATCAAATTGAATGAGAGGAAGGAGAAGAGACAAAATAAAGATTGGAATTCAAGGTGTAGGTTCTGGATTTTTTAAGAATCGCACACATAGAGAGGGTAAAGGGGAAAGAGGAAAGAGAGAGGCAGTGAAGGGTTTGGGTTATAAGCAAACTGAGATGTTAGTCTGAATAATGTAGAAATTCCAATTAGATGATGAACTGAAAAGAGAGATTTAGAAAGAAACTAAGCGAGAATGAAATCAATCCAAACTGAACCAAATTGATAACATATAGTCAATTCCCAACTCGAAAGCATTATTCTTAAGCTACAGTGGGTAGCTCCTACTTGGGTCCTAGCTTTTTAAGTCTTTTTGTTAACTATGAATCTCAAAATTTCATTTATCAATGCTCAGATGAGCGACAGCGGGTGCCAAGTACATCGGTGAGCGCCTCAGGAGGTGTTTTCCTTGGGATATCTCTTAACAAGAGTATGAGCAACTACATTCCTTTCTCTCCTCACAAATTCAAAAGAAAATTCCCCACGAGAACTAATTATGTAACGGCATATGCAGACAAGATCACCGTACTCAGAGTGGTCTTCAACAAAACCTGCAAGAGATAGAGCAAGTGTTTGGGAGTCCCCTTCGAAGATGAGCTTCTGAAAGCCTTGATCTGATGTCCATCGGAAGGCTTCAAGTAAGGCCGCGGCCTCGCCTTCCTTAACTGTTAGAACACCTGCTTAAGTAAGAGAGCGATACTGGCAGACGTTCCCTTCGTGGTCTCGAATTGCCATTCTGAAACCCGTGCACTATTGCAAAGCAAAGATTGCGACGTCCACATTGCATTTGAAATAATCTAGTGGAGGAGGGTTCCATTTGGTACAATAGAGGTTCGATCGCCGCGTTTGGGGAGCTGAAGTAGTGTTCCAACGTTGCCAGTCTGTTAACTCTTGTAAACTGTCGCCCAAGACCATTTTGATCGGTCGACTACGATTCCCCAGATTCCCTAGAGACATGTGATTCACCTCTCTCGTTGAGTCGCATCTAGTTTCTTCCAAACTACCTAGAGAACCTCATACAACTCCTCATGGTTAGCCAATTTGGTTTAGATAAGAATGTGCCAATCCGTTTTTTGCCAAAGTGTCTGCACCCAAGGACATGAGATGAACATGTGTTAATCTTCTTCATAGTGATCTCCACAGATCTCGTAGCTGCCGATAGCATTTGCTCCCTTATGGTGAATTCGGCCACGGGTTGGGAGCACCTCCCGTAGCAAGCGCCGAAAGAAATTGAGAATCTTTGGTGGAAGTTTGGTATTCCATAATGCCCTCCATTCCCCTGGAACCTGGTGTATTGAAAATCTTCAATTCTATCCCCGAAGCCATGAAGGCTGGCAAGGTCAGAATCAATTTTGAATCACATGGTGAGAAGAAGAATGAGTTAATCAAATCCAAATTCCAATCCTGTGTGTCGGGAATCCATAGTTCACTACCTTGATTGACCAACGTTTGCGCTTGGAGAAGGCTGGGCCACACAAAACTCGGATGACTACCAAGTTTCACAGTCGCAAACTTCTCTGTTGGGAAATATTTCACTTTGTAAATACGTGCAACCAACAAGTCTGGTTTAGAGATCAACCTCTGGGCTTGTTTTCCAAGCAGTGCCAGGTTGAAACCTCGGAAGTCTTGAAATCCCATTCCGCCCTGCCCCTTTTTCACCTCTAATCTTTGCCATTTCATCCATCTAATGCCCTTCCCCGTCGTTTTTTTAGAGCCCCACCAAAACACATTCATCTTACGTTCAAGTTCTGTAGTTAAACAGTCGGAAAGCCAGAAGACATTCATACTGTATGCATGGAGAGCTTGACTAACATATTTGATTACAACCTCTTTTCCAGCCTTTGAAAGTTTACGACCCTGCCGTGATTGAAGCTGTTTCCACACCTGCGTTTGGATAGATTTGAAAGCCTGGTTCTTGTTTCGCCCACCAATGTTGGCACACCTAAGTACTTCTATGTATCAAATTTGTTCCAAACTTGTAAAATGGTCGAAACAGTTTGGCGAGTACTCTCTATAGCCCCTTTGCCGAACAAAATTCCAGACTTCTCATAATTGATAAGCTGCCCAGATGCAGCTGAATAGGAGGTGAGAATTTGATGAATTTTGAGTACCTCCGGAGGATTTGCTTCGAAGAAAACAATGAGTCATCCGCAAATAACATATGAGATACCCTTGGAGCATGTCGTGTCACCCGATAACCATGAATGTGCCCCTGCATTGATGCTTGATGTAACATCATGGTAAGACCTTCGGTCCATAAGCTAAACAGGAATGGAGAGAGCAAACATCCCTGTCGTAGGCCTCGATTGTGTGTAATTTCACCAAAAGTTTGATTATTGATAATAACCGAATACTGAACCGAACTAATGCACGACATCATCCAAGCAATCCACTGTGAAGGAAATCCCATCTTCTACATAATTTGCTCCAGGTATTCTCATTCAACCCAATCGTAAGCTTTAGATATGTCGATCTTGAGAGCTACGTCAGGGATTATTGCAGCAGGTTTTGTAGTAAGGCTGTGAATTGATCAAAAGCAATTAGGATGTTATCAATGATCGATCGACCTTGGATAAAGGCTGATTGCTCTTCATAAATAATAGAAGAAAGCACCTTCCTGATACGAGTAACAAGCACCTTTGCGAGGATCATGTAATACACATTACATAAGGATATAGGCCGTAATTCCTGCATTCGTTCCGGGCGGTCAACTTTTGGTAGCAGAACAATATTTGTGTGTTGCACTCCCACTGGAATTAAATTCGAATCTAGCCATGTTCTGCAGGCAGCACTAACCGTTGGACCTATAACATCCCAAAATTCCTGGTAGGGAGCAAGATTAAAACCAACCGGTCCTAGAGCTTTGTTTGGTCCCATAGAAAACACTACATCATGAAACTCTTTATCGGTGATGGGGTGATACTGCATCATGAAACTCTTTATTGGTGATGGGGGTAATAAGTCGCTCACGTTGCTACTACTAAATCATAGTAGGGATACACAAAATAACATCCTCCATTTGACATCCCTGCAAAGTAAATAACTCTTCGAAGTATGAAACTGCAATGGAACCTATTTCAGAGATGTCGTCCGTAGGATCTCCAGTGGTTGTGCACAGGCCACCGATGCATTTGCATGCTCGACGTCCTGTAGCAACACTGTGAAAAAACTTAGTGTTACAGTCTCCCTCTCATGACCAATCCTGCTTGGCACGTTGACACCAAAACACATCTTCATCATGCAGGAGGTCCAAGATTTGATGTCGGGTGGTCTCTAGCTACTCATCCGATGGTGATTGTCGACGCATGGAGTCTAATTCTGCCTTTTTTATTTTGATTTGGTTACGAAATGGTGGTAGTTCCCCTTTGGCCCACTGATTCAGCTCATGTGCACATATATCAAGTCTGCGAGTGAGATCTTCCTAGCCTATAGCTTCACATACTTTAATAAAAGTCGGCCGTAAGTTCTCCTTTTTCTCTAGTAATTTTCAAATAAAAAGGATATCGGCAGCTTGGCTAGGGGACTAGAGTCTGCTATAAGGACCAGAGGAGAGTGATTTGACCGTGGGGCTATGGCATTATGAAGCTCGATCCGAGTGAAAAGGTCCAGGAAACCTCTTGTGGCAAGATCGCGGTCAAGCTTTACCTCCATGGCGTTTGGCCGCCCTAAGGATTTCCACCATGTAAACTGGTGGCCACGCAAGGGAATATCGTGGAGCCCACAATCTTCAATGGCAGAGCGAAAACCGGATATGAGTTGGGAGGATGAGGGTGGATTCCACACTTCTCTATAACGTGCAGAAGGTCATTGAAGTCTCCAATATAGATCCATGGTTCTGTCGGGTTTGTCAGGGAGATTGAGCGTAAAAGATCCTAGGAGTCTTGTCGTTTAGATCATTCAGGGAAGCCATAGAAGCCTGTCAAGCGAAAAAATTTCCCTCCTCCTTGATCAACGTGCATGTTAATGCACTGTCTATGGTAATTGATCAGAGTGCAGTTGGAGGAACCGTGCAATAAGATAGCCAATCCACCACTGAGGCCCATGGCATCAGTTCCATACATCCATCGAAACCTATGGCCAAGCGGACATCCTTCATGATGTCCTGGCTCGCTAGGGTTTCTATCAAGACAAGGATATTGGGTTTGTGGGTTTTGATTAGGTCCTTCAATACCGGTATTGCTTGTGGATTGCAGAGACCTCTGTAGTTCCAGCTGAGGATCACCATAAAGGAGGGAAATTTCAGGGTAGCAGATCGAATTCAGCCGACAGCAGCGGCAAGAACATGTCCCTGCATCAGGAGAGATTTGCCCTAGCAGAGGGGAGCCCGTAAATTTAGGTTTATTAGCTTTTTAAGTCTTATAAAGTCTATATAAAAACTGTATTTATAAAGTTATTAGTGTGGAAAATAAGAGTATGTGTATTTTTGTTTTTGAAATTTATAGTTTTTCTGGTTATGGTTGTTTTGAATTTTAGTATTTCAAAAGTTGTTTTGGATAATTATTAACTAAACCTAAAATTAAAATGGATTGGGATCATATCAACAATTCATACATCTACTCTTTTTTAATCTATCAAGTGTGTGGACTATCTTGGTTTCTAGGTACTACTTTGAAGCTACATGGTGAAAAAGAATGCATATCACAAATAAACTAATATAGGCACTAATTATTTTTATGTTCGATGAGTCATGATTAAATTCGGGCCACTAAAGGCATAAGTTATCAAAGTTTGGTGAGTAGGATTTAATTTGGTATGGAATTCTAAATATTATTCCAATAAAGTGTTTTTCTTTTTCAAAGCTAACTTTTTTTGTTCTCATTTCAATTTTATCATATTTTTTCCGGTCAAACCAAATTTAAAAAAAAATAAAAGTTAATATACTTATATGTTAGTGGTTCAACTATACAGGTTGCTATATATATATATATATATATATATATATATATATATATAAATATATTTAAAATGGATTGACATGTGATACTTTTAACATTTTTATTACTCTATTTTATCTCCATCCCACCAATCATATTTCATCTTTCTTATCTCCTCTTCAAATTTTCCCTTTAAATTTGTTTTCCTTCCATAACATTTTATGTATTCCTTAAAACATATTGTTATCTTCATAATTGTTGTTCGTTATAATTTTTCAAATCCAACGACATCAATTTTGATATACTTTTTATTCATAAAAAATAGTCATCCAACATTGAAAGTTATCCAAAGCATAACCAAACCGGTAAACAATACTTGAAAAAATTCAGTTATATTCAATCATATTGTTCATGGTTAATTACTTTATTTTTATGAATTATTATGTATGAAATAATTAAATGATACAGTTATATAATTTGATCATAGGTCTATTAGTGTCAAGGTTACTCAAATAAATTATTCTCTTCACAAATATTGTTCATAATAATTTTTCAATTCCAATAACATCCATTTTCATATATTTAAGTTTGAATTTGACTCTATTCACAAAAATATTCATCTAATATTAAAAACTAATATGCGGTTATTTCCAAACCTCAAATCGTAATAAAATGTACAAAAATTATTAAATCGATCTAATTTACGATTCAACTAATATATGATTCGTCATTTAAATGTTAATTTAATAATATAAAATTATCATAATTATATCGTACATGCTTATATATAATAATAGAATTAGTATCACAAAATGTAAGAATACACTATATTAATTAACATACTTTTACTTTTAATCACGTGTCTAGACTCCACCAACAGGCTATGGCTAATAGTAGAAAGACATGTATTGGTAAGAGTATATTATTGGTGAAAGTATATATTGCAAAATCATTTTTAAGTTGAATATGCAAAATGTAAAACCATTTTAAAAATATTTAACTTCCATCATATTAAGATCCTGAAGGATTTACAAGCTAATGTGTCTGGTGACACGATAATGCACGGACTACTCATTTTTTGGAATTCTATCTAAAACATATTAATTAGGATTGTACACTACTTATGACCTAACTATATCTTTATTTTAAAAAATTTCAAACAAATAATATTTTAGTTTATTAGACTGGTCAGACACAATTTAATTTGTAGTATGAATTTATCAAAAAAAAATTGTTGTATGAGGGATTGTTTGTTGAAAAGCACAGTAAAGGGAGTAAAACCATAGTTTTCCGTAATTCAAAAGATTGGTTTCAGGGTGGAGAAAAAAGAGTACGATTGGCTGCATAGCAACTTCTTCTTCTACTACAGTTGACAAATGATCAGAGAAGAGATGAAGATAGAGAAAGGAATTTACAGAAATGACTGAAGAGAAGGATGGAATCAATATTCTCAGAGTGAAACTCTGAAGGCAAGGACTAGAAGTAATGCCAAATTCAACCAACCCCATTTCCCCAAATTCTGGGGTTCTTTTTCTCCGGTGCTGAAACTGTATTGTACGGAGTAGTTTGTTGAACCGCAAAGTAGATATGATGATTTTATTAGCCTCATCGATTGGAACACTGAACTCATCGGTTGATAGTAAAATAGTACCCTGTCACGGTATAGACACTGGTTTAATTCACGGCTGATGCATGGTTTTTGTTCCCCTTATCCTTTACTACCAATCTACCTATCTAAAAGCACTGCTTAGTCCTTTGCATTTGACATGTATTTTTTGTCTGTTCGTCTTTCCTCAACTTCCCAGAATTGATTCGAAATTAACAAACACATTACTAGCCTAGGGTCAATTTGTTGGAACAATGAATAAAGTGAATGACAAAATATGCTTGATTTATTCGCTTTAGGATGAAAATAAATTAGCATTAATAAGCTATTTGTGCATATAGAATATGATATCGGAGTAAAAATGATAATAAAAATGCATATCTCTTTCGATATGGATTCAAATATTTAATCCAATATTGAAATGGATTTTTGTGTTTTATACAACTACCTTATATACAGATTTTGATCTACCCAATTTAGTCATGACCCCATCAATTTGTTCCAACATTCATCCACCACTTGTCATAAGCTTTGCCATTCACTGACCATGCATGGACATGTAGGAATCATCCAAGTGGTCATTTGCATGTTTGAGAACATTTAATCTCATTCTTTGTAATATGGAAACACATGAAATGTGCTAAGAAATATAAAGTGAGGTGTTGTTTGGTGGGTTCATCATCCAATCCAAACACTTTACTGTGTTGCAGCTTCTCAAGAATGCCTGTACAAACATGGACACAGAGCAGTTGGTTGTTCCAAGAGTCAAACTTGGAAGTCGGGGATTAGAGGTGATATCCAACGCACAATCACACTAAGCTTTTTGCTTCTGATTAAAAGGAAGCCTCAGACTTGGTACCATTATTATTGGATTTTTTTGTTTAATAATTGATCTGGATTGTCTCTATATGGGTAACTTACAGGTCTCAAAGTTGGGGTTTAGATGTATGAGCTTGACTGGCTCCATTCAATGAGGAGGATGGCATCGCAATCTTAAAAAATGCTTTTAGCAAGGGAGTAACATTCTTCGATACTGCTGATGTATACGGACCCAATTCAAATGCCTAATCTCTCATTTAACTTGGTTATCTATTCCACATAGTGAAAATGGCTCCATTATCTAAGAAGTTGATCGATTACTTTGTCCAGGCCTTAAAAGCAGTTACCTAGAGAAAAAATTCAAATAGCCACAACGTTTGGATGTGTGATGGCAGCTTCTGCTATCGCGGCAAATGGTACACCTGAATACGTTCGTTGGTCTTGTGAGGGGAGTTTGAAGCGTCTTGGTGTCGACTACATCGATCTATTTTCTTAGCATCGGTTGATATCTCCACCCCCACTATTAGGGAAACAAACTCAAAGTTTGTTATCGGATTGTTAGGAGAAGTTAGTTAGTTGTTAATTTTGTTACTATAATTAGTTACAGTGACTTTTCTGTTACATTAGCTAGTTACAATGACCAATATATAAAATCCTTGGAGTTTGGGTTGTAAACTCCACCATTCAATTCATTTTCTACATTCAATCAAAATAAGCTTCTGTGTTCTTCTCCCTTCTTCTCCCAAATCCACTCCAATTCACAGAACTCTAACATGGTATCAGAGGGATCTCGTCGATCCTCCTCGATCCAGATGCGTGCTTCCGTCTGATCATCTTCAATCTTCCGCTCGTTCTCTGGAGTCTTACTCACCTGCAGCTCGTCTTCTTCAATGGCAGTCATCAACGACGGCGAGGCTCCTGGAGTCCCCCTCACCGGGGCTGGTACGATTCCAGTCACAGCTGATTCCGCCTCCCAAGGTGCCGTCCTAGGCATCCTGGACATCACCAATCCCTTCTATATTCATCCCTCCGAACATTGGGGCCAGAACCTGGTGTCCACTGTTCTCACAGAGTACAACTACTCAGAGTGGTCCATGGCGATTTCCATGGTCCTGGATGGCAAGAACAAGATCGGGTTCGTGGATGGCACAATTGAAGCACCGGACGCAGGACAGCCTCTCTATCCATACTGGATTCGCAACAACAAGCTCGTGCTCAGCTGGATCCTCCGATCTGTCTCCCCAACCATCGCCAAAAGCATCCTCTACTCCAGATCTACTCGATCAGCTTGGCTCGTTCTCCGCTCCCGGTTTTCTCAGGGTGATGCCTTCAAGATCGCGGATCTTCAAGAGAAGGTATTTGCTCTCAAGCAAGGAACTCGATCAGTCACTGAGTTCTTCACAGAGCTCATCACGTTGTATGATGAGTTGTCCAATTTCCGTCCCTTGCCAGACTACGCCTGTCCACCTCCATGCACTTGCATCTTATCCAAGATCCGTCTCTACCATGACCAAGATCGAGTCATTCGCTTCCTCAGAGGCCTCACTGAAGGCTTCGCTGGAGCCTGCTCCCAGGTCATGTTGTTGGATCCGTTACCAAGTCTGGATCGGGTGTTTGCAATGATGGTTCAACAAGAGAGAGATCAAGGTGGTCCTCCCATGGAAATGTTTCCAGCAGCCATTGATTCTCAGGTTATGTTCACTCGATCTGGTGATTCTGGTCGCGACTCTTCTCTTAATGCTCGTGCCCCTTCTTTCAAGCGCCAAGGCAAGCGTCTCGTTTGCTCCTACTGTGGCTATGTTGGGCACACAATCAACGTTTGTTACAAGAAAAACGGGTATCCTCTAGGCTACCAGCCAAAGGCAAAGAAAGTGGCCCACGCCCATGTTGTTGCTGCTCCATCGAACCCTCCGGCTGAGACTCACCAGAACTCTGTCCAAATCTCTCATTTAGAGTGGTCTCAGTTCCAGCAGCAGTATCAAAGGATGATGATTGCTTTCCAGTCATCTAATGAGCGTCGACTTCTCAGGCTCGACCCCCTGCTCCTCAGCCAGGCGTGTCTCGCAGATCATCATCCATGGTCCATGAAGAAACCCGTGATGGTCAACAACTCAGCCGTGTCAATGCTCCAGTGTCTCTTCCACATCAAGACCCTCTCACGGATCCAGACTCAGGTAAGCTCACTTATAATCCATCACTCATATTGTGGATCCTAGATATTGGTGCTTCCGATCACATTGTCTGCAACATTAGCTTTTTCACGAAAGTCATGCCTATAGTTGATGCTTTTGTGTATTTACCTAATGGAGTTGCTGTTCCAGCCACTCACAGAGGAACTGTCTGTTTCTCTGATGATATGTTGCTTACCAATGTGCTTCTGGTTCCCAGTTTTACCTTCAATTTAGTGTCCATCAACTGTTTATCTAAAGCAGGTGGATTGAGCTTATTTCTTCACAATGACTTGTGTTTGATTCAGGGCTTCCCTCTTTTGAAGAAGATTGGTACAGCTAAACTGTCCAATAGTCTATACATTCTGCAGCGACCAGCCATACATGCCAACTGCGCATCATATTCCACTCCAGCAAGTGCATCAACTACAGAGAGCTATGAACCTCTGATCACATCAGTTCCTCCTAGTTCAAAACATTTATCCTTTACTTTTTCTAATGTAAAACACTGCATCGATCCCTGGCATTATCGCCTTGGACATTTAGGCAACAAATGCTTACAAGTGTTATCACAAACTAATGATACAATTCAAGTTCAGCGAGAATTTCATTGTTCCATTTGTCCTTGTGCAAAATAGAAACGCCTTCCGTTTCCAACAAGTTGCACGATTTATACTAAACCATTTCAACTCGTTAGCATGGATATATGGGGGCCTTCAATGGTAAAATCAATATCAGGACATAGCTATTTCCTAACCATACTAGATGCTTATACAAGATTCACTTGGACTTTTCCCATCCAACATAAATCAGAAGTTCGATCCTTAGTCCAACATTTCTTTGCATACACAAAAACTCAATTCAACACCACCATTGGTATCATCCGCACGGATAATGGAAAGGAATTTCTCCTGCCTAACTTTTATGCTTCTAATGGTACTATCCATCATACCACATGTGTACAAACTTCCCAACAAAATTGTCTTGTGGAAAGAAAACATCAACATATTCTTGCCATCACAAGGGCACTTTTAATTCGATCCTACCTTCCATCCTCTTTTTGGATTCATGCCATTAATCATGCCATTCACATTATCAATCGCTCCCCTACTCCTCTTTTACAAAATCGCACTCCCTACGAGGCCCTTTATAACCAAAAACCATCCTACACACATCTACGCATTTTTGGTTGCCTTTGCTATAGTTCCACCCTTTCTCATGGACGATCAAAACTCTTACCACGAGCATCTCCTTGTGTCTTCCTAGGATATCCCCCCAACAAAAAGGGTTTTATCCTTTACTCCCTCACAAACAACTCTTTTATTATCTCACGGGATGTCACTTTTTACAAAAACATATTCCCTTATTAGAAGGGTCAAACTTCTCACATTATAACACCTCTTCCTCTCCCTAACTATGGGAACTCATCGTACATTGACGACTTTCCAAGCATATCCATATCTAAGGAATCATCATCCATTCCTTCAAATAATCATCAACTAATCAACTCTACCAATACTAATGCTCCTTCCTCAGATATAGAGCCTCTTCCTAATTCTTCATCACTCATACCTCAACCCATCAATCATCAGCCCATTTCAAACCCACCAAAACAAGTGTCAACAAGGGCCATTCACAAACCAAAATATCTTTCAGACTACAAATGCAACATGGTAGCTACTCGTTACACTATGCACCATATCTTGACTTATGCTAAACTTAGTCCAAGACATCAAAGCTTCGCCATGGCTATCACTACTCAAAGAGAACCCAATACCTACATTCGGGCTGCTAAATCCCCTCAATGGAAAGAATCCATTCAAAAAGAGTTAAAATCCCTCTTACAAACTAAAACATGGATTCTCACAGAAAAACCCCCCGGCATTACTCCCATTGCTAGAAAATGGTTTTTTCGTATTAAATACAAACAAGATGGATCCATCGACAAATACAAAGCCCGCCTTGTCACAAAAGGATATACTCCAACTCAAGGGCTCGATTACATGGACACTTTCTCACTAGTTGTAAAAATGACAACCGTACGAACTCTCCTTGCCATCGCCGCTATCAAAGGTTGGCACCTTGAACAACTCGATGTCAATACAGTATTTCTTCATGGAGACCTTGATGAAGATGTTTACATGAATGTATCATCTGGTCTACCTATCTCTCCGTCTGATAAAGGCAAAGTTTACAAACTAAACAAATCCCTTTACGGACTCAAACAAGCTAGCAGACAATGCATGCTAAGCTTTCCCAAACCTTAACATCATTAGGCTACACTTAGTCCAAATCTGACTATTCCCTATTCACCAAAAACATTAATAACAATTTCACAGCTCTTCTTATCTATGTCGATGACATCATTTTGGCAGGATCGGATGCTAATGAAATTAAGCAGGTCAAAAATCAACTCGACCTTGCCTTTACCATCAAGGACCTAGGGCCCCTCAAATATTTCCTTGGAATGGAAGTCCCCCGCAATTCAAAAGGAATTCATCTATGTCAACGCAAACATACACTTGATTTGCTTTCTGACACCGGCTACACCGATTGCAAACCAGCCTCCACTCCAAGTGATCCTGGCATTCACCTTAGCATAAAAGATGGATCTCCTCTAAATCCTGATGCAGTCACATCATATCGATGTTTACTTGGACGTCTTCAATATCTATGCACAACTCGACCAGACATATGTCATACCGTCAATCACCTTAGTCAATTTGTTTCAGCACCTACCACTTCACATGAAAAAGCCACACATCGCCTCCTTCGATATCTCAAAGGCACCGTTGCCCATGGACTCCACTTCTCAAACGGATCCTCCTTCAAAATTCATGCTTTCTCTGATTCAGATTGGGCTGGATGCCTTGATTCTCGACGTTCCGTCATAGGCTTTTGCATTTTTCTTGGAGACTCTCTCCTCTCTTGGAAATCCAAAAAGCAACCCATTGTTTCTCGATCATCAACAGAAGCTGAATATCAAGCGCTCGCTTCTACTTCAGCTGAACTTCAATGGCTCCATGGTCTTATCTCCAACTTTCCCATAAATATACCCCCACCCTTACAAAATATACTGTGACAATCTTTCTGCAGTCAAAATGACAGAAAATCCAATCCAGCATGAAAGGACAAAACACATTGAGTTAGATTGTCATTTCATACGGGACAAAGTTCTCACCGGATTTCTCAAAGTCCAACATATATCTACTCATAATCAACTCGCTGATCCTTTCACCAAATCACTACCAGTTCACACTTTTCGAAATCTTATATCCAAACTACGCTTGGAATCAATCCATGCTTTATTTGCGGGAGGGTATTAGAGAAACAAACTCAAAGTTTGTTACCGGATTGTTAGGAGAAGTTAGTTAGTTGTTAATTCTGTTACTATAATTAGTTACAGTGACTTTTCTGTTACATTAGGTAGTTACAATGACCAACATATAAAACCCTTGGAGTTTGGGTTGTAAACTCCACCGTTCAATTCATTTTCTACATTCAATCAAAATAAGCTTCTGTGTTCTTCTCCCTTCTTCTCCCAAATCCACTCTAATTCACAGAACTCTAACACCCATAGAAGAAACTGTAAGTGAAAACTGAAAACCTCGTTTTGAAATTTAGGATCTGTTGTTCAGTTACTTTAATTTCATTTCTATTGTAGATGAGTGAGCTGAAGAAGCTGGTGGAAGAAGGGAAAACCAAGTACATTGGGTTGTCTGAGGCTAGTCCTAATACCATAAGGAGAGCACACGAGTTCATCCCATCACTGCTTTGCAAATGGAGTGGTCTCTTTGGACTCGCAACATTGAGGATCAGATAATTTGTCTCTGTAGGGAACTTGGCATTGGGATTGTTCCTTACAGTCCTCTTGGCCGCGGGTTCTTTGTTGGCAAAGCTGTGGTGGAAGCTTTGCCTGCTGGTATCGCATTGGTATGGGTTGGTAAAATATGATGTATTATTGCCTTGTCCAAACCAATGAAATAAGATTTCACACAAAACTTGTGTTGTCGGCTACACATCCTCGATTTTGTGGGGAGAATTCGGATAAGAACAAGACTATTTACGTACGATTCAAAAGCCTTGCTACGAAGCATGGTTGCTCCCCTCCCCAATTAGCACTGGCATGGGTTCTTCATTAGGGGCATGATGTTGTACCTATTCCTGGTAATCAAGTTGTCCCCTTTTTCCTTCCTTAGCACGACTCAGCTTCTTAACATTACAAACATATTTTGACTCCTTCATTTGTGTCTGGTTTAGGTACCAGTAAAATTAAAAACCTGGAGGAAAACATTGGATCCTTAAAGGTGAAGCTTTCAGCAGAGGAACTTAAAGAGGTTACTGATGTTGTACAACTTGAAGATGTGGCTGGCACTAGAACTTACCAAAGCATGATGAATCTATCATGGCCATTTGCTAATACACCTGTCAAGAATAATTAGGTGTGAACTCAACCATGTTGTGGAGTTTGTTCGAGGATCTAGCTCCACGACGGAATGGTGCTGGTCGACAGAGTGGTGCTCTTCTTGGGGTGGATAGTGATGGTCTTGTAGGGAATCACTGTTTAGCTGGGAATAATTTTTCGAGTAGCTCGAATTCTTTTGGTTATTCAATTAATCTTAGTGAAGAATAGTGAAGCACAGATTTTCACTCGCTACTCAAATATTCACTAGATTGTTCTTATGGAATCATTTATTTCCCTATGGTCTTTCTAACGCTATTACTCAACTTGATTATTCTAACTAAACCAAGTAACAGTGAATGATTGGTTGTTTTTTATGTTGGTGTATCAAATTATCAACTAATGACTGAAATAAAACAAATCAAAGTACAAGAAATCGAGGTTCAAAGATTGGATGAAGGTTGTTCGGACTCGAATCCACAATAGCTACAATGATGGATGAACGATATGTAATCTCAATTATTCAGGTTATAATGGCTTGGCGATTTCCTATGATAGTCTTAGGCCTCGTTTGTTATAGAGGAAATTAGGAGGGTTTTGTGAAAACTCAGAGTAACAAAGAAATACTTGTTTGTTTAGTTTAATTGGCCAGTGTTTTACGAAAACACTTTTCCTCTGAGCCCACATTTCCTCTCAAATGTGCATTTTTCAAATACATGGTGTTGATGATGTTTTCTTCAAAACTCTGAGTTTTCGTAAACAATGGATAGATATTATCATTATTACCCCCAACGACTATAACAATCGAGGTGGGGAATAAAAGTGGGATATTGGTTTGATTAGCACTATAACAATCGAGGTGGGGAATAAAAGTGAGATATTGGTTTGATTAGCCAAAGCATGTAATATATTATTGCAATTATGTAATGCATATTTGGAAAAACTATATGATTAGCCATGACATATTATAATATATGGTTGCAGATATGTACAAATATTAATTCTTCTTCCCTGATAAATAAAAGGAGTGGTGGGTGTCGGATTTATTATCATTTATATTTAGTAAGATATGGTATGAGTATGGTACAATATTAATACGTTCATAGTTTCATACATTGTTTCAACATAGCAATACGTTTAAAATTTCGGCAACAATTAGAAAATATTAAAATTTTAAAATTAAACGGCTCTACAATAGTACGAGAACGGAAGTTCTAAACGCAAATAATACGTATATGTGTATTATATGAGTATTAAGCGAATTTTTGCTGACTAAAAGATGACGAGTCTTGAAATTGGATTTCAAATAAGGGCATCATGGTCTTTGGATAATAAATTTCTAACAAACTGAAAATTGTATTTGAATTACAAACCTCGTTACCAAACAATGTAATTGGAATTACACAATCTCTGATTCCTCAATTCCCAATTTCCACATTTCCTCCATTTTCATTCCCCCATACCAAACGACCCCTTAGATCACTCTCACGCCTCTAAAGAACTATTCCGCTCGACCGTAGACTCCTCTCTCGAGCTAATCTACACCCAAGTAGAACGCATTAAAGGTGATCGATGAAATGCCACAACGATAAATGATACAAAAAGCCTAGATTAAATGCTCCCATCTCGAGTTAACGAATAACCTAGAGTTGTTCCTAAACGACCTATCAATCTATGTTCCTCTCGGAACCAAAAATCAATGACAATGTTTCAATCAAGATGATCAGACGAAAATGAATATGAAATTAGATTTAGCAAGAACACACGATAATCCTGAATAACATTAATAGCAATATCAAAGGTTTAGAAACCCATCATCCATTCAAAAGTTAAGCTAAAGTTTCATCTAATCCAAACAACACAAAAGGTTTAGCCGCTCACGGTTTCGGAAAATAAATCACAAGAGAAGAGAAGAAAAATAGGAGAAGATGACATGTTCTTTGTGAAAATCCCAATCTTCGACTTGATGATTCGCCCTTCACTATTATGGTTGATCCCCCCTCTTCAATCGTCTCTCTGGAACCTTAGCTCTCTCTAAGAGCTCGAAAATATGTGTATAATGAAGTATATCCCATCCATAGGGTGTCTCGCGGGTATTTATATACTTCTGGGCCAAGTTGGAGAAGAAAAAGCCTGAAAAATCCATCTGAAGGAGGCACATGCCGTGTTCCTAAAGGGCACGGGCGTGTTCCTCCCAATAGACACTCTCGGGTCGCTTTTCAGAGAAAAGGACACGGCTGTGTTCTTGAAGAACACACCGTGTTCCTGAAGTATACCGAATTTGACCATGGCGTTAACATAAAAGTTGTAGACAATCGAATTATCTTTCCAACGCCACTAACCTTACATCAATTGGACTTCCGAGCGATATGTTATGCACACAATAATAAACAGTGACGTTTTCTTCCCAAGTCGAACGTTTTGAGTGGTTCAAGTACCTCCGTCATGTCTTGGTTCATCTCTAAACGTGATATAACACCTGAAATGTACAAAAAATATACCAAACACCATAACACAGTCTCGAGGGCAAGAGAACCAAACATGTACTAAAAATTCTGAATTTGAATACATTTTGACACACAAAATTATAGTTTATAACGAGAAAAAATGTGTCAAAAATCCAACACATCAAATCACCCCACACTTAAATGCTTGCTTGTCCTCAAGCAAATCTACTAATTGCTCTCTATAAAGAACTCAATGTATGGTGATCGAAAGACAAAGCTCAAGTCCTTAATTCTATCATGGTGTTCAGGAATGCAAGTCAATCAACAAACCATAAAATTAGGCATGAAACACCGAATCCCTTAAATTAGTATAAGATAGACTCATGCATATGATAAAAATGATTTGACACCTAACCACCAGAGTGTATCCATATCTCCCAAACACTTATACCTTCTAGTTGCCAGCGAAAGTAACAGACCAACGGGTCGTCCTGGCCGGGATTTCTCTTCCGTCCTAGGGAGGAGGTGCTTCAATTTTTAATAGCACTCAAGTTATGCTAGCACCTCCCTCTTATTTTGAGTTGCTTACTTGACTATCTAATACTACAGATTACTGAAAACAAAGCTCGAATATTGAAATGTTGCTTCTTTTCTTTCTTTGCTTTTCTTTCGTTATTGCTTTTAGATAGCGGATTTTTCCAAATGGGGGAAATAATTGCAACTTCGGCTGGACTTGGAAGTAACCAGTCTCTAGCCCATGCCCCAAGCCTAATAAAGGTTGGGAAAACGGCAAACCACTAGGGTTGCCCTATGTGTTTCGGTTGTAACCAAACCCCCACGGCATTTTTTATTTAGCAACCTCATTCAGACTCCTCCTACCTGTTTTAAGCTTCCTAACAACGTAGGCAATTTGTTGGGTGGATATACATACACTCTACTGCGGCATAGAACAAAACAGTGGGAGGTAGCAATTCGTTTTTAACATATATATACGTATATTAATTTTGAAAAATGGCAGTTCGTTAAAAAATGACATCCTAGCATCCAAGACATCCACAAATAGTATGAGAACACTAAACATACGTTCACTAACATCCACATGCTAAGCTCAAGAGGGAGTTTCTAAAAGTAAGGAAAGCAATTCAGAAATATTACTCACAAGTTATGTACCCATCAATTAAGAAGCACCCTAATTCATCCCACACTTAAACAGGACATTGTCCTCAATGAACCAAACAATCAAGTGAAATATGGCCAAAACATATGGTACTAACTTAGAAATCGTGATAGTAAGCACATGTAGAGTCTGGATGAGGATCAAAACTCTTGTCTATCGGCGCATGAGATTGAGACATCATCTGGATAGGATTAGAGTTCTACAGCCACCGAGAAACAAAATAAATAAGAGAGGATAGGCTAATGTCAATCTGTTATATCAAACCACAAGAAATAAATGAAACAAAAACATACTCGCAATATTTCAACCACATGACGTAAGCAAAATAAATAAAAGAGAAAGACTCAATGCTTGGGTTGCCTCCCGATAAGCGCTCTTTCTTTTACGTCTTTGAGCTAGACGATACCTGGATTAGGCCGCCCAACTTAAAACCTCCTTTAATTTCGTTAGTTTCTTCAAGGATTAGAGTTGAATCCCAAATAGCATCCTAAGATATTGATGGAGAAGCCGGTGAAGTGCTTGTGAGCTCCAATTCATGCCTTGAAGTGGAAATCTCTTCATGGTCGCCACTTCTTGAGGAGGGAAGAGGTAGTATGGTGTGTCGACACCGGTATCCTCAACTATCCTTGATTTGATGGTGTAGCTAGAGAAGTCTTCTTGAACAGGCAGGTCTGGTCCCGAAATAGTGTCCTCTCGAATATTGTGTGTGAAGAACTCATTATAAATTTCCTAACATAAGTACTTCATAACCAAACAAGAATCAAGAAGGGTCTCTTTTTCTCTTTGGGGGTTCAATACAACTTTGCTTGCAAAAAAATTATAGATTCTTCATCAACGGTCCAACTCCCTTGTTGCGAGGATGATCAAAGATAAGTATCATAAGAATACTTATATTCTTGATGCAGTTGTAGGGCACCGGCCTAATTTTGTTTGGCGCAGTTTAATGAGTGCCCAAGAGTTCTTGTGGGGTGGTCTCAGATGGCGAGTTGTGAATGGAGCTTTCATTCGAATTTGGGGAGATCGTTGCGTTCCTAATTTTGAGGAGGGTTTCATTCCCTCTCCTCCAGTTGAACTTCCGATTGATGCTACGGTGAGGGAGTTGGTTGATCCAGATACCGGTTAGTGGGATTATGCACTTCTTGAACGCTGCTTTAGTCTAGCTATAATGCATATTCAACAATTTTTCTTCGGGATGGTGGTGACACTGACCGACTTACTTGGAGCTCAAGGAAAAATGGACAGTATTCTACAGAGATGGATATCACTGTTGGTTACATGTTTTTAAGGAGGAACATGGAATCGTACCTATTAGGCCGCCAGAGACTTGGAAGTGTTTGTGGGGATTGCAGCTGCCACCGAAGCTGAAACAGTTCCTATGGAAGTTTGTGAAAAATATTCCTCCTACCTCTTTAGCTGTGAGAAAGCAAACTCATCGAATGGGGGATAGATGTGCTTTTTGTGGGCTGGTCGATCGAGTCGCAGGTCCACTTTTTTGGAGATTGCCAATGGACTTGCCATATTTGGAGGCAGTCGTCTCTTTAGACTGTTTTTTGGGTCGGAGTTCGGATGATGGTGGAGAATGGTTTGATGATGTAAGAGGGAGGAAGACGAAGGGTGAACTTGAGTGATGGTGCGTATTGCTTTGGTTCTTATGGAAGGAACGCAATGCTCATGTTTTCAATAAAAAGCGACTACAGGAGGAAGTGATTCTGGAGAGCTGACGCTTATCTCGAGAATTATCGGAAGGTTATCTAACCGATTGATACGGACCAGCAGAACTCGTAGTCGACGAGATGGTGTACCGCGACAAGGTTATGTGAAAGTTAATACAGATACTGGAATCTTTGGAGATGAAGGAAAGGGTGCAGGAGTTATGATTCGAGATGAGAATGGAAGATTCATTATGTCAGCTATGTTGAAATTGCAAGGATCTTGGCAACCAGACCATGCAGAAGCTGTAGCTGTTGAGTTTGGTATTCATATGGTTACTCGTCATGGGTATTCTCGAGTGGAGTTGGAGAGTGATAGTTTGATTGTCATGGAAGGAATTCACAGTGTTGGGGAGGACGATACTAAATTAGGTGTTATATACAAGAATATAAGACGCTTAATGGATGGTTTGGAGGATGGAGTTTGGAGACACTATAGCCGAGAAGTTAATAAGACTGCTCATATTATGGCTCATAGTAGTGTCCGTTGGCGTTGTCCCATTGTTTGGATGGGCCGCCCCCTATCTTTTTGGTCGATCAACTTTTGGTTGATAATGTATCTCAGTCTATTGATTATTAATATATCAATAGATTTCAGTAAAAAAAAGGCTAAATCCCCTCATATGTCACGAACTATCGCAAAAATATATTTTTAGCACCGTACTTTTTGCTATAAGCTGAGTAACATGTACTATTGAAATTTAGCCCCGATTGTCAACCGAAAAATTTTCCGATGAAAGAAATGCCACCTCATCCGCTGAAATTTACCGAGTCAGCAATTTACCAATGTGGCAATTGACCGGCGTATGTCTAAATGACGTGTAAAGTTGAAACCCAAAAAAGACGCCCACAAAAACCCATCTCTCCTCTCTCTCTCCTCCCTCATCTCCAAAAAATGCGAAAAAGAACCTTATATCTCCTCCTCCCTCCTCCATCTCTTTTAACATTTCAATTCCAATTCTAGGGTTTCGATTTGAGCCAGGTATTGAAGATCAAATTGTGTATGGTGATATAATGAAAAGACTGGGGGATCAACAGTTCCTCTTTTGCTTGTTTAATCAGATCTGGAGGATTCAACAACGTCTATCTGACGAGTTTCCTTCTATTCCCTCGCTGCTGCTCACCATCGTCGGGATGAAGCATCCGACCGCCTCTTCCGCCAGTCGGGAGCAAATCGACTCTGCAAACAAATGAGAGAATCAGAAAATGATTAAGAAAGTTCGCCGATGATTACTGTGATTAGGGATAATTACAGAGAGGGTTAAGGAATTTTATTTCAATAGTATGATAATGTTCTGTTGTGGTTTTGAGAAAACAGGGGTTGAAATTGCAGAATCTTTTTCGCGAATTGGTTGTCGCTAATCCAGGGAAGAAAATAATGAGATAAGATCGTGGATTATTAGTTGAGATTAAGTTAAGGAAAGTTTGGGGTTTCTTAGTTGGGATTAAGTCTGTCGGCTTCTCCGCCTCCGCCTCCGCTGTCGCTTTATTGTCTGTTGATGCGATTTTGTTAATTCAATCAAAATCGGGATGGTAAATTGGAATTGTGGGCTTTTTCAAGAGCTCTCAACCATTGTCGTCGGTTTGGAAGTCGAAATTTTTGTGTTCACGAGAAATGGTGGGTTGAGGAGAAGGAGGGTGAAAAAGAAGAGAAGAAATAAAAATGATGAAGAGGCGTGCATAGGTTCTGGGGATGAGGGAGGAGAGATGGGTTTTTCTGGCTGTTTTTTATGTCAACTTTACACGTCACGCCAGTCAACTGCCACATCGGCAAATTGCTGACTCATCAAATTTCAGCGGATGAGGTGGCATCTCTTTTGTCGGAAAATTTTTCGATTGACAATCTGAGCTAAGTTTCAATAGTACATGATAATCTGGACTAAATTTCTATAGTACATGCCATTCAGTTTATAACAAAAAATACGGTATTAAAAAGATATTTTCACGATAGTTCGTTATACGAAAGGATTTAGCCAAAAAAAACATTCCCTAGTAAGTAAACGCTGCCGTTCTATTTCCCGAGCCGCCTTTGGATTTTTTGGCTTTCCCTCTGTTTGCTGGCACGGACTGCTCCAGAGAGGCAGAGACGAAGGTACCTGCAAATGGCCGCTCGGAGATTTTCGGTCACCTGCAACGTCTCCACTTTCGACGTCGACTACGACGCTGAAGACGGCTTAGAGGTGATCCTGAACCTTGCTCCATTTCTTCGTATTCTTGATCTTCTCATCTCTCTCTCTCAAATGTCGTGTTGTTTCCCAGGTTTTCAAGCTCCAGCTCTTTTCCCTAACCTCAATCCCTCCCGACCAGCAATAGGTTTCCTCATCATCTCCTCCTCCTTCTCCATAATTAATCTACTTGCTAGCTTTCTTTTCGGCTTGTTGTGTTTATGTTGATATACCGGAGTTTTAATATGTAGATCATCGGGGAAGAGGACGGTTCCGTTTTATCTGAGGATTCCGATCTCTTGTCCGTGTCTGAGAAGCTCCAATTACTGTCGATCGACCACAAAAAATCTAAGGAGAAGTGCGATGTGAAAGAACAATCCGTCAGTGCCGTCGATGTTGATGCTTTACTGAAATCTGACGAGGAATTGGCGAAACTGCTTCAGGTAATGTGTGTGTTTGGGAACTATTTCAAGTTGCAGTTTGGTAATTGGTTGAAATGACTTTAAATTGGATACTGCAGGCTGAGGAGGAGGCTCTTATGGTACAACAGTATGTTGCGACTGAACAGAGTGAGCAGTTTGAAGAGAGGCTACGACCCTACGTTGATAAAATCTTCCTGGTAACAACTGATCTCAATAGGTGAACTATCTATTGATTATCGTGACTTGAGAAGAAAATGAATGGAGAGTAATAGATTCTGTAGACTTTCATTGGTTCCTTACAGTAAAATATTTTAATTGTCGATCCTATAATCTGTGACTGTGGTTTACTGTGGATTTAACGTTGAAATTTTGTATTACGTTCTAGGTCGTAGACACTGTCACCTGGAACCATATTGTTTAGGACATTCTTGAATCTTTTTCATCTGTGGTCAATGTTGGTTGTGTTTAGCAGACTATAATTCGATTTAAGAAACTTGTTTGAGGAATAATTTCAACGCCATGGTTATTCCAACCTACAATGTACTGTAAATGCTGTTGATCTATGCATGAGGTGAGCTATGCCTAATATTTATCCTATGTAGGCTCTGCAATTTAGCAATTTAGTATATGTTTTCCAGGATGGAAATTTTAAGCTCACAAAGGCTGAACTAGACCATGCAATCCTACTGCAACGGCTATTCTGGTTCAAACAATCATTCAGGTACCATTTTTATATTTCTACAGAGTTATATGTGATTCTATAAGATGGCTAACCAATAAATTCTGCAGTCTAAGATGGCATGGTAAAAACTATTGACTGCTTTATTCGATGCAGCTGGTAGGTCAACTGACCTGCATTTAGAGAGGTTTATGTGTAAGAGTTGGAAAGAAAGAAAAAATATCTAGAATGACTTTTATTGCTTGCATGTACAGTACAAGCTCTTCACCTGTTTTTGGGTGGTTTGAGGGATTAAACTTCTTCTTGTCCGCGATTGCCATCTCTTGACTACAATAGGTGGGTCAATGCGCCTCCATGTGACTTATGTGGCAATAATACTGTTAGTCAAGGAATGGGTGTTCCTCTTCCATCAGAAACAAAATATGGAGGGTCTAGAGTTGAACTTTACCGGTGAGTTCATTGTTTCATCTTGTTGGTCAACTTTATTTCCAGTTTCATGTGTGGTACTTCTTGAAGTATTGGAGCATCTCTAATGAGAAACCAAACTATAAAAGGTATAAAGCACTTACAAATATAAACTCTTATGTGTAGCATAGGAGAAAAATGATGTGGAATAAAATATGTTTGTGGAACTAAAAGATATACCTACATAATCGTTTTGTTTTCTCTTTGTTTTCGCAAATTGACCAATCCACTTCTTCTCCTTTCATTTATCAAATTTACTTCTTTATATAATTTTGATATGTAAATTAAAGAACAAAATAATTTTAGTGGATTGATGTTTATCCGTAGTGAAGATTAAGTTTGTAAATGAAAACATTATTAAATTATATGTGGCATTGTAAAGGAACCTCTAAAAAGTTTGTCCACAGGAGATGTTGCTGTTCTCTGTGGGACTATGAAAATGATCAGATAGATGAGTTTGAACTGCTTTCTCCCCTTGTTTCACTTGCACGCCTTAGCAATATTATTTTGCTAGTTGCAATTCTTGTCCAACCACTTCACGTTTTCCATGCTATAACGACCCCTTAAAGGTAAATTGCTTAAAGGCACACTTGTTTTAATTAGTTTCATAGTTCAATATCTTGAATTTAGACATTTTATCGCGAAATCCTTTCTTTTTGCATGTAGCTCCTGTGGACTCGAAGAGGTCGTTGTGGGGAATGGGCTAACTGCTTCACATTGTGCTGTCGTGCTTTTGCCTATGAAACACGCCTGGTTAGTGTGCTTCCTAAGTTTTCTGACCACAATAATACAATGTTGCATTTAGAAATTTTACCATGGATAACTGAAAAAAATGGTAAAACATTGTTGGCTGACCGCATCACTCATATATATGCTTAATTGCATGTTTTGGACTCACTGGTAAAAAATAATTCCACGTTTTAGACTGTTTCTCATGGTTGATTTGAATGGAAAGAGTCTAACTGCTTCCCTCTTCTTCTATATCCAGATTCTTGATTTTAATGACCATGTTTGGACCGAGTGCTACTCTGATATCTTAGGAAGGTAGGTTTCTCAAACTAATGAATGGACAAGTTAAGTTTCCGCTAGACAATTCTGATGGCAGCGAGAACTAAACACAGGTGTTTTGAGATGTTATTCACAGGTGGATGCCTCTTGACCCCTGTGAAGCTGTCTATGACAAACCACTATTATATGCAAAAGGGTATACTTGTCTTTTCGCCCTTTCTATCTACATCTCCAGAAAAATAATATGTTCATTGGTTACAGCATTCTGATATGTCTTCCATGCTTGTTTGTGTACTAGTGTCTCAAGTTCATGGTTTGTTGTAGGTGGCGTTAGCAATTGAGTTATGTTATTGGTTTCTCAAAAGATGGAGTCTGTGATGTCACAAAACGTTACACTACAAAGTGGCCAGAGGTAAAATACATCCATTGAAAGTAGTTACTATCGTTACACTAGCTGTTGATATATCGTATCATCATACTAGCAACTTTAAATTCGCATGATATAATACCTCAATCCCTAGGTGTTGTCACGACGGAACATTACTACTGAGCACACTGTATCTGTTGCTGTTACTAAATGGACAAAAGAATGCCGAAGAAACTTCACTTCTCAGGTGCTCTCCTTGCTTGAAGTCCGCGACAAGAGTGAGTCAGATGAATTTGAACGAGGTTTAAATTTAAGAGATGATTTGCCCAGTTTCGTTACCAGGAAGACAAAGTGGGGATAAGGAATGGCGAATTTCAAGATCAGAAATTGGCCCTGACAATAATGATTGTATAAGTTGCTCCTCTTGCCCTACTCGCATATGCATCGGCATGTAACAAGGGTTTACGATGCAATTGCTCTCCTACTTTCTCAATGTGTTGAAAATTCTCTTCCTAGGTCCAAGGTTACTGAAATGGTGAATGTCTTCAAGAAGATGCTGGTGGATATCAGAAATTTTCCACATAAGACTAGGAGAATAACTGTGAACCTGTTTCTTATGCTTCTGTTTCCGTATTTCAATGAGTTACTTTGTGTGCTTTCTCTGAAGATCAAAATCGATGGTAATGGTAAAACTGACTTGTCTGGCTGGGGAACCTGTCTGCACATCATTGACATTGCCTGTTGTTTTGGATGCATTGGATGATACAATTACTAATCTAGACAAGCTCGACCACTTGGGCAGAGCTTCCATCACACTGCCACTTGCAAAATCGAACTGGATCCATTCAGGTCTAGTCCTTGCAAGTGGTGAAGAATTCCCTCTTGGAATCGTTATTAGCATTCTGTACTTTTCTCTGCACCAACTAGATATTCAAAGTCTGGATATACTTGACACTTCAAGTTTAATGTATTTGCAGGTCACCTCAGCTTTTGATGGACTACAGACATCTAAATGGGAAGAGCCAAATGGTGGAAGAGGTATACTCGTAGAAGTTCATGAATGAGTCCTAGTCCTTGCAGGAAGAGACTAGCATAATTTTCAATACTGTAATTCTTGCAGGTGGGTGGAATTGTATAGTATTAAAGACGGCGAGAAGTGTGAACTAGAAGCTTATGAGATCACATCAGCTAATGATGCTCCAGAGAGGGATCCAAAGGAATGGTATGTTTTCCAGATACGTTCAGTTTCAGTTTCACCATTACTTTGTACGTGGTCACGATCCAATGGTCATGTTGGGCTTCCCTTATTCATATAACAGGGTTGTTGAAGGGAGCGATGACGGTGGATCCAGCTGGCATATCTTGGATAGGCAAACTTCGGAGTTGTTCGAAGATCGGTTTCAGTGTAGATCTTTTGAAGTTAGATTGAAAGGTCTGCCATGCAATGCCTTCAGGTAAGAAGTCAAATTTGTTTATGTCTCGAATCATACAAGGAAGAGGAGTCAGTTGATTTCATATCTAACTGAACCTTGATGTTGATGCTGGCAGGTTCCATTTCCTGGCTGCAAGAGATATCGAATCCAATTCTCGGCTGCAACTGTGTAGGATTAACCTGTACACTAATAGCAAATGATTGTCTGCCGTCCGATTCTGATGGACAAGATGATGCTAGCCAATGTGGATGCATGCTTGTAGCCTTGTACATTTCAACTCGAGGTGAGAGTTGAAGATTAACTTATCTGGAAACCGAGCATTCCTTTTAAATCCCTCTGTAGAACGTCATTGTATAATGTCCTAAAACCACTACAACTAGAAATTGCCATAGTTATACTAAGCTTTGAGCGTTAGATGCTGGTACTACATTGAGGGTTATAGTAGGGGTGGGTACCAAACCAGTTTACCCGCACCGAACTGTCAAAAATTTAATCTGCATTACATTGCGGTTTAATGTCTTTTTTTAATTAAGAATTTGCGTGTTTGAAAGGGCCAAGTCTGTTGTTTTTCTGTATATCCTGATTCGATAGGAATCTTAATAATTTCTTAAATTTTCCAATCTATACAATTATTTTTCATAATTTGCAAATACATATTGCTATATTGAAATAATGTATGAAATTTTATAAGTATTAATATTGTGTTATACCTTATATCATATTTACCAGCGTTTTGAAAATGTGTTATTACCTTACTTTTAAAAATTGAAAGTAAGTTGGTAATGGGGATCGAATCCACACCATCTAAAGAAATAGACTATCTTTTCCCAACTCTGCCATCCATTTCATGTTCAACACTTATAGTTAGTTTATTATATTAATAATATTGTATATCCAAATCAAAATTATTTTCAAAATAAAAATAATGGAAAATCAAAACACAAACTAAGCTAAAATCAACTTACTTCCGCATATACACGTTTTGGATCAATTTTGAAATTTAGTTAATGTTATATAAATTTTAATAATTTTTGTGGAATTTGTAAAATTTCTTAAATCGCAAAATTTTGAATTATATTTTTTATTATAAATTATGTTATGAAATTGTATATAATTTGATATATTAGATATGGATGTACTTCTAAACATTAAAAATGAATATATAATCTATTGAATTATTGACATTTTTTAAATTATTAACTGTTTTTTAACTTTGTATTATCGGTATAATTCGGTTTTATTAATTTATCTGATATGATATTTTATTATTAATTTATATATTTTATTTTTATTTAATATTAT
This sequence comes from Linum usitatissimum, assembly GCA_030674075.2. Taxonomy (NCBI): domain Eukaryota; kingdom Viridiplantae; phylum Streptophyta; class Magnoliopsida; order Malpighiales; family Linaceae; genus Linum; species Linum usitatissimum. The sequence goes on along the minus strand of JAUJYP020000468.1, from coordinate 518,011 downwards.
AAATGATTGAACTAATATAAATTATTAGTTAAAATATCAAACTTTCTACCACTAGATTTTTTTGTATGGTGCTCAATACGGTTTTGAAATGATGGTAGTTTAGTAAGTAGGTGAGAACCGGACCGATGATGAAAGAATATTCCATCTTCATTCACATTTTGGCTTTCGATCCACCAAACCTCGAAATCAACCAGAAGCCAATAAACCTCTCGCTTTCGGGCTTTTGAACACAGTCAGCAGCCACAACAACAACCCCACAAATCTGAGCCAACTCTGCCAACGCCGTTGAAACTCAGATAGACCGATAAGGAATCCATAACTAAGCAGGAAACACTCTCCGCCCTCAAATCTCTCCGTTTCTCTTCTTCCTTCCATCTCCTATCTCTCCTCCACCATCCATGGCTTCCTTATCCCTCATTTCCCCTGCCGCCACCTCCTCTTCTTCCGCCGCCGCCTCTTCCCTCTTCCATCCCCACCGCCCATCCTCCGTAATCCTCCCCCTCCGTAGATCTCCCAAACTCTTCTCAATCAAAGCCCAATCCGCCCCTGTTCTCACCCAAGACGATCTCAAGAAGCTCGCCGCCGACAAAGCCGTCGATTATGTCAAATCCGGCATGGTTCTCGGCCTTGGAACCGGCTCCACCGCCGCCTTCGTTGTTTCCAAGCTCGGAGAGCTTCTCAAGTCCGGCCAGTTGAAAGATATTGTGGGAATCCCTACTTCTAAGCGAACAGAGGAGCAAGCCCGATCCCTAGGGATTCCTCTCTCTGTCCTCGACGATCACCCGAAGCTCGACCTGGCCATCGACGGAGCTGACGAGGTTGACCCAGATCTCAACCTTGTCAAAGGCCGCGGTGGGGCTTTGCTGAGGGAGAAAATGGTGGAAGCCGCTTCGGACAAGTTCGTGGTGGTGGTCGACGACACGAAGCTGGTGGACGGGCTCGGCGGGAGCAAGCTGGCAATGCCGGTGGAGGTAGTGCAATTCTGCTGGAAGTACAATCTGGTGAGGCTAAAGGATATGTTTAAGGAAGAAGGTGTGGATGCGAAATTGAGGGTTAACGAGGATGGGAACCCCTACGTCACTGACAACTCAAACTACATTGTAGACCTTTACTTCCAGACTCCGATCAGAGATGGGTATGCTGCCGGGAAGGAGATTCTGTCGTTTGAAGGAGTGGTGGAGCATGGGTTGTTTTTGGATATGGCTACGGCGGTGATTATCGCAGGGAAGAGTGGCGTGGAAGTGAAAAGCAAGTGACTTGTTTTTTCTTGAGATGGGTAATAATTATATTTTTATTTTGGTATAGTCTCTGTGAATTGTGATCTTCTGTTTGAAATAATCCAGAGATTTGCCAACCCCTTCGTTGAGATGGAAACTGTTGCCACTCCATTTTGTTCGTTCGTTTGCTGTATTTGTAGCTACTACTTCTTTGCTTGCTTGTTACTGTGAATTAAATCATCAGTTGACTTGTTTGGGTAGTTGCTCATCATACTTGGGGTCTCTTAGGTTTATGATCACAAGCTCAATTCAATTGAAGAAATGAGAGTGAGTTAGCTTTCCTTTGTGGCAATTACAAACTGGCGACTTTGCAGAGCGAATAACCCAATCAATGATGGTGATAACCAGACATTTTTGTGGAGAGCTCATATATGCAAACTTGAAACTAGAAGCCACGAAGCCAAAGATGGTGTGGCTTTTTGTTCTTGGTATTTTTAACAGGGCTGTGAGTATATAAAATCATGATCTAATGTGAGTTTACTGGTGCCTGTCGGAAACAGATAATTCAAGAAATTGAACATGGGGTGACAATGGAGATGAAATATTAAAGATTAATTTGAACTGATGATAACTGCTATTGCAGAAGTTGAGTTGGCAACAGATGCATTTCGTGTCGATTCACTCTGTGTCTGAGATGTTGATCCCCAGATTGGTACAGGCAGTATTGAGCTTGTGTTGATTCATGAAGAAATCTGCAGGTGCATTAGTTATCCTGCCAGAAGAAGTACGGAAGAGTTGTGAGCTGTGTGTAATTAGTAGTTAGGAGAAGTAAGGTTGGTGGAGAGGATTGCAGATTTGGTGTGCATGTTCCCTCCTCCGCAAAGTAACGTAGAAGAATGATAAATGAGGGAGCTGAAGAATGCGGGAAAATTTCATATGGTATATACCGATCTTAAAACTCACAATTTGGGATTACTCTAATCTGGCATATTTGTAAGTTCTAAGACCGGTATGTTATATTTGTAAGTTTTTAGACCGATACATAAATTGTTCACAGTTACCAGATGAGAACCATTTAAAATCTGGACTTCAATAACTAGTAAAGGGAATAGAGAGCAGCACTCCAAATTAGGGTAAGTGCTGGAAATCCATTCTGAATCCCTAAACGACGCTCTAGTTTTCGAATTAAACGACACCCTAAAATGATAAATTACTAAATTGACCTTTCGTAAACATTCAAAATTTATAAGAAGTTCAATCTTCAACAAACACATTCAATCTAAAACACAAAAGCTCAAGAAGTGGAAGATCCTAACTCGAAGATTCGACGAGAAATCGAAGTTCTGAACGAAGATCGACAACTTTCGATCAGGTAACCCTAGTTTAAGCTCAATAATTGATTTTAAAATATATATATATACATTAAGGGACCGGACGGACCCGCCGTCCGTCTGGTCCTTATTTTTTTAAAAAAAAAATTATTTAATTGTGATTAATTTAGAGTCATTTTGATTTAATTTAGGGTTTAGATGAATTTAATTTAGGATTTAGGGTTTAGATGAATTTATGAATTTAGTTTAGGGTTTAGATGAATATAGTTGAAGGTTTAGGGTTTAGATGAATTTAGAGTTTTAGGGTTTAGATGAATTTAGTTTAGGGTTTAGATGAATATAGTTTAGGGTTTAGGGTTTAGATGAATTTAGGATTTTAGGGTTTAGGGTTCAGATGAACTCTCATAATTAGTGTTAATTATTGATTAGATTTTTTATAAGTATGTGATTAATTAGATAATTTCGTTTATTATAGTTTCTGAATAAAAATGGCGAAGACAAAAGGCGGAGGTAAGCAGCATAGCACCGACCCTGTCAAAGAAGAGACTAATGGAATTCAGAAAATGCGAGGGAAGGGCAAGTCGTTGGAAACTATGAAGCGACTTGCCGAGCGTGCGATTACTGCTTCTAATAGGAGAGAAGCAGATAAGAAGAAGAAAAAACAGAAGATCTACGAAACCCCCGAGCCTTTTCCCCCAATTAGGATTCCCGTATGTCAGGATAGACCTCCATCCCCCGCTAGGCCTGTTAGAGTTCCCCCCTTCCTGACTTCACGGCGGAGGTTCATACCAGATGACGACGAGGAGGAGTTATTTGGTGGATACGAGTCTGATACCTATCGGCCTCCACCATTTAGGGCTTCCACTGGTTCGTCTCACGATTCAGCGAGCGTTGGAGTTGCAGCTGGGAGAGATGCTAGTTTTGCTCCCGCCACTAGTACACATGGTGGGGAGAGGGATGAGGAGGTCCACACTACTGGGGTCGGGGGAAACCTTTCCCGCACTTGGCAGCTCGAGTCAGGGATAGAGGATGGAGGCCCGATTGCGACCAGTGTGATTCCTAGTTTCGGGGGTCACATTGCGCATTATCTATGGGAGCTCGGTGCGGACTACGGTAACATCCGAGATTTCAGGTTCTACACCCGACGGGATCATCTCAGGCATGTGATGAGATTCCAGCCATAGACACCAACTCTAGAGATGATGATGTCTACCTCGGGACTTCTTCATTTGGGTCGTTTTGGGATGACCGATCAGTTGGACGAGGCACCGATCCACGCTTTTGTAGAGAGGTGGCAGCCGGATACTAACATGTTTCATATGCCCTTCGGAGAGATGACCATCACACTTCATGATGTGTGGCATATTCTCCGTATACCAGTCCATGGACGTCCACTTCACGTTCCTCGATCCAGTCATGATCCGCAGGCCGATATAGCTCGAGCCCTCTATATCCATCCCAAGGATTTGAAGTTGCCAGTTGGAGGCGCTGCAGGTGGTGATGCACGATACCCTTGGCTAAAGGGTGTTGCGATGCATGAGAAGTCGATGTTGGCACTGGCGAGCGGTTTAGTGGATGAGGATGCATACAGGGTCTTCATGTTTTGTCTGCTGGGGTCGACTCTGTTCACTGATAAGACCGCCGATCGTACACGTCTGGTGCTATGGGAGTATTTTATTGGGGGCGTGTCCACTGTTTCGAGATATGCTTGGGGGACAGGGGCTCTAGCATGGTTGTACCACGAGTTGGGTAAGGCGAGCAGGGCTAAGTGTAAGGGGATGGCGGGGAGCGTGTCCCTACTTCAGTCCTGGATTCATGAGTACTTCCCTAGTACTTGTGCTGCTAGAGTAGTGGCTCGGCAGCGGGGTGATATCGAGGCATTGGTTGGGTGGTGGAGCAGTATCGAGCAGCCGGATAGATCATACGACTTCTTGCACCGTCGTTTGGAGTACTACCGTCGTCTGCTGGATGATATGACCGCACGGGATGTCATTTGGATGCCATTTGGGGCACGCCCAGAGGTAGAGGTTCCCGATTCGACGTTCCGTGGGATCATTCATTTCGGTCCGGCTGCAGAGTATTATGATCCGACGCGTGTGGTTAGACAGTTCGGCTACGCGCAGATGATTCCGGGTCTTATCTCGTTGCCTTCCAGGGCATACAGGGTAGCTGAGCCCAACGGGTACACAGTTGAGTGGGCTGACACCACACATAGAGCGTGGAGGGACGAGGACTGGTCTAGGCTGATGCCATTTTAGTCTTTGTTTAGACGTGCCGATGATGTGACCGAGGTCGAGCCCCGATACATGTACTGGTATCGGCGCCACACCCACCCGCGCATCCTCAGACCCATCCCTACTAGTGTTCCGGTGCCGAGAGATATGGTAATTATACATTCGTTTGTTTTAGGTTTAGGGTTTAGGGTCAGAGTCAGATACCGATAGCTAACTTGTTTCATTTTCCACATTGCAGCTAGCTTACAAGGTGTTGGATCATATGCATCCATTCCTTACTGGGACGATGAGACAGGAGTACGAGTATGATACTGAGTACCTGGAGGCGGTCGAGTATCTGAGATGCAGTGTTGCTGACATGTACGTGGACTTCCGACACTAGAGACCATACCGTTAGACTTCGTTTCTGTCATATGTTATCATTTCTTTCCATGTTGTTTAATGAGGCTTATGTACTTTTGTATTGAGACTTATGTAGTTTTGATTTGAGACTTGAGACATTATGCACTTTCGATATTATGTAGTTATGATATTATGCACTATTGAGCCTTCAGTAATTTTCACACTTATTCGATCATAAACGCGACCAGATTTTTAGCACACTTATTTATTACACAATACCATCCGACCATAAACACGACCGTTCATTGTTTAACAACACTTATTTTTTACACAATACCCTAAAACACTTAACAATACCACAAAACAGTTAACAACACCAAAGTAAACAATCTTAGTACATTACGTAGACAATATATCAAATGTAATGCACTATGGTGCAGATTGTACCAACATTTGGTACGTTAAATTCTCCCGACGGTATAGTGTGCCCAGCCATGCTGCTTTCGCACTGTCATCTGCCCAATACCGCCACATTTGACTGACCGGCGGGATTGGAAGTACCCCCTTCACTGACATCCAAATTTAAACGTACCCAGTGATCACCGGTGCAAACTAGAAATGTGACACCACCCGGCTCCGGTGTGTCCCCGATTTTCATCGGGAGAAAAGTCTCTCCGTACGGAATACCATGACCCCCCATGCCAAAAACCACGTACGTCCAATTGTGCTTAGTGGCGAACCCAAAAAGGTCCAGATTCCATAACCATCATGGTCTCTCACACGGTGTGTTCCACAGCCACCACAGTCTCGTAAGGACAGTGTCCAGCTCACCCTCATACACCTTATGATACCACCATCCCCAGTACACATGGACGTTATCCATAAGCTCCTGACGCATGACAACGTATTGATGTTGGTCACCGCCGGTAAAAGAGTGGGATACACATCTAACCCCGTAGTGGCCATCACCAATAACGTCGAATACCGAAGTTGCCAACGGCCAGAGACCGTGAGGGATATACGACATGTATGGAAGCACTGAAAGTGATGCCGAAAAAAGTAATTAGGACGACTACGGACGAGACAACATCACGAAAACATACGTTGTAAGGAAAACTACACACCTCTGTTAGGAATAGAGGTTTTAGACTTGCTTGGGGTGGGCTTAGCCGGTTGCGCAGTTTCGCTACCTGTTATTTCGTACACTTATGTTAGAAACCTCGCATAAATACGACACTTATAGAATAGTGTAACATGTAACAAACCTGATTTGGTCTTGCCCTTAGATGGGGTGCAATGGGCACTCGCATGCTCGTGGTACGAAGGGTGCCGCCCATCGGTCTTTCGCGCACGGGGCCGGCCTTATGCGCGTCCGACTTTTTCGGCTCTTTTACTCCGTCTGATTCAGGTTGATACTGGGACCGCACCAGTGAAGTCAAGGCCCGTACAAGACGGTATTCCAAAAGTGGTGGAGGTGGTATGGTTTCAGCTCGACCCCATCGCGCTCCATAGATTCGAGCCTACAAGTGCAAGGCAGGCCGTGCGTGGATTCGACCACACAATCACAATCGTCCTTACTGGATAACGAATCGTTCACCAACTCAATACCCCAGAGGCTGACTTCATTTTTCATATATGTAAACGGTCGTCTATGCGAGAAACGATGAGTCTACACGAAACGAAAAAGCTAGTTAAGTTAAACATTCCCGAAATAACTAGTGATTGACTAAGTACTTATATAAACAGTACGATACCTTGCTTCGTGATTCATCGATAGCCCGCTGCACTTCTATGACTTGACCCTCGATCGATGCATGATATCCCTCAAATAGTGTATCAAATCCCTGATTGGAAGAGTTGTACCATGTTTTGAGGGACGAGTGCTGCGACTCCACCCTGTTCGTACTCGTACACCCAATATGGAAAGCCTCGTTGGTGTTGCAATGGGCCCACTGAGTCTTATACGGTAACCACTCGCTTCCTAAGTACTTCATCAATCCTCCGACATTAGCCTAGTCACTCAAAACCAATCCTCCCACTCCGTGAAGAACTCCGCATCTGTTAGTGCATACAACACTTTGTTCCACCTACCATGCACCAAAGCCTCAGCCATTTCTGCATTACTCGTGATGTACTTAATTTTTGCCTCGATATTCCTCTTCATGTGCCAGATGCACAGTAAATGAGGAGTCTTTGGGAATACGGTACGGAGAGCCGCTGCCAGACCTCGCTCCTTATCAGTAACAAATGCAGTGGGTTGCCGCCTACCCAGTATCAACTCCAGACATTTCAACACCCAAACATAAGACTCAGTTTTTTCGTTATCACCGAATGCAAACCCGATGCTAAAGTTCTTTCGCACCGGGTCACACCAACGAACTGGATCACTGGCTTCCTATAGGCGTTGGTGTTGAAAGTTGAGTCAATAATTATCACGAAATACCATGAACTAACCATCTGGACACATTCGGGGTGGCTAAGAAACAGATGAACAAGACTGTCATCATCATCCTTTAAGTACTGGACGAAATAACCTAGTTCTATAGCCTGACGCAATGACCACTCCATCGGATCCAAACCATCTGATTTCTCCTTCCTAATCTTGTACGACTCGTTATAAATCTGATTCATATTATGACGAGTGTTGAACTTCTTATTCAAATAATACCTGATCTTATTCGGTTGTGTGTGAACATCCACCATATCCCGAATATCTTGTTTCGCCTCATCTGATAACGGATTGCTTTCCGTGCTACTTCAGTGAAATGAATAAGAGGATGATTGTGGTACCCCTTCGCCCGGCCAGGGTTCTTTATGTCTCCGACTCCGTCCATAAAATACTTCCACTCGCAATCTACCACCTTTGATCGGACGACAAGCCTGAATGGACAATTACACTTCTTTGACTTCGTAGTACGTTTCGACGGATCGGAACCCTCAGACTTGTGAACTGGTCCCCGTGAGCAGTAAAGATACACCCGACACTCCTTTTCCGAATCGTTGTTTTTATTTGACCCTTTGATCATATGGAAATTAAGCGTCAAAGCAAACTGTTTTGATGCTTGGACCGCTTAACCGATAGTGTCGTACACATTATCGGATGAGAACCAATCGAAACAATCTATTCCGTCACCGACATCCATTTCCTACAGAATATCAACACCGAAATGAATCAAAACACTGAAATTAACATATCCTTTTAACTGATGATACAAAAACTAGACCAACAATTACCATGGTACTCGTTGACATGTCGCGTGCATAAACCCTATATTTAAGATCCAAATTAGTTAATCAATAAACATACAATTAACAACAAAATTTCAAAAATTTAAAACTTTAAACCCTAAACCACTAAAACTTAAACCCTAAACAATAAAACCTAAATCCTAAAAACAAAACACAAAACTCTAAACCCTAAACAAAATTTAAAAAATTATAAAATTTAAACCCTAAACAAAATTTTAAAATTATAAAATTTAAACCCTAAACCCTAAACAAAATTTAAAAAATTATAAAATTTAAACCCTAAACCACTAAACCCTAAACCCTTAATCCTAAATCTTAAAAAAAAAACACAAAACTCTAAACCTAAACCATAAACCCTAAACACTAAAATCTAAACCCTAATCTCTTAACCCCTAAACCCTAAACACTAAACCCTAAACCCTAAATTGTAAATCCTAAACACAAAACACTAATATCTAAACCCTAAAATCTAAACCCTAAACTCTAAACCCTAATACAATTAACAACAAAACTTAAAAAATTATAAAATTTAATTAAAAAAAAACCAAACGGACGAACCGGACGGATCCGTCTTGTCAGACCAGCCAGACGGACCGCCGTTCCGTCTGGTCAGACTTAACGGAATCGTGGTCCGTCCGTTAAATCCGTTTGGTTTTTTTTTTCAGATTCAAAATTCAATTTCGTACCTTTCGAATTTTGATTCGTTGTTCGTCGAGAGTGTTTTTGACAAACAAAAACATACTAAAACATAATAAATAAGAGTTTTTTGGATCAAAATAGTACTTTTTCATTTTTACGAAATGGACGTTTAGGTCATAACGAATGTAGGGTGTCGTTTAATTCGAATTCCAGGGCGTCGTTTAGTAACCCTCAATCCATTTGATTGTAAGGTTGAAAATCGGGACGGGTTCGGCTACTTGTATTTTTATTGTGTGGGGTCTGTACTCGAAAATGCACTATAATCCCAGCTAGATCCCATATTAATTCAGGGTTCAGGTATTTATATAGTTATGCAGGCATTACGGATTCAGGTTAAAATACCTATTAATATATGAACAAGAAAATCTCACTCATAATCGGACTACTAACTACTAACTTGCAAATTCTAATCACATTCTCATTTTCAATCATCCAAATTAGTTACAATTTAATACCAAAATGAGAAAACAACAATCCTAATTCCACTATTCCATAGAGTTTAATTTCTAAGCTTAGGGTTTTGTTTTGATTGATTGTAAGAGTTGTAGGAGACAGTTGAGAGTGAGCGGGAGTTGAGAGAGGTGAACCGATCTTTTAATAAACGATGCATACTAAGTATTCGTCTGTCGGTAGTGAGTGGCTTCAATAAAACATTGAGATTTAGGAGAATGGTTGCTAGTCAGTTGAATGGAATAAGGTTATTTGGATTTCCAAGAGAATGTGTTTATTGTTTATCAGTTTTGGAAGTGTTTTTTGAACAAGATTTCATTTTATAACGGTTAAGTACAAGCAAGAACATTACAAGTGCATAGTTAAGCTACCAATAACGTCTTTCCAATTATTCGAGATGGACCTTGCGTGCGTTGCCCTTGCCACCCAATCAGCGGTAAGGTTGTCACGTAGAGGGGTGAAGGCAATTCGAATCCACAGGGCAAATTAGAAACATAGGCCATGATTTCGGCCAGCACTGCGGAACACTCCTAAGGAGTCGACATGGAGGGATTGTTGATGGTGTTGACAAGGGTGATGCAATCGGAACAGACTGTGAAGAACTGGAATATACGTTTTGGATTCAATTTCAGATAAGAGACCTTTGAGCCAAATGGCTTCTTTGCAGGCCACTACAGTAGCAATGCATACTCTGCTTCAGTAGAGGACATAGCAATTATGGACTCTTGCTGTGACTTCCAAGAGATAAGTTTCCAGCCCAAGTAAAAACAAAGCAAGTCGTTGATTTCCTAGTGTCTTTATTGCTAGGGAAATCAGAATCAACATATCAGAACCAAACAGATCGTTTTGGGAGGTGTGCTCAGCATAGTGCGGGCCTAGTTTTTGTATGCTTCATGGAAAGCCAGTGTTTTTCAACTTGGTTTGACATGAATCTGCTCAAAATACTTTAAAAAAGCTAAATCATGAAGTGTGCACAACATATCATACATAACCGAACCCACAACAACATCATAAGGAAATTTTTTCATTTTTTTACAATTTCCTCAGTTTCAGGGCTTAGATCTCTTGAAAGTTATAAGTGTGCCTCCAAAGTAACAGAAGAAGATCTGGAGTTAGCCATAACAAAATGATGCATGACCTTATGTACATAGTCAAATTGAGACAAACTAATGCTTCTTTCATCTCTATTACGAATTATGCTAATCCCTAAAATCTTACTGGTAGGGCCAAGATCCTTCATATCAAAGTTCTTTTTCAAATCATTTTTAATGGAAGAAATGAGATGCATGTTATCGCTAATTAACAGAATGTCATCAACATACAGCAAGACATAAGCCAGAGATTTTGAGACAAAACACTTGTAATAAAGACAAGGATCATACTTGTTTTAGTTAAACCCCAAAGACCTCATACAAGTATCAAATTTTATGTTCCATTGCCTAGGGGATTGTTTCAACCCATAGATTGACTTCTTGAGAAGAAAAAGAAGAAAAAACATGGTTAGTTTTGGTTTTATCAATAAAACCCTTGGGCTGCTTCATGTACATGGTTTCATTTAAGTCACCCTGTAAGGAAGCAGTATTAACATCCATTTATTCTAATTCCCAGTTATAGATAGCAGTCATGGCAAGCAAGAGTCTCAAAGTTTTATATTTCACGACAGGAGCAAAAATATCATAATAATCTATCCCTTTTCTTTGAGTGAAACCCTTGACCACAAGTCTAGCCTTGAATCGAGGGGTGTCAAGAGGACTAGTGCCCTCCTTGACCCTATAAACCCATCTACTGTTAAACAAACGAAGGGAAGGAGGAGGAATAGTGAGTTTCTACGTCATATTGACTTCATTGATCCTTTTTCTTCATGCATAGTCTTAAGCCACTCATTGGCATTAGGGCTACACATTGCCTATTTATACGTATCATTAGTATCACATACACAATCAACTCAAAAGCACATATAGAAAAATATATCACATCAGCAAACTCAACAACATCCACAACCAATCTTCTATTGGGAATTCTAACCCAAGGCTCTCTATCTCTAACAAGCTAATAATCAGACAAGTTTTGCACGTGAATTTTATTTCATTTTCATTAAAAGGCAGAGAGATGAAAGTGAGATTCAGATGTTACCAGAGGTGAATCAGGGGGAGAATTGACAAAGGGTATAAGTTCACTGCTTTCCCCACCTGATTGGTGAGCTGCTTGATGTGAATTTTGTGAGGATGGATCAAAATCATCATATGTTTCGTCCAAAGACATGGAATGGTCAATGTCAAACTCATTTACATTGTCAACATCCTCCTCAGAAGGTACAGGATTGAAGAAATAACCCGTTGGACCAAACAAAGAAGAATCTATCTGGCCTATGGGCTCAGCTGGAGGGGTGAGTGGTTCTTTAAAATGGAATTCCGGTTCATTTAAGGTCACATCATGGGCTACAATCACTTTGTACCGTCCATATTGAATAAGAAGCAGCTTATAACCTTTAACACCCTCAAGATATCTCAACATGACACATTTCTGAGCCCTAGGGTTTAGTTTTTCTTGTGAAATTTGGGAATCAACTGTACATCCAAACGGTATCAAATGAGACAAAATTGGTTTTGTGCCAGTCCATAATTCCGGAGGAGTTTTGAAACCAACTACTGAGGATAGAGATTGGTTTTTGAGGTAAGTAGCTGTAACCATTGCTTCACCCACAGTGGCGGTCTCATCCCAACATTAAGCAACATCCATCTAGCATTTTCAAGCAGGGTACAGTTCATCCTCTCAGAGAATACCATTCTACTAAGGGGTACCAAGAACTGTCAGGTGTCTTCTGAATCCATTTTGACTACAGAAGTTGTTGAATTTAGAATTACAAAACTCAAGACCGTTATTTATTCTCAAACATTTGATTTTGTTTCTAGTGTGAGATTCAACTAAGGTTTTCTAGGTTTTAAAAGAGACAAAAACTTCATTTTTAGCCCTTAATAATTTAATCCAGACCTTCCTTGAGTAGTAATCAATAAGAGAGAGGAAGTATTTCTTCCCTCCTATTGTCTCAATCTATGCTGGACCTCAGAGATCCAAATAGATGTACTCAAGAGTCCCTTTAGCAACATATTCAGATTACCAAAGCTATGCCTAGATTTTTTACCAAAGACACAATCTTCACAAAATTCAAGATCACTGGGATGCTTGTCAAGCAAATCATGTTTGAAGTAAGACCAGTTATACCGATGTGACCAAGCTTAGTAGGCCACAGTTTGGTCTAAGACGAGTTACCATGTTGAACATTTTTTTTAGTGATGTTCAGCTCAAGTGAGCCAATAAAACAGTAAAGACATCCATGTTTGATACTTCGAATGACCACAAAGTTACCTTTAATACCATCTTTAATATCATCAAACATGGATTCAAACAATAAAGTTCTCCTTAAGGAGGGGACCCATCTAACATTTTGAACAACTCTGATTTTCCCATCATACATTCTCATATGAACAAAACCAACTCCCTTGATCTTAAGGGATGTGTGATCTCCAAGCATAACCTCTCTACCTTCACATTTTCACAAGTCACATAATAGATCTTGGGAAGGGGTAGAATGAATTTTACACCCTGAGTCCACTTATTTGAGGTTTGCTTAGAGGTCACAACTAATAGTTCACGAGTTTCAAAGATGTTAGAGGAACTAGCTTTTTCTTTATTGTCTTTAGCTTACTGGTGACAGTCTTTAGCATAATGCCCTTATTTTCCATAGTAAAAAAAGACAACTTTGGACGGTGGAATTAGTTTTTGAGCCATTCTTATCTTTGTTCTTACCCTTCTTAGGATTCCAGTTTTTAGACTTTCCTTTACTCTTAGCCATTAACACCTTAGACTTAGATAAGTTTTAGCCGTAGATTTTGACATAAATATTTGAAGAGAATCATCCTTTTGAGAGATAATTTCAGAAACCTTCTTAACAGTCACATCATCATGACTATACTGAATGACATCTTTCAAGTTATCAAACTGAGCAGACATATAGTTTAAAAGGAGGACAGCTTGATGAGTATCATCAATATTGTCCCCACATCTAGCTAAATCCTTACTCATCCTAAGAAATATATCTAAGTTTTCATTTACGATCACAATAGTGTTCATCTTAAAGGTGAACAACTTACTAAGCAGAGTTATACGACTAGGCAGTGATTTACTCTATAAAGTTGACTCTAAACCCTCCCATAAAGACCCAGGATCAGTAAAATTTACCACTTGGTCGATGACATCATCTGAAAGATGAATAATAATCTATGAAAGCGCGATTTCCAACAATTCAACTTTTCTGAGATCGCTCGTGTTTGCAACCCCACTATTCTATCACAACTGAGAAACACTTCTCTTTGACCAAGATGGCTTTCATTTTGATCTTCCAGATGGCCAAGTTCGTACTTCAATCGTACGGTTTGATTCTTGCACCATCCACAATCTTTAGAACTTCAGACTTCCCTTCAAAGACAAAAGAAGAGACAAGTGAGGGTGAGAAAACAGGCAGAATCACAACAACCCTTAGTAAAACAAGATCACGAACCTTAATCGAATCAGGACTGCTACAGAACACAATTAATAGAATAAGAAAACAATCAAGATCGCAAAGCATATAAGAGCGGAAGCAAGGTGAAAATAGGATGTGATACAGAAGCCAACTAGGCTTTGATACCACTTTAATAAACTACATCACGAGGCGTAACCCTGACAATCGATATACGAAGGATCACACAGAAAGTAAACGCAAAGCATACAAGATTTTTTCATGCAGTTTGGTTTCCCTACTCTCCAGTGTCTCGGTGGGGGAGACTCAACCCAAATCCACTAGTATTTATCACAAGGCAAACGTTCAGAGTTTCAGCTCAACTGGAACTCTAATACAAGCACTCAATCCAATCAAGAGATCAATACAACACATGAGAGAAAGCACCAGAAGAAGAACAATATTCTCTGGGTTGAAGCAACAACAGAAGCTCCTGGCTCCCTGATTGCGTAGAATATGAATCGCCAGTAAACCCTAGAACGTCGGTGAGAGCTCTCAAGAATTGTGATGGATGAAACTTCTGGAAGTGAATCAATCGCATTACCTTCAGCAAAAGGGGGGAACCAAGGCTTATATTAGGGTCTCATCTAAGACGCACCGTTTCAATAAACATTGAGTCTGGAGCTTGAACTAGTATGGCCCAACCAATTCAAGCAACCGGACCGGATTTAGGCTAATTAAATTACATATTGGGTCTACTTAGTAGAATTACTTAGCCAAATCACTCGGATATACGAAAATACATATGGCTTCGTGGCTTTAGACTCGATATTGGGCTGGGTCAGAGCCCGGGGAACCCCGCGCCAACTTGCCTATGAGCCTGCATTTTCAGCATCATCTACAGCATTTCTAGGGTAGTCATTAGGTATTGGAAGCACTCTCACCCTGTCCAAGATATCAACCAGAGGCTAATCTGAGTCTGCAAGGCATGTGATGAAGAGTTTGGTGCTGAAAGATTTAAGTGAAGAAAAACTAATGCAAAGCTAAGACAGAAACTCCATTTTCTTTACAAAGCTTCAAGCTCTTCCCGGCTATTGCTTAAAAACAAGTTCAATTCCGTAAGTCGGATATTAAAACGAGCCATCTGTTTGACACAACTTCAGTGCATCCAAGGAAGTGTATCTAATATGAGAAAAAAACTCAATAAACTATAAACAATAAAAATAAATAAAAACTTGGAACTAGTAAAAAATAGCCATGGCAACTGTATTCTTGAAGAACCATCTTCTGATTTATCTTTTTCATTAACATCCTCTTCACATCATTCACTCTAAAGATAACTACATAATACCACCTTATGTAGTCCAGCTTACAGTATTCGATCCCTAGGCCCAATCACAAAACAAACATTATAATATTGATAAAAGTAAACAAGAATCGAAATTTTTATTGAAAAGTGAGTTGTATACATTGATTGCTTACAAACTCGTCCATAATAAAATTTTCATATAAATGAAAGACATATCCCTTTACAAAATAATTACGAAACTTTTAAGAAATTCATAACTAAGATATCTTCATTTTTTTTTAAGAAATTCATATATTTTATTATAAATTTATAACTAAATTATATATGGTCTAACTAATTTACATGTTGAGCCAACTTTATATAATTACTAGAGCAAATCACTTGAATATACAATAATATATATGATTTGATAGTTTTAGACTCGATATTGAGTTAGGCCTAAGCCTAAGCCTGAAGAACCCCATCCTAACACCGTTGTTAAATAAACATTCATAAACTCCTGGAGATCATGAAGGACTTAATTAGTAAGTTTTTGTGTGTATGAACTTAATTAGTAAAGTTGACTTAGGTAGAAAGAGTTAAAATGAACCATTTATATTTTGTAGTATATGGGGCCATCTATTAACTTTACAAAGTAGAGAGGGCGAACTACCATTTTCCCCATATATTTGTGGTACAACCGGTGGGGATTTTGTTAAAAAAATAAATAAGAAGGGGTACACGCGTGGGTGCACGCGAATCAGTCAACTGCAACAGTAACGCATACATATCAGCTAAAAATGGTGGGGAAGGGAGCGGAGTGAGTAGAGACGTCAGACGAAGAAGCTGACGGACAACTAGTAAGGTGCCGACAACTTGCCCGTTTTTATTTTCATAATCGAAGAACCCAATTATTGTTATTGAATCTCTACGCCCTAACTAAACAACCTTAACTTAAAATAAATTACAATATTGTCTTTTCCTAAAATTGAAATTTAGATAAGAAGTTGTGTATATTGACTAACGCAAATGCTCATAAACACTCTCAAACGAAGATTCAAAGAAGAAATTGAAAATCAAAAGCGACCGTTTCAGGTACAAAATCGATAGAATAATAGATAGGAGGCCCCGACCGGCCGAACACGGACCCGGCCGGCCACCGGTTTCGGCCGAGGTAAGTAGCCAGCCGGAACGAGTTTCCGGCCGCCGCGGGCTTCCTGCGGTCGAAATCCGTTGCCGGTCGGGATGCTTGTCGGCCGAATTTTCATTCCGCCAGCTAAAATTTACTGAATTGTAAGGAGACACGTACCGTGAGAGAGGTTTTCGAATGAATAAATTTGAATAATTTCGTTTTTAAAAAAAATTTCAAATAAGTAAATTCAAATAATTTCATCTTTACGAAATTTAAGACGTCATTTAATTGAAAATTAAGGCGTTATTTAATTTGAAAATTATGACTTAAAATAGTAATCTCTATTATTATCCTTAACCCCTCTCGCGCTCTCTCTCTCTCTGCTTCACTTGTTCCCCAATTACTCCACCCTCCTTCTAAAAGTGGTAAAACTCCCTATTTCGTTTCATGATAAATTTAGTTAAAAGGATTCAATTTGTCTGCTCTTGAATCTGTGATCTGATTTGATACTCTTGCTCTCTCTTTTGTTCCTTTTTATCTATGGAGGTTGTTCAGTCATGTAAAAGGAAATTCAACGTTCTCTAATCGGCACTGCATCGAGATAAGAAACAGGTGAGCCATTTTTACTTATCCGGATCTTCTTTTTCAATCTTTGTGGTTGGTGGGATATGCTCAAATTAGTTCACTCTCGCTTCTCAGATCAATTCATCTTCTTTTTCTCTTTTTGTGACTGAAAATGATTACAGATATAACAAGTGTTCTCGGTTTGGAAAAAGCAGAGAGCTTTGGAACCACTGACTAGTTGTATTGAAGAGGTAGGTGGGGATAGTTTTGTTTCTCTTTCAATTT
Source organism: Linum usitatissimum (assembly GCA_030674075.2). Classification (NCBI taxonomy): domain Eukaryota; kingdom Viridiplantae; phylum Streptophyta; class Magnoliopsida; order Malpighiales; family Linaceae; genus Linum; species Linum usitatissimum. The sequence goes on along the minus strand of JAUJYP020000468.1, from coordinate 500,722 downwards.
TCCATTTTGTCGAGAAACGAATTTGGGTTATTGTCGTATTGGTGGGAATATGGTATTCATTTAAGTGGATGACCTCTTTTGGGTGAATAATGGTACTTGCTTCTTGCCCTGCCATCATTTCCTAGTAACTGTGGAGTTTGATTGAGAACTGGGGCAAGTGCAATTTCCTTTGTTATGTTTGATTGTTGGTTTTGCTTTTTGTACTTTCTGTCGTACAGCTGTTTGCCCTCAATTAGTCTACTACCAAAGAAGAAAAATCCAAGTCTACACATTCTCGAATCGAAGTTTCGTGCAATCTTTTTACGATGGAGGGGAATTCTGGCGGTGGGGGAAACAGTGTTGGAGGAGGGGTAGTGCCAGCACCAGCTCTGCAAGGAGCTCCCAGTGTTGCAGGTGGAGGAGGCAACGATGTTGAGCTAATGTGCAAGACTCTTCAAGTAGAGCACAAGCTGTTCTACTTTGATCTCAAGGAGAATCCACGAGGCCGGTACTTGAAGATCTCTGAGAAGACTTCATCCACCAGGTCTACTATCATTGTTCCTTCCTCTGGGATATCCTGGTTCTTTGACCTCTTCAACTACTATGTCACTTCTGATGAGCACGAACTCTTCAGCAAAGAATTACAGTTGGACACCAAGGCAACCCTCTCTCCCTTTTTTCTCTAGTCGTGTTTCCCCTTCCAGTCTTCTGTATTTACTTGTTACATGTGTACGCCGTACGACAGGTGTTTTATTTCGACATTGGGGAAAATCGAAGAGGACGCTTCCTCAAGGTAACTTGGTACCCATCTTCGCTTACATACTTCAACTTTTTTAATAAGTAGATTTTGAACATTTAGAGATGGGGGCTGTGCATTGTTCATGTAACCCTTTTGTTTCCGCACTTAAATTTTGAATGACAAGAAAGTTGGCTGCTTGGTTGGTATATATTTAACTAGGACCTTCGTTTGTTTTAGTTATCAGAGTCAGTTGCTAGTTTTATTCATAAAGAATTAAGTCGGAAGTGTGGTAAACACTTTGTATCAAGTATGACGACTGGCATGGGTATCGTTCAGTATAGTGCGGAGGCTTTCCTTCTGCATTATCATCCTTTTATTGTTTGTCGATGGTGCCGCCTTCAGAGTTATTAGAAAAGCAAGCCTCCATTCGTTTGGTTAGGAAAGCTCTTGCATAGTTGCATTGAAATCATATGCACATCAAGCCCACTTATTGTTCGTAGCCATGACATTTGTGCAGGTCTCCGAAGCATCTGTTAGTAGAAACCGCAGTACTATAATTGTTCCTGCCGGAAATTCTAGGGATGAAGGTTGGGCTTCTTTTAGAAACATTTTGGTTGAGATAAATGAAGCATCGAGGTTGTTTGTACTGCCCGATCAGGTGACTGTTTTATATGCACGCAAACATTTTTATCTCAAACAAAGAGATTCTGAGCTCGTTGAATCTAACATGTTGTGGATTTCTTGAATGTTAATCAAACAAACAGCAACATTCTGAAACTTCGGAGCGCATTGTTGGGCTTTCAGACGACGTTGGTGCTGGCTTCATATCTGGGCATAGCAGTCAAACTGTTCCAACTTCAGAACTAAATACAGATCGAGCAGTTGAACTGCCGACACTGGATGAGATTGACAACCTGGGAGTGTCGAAGGTAATCCGAGCTGATCAAAAGAGGTTCTTCTTTGATCTTGGGAATAACAATAGAGGCCATTTCTTGAGGATATCTGAGGTGAGTTCTGACGATATATAATTATGGAGCAGTTTAGTGGAGTTGAAGACTCCCCACACTGTTTCAGTCCTTATTTATTGTTTACAACCTTCTTGACGCATATTTGGCTAACTCTGATTCTGGTAACGAAAACGGTAGGTAGCAGGTTCTGACAGGTCATCCATAATTCTTCCACTGTCTGGGCTGAAGCAGTTCCATGAAACAGTGGGTCACTTCGTGGAGATCACCAAAGACCGAATTGAGGGGATGGGGAGCGCAAATGTTCGAACTATAGATCCCCCTCAAAGATGAAAGTTGGTTGTTGATCGAGTCTGTGAAGAGAATCAAATGGTGAAGATGATTAGATAACCTTTTGTGATCGCTGGGAACCTAGCAGGAGTCAGTCAGTCTGGTGTTTCTTTGTGTGGTTGCAGAAAGACTGGATGCAAATCCATTTCTCCCTGCTGGACTACTAACAGTTGTCATATGAGGGGGCAATCTGCAGAATATTTGACTGGGGTTTGAATTTTTAGTTGTTCACAACACAATAAAATTGGAATTGCAGCAAGTGTAAATAAAGTGCCAGATTCTTCTGTAATTTTCTGAAACTTTCGCAATGACATTTCACAAGGCTTATTATTATGCAGTGCAGCAATAGAATTCGCAAGTTTGCTTCAAAACGAAGAGTGTACTCTAAACCTTTGAATAACATATTGTTCATCTCTAGTATAATGGCAAATTGAGATTTTCAGACTGCAACTTTTGAGCAAACTGACAAAAATCCCATGCCCACAAACTCCCTTCATCGATTATCCGAGGCCACATTCTAGAGTTCATCAAGACAAGCGACAATCAAGCTTTTTCTTCAAACCACAATCGATCAAATAAGAATCTTGTGCAAGTAAATAGCCAGGACGAACAGGTTTATATGCGGAACGTTAGCTATTTTCCATCAAATCAATAACCACCGGCTTAAATGATTACACTTTTCCGGCAACAAATTCCACTAACAAACAGCGAGAACGTCGACAAGCAAAAGAACATAGGATTGATTCAACTACACAAGAACATATCTCTTGACAGCCTGCTTCCCAGCCACAGCAGCGGCCGCAGCAATTCCTCCAATGGCGCCAGCAATTGCAGCAGATCTAGGCCCTCTACCTGCTCGATAAACTGCCCCAGTGCCAAGCCCGGGAACAACGGTGTTCACCAAGTCATCCGTGTCCCTCAAAGCTATCAAGCTGCTCTCGATCCCAGTAAACATCAGGCCCAATACCCGCCATATTGTTCGCGAAACGCCGACCAGAATGCCCGCCGGAGTTGAGAACCCTGTTCAGACGCAATTTTAAGGTGTCACCGGCCTCGGCTGCCTTGATCCCTTCTAAATTCCCCTTGGTACCACCAACGATCGCACCGCCAAGATAACCGGCGCCGGTGTAATAGGTGAGATCCTCGCTCCAGGTTCGGCGTTGGCGAGCTGCTTCTTCATGGAAGAGAAATTCAGGGGAAGTCGGCAGATTGTAAAGGCTTTGAGAAGGAACGCTGTAGAAATCTTGGCAGGGATGGTACTTCCGGCACCTCTGATTGTGAGAAATGGACGAGATGGTCGAGAGAGAGAAACGAAGGAAGAAAAAGAAGATAGATTTATGGAAAGAGTTCAAGTGTTCATTTCATCCTCATTCCCTGTTTTATCGTTACAACGTTTTATTATTTTACTGTAGTAGCAGCCTCAACGATAATAAACGAAAGTTGTCACGTGTTCCAATTATTACATAAACGATAGAAATGAAACGACACAGCTTTGTAAACCTAAAGTGTCCAACTTGCATTCCTGATCACTGATCTTTCACTCTGTTGCAAACTGGTCACTCTGTGCATCCTCCTCCAACGGTAATGAATCTCCTTCATTTCCTTCTCTGGATGATGTACAGTTCATGTCCTTCTTCTCCTCTTTTGATAGCCTCACACAAGTTGGCGAATATATATCAAGTATTCCCAACTTGCCAAGGAGGTAGTGAACGCGACGACGGTGAAGAGGCTTTGTAAATATGTCAGCAACCTGATCTTATGTGCTAACATGTAGTAACTTGATTAATCCTGACTTGATTCGTTCCCTGGTAACATGACAGTCGATTTCTATGTGTTTGGTTCGTTCATGAAAAACTGGATTCTCCGCAATATGTATTGCAGGCTTGTTGTCACAGTACACAGATATAGGGGTATTTACCTGGACACCAAGCTCAGCCAGTAGTCCTGATAACCACTGCAATTCACAGACCAGATGTGCCAGGGCCCTATATTCTGCTTCAGATGATGAACGTGACACTGTGCATTGTTTCTTATACTTCCATGATATCAGGTTCTCTCCAAGGTAGGTACAATACCCTGTTGTAGATCGCCTGGTCTCAAGACAGGATGCCCAATCTGAGTCACAGAATCCCTTCATCTCTAGAGTGACTCCAGTTTTATAAAAGAGCCCCTGACCTGGTGCCAACTTCAGGTATCTGAGGACTCTATGACCAGTACGTGGTGATGCTTGAAATTGACTCAGCTGTTGCACTGCAAACGCAACATCAGGTCTAGTGATGGTCAGGTAGTGTAGTCGACCAACTAGTTGCATGTAACTGCTTGGATCCTCCAACAACTCTCCATGCTCTACTGTCAAATAGAAGGGCTGGATAGATGGACAGACTGACTCGATTTTGCATGAGGCAGCCTGAGTTCAGAATCTAGAGTGAACTCAGGAGGATCATTGTTGAGATTTAGTAAGGCTAAACCAGACACACCCTTGAAAGGGAAGATAGTTTCATGAAACACAACATCTCTTGACAAAAAGACTTGACTATTACTCAAATCCATAACTTTATAACATTTGACCCCTGCTGGAATTCCTAAAAAGACACACTGACGGGCTCTAGGTTGAAACTTTGTCCTATGACCAGCTAAGGTAGAAGCATAACAAAGGTACCCAAACACTCGAATATGAGTCATGACAGGAGGGGTATGGTATAGTTTTTCAAACGGAGATAGGTTGTTCAGGACAGGAGTAGGCATTCTGTTGATTAAATGCACTGCATGAAGAACGGAGGCACTCCAGAACTGGAGGGGCAAACCGGCTTGGAATTACAGAGCTCGAGCAACATTCAGTATATGCTGATGCTTGCGTTCAACTCGAGCATTCTGCTGAGGAGTTTCAACACAGGATGTTTGATGAATTATGCCATGCTCAAAGAAATATTTTGTCATGGCAAATTCTTTGCCCTGATCACTCCTAATGATTTTTACGCTTGTTTCAAACTGAGTATTAACCATACTGCAGAACGACTCAATAAGAAAATGAACTTTAGATTTATGCTTCATTAGATAGATCCAGGTTCCCCTTGAATAATCATCGACGATAGTGAGGAAAAATGAATATTTGTCATAAGACTCCACTGAGAGGGATCCCCAAATGTCCATATGGACTAGATCAAAAACCTTTAAGGCAACAGTTTCACTAACAGAAAAGGATAAACGTTTCTGTTTTGCAAAATGACAGACTTCACAGTGAGGGATATGTTCAGCAACAATTTGAGGATTACATTGTTTCAAAGAACGAATCCTATCCTCACTAGGGTGGCCTAGTCGCCAATGCCAAAGATTAATGGCCTGAGGTTTGAAATTGTAGCTGACTGCAAGGACACGAGTAGGGAGAGAGATACTTTTAGACTCTTGACTGAAATCCTGAGCTGGTAGCTGATATAAACCCTTAATGGTTGTTGCTAAACCAATCGTCCTGCTTGGTGATACGGTCCCGGATTAAACATTTTTGGGATTGAAACAAAGAATGACACAGAGGAGTCATGAGTTAATTTGCTGACTGAAACCAAATTGAATCCAAAACTAGAAACCAACAGGACATCATGAAGGATCAGTCCGAAAGGAAGTGTAACTGATCCAATATGGCTAATAGGAGCTTTTGTGGAGTTAGGAAGAAACACATAGACACCAATGACAACTTTGTAGTTAAAGAAGTACCTAAGATTGCAACAGATATGATCTGATGCACCAGTATCAATGATCCAGGTAGTCAACAAGTCATAGTCAGTACTAGCAGCTAGAGTATACATACCTGGATGATGAGACGTTTGAGGAGGGACATGGCTCACTGCCAATGCCTTATGTTGAGAGATTGATGCCTGCTGAAGCAAGGTCCTGAGCTGATGGAGCTCTTCTGATGTGAAAGGGGCATGGTGAACAGTGGAGGAGGTTGAATCAGAGCTGCTGGACTCAGTTTCCTGAGTGACCATTCCCGTAAATCTCCCAGCATTCAAGTTGCTCGAATAACCACCAGCCTTCTGCTCCTGTTCCCTCTTTTTCTTGTTTTTGAGTGTAAGGCAATCCTCAACTACATAATTGTCCTTTCTGCAGTATTTGCAGAATAGTCCCCTATCTCCAGTGACAGCCATGGCCTGTTTGGCTTGATCAGCAGTGTTGTTTTGGCTGACAGCAAACACACTTGATTGAATTGTATCGTTGCTGATCACTACTCCTCCTCTCAATTTTTCTTCATGTTGCAGGGCACTGTCATATGCTGAGGTGATTGTTGGAAGGGGTCTCATCATCAACAATTGGGTTTTCACTGTGTCATATTCGTTGTTCAAACCCCTCAGGAACCTGATCAAGTAGTCGGTGTCCTGCTTAATCTGGAATGCAAGCACAACTGGGCAAATGTTTGTATTCCCAGGCAAACACGTGCAAGCAACAATTGGGGAAAATTGCCCGTATTCTTCACATAGTCCTTTGATTGTGGTGTAGTACTGTGTGACATTCATGTGGCCATGTTTGCAGGCATGAATTTCATCCTGTAAGTTAGCTAATCTCAGGGCATTCGCTTGTCCAAATCGAGCTTTGAGCTCATTCCACAAGACCTGTGCATTTTCATGGTTCATAACGCTTCTCCTTATCTCTGGGTGAAGGGAATTCATAATCCAACACAGCACCATCGTGTTGCAGGCATCCCAGAGGGTATACTTTTCATCAGAATACTCAGGTGGATGAATGGTACCATCGATGAATCCAATCTTGTGCTTAGTTTTAAGAGCAAATTTGATAGATCTGCTCCATAGTTGGTAGTTACCACCATCCAGATTAACATTGACAATGGATTGAGCAAGGTTTTCGTTCGGATTGAGGTAGAATGGGTTACCAAAACTGAGAGATGGAGGTGGATTGTTCAAGTTTCCACCATGGTTGCGGTGGCGTTGATGATTTGCGTTGTCGCTATCACCATCATCTTCTTCATCTTGCATCGATCCAAATACGATCGGAGTGGAGTTTCCTCGCGTAACCACCATCAGATGTGCTCTGATACCATGTGAGAAATGGACGAGATGGTCGACAGAGAGAAACGAAGGAAGAAGAAGAAGATAGATTTCTGGAAAAAGCTCAAGTGTTCATTTCATCCTCATCCCCTGTTTTATCGTTACAACGTTTTACCATTTTACTGTAGTAACGGCCTCAACGGTAATAAACGAAAGTTGCCACGTGTTCCAATTATTACATAAACGATAGAAATGAAACGACATAGCTTTGTAAACATAAAGTGTCCAACTTGCATGCCTGATCACTGATCTTTCACTCTGTTGCAAACTGGTCACTCTGTGCATCCTCCTCCAACGGTAATGAATCTCCTTCATTTTCTTCTTTGGATGATGTACAGTTCATGTCCTTCTTCTTCTCTTCTGATACTGATCGTCTGATTCGTCCATCGTTAGCCGTGATAGAAAGAGAAGAGAACTCGAGAAAGCGGTTTGTGAAATGGTAACAAGAAGAAAGCTAGGAAAAGGGTTCTCAGGGTTTAACGAGGCGGACAATTGGGTTGACTGGCTTGGCTTCTCACCCAAGATGGGTTTAAGGGCATGGAATATTATTTATTTATTTTACTGTTTTAATTTTCTTGATGGATTAATTACTATGTTGAGCCCAACTATAGTGTACAAAGAGATGGGTCCGCAGTCCGCTTCTGCCTCAAAGTTGGAGGTGTTGGGCTAACCCCAATTAGCGAAGGTGGTTGTTTTGTATGTTGATAACGATTGAATCCAATCCAGCACACCCCATAAATGGAAATGTAATTATTTCAATATTATTTTTAACTAATTTTATAATTAAGTTTATGCTTTAGACTTTCTTTTTTATATCCACTCATGAACAATATTTTTTATGTTTTTTTCAAATGTCAAATTAAATTTGGTTTGTCCTCCGGAAAAAACAATATCGGACAGGGCTCGGATGTTGTCATCGTCCTAGTCCTGAACGTCTACGTGCTTGCGCATCGGTGTATTGACAGTCACATTTTTTGGTACAACTGTCCGGTAGACGTGTGATGATCGCTGTCGATATTGTCAGTTTGAGTGGGAAGGAGGGCAGACCTCCGGCTGTCAGATGTATTCTCCATGTAGTTATTGAGTTATTAAGTGCATATAGCGATTTAACCCCTATCTGTCCCGCCAATTGTTCCACCCAGCATATCTGATGGCCCAATATAGTGTGATTCGACTGGACGGTCGGTCGATAGTGAATGAAAATGCCTCCCTGGAATCAGGCGCCTAGAAAGGTATCAAACTTTTACTATCATACGAACCAGAGACAGGTAAGTCTTTTCTTGTTTAGAAAGATGTTGAATTTTCACAAGTATCTTGACAATGTTGTCAACTTGGGGTTTACTATAAATCCAAAAGACTGCAAATTTTGGGTTTCGGATTTCGGAAAGCCCACATAGGCCCAACTTTATCCAGACAACAAAGCTCCTCCCAACTGGCAGCGGTGACGACGGTGCTTCAACGATTCCCGTTCCCATGGCTGCGGCCAAGTTAGCTCTATCGCCATCCCTATCTTCCTTTTCAAAGTACGCAGCTAATTTTCGTGGATACAGTGTGAAACTCAATGCTTGCTTTGACGCCACCAAGCAATTGGCCAGCCCTGGCCTTGTCACTCTTGAATACGCCGACCTTAATCTCCCCTCCGCTGTAAGATCTCTTCATTTTTCTTTTCATTTTTTCTTTTCATTTTTTCTTCTTTTCTCCGTTCTTTGTTAAAATTTTCAATCACCATTCACCAGTTATGAAAGTTGCAATTTTATTCAGTTGCCGGAAGTGGTTCATTTTTCTTTTCATTTTTTCTTCTTTTCTCCCTCCTTTGTTAAAATTTTCAATCACCATTCACCAGTTATGAAAGTTGCAATCTTTATTCAGTTGCAGGAAGTGGGTCATGTCAGGCTCAGGCAACATGTGAACCCTCTAAGTTCCTCTTTCTCTGTAAGTAGTCTAAACAAACCCACTTCTGGCTCCTCGAGTTCTTATTGATATAAAAAGTTGAGAAACAGGAAAATGCTTGGTTGTAGGAGCCAGCACCAGTGCCTGATTGGAAGCAAGTTTTTAGGGATCCAACACTACCGCTCATGGTGGATATTGGATGCGGTAGGTGATCACTTCCAGTTAATAATGATGCTGTTCATCTCTCACTTCTGTGTGTTTAATTTCTCAAGTTTCCTTTTCAACTCCTAGTTGTGAATGTGTCTCATGAGATGACTGCAATTGTGCTTCCCTTAATGTGATAATCAATCAATCAATTCCCAGGGAGTGGAAGATTCCTCATATGGCTTGCGAAGAGGAATCCAGGTTCTGGAAATTACTTGGGCTTGGAAATTCGACAAAAAGTATGAAGACCCTCCTGGCACTAATCTTGGATGTGGCATTCTGTGTTTTGAGTCTTGATAATTGTTGCTTACGTTTCTCTCTCAGTTTCATAGTGTGCCTGATTTCTTCTTGCTATGGTAATATACTAATACTTGATACTACACAAAACAACAGCTGGCACAACGAGCTCAATCGTGGGTGAAAGATCTAGCACTTAGTAATGCGTGAGTAGTCCAAACAGAACCAGAGATTTCGACTTTGGACTCGGTGGTGCATTATTTGCTCATAATATGTCACTCACTGTATCTCTTCTACTCTTGCAGACATTTCATATTTGCAAATGCTGCTGTATCTTTCAGCCACTTGATTGCTTCATATCCTGGACCATTAACTCTAGTTTCGATCTTGGTAAGTATGCTTGGAATCATCTGCTAGTTAAGGCATAAGTTTACTATTCTTTCTTCATCTTTAATATATGGTTCCTTGTGTAGTGTCCAGACCCCCATTTCAAGAAGAGGCATCATAAGAGAAGAGTTGTCCAAAAGCCATTAGTTGACTCTATCCTTGATAATTTAGTGCCTGGGGGCAAGGTATCAGAATATTCAGATATGTTATTATTAAGAATTTGGCACTGCTCGAGCTTTGCTTACTTCTGTTCATAGTAGAATAAAGGTTTAATCTTGAAGTTCAATCTCAGGTGTTTGTGCAATCTGATGTACTTGAAGTGGCTCTTGCCATGAGAAACCAATTCGATGCAGAATCTGAAATGCTTCAACACATAGATGAAATCGACTCGAGCCTGCAGTGCGATGAGAATGGATGGGTGGTGAACAACCCCATGGGAATACGGACTGAAAGGGAGATACATGCAGAGTCTGAAGGGGCAACAATATACAGAAGATTGTACCAAAAGAGGACAAGCTGAACAAGTAATTGCATGCTTACTCTTGCAGGCCTCGAATTTCCGGAATCTTGCTCTGAATTTGTATGCCTGAGAATATGGAATGGCGAAGTGGGGTGACACTGCCATCGTATGGCGTATTGGCGTGACCTGAAGGTGACTGATTTCTCTTGGGTTTCTCCTCGTAGAAAAAGTCCTCTCTTTGTTCATATTTTGTTGCATATTGTTGCACTCTGGTTGATGTTCTCCTCTGTCTAGCTGTTCTAGTTACTGTAGTAGAAGAGATTCTGAGTAATTTTAGTGCGAATTACTTAGCAGATTACAAAAACTCATGTTACCAAGTGTTCGTTGCAAATATTCCCTCTCAGCGCATTGGTAGTAGCTGTTGAGACCTAACAGAAATGTAGCAAAATAGAAAGTAATTTGATATTTCACACAAAAAATAAAATTCTTACAAACAAACACTCACCTTATTCGTCTAGGGAACACACACCCTTGACCCTTCTTTTAATTCAAAGAAACAACTGCACTCTAAATTTCTTTGTCTCTACATTATACTTCTGCCTTTTATTTTTTTTGTGTTGAGACATTTTAAACATTATAAAGAACGATTTCACACTTGATCTTGGAAAGGCTGTTGTTTTCGATTTTGCAGAAGCAAATCAGAAGACATCGATTGCTTCCACACAATTAAAGGAAACAAGTTCACAGAATTAGAGCTGCTGGAATAACCTCTAAATCAGGATGATTATCATGAGAAAATTTGATTGAAAGTATGCAACGGCTACTTACCATGTCTGGAGAAAAGCTTCAAGATCGAAGAGCTACTATTTAAAGAGACAGAAGGCTTGAAGTTGAATTAAGCTTTTATAGTCGGGAGATATAGCATTCACAAAAGAACTGGGATTCGAAGCTGGGCAGTAGTAATAGCGGGTTACTGGGTGTAGATTGATAGTGCTCAATCATGCAACAAGGGACTTGGATAGAAGTCAGGATATTACTTTATACTTAGTAATGATCAAAACACAGTAATAATAGCTCTCAAGGGATACACAACGAATCCTTGGGAGAAAGAGTAGGATTAACGAACCTCGTTAAAAAGCCTTGTGTTCTTGTTCCTTCTTCAGGTTCTGTTTTTACTATTCTTGATGTGTTCATTTACATTATCTTGCAGGTGCAGCTTCAGGAAGATCGAAACCTGAAGGGTACGAACCGAGAGGATCTTCCACTGATTTGGGCCAGAATCTATTTTAAGCCTAAATCATTTTTATATGCCTTCTACTTCAATAGGAATAGAAATATTTCTTTTTACAATATTTCGATATCCCTGCTCTGCAATTCTCTCAATTTCGTTGTTTAGGATTCTTGATTTTAATTTAAATTGATCAATATAGGAGGCTAAGACTCTTTAATTGGTATCAGAACGTGGTCGCCAACTAACTTGAATCACATTTAAAGACAAAAAAGCATCTAGTGTCTTTGTCTCCATTTTTTTTAATTTCTTAAAATATGTCTTCTTCAATAACTCAATTTTGAGGTTTTCTTGTAGATGGACACACTTCAACTCGTCCACCCCAGTTTGATGTTTTGTGTTTTGCTTTCTGGAAGAATCGCATTGAATTATACGTCAAATCTGTGAATTCAGATTTGTGGGATATCGTTTGCGATGGACCACATGAAGAAAAGACAGCAAAAGAACCGAGGAAGAGAAGAAGGCCATACAGGAAAATGCTCAGGCGATGAACATCATGCATTGTGCTTTGGGCAAAAAAAATATGGGATAAGCTAGTTACTATTTATAAAGGTTCTAATTTAATTAAATTTACTAAAATTAATATGTTAAAACATGATTATGAAGGTTGTTTAAGTAATATGAGAGATAAATTCACTACAATAGTTAATAAGCTAAGTGGTTTATGTAAAATTTATGATAATGAGGATCTAGTTAGAAAGGTGCTTTGGCCTTTCTCGACGCAATGGTTATCTAAGGTTACTGCTATTGAAGAAAACAGAAAACTCAGTGAAGTCAATTTAGAGGATTTTTTGGGATCTCTGCTTACTCATCGACAGATCCTAAACAGAAATGAAATTATAAAAGAAAAACCTATATAATTTATTGCCTTAAAAATCTAAACAGATGAAGCTAAATATGATCCTAATAGTTATAGTGATGATGAGTTAGCTTTGTTGTCAAAACACTTTAACAAATTATTAAAATTGAGAAAAGATAGAAAAAATTTCAGTCAAGCAAGTTTAGTGATGATAGTAAGAGGAGTGATAGTAAAATTTTTTCTTATTTATAAAAGAATTACATCAAAACTAAAAAAGAAGCTAGTAGTAGCTCATCTGGTTGTGTTAAATGTGGAAAACAAGTCATATAAAGGTCGACTGTCCACAGCTGAAACGTGAAAAACCCTTTTGAGCTACCTGGAGCGCAAGTGATTATAGTGATTCTTTTGAAGAAGATGTGGAAGCTAACATGATTGTAGCTGAACTCACATAAGAGATAACTCAGGTTGTTGAAGCTCAATGTCATGAGGTAACAATTGAGTTTACGCTAGAAAATTATTATGAATCTTGCACAAAGTTTGAGGACTGTACAATAAACAGTTATATAAATGTTGAATCCTCAGAATAAGAAAAAGAACTTGTTGAAACAATTAGTTGTTTTCCAAAAAAATTTGTGAATGTTAAAATGAAGTATGCTGATTTGAAAAACAAATGGCGTCTGAGACTGCTTCAGTTAAAAACTTAAAAGCATAAATAACTACTCTTAAAACTGGACTTTCAAATGTGAAAATCAATCTCAGAAAAACACGACAAAATAATAGAGAGTTGAAAGATGAACTTCGGTATCAATCTAGGTCACACGATCAATTAGGAAAGTTTGATGCAAAGTTTGATGAAGGATTGTTTAGAGGTTATTCAATTAAAAGTAAAACCTTTTCGAGTTTTTAATAAATTATCTCTCAAAGTTGAGGAATCGACTCATGTTATTTTTGATGAAACCGCATGCTTAGATGCAGAGTTGCAATATATCCATAATGATGACTTTGAATTTTTTCCAAAAGAAATTCCAGAACCGTTAGGCACTAAAACAGTTGATGAGATATCAAACAAAGTCTCTGAAAGGATCAATAAAGAAATCAGTAAAGAAGATTCTATTCTGCATCCTCCTCAGCACATTCAGAAACAGCATCTTTCTTCACAGGTAATCGGATCTTCAATACAGGTCTTACTACTTGTTCTAAAATAGTTTACAATGCTTTTTCCTCTCATATTGAACCTAGAAATTATAAGGAAGCTTTAGAAGACGAGTGTTGAGGTCTTGCTATGAATGAAGAAATGGGTTTAATTTGATAAAAATCATGTCTTTGACTTGATTCATAAACTTAAAGATAAAATTATCATTGGGACTAAATGGGTTTTTTTGAAATAAAATAGATGAAAAGGGAATTATAGTTAGAAACAAAGGTAGGATGGTTGCTCAGGGTTATGATGAGGAAGAAGGAATAGACTTTGATGAAATCTTCGCTCATGTAGCTAGATTAGAAGCCATACGATTGCTATGTGCTTTTTCTTGCATTCATAATTTTAAGTTATATCAAATGGATGTCAAAAGTGCCTTTTTAAATTATGATCCGAAAGAGAAAGTTTATGTTGCTCAACCTCCTGGAATTGAAGATCCAACATTTCCTCACTACGTTTGTAAACTTAATAAAGTCTTATACGGTTTAAAACAGGCTCCTAGAGCTTGGTAATTTTCTAACTGAAAAAGGGTTCGTTCGTGGCACAGTCGATAAAACTCTTTTTACTCTAAATAAAAAGGGAAAACTTCTGTTAGTTCAAGTGTATGTTGATGATATTATCTTTGGTTCTCGGGATAGTTCTCTTTGTCAGGACTTCTGTGATTCTATGAAAAATTCTTTTAAGATGAGTCTTATGGGAGTACTTATTTATTTCCTTGGCCTGCAAATTATACAATCTTCTAAATGGATGTTTGTGTCACAATCAAAATACTACCAAAACATGTTGAAAAAGTTTGGTTATGATTCTGTTAAACATTGTTCCACCCCTGTTAGTACAACCCTCAAATTAGATTCATTGAGATGAAAAGACTTATCGTGCAATGATATCTTACAGCTAGTAGACCTGATATATCTTTCAGAGTAGGTCTTTGTGCTAGGTTTCAAAACTCACCTAAGGAAATTCATCTTAAAGCAGTTAAGCGGATCTTTCGTTATCTTGTTGGTACTTTTTCTTTAGGCATTTGGTTCTCTAGTGACTGCAATCCCTGTCTTTCGGATTCTGACTTTGCTTGTAGTTTAACCGATCCCAAAAATACTTCAGGGTCATGTTAGTTTCTTGGAACTTCTCTGATTTCCTAGTTTAGTAAAAAACAAAACTGTGTCGCGTTATCAACTGCTGAAGCTGAATATTTAGCATATGGTAGTTGTTGTACTCAACTTGTCTGGATGAAAGCTCAACTTAGGGATTATGGCTTGTGTCTTGATTCAATACCTTTGTTTTGAGACCACTAGTGCAATGAATATTTCAAAAAAAAAATATTCTTGACTATAGAACTAGGTCTCGTTATGGCAAAGCATTGTGTCATTTTTCAATTAGGACATTTTAGGTACGTGTTTGTATTTACGTGTACTAGTGAACTAATCGTGCAACAAATATACACCACAACCTAAAATATGGGTCTAAGCATTTGGTTAGAATGCTTGTATGTGATCGGATCTTGACCCCCTTTTTTCTTGGAAACTTTCAACCTTCTTGTTCATTATTAAAAGATCTCCCATCCTTTGAGTCTTTGATTAACATCCATCTCTTCCTTTGTTGTAATTACATGGTTTGTAAACTAATTACAAGAGATTCTCTAATCCATCTTATAATTAAAATACAACAAAAATAAACGGCACACATACCGTATTTTCCAAAATAAATTACAACAAAATAAAGAGGTTCACAGACAGTATTTCCCAAAATAAAAGCAATTTAAATTGGGCGGGACCTTTTATCCGATCACCTGGACCTGCACGCTTAAGATGAAAATATATACAAAACCAATATATATAAAATTATTCATTCATTCACCACCGCATGAGTGAATGACCTTAAAACTAGCATGCAAATCGGATTGACAACCTTAATTAACTAATTTTAATTATGGTGGCATTTAATTGTGAATAAAACATATTTTATTTTAATAAAACCCTAAATAATAAACTCCTTTATTATTTTAATTATTTCAACAATAAAATTCGTTTAATTTATAGATTTAATGCTAATATTTTCAATTTCTTTAGATATTTGTTTTCCTTTTATCTTTAAATACTATCAATTACAACTCCTAGTTAAAATAACAAATCTTTATTAAATTTAATTATGAATTTAAAATTAACATTTCAATTCTCAATCAAACTTTTAATTAAAATTGAAAACTACCCGATTCTATAATCGGACTCAGTTTGCTCACCAATTTTTCTTGATCAAACCCAAGTACAATTCTAGTCAAAGTAGGTCAAACCTAGTTAAACAGGGTTTTTTTGTTGGGCGTTAAATCGAATAGGTTGGATTTACTGGTTTCACCAAAACTGGTCTGAACCATTTAATGGTCATACGGCTTGGAACAAAATTAATAAAATAATGCTTGATTACTTCTTTTAATTTTTCCAATTGGTATGTGAACAGAATCGACTCTGGGTTTCCGTAAACCCACAACAACTGGCACTTATTTCAGGAACTTAAACCCAATTGGAACAAAAACAGACCCAATTACGAAGTTTGATTTCATCCAACGAAATTAACATCATTGAAAACATATTTTTGATAAAAGATTATTAACAAATCACAACCCCTCTTAAATTGAATAATTTTATTAAGAAAATAATCCTTTTTGTTATGAAAGAAAACTGTAGGATTTTAGATGCATACAAACAATCACAGCGGAAATATTAGTTCGATGACTAGAGTTAGACCGACTCGTTTGCATATCAATCAATAATAAAGGTTTTCACGGTTTACCTCTTGAAGCGTGATTACTAGTTTGATGACTAGGACTTGCCGAAACCTTAAATCGAATGCGAAAGTTTCACGTGTAGCTCCTCCACTCAGTACACACTAGCTGGGATCTGGATCTCCTTCCTCAATGCCTGCTAGAACGCTTGATCGAAGAACAATTTTCTAGAGTGTTTGGTGGCTAGGGTTTTTCTCTCTAAAATCTTATAAGGGCTGGCTTCGGGTTTCAGGCTTCGAATAAACTGTTACAGCTAACAGTTTATTTATAGAATTTCTCGTAAACCCTAACCCTATTAGGCAACCAACCCACTAACTCTAATCCATCTTAGATTAGGACATTGATTATGTCCATATTATAAGCATGTCACCTTGGATTAGGACCCAGTCCGATTAGCCATGGCCCAAACCAATAATTAATAGTGACCTCTAGTAAGACGTGTTAACTCCTACTCGACCCGAATTAATTCCGATTAATCAGATCCAACATTTCACTAGTTTCTATACAAACTTGGACCGAAGAACATAAATCGTCCCACTTGTAGAGAATTGATTCCATGATGAGATAGTGTTGACAATATGGATTGGACGACGATTGTCGATCAATTTTTGGGTTGGTCTGTGATTAGCACTTTTTTTGCAGTATTAATAAATTAGGGAAGGAACCGTTTAGGTGTATACGATATAAGTTATCGATCTCAAGTAATAGGTTTATTATTAGTTTTGATGTTCCATCAGACAAAACTCGATCTCTACTAGTAGGAGTACGTACGACGTGGTTTGGTAAAAGTTTGAGATATGAAATTTGGAAATATCATTCGAAAATAATAAATTGAACTATCAAATACGCTTATAAGATGATGATATTGAGAATAACAGTGTTAATTTGAATTGATGAACGTTTTTATGTTTAAAATATTAAATGATTAAACTGTACGATAAATCCAATTAGATTTTTATGGCTACGGCTGACATATTGTGAATAATAATTGTTCTATTTTCACCTTATTGTAAATTAGAAATTAATCTTTTTAGCATTCCACCTCACATGTTGCATATTTGTTGTAGTATATTTTGGTTCCATTGATGATAAAATTATTATTTTCTATTTTTTTCGTTCCGCGAAATTGGTTTTGAATTAAGGAAAAATATGTAATTAGATGTATTTTTTTAGTTATCCAGCGATTTTGCCCAATCATTGTTAGTGTATTCAGTCAGCTTGCTTCTTGCTTCCTTCCAGTACCTCAAGCACAATTGTTTAGTGTCTTGAAGATATTGTAGGATTCTCTTTGTTGCTGCAAGATAAAATTTATTACGCTCATTCATAAATCTTAAAATGAGACTTACTGAGTGATATATAAATATAAATATAAATATAAATATATATGAAATATATATGTGGTTTTGTGTATCAGATATATGAGTGATCTAACTAGCCTCTGTAGAGTTTTTCGACAAATTTTTTTCCTCTATCATGTTGTAATTTCTTGCTCAACGCCATTGGTGTTAGTATTGGTTTGCATGTGGCCCTGGGAAATCTCTTCAACATTTCTTCAATATATTTCTCTTAAAAGATGGATATTTTTCCAAGTTTTTAATTCACTTGAATTGCGAGAAAGTATTTCACGAGTCTCAAGTCTATGTTTTTTTTATGGAAACATGAAAGATATTATTCCAAATTTAATTCTGGTCATTATATTATGGTTTTTGTTGCAACCACCCCCACGAAACTATCATGCATGTGTTGCAAGACTGCCCATTCACGGCTACCACTGAGAGCATCTTGCTTTCTTTCTAAAGTTCAAACAAAATGAGATTATGCACGTCCATCTTGGATCACACACCACTTGAAGGCAACAAGCACTAGCCTTCTTTTTGAGTTGTATGCTGGTCTCTTTGCAAGCTCAAAAATGTAGTTTTTTTTCCTGATATTTGCAACGCTCAGAGGCTCTTGCATAACATATCAGATCTTGGGCCGAGACTGTTGAGTAGACCTTGATACGAGACTAATCTATGGTTCACCGTACCAATCACTACAAGAAAATATGGCTATAACTACAAATATGTTAAGACAATTAACATATTAATCACTAAGTCAACTAAAATAACTAATATATTATTTGCCTCCATATAAAATATTATTTGCATTTAATTCATGTACTCATATATATATAACATTAGCCTAAAAAATTATGTATTCAAAATAATTAAATTATTTGTCTCTACGGATACTATTATATATGTGCGTCCAGCAAATATAATTGTTAATATTTATACTGAGTGAACCTGAAGGGTTAGCTTTAGCAACAAATAACATATTTAATATTTTATCTTAAAAAAGATTTAATAAATGAATTTGTTAAGCGTTACAAAGATATGAAATAAAATAATAAATTAATAAGACAGTGGATGTTTTTTGAATTAGGAGCAGGTCTGTTATTTTTTAGATTGGATGAATAGTTGTAAAAAGTTTTTTCTGTGACTTTGATGGTTATTGTTTGATCGCATATTCAATGAACATGGAAATTTACTCGATCATCTATACCTAATTGAGAAATAATGGGCAAGAGTTACAGATAGTTAGTGAGGATGGATATTGTCATATATCAGAAAGTACAGTTGCAACTTGATTCAAACTATACTGTTCAACTTTTGTTGGAGGATAATAAAAACACACACCAACACATTTCTCGTTTCTCGAGATTGTCAATTTTTAAATATGTTAGATTGAGACTCGTTAGTCAAAATAAGAAAAAAAACCCAACCGTAGACTGCGTAATTGGCTTAGATCATAAATATATACCTACTATTAGTGTTCATTTTACTTGTACCATTCATCCTACTTTAGCCCAACACATTATAGCTAATTTATTTGAAGTTTCCGATACACCCCTAAAGTTAAAAAGAAAGTTACATACCATGAAGTAAATGAGCTAGCATGTGAAAGAATACCAGTGCTTCATCACTCCTTGAGCCTTCCTCTCTCTCGATCGCCTAGGAAGGAATATGCATGCAAAGACAAATAAAATAAGTGGGGGAATACAGCATATAAAAACAATTAAATGAGAAAAGAAAAGGATGGGACATATCAGGAGTGTCTGCATGTATTCACGTGTCCTGCCATCCCCACACATTGCCGTTAATTACACCCTCATCATCATCTACCTCACCCCCTCCTGCACCCCCTTGTCTTTCCCCGTCTACCTCTCTCCGCATTGGATTCTCCAATCAATATAACTTCACCTCCCCCACTCTCCCTACTCCCTTTGTGTCCCTCACGACAAGCTCAACTCCTATCATATTTGCTACAGTTCATCCATATGAATACTCTATATTGCTCCAAATTTCCGCTACTGTATGAAAAACAGACAGATGCAAGTTTATCTATTTTCTAACACCGAGTACACACTCCACTTATGGTTGTGTATGATAACTATAGTTGTAAGGTTATGTGGTTGAGTTGATTTATAAACAAAGTTGGTTGTTGCTGGAATGATATTTCCAGAGCTGTGTATGAGATCTTTTATATATGTATGTGACATATAAGAGCATACATAATCTATATGTGAATATTTATTTGCATATGAACACTTCTCATACATGTCTTTGATTGGTTTGAAAAATCACGCAAACCTTATGTAGAATTAGCCATATTTTACAATGACACTGGAGTAACTAATTGTTTTGAAAATACAACCATGTACTTAGAAAAGGTAATAAATTATTTTGAATTAAAGAATTTTAGCGTAATAATTAAATTTTAATCCAACAACTTACATGCAAAGTATCTACACGGTAGTACGAATGATTAGCTATGAAATTTAAACTTGACATTAAACCAACCCGAATACGTAAAATAAAAATCGTTATGGTGGTTTATGATTAACTTAAACCGCAACAGGTGTGCGGCAAGGTTGAAGGTAGCTACTGGCTACTGGCTAGTATCCAGCTACCTTATTGTGGGCTTCCAATCTTTTCAAACCCTTCTCTTCTCGTGTGCCTATGACCAGACAAAATTTCATTAATAATAAATTGTACAGAGAGAGATAGACATAGTAATAAGGCAGTTTGGTGGGTTATTTGGAGTGTAGTGTGCAGCTCCATTTCCATCTTCTCTCCCTTTCCCCAAATTTATTTGTTGCTTCTTTTGGCTCTCATTATTTTACAGTCACACCCACAGAGATCCATAGTAGAGAAAAAGTGAAACTTAACAGAGCCCCAAAGCGTACAGAGAGAGAGAGAGAGAGAGAGAGAGAGAGAGAGAGAGATTGCCTTTTCCTTACCCCATATCATCATCAAAGCAGCAAAAGGAGATGTTTGAAGGAGTAGCACCACCTTCAGACCAATTCCACAAGTTCACTCCTCCTAATGCATCTCACCCATCTTCACCTTCACCCCATCTCCCTCTCCATCTCTCTTTCACTTCTTCTTCTTCTTCTCCAACCCCTCCTATCTTCCCCCTCAGCTTCGATCCGTACCATCACCAGCATCACCAGCATCAAGTACTTCCACCTGTTGAACCATCAATTTTGCTCCAACCCAATTTTTTCCACCCTTTGAGCTTCAACCCACATAGCAACAACACTGCTGGTGGTGCTACTACCAGAAGCATCGACATCAAGAACATCAACCACCATGAAGACAAAGAGCTAGTGGAAGCTGCAGCTTCCATAATCCAGCAGCAGGATCCAGCTTGGTCTAATGACGAGGTGCTCTCCCTTTTGAGGATCAGATCCAGCATGGAGCTCAACTGGTTCCCCTCTGCTGAATTCACTTGGGAACATGTTTCCAGGTATATATATCTACTCAATTGATTACAGCAGTAAGAATGTTTGTTGTTGTTGAAATTCATGCGTGCTCCAAAACCCACCAAGTAAGTAGTACCTTTGTTCTTTATCTTGCTGCAAGCTGCTGAAATCAATGATGATTCTTTCTAGCCTAGCAATAATCTAGCCATAGCTTTCCTTTTCTGTTTTTTTGCTTCCTCTCCCTTCACAAACAATTATGGACCTGACACATGCACAGACATATACAGTGTAGCTAGCTGTGTGGGTTCAGAATGCGCAGTGGGTAATTAAATGCTGTTGGTAGGCATGACATTTATTATAATAATAATAGTAATAATAATAATTGGTACGGTGTTCAGGAGACTATCAGAGGTTGGGTTCAAGAGAAGTGCTGAGAAATGCAAAGAGAAATTTGAAGAAGAGAGCAGATATATCAACACCATCAACAACAACAACAACCATAGTAATTACCACAGAGCAGCTTTCAGCAGCCATGATGACTTGGTTAATCACCTCCATAATCATGATGATGGTAGCCATCCCCAGCTTTACCACAACAACAATGACAATATTGCTAACAACAACAAGACAACAAACCAAGAGGATGATGATGATGATGATGATGGTGATGGTGAACATCTGGCAAAACAAGTTGAAGAACAAAAAGACAAGATTGATGATGATGATGATGATCAAGATCATACGGCTGCCAGTGGGGACACGGATCGTACCGGCGATGATGATAATGATGATGGTGGTGGTGGTCAAAAACAAGACTTTATGAATCAGTTTCAAAACCCATCATCATCAAACGGAAACAACGTTACTAAAAGCATTATTAACAATGAAGATAATCATCTGCAGCAGAATAATAAGAAGAGGGAAAAGAGGAAGAGAGAAGGAGATAAGTTCGAGATGTTCAAAGGCTTCTGCCAAGACATTGTGGACAAAATGATGGCTCAGCAAGAGGAGATGCAGAACAAGCTGATTGAAGACATGATTAAACGTGATCAAGAGAAGCTGGCCAGTGAAGAGGCTTGGAAGAAGCAAGAGATGGACCGGATCAACCAGGATCTCCAGCTTCGCTCCAATCAACAATCCCTCGCCGGCAACCGCCAATCCTTCATCCTCAAGTTCCTTGAAAATTTCCCCAATCCTCATCAATTAGTTGATCCTTATCATCACAGCCTCCAAAAGGTACCGATTATGGTTAACAACAACATTGGTTATCATCCAATTCCCACCTCATCATCATCCTCATCAGCAGCTTCCCAGCCAAACCCTAAACATACAGAATATCAATCTCATCCTATTCAAAAGGATGGGAATCCAGATTCAAAATCGAACAACAATCCCCCAAATCCATCCCGAAAACCTATTGATGTGGGAGAATTGGAGAACCGGCAGAGGGAAGAAGTGGGGAAGAGGTGGCCGAGGGATGAGGTTCTGGCGCTGATAAACTTGAGGTGCGGCATCTACAATAACTATAATAACGCCGGTGGAAGAAACGACGTCGTCGCGGCGGCGGTGGCGGAGAAGGAAGGAGGAGGAGGAGGAGGAGGATTAGCGTCGAATAGTAATAATAATAAGGCGCCGCTGTGGGAGAGGATATCGAGTGGGATGTTGGAATTAGGGTATAGGAGGAGTGCCAAGAGGTGTAAGGAGAAATGGGAGAACATCAACAAGTATTTCAGGAAGACCAAAGATCTCAACAAGAAACGCTCCTTGGATTCCAGGACCTGTCCTTATTTTCACCAGCTCAGCAGCTTGTACGGCGGAAATGCCGCAACCGCCGCAGCCGAGGAACCGGGGACGGCGCTGGAAATCCTGCCGTAGGAGCGTCGGGCGGTGGGAATTAGCTATTAGCTAATTATTATTGCTAGTACTACTTGTTTTTCGATGTACTACTTTACATTGCAACTGCTCGATGATCATTTTTTAATTTTTAGTTTTAGATTATGAAATTATTGGCTTATAAATAGCTAAATGTTTGAAAAGTTTTGATCTGAATACTTTATCTTAGTTAATGCATAGGGTTTAATGATCAAAATAGCTAAGAAGCTAGATTTTCATCAATTCGATCATATTGCTTTAATGAAAATTAATTTGATAATTAGATCTTGATCTATTCCGATAAATAATTAGATATGATCATTAAGGTTTTGTGCTCTTTAGAGAGTGAAAAATCCATCAAATACATAAATGTATATATATATATATATATATATATATATATATGAGGTCAGGGTGCAACAAGTTAGTTTGTGTAGCATATTGCAGTCCATGTTTTATTTTGTACAGTTCATTTTTAACATGAACAAACTAATATACTCCTATTTAAAACATCTACTAGCACATTCTATATTTACTGTGAACAGTTCGTTTTTACTTATGAGGTACTTTTTACCTTGTGAGATATGTTTTACTAACACAATCTATTTTTACAAATGCAGTATGTTTTTACTTTGTGCAATCCGTTTTTTACAACAAGTCGGCATGCGGGCTTTCATTTCATCATAGGCCAATAATCACTAACATTGTATGAGCGGTTTTCTGGGGGGTTGCAACTCAACTAGCTACATCAAGAGATGTACCTAACCACATGCTGGTTAATCTACATCGCTTCTTTACATCCAACCGGATCGACTGCCAAAGACATTAACCTCATCTGAAGCTAAAACTAGACATGACTCGAAACAAACACCACCACTAACTGACATTACCAACAGAAAGAACAAAAGAAACTGCGGACAAGTTCTGATTGCAAACACAATTTTTTATATAAAAAACATAAACCAAATAATAGAACCATCGGGTAGAGTCAATGGGGTCGTTGTCAGGGATATGTTGTCGGGGTCGTCATACTCCGCAACCCCTACTAACGTTTATGCAACTGGGCGGGTCAAACCTAGTTGACCCGCCTGAATCATTGTTCTGCCCAAACCATCTTTCCTTGGGGATTTAGAGGGTTTCTGGCCATTTCCCACCTCTGTCGGTGTCTTGGTGTTAGGCTCTTCCTCTCGAAGGTGATTCCGGTCGTTCGGGATGTCCATCATCACTTCATCTTCGTCCGCAAATCTTATGTTGAGATATGGTTGTTGTGGAGGAGAAACCTCCCTGCATGAAGGTTCATCTTGTTGATGTCGAGCCTTGATTTTGCTTCAGTCTTGCTAAGGTTCATCTTGTTGATGTTGAGCTCTAATCGAAACCCTAGCAATGAAAGGGAAGATAGAGACAGTTCAAATCAAACTAGCGTTCGATGCATGTTTTGTCATGGAGTTGTAATCAACTACACACAAAATTGTATTACGGTACGCGTGACGAACAAGAGGAACAAGCAAATTTGGTTATCCGGCAAGAACCCGTCCTCACGACTCATGGGATCTCCTACGAGCTTGTATACCAGCAACATCGAAGCCGTGGTGTTGCATAGGGGATTTCAATGACATGTTGACCACGACAGGCAAACGGGGCATTCATGCTCACCCTCCGCCGCTACTCGCAGGATTTTAATAGGCGATTTCAGATTGTAATCTGAAGGAAGTATCGATGCAAGGTCATCAATTTACATGATCTAAATGGTTTAGACTTCCGGAGTGTGTGGAGGAATTGATTGGGTGCTTACCAATTAGGAGATGAGAGAATGCTTCAAAAAAATATCGCTCACCAATCTAGTGGCGTCGTGATTAGACCACACGCCGGTCCTTTGGGATATTAAACATAAGCCGCCAACCCCATCAGTGGTGAGGTTCAGGTTTGAAAACAGTTGGAGACATAGGGCCGAGTCGCGGTCGTGGATTATGGATGCATGGGATCTAGGCGGGACCCACACAGTCTTGGAGAGACTTCAACGTTGTGAGCATAAACTTTCAATAAATTTCATCAAGACTTCCTCCAGTTAGTGCAAGAGGAGGAATCACACTAGGCCCAACGAGCTAAACAAGATTGGATGAAGGGAGGCGATTTGAACACTCGATTCTTTCATGCAGTAGCAAACGGGAGAAGAAAGCATAAACAATTACATGGGTTGCAAAACATAATCGGGGAGTGGCACGCGGAGATTGAAGGGATGGGAGAGATCGCCATTCAATATTTCAAGGAGTTATTCACAGCACAAGGGTGTCCAATGGACATGGTGGCGCCGAGTATCGAGCATGGAATAGGTTTACATGAGAACGAGCAACTTACTGATCCATTATCCGACTTGGAATTCAACAGGGAAATTTTTGAAATGGGTAGCAACAAATCTACGGGTCCTGGCGAGTTTAATCCAAAGATTCTACCAAGAATTTTGGGATATTGTTGGACTAGCGATCTGTATGGATTGTCGAGATTAGCTCATTCGGGGACAAGTCCTAGAAGAGGTTCAGGCAACAAACATCATCTTGCTCCCAAAAGTTCCTCAACCGACATCCATGAGAGATCTCACACCAATATCTCTTGATGTCAGGTACAAGATACTAGCTAAAGTACTCACAAACCGCTTTCGACGAGTAATGCCACATCTGATACAGGAAGAACAATCGGCGTTTGTGTAAGGAAGATCTATTGTGAATAACATAATGATTGCTTTCGAATACATTCATAGCATGACCACAAAACGAACATCGCCCACAGGCAGTGCGACATTAAAAATTGATATTTCTAAGGCATATGACAGGGTGGAGTGGAGTTTCCTTGAAGCAGTACTCCAAGGAATGGGATTCTCGGTGACATGGGTTAGTTGGATGATGATTTGTGTGTGGTCAGGTCGTTAATCGACATTGATGAACAATATCCCTTTTGGAGACATTCGACTGAGTCAGGGCCTCCGACATGGATTTCCATTATCTCCCTTCCTCTTTATCCACTACACAGAAGGCTTAAAAGCCATGATCGTAAATCCGCGCTGGAAGGACAGATTCATGGCTATCGTGTCAACCAACGGGTGCCATGAGTCTCTCATTTGCTCTTCGCCAATGACTCTCAGTTCTTTTTTTAAGTTACGGTTCTTGAAGCAAATCGTCTCCGACTGATACTTCAACAATATGCAGAGGCTTTCGGTGAGCTTATAAATTGTAACAACTCAGGGATCTTATCAACCAAATGGGTGGGATCAGCTCTCAAGAAAAATATTAAGCAGGTTCTAGAAGTACAATCGGACTTGGACACTAAGGGTGGGAATTCGGTTTCGGTTAATCGGTTAAAACCAATTAACCGACTGAGTCGGTTAGAGGGCGTTTTAACCGATCCATATATCATTCGGGGAACGGTTAAAGAGAAACATTGACTTCGGTTAAACGGTGAATCAGTTAAAACCATCGGTTAACTTGAGTTAACCGACTTTAACCGGTCAAAACCCACCACCACCATCGCTTTCATCTACAACAACAACAACCTTAATACCAACAACTCCTCCCACCGCCTTCATCAACAACAACAACAACAATCTTAACAACAACTGAACAAGAACAACTCCCACCGCCTTCATCTACTGATCTACAACATCAACAACAACCTTAATAACAACAACAACTCCTCCCACCGTAAAGGCTACCTCTTCAATTCCTAATCCCTACGACCTCCTCTAGCACCAAATCTCCTTCTCCCTCATCCCAACCAGATGTCCCACACTACTTCCTCCAGCGGCTTAATCTGGTAGATACCCAACTCCCAAGACCCAACCCAAATGTCGAGTACTGTAGTATTTCCAATTCCCTAATATTTCAGGTCATTCTCTATTTTGCAATTCATCGGCAATGACTAGGCGACAATCGACGAGGACGCAACAGAGGAGGGATTACCTTTTCCCCTGACGGTTCACGAAATTATGATGCGTCAACATAGATCGCCGACGGCTGTAGCATGGATATTCAGATTTCAGATCTTGTTGGGTCAAAGTCGGTTTATAGAGTTAACTGACCAGTCGATCGGTTAATAATCGGTTAAATAACCAATTGATCGATTATCGTTCGACTATTTAAACGTTGCATATGGTCGGTCGGTTAAACCGGTTAACCAATTTATGTCTCCAAATCATTTTCCCGACCGTTAACCGATGGTTAATAACCAAATTAACTAACTCCCAAGCCTACTGGACACCACGAAATGACTGGGGGTTCCGATGATAATTGGCTGAAATCACTCGGACGCGTTTAAGGCTATGCAGAAGAAAATGTGGAACAAACTACAATCATGAAAGGACAAACATTTCTCGAAAGGCGGAAAGGAGGTTCTAATCAAGCGTTACCCATGTACAACATGAATGTCTTCCTGCTTCCCGACACGTTAACAGAAGACCTAAAGCAGATGTTGAATTCTTTTTGGTGGGGATCGGAGCAATTCTCAGGGAAGGGGGTGGTGGGGATCAGAGCGATTCTCAGGGAAGGGGGTGGTGGGGATCGAAGCGATTCTCAGGAAAGGGGGTGGTTTGGATAAAATGGGAGAGAATGGCGATCAGGAAAGAATTTGGTGGGATGGGGTTTAGAGATTTACGGGGTTTGAATCTTCGGTAAGCAATCTTGGTGCCTTATACAGGCACTGGAGTCTCTGGTGCCCCGAGTTTATAAAGTGAAATACTTCCCGGAAGGAGATTTCGGCTCCGCAATGCTGGGTCATAGACCTAGCTTCATATAGCGGAGCTTATGGAGCGTGCGAGAGTTGGTAAACTAAGGGGTGAGATGACAGATCGGCGATGATCAGACCATCCGAATCTGGTCTGACCCATGGCTCTTGGTGGCAGATCGAAGTTGACAAGTGGAAATGACACTAATACCAAATTAGGACGAGGTCGCCATGAAAGATTTGTTTTTAGAGCATGCGCAATAATGGAATGAACCCCTTATTGCTCACCACTTCACAACTAGGGATCGGCAGGATATTATGGCTATTTCGGTGAACGTGGCAACAGGGTTGCACAAGCGTATTTGGCACTATAGAATAAATGGGCAATACACGGTCCGCTCAACATATCGACTCTACATGGATGTGCTAGTAGATTGGTTAAACCACCATGTACCGGGTGAGTGGCAGAAACTGTGAAACCTGTAGCTCCCACCAAAGCAAAAACATCTCTCTTAGCGGTTGGCACATGACCTGATACCCAAAGGGTCCTCTTTCGTGGAAAAGGAACCAATATTCCGGGAGCCCACGAAATTAGCATGGAGGGATATGAGGAAAGCTGATATTTATTGATCGATTGCCCTTTTGCAAAACAATGTTGGCAGGTGCTTGGTATTCTCACCGAAGTGAAGAATGCGGCGGATAGGAAGGATGAACTATATGAGTGGATGTGGAACATCCTAACTCATCACTCTGGTTTGTTCGATCAAAAGCTTGCAGTCGGAATCTGGTGTATTTAGGTAGAGGGAAGAATCGGGTGTGGAACAATCAACAACGCCCTGCAAAAATTGTTACTAAGGAGGGTCTCAACCAACAAAAAGATTAGGTTGCATCGAAGGCGTTTAGTTTAACTCCGACGCAGGCTCCCAAGTCGTGCTCTAAGTTCCTTCGGTTGGCATCCCTAAAATGTAACGTGGGCATAGAACTTTTCTCTAACATTTGTAAGATGGGATTGGCATGGCAATCTAGGACCATTCAGGTACGTTGCTTCATTACAGAATGATGGTACAGGAGGGCACGTGGGATGTTAACTCGAACTAGGCGGTGGTGTTACTTGAAGCTAAGGGTGGAAAATTGGTCTCGGTTAATCAGTTAAACCGATTAACCGACCGACTCTGTTAGAGAAACAATTTAACCGAAATTAAGGGCGGTCGGGGAACGGTTGATAGTAACTCTAGGAATCGATTAATCAGTTAATCGGTTAAAACCGCCGGTTAACCGAAAATTAAAAAAAAACCCAAGTCCCAAATCTAAAGAAACGACATCGTGCAATTTCCAATTAGGGACTCACTCACCCACCCCACCCCTGCAATTTCCAATTCACACGCACGCAACCGCACTTTTCGTTCAAAACCTAGATCTCCGTCGGAGTCTCCGAGTCCCTAAAGGTTGGTTTTCACACACGAGTCGTCAAGTCACCGAGTCCGGCGGTTTGGTTGACGGAGAGCTGAGGATTAGGCAGCAGGCGGCGGCAGCGGCGGGCGGGAGCGGAAGCGGCGGCGGGCGGCGGCATCGGCGGGCGGCGGCGGCGGTGGAGGAGAACTGAGCAGCAGAACGATGGTGAATGTAAACAAGAAGACCAAGTACAAGTAATTTCTCACCTCTCTTGACCTTCTCGATTTGAATCTAATCCTCTATGGTGGTGTATGGAATTCAATCTATTGATATGGACTCTCTGTTGCAATGTTGTGTTGTCCAAATACAAGTAATTGCTTAGTAATTGCAGTGTGTGTTGTCTATGTCTCTTAACTTTGAACTTTTATAATTATAAGTATAAATGCTTAAGGACTCGAATGCATAGACCAATTGTATATATAATTGTGGTGGTGTTTTTGTTGTGTCTGTGTTGTATATATAAATACAGAGACCAAGTGTGTAGTAATTGCATTGTATGTGTTGTGTTGTGTTGTTTGTCTCTTAAACTTTAAATTTTTATAAGCATAGCTACTGCCTTAAGGAGTCAAATACAGTTGGCAACTGATTTAATATGATTTTGTTGATTTGATTATGGAAAGGAAGTATAATCTTCTAACCATAAAAACGTTTTTGCACCTCAATTGAGAGCTCCGCAAGCTCTAAAAAGGTTAGAGTTCCTCCAAATTCATCAACTCCTCCTCCTACATCGAGTAGTAATGCAGGAGTTGCTCCTACTCCTAATACTACTCCACGAGCTGCTGTCATTCCTAATACTACTCCACCAGCTGATGTTACTCGTAATACTACTCCACAAGATGCTCCTGCTCCTATTACTACCCAGCTAGCTCCTCGTTCACAAGAGGATACACCTCCGACTCGTGTAGGTGCATCCTTTAAGAAAGGGAGGCAATATTCCACTTCATCCACAGTGTGGTAGATGCTTATGAGAAGATATGTAGATGAGAATGGGGCGACAATGGTAGAGTGTACAATTTGCAAGAAGATTCTTAAAGTAGATTAAAAAAAATGGTATATCATCTTTAAAATACCACGCAAGCCAATGTCAGAAGAAGATGGATGAGGAACCGAGAAAGAAGAATGATGGAGGGCAACAAAAAACTTTGAGTTATAACTCCTTAAGTTATAATCTCAATTCTCACACAATTCTTTCTTTTTGAAACCTAGAAATCGAATCTCTAGATCTTAGTCCACCACAAGATGAAGGTGGACAGTCCTCTTCTGTTTCTACAACTACTTGTCCTTTAGTTCAACAGTTTGTCAAGAACACTATAGGTAAGCTCTATTTTCACTTACCTATGCTCCAATATGGTGTTGTTGATTTGGATGAACACCATAGACAAGCTCTATTTTATTTACTTACAGGTACTGGCTCCTCCTCAAGACTTTCATCAATAGCTAGTTGTGATACGGAGGAAGAACAGAGAGAGAGAGAGTGATGAGGATGATAATGATGATGATAATGATGATGATAATGATGGGGATGAGAATGATGATGAGGATGAAGAGAACTAGAATTCAAATATTAGTGTGGGTATGTATTTTAGATGTTCTATTCAGATTAGGTGGAGATTGCAAAATGCAGCCATGTAGATGCTGTCAATTTTTCTGGTCAAGGCGGTCGGTTAACCTATGATTTATTCGATTAATGTGGTCAAATCGTTCAGAGTTGGTCAAAACGGTCAGAGTCGGTAAAAAACGGTTAGAGTCATTCAAATCCGGATTTGCAGTTAACCAATAAATCGGTTGATTAATTTCGGTCATTTTACCGACTGGTTGATTATCGGTCGGTTAGATTAATCGTGAGCTCTGCTCAGTCGGTTAATTCAGTTAACCGATTTCAGTCATCAAATCTCTTTCCCCGACCGTTAACCGATGGTTAATAACCAAATTAATCGATTTCCAGACCTACTTGAAGCAATTTGGTGGTGCATTTCATTAAGAGTCGTTCAAGTCGTGTTTGAAGGATACTCACAAAATGTCATGCATATATTGACAGGGACAAGGAAGGACACTGACGAGTCAGAATTCGAGGTTATTATTCATATTTGTAAAGGTTTAATTCGGGCTTGGGAGGGGTTTTCTTTCCAATGTGTTAGGAGAAAAAGGAATGAAGTTGCACATAAATTAGCTTGGCAATCTAGGTTCTATGCATCCACGCATGTGGAGGCATGCACCTATTGAATGGCTTACTAATTGTATTCAAGCAATGTGCCTCTCGGCACAACATTAAAAAGATCACCGTATCAGTTGATTAAGAAAAAAAGGAAGTGCTGACAAGTTCGGATTGCAAACACGAATATAAAAAAACATAAACCAAATAATAGAACCATCGGGTGGAGTCGATGGAGTCGACATCAGGGATATGTTGTCGGGGTCGTCATACTTCCCAGCCCCTTCCGACGTTTATGCAACCGGGGGTCAAAACTAGTCGACCCTTCTGAATCGTTGTTTTGCCCAGACCATCTTTCCCAGACCATCTTTCCTTGGGGATTTAGAGGGTTTCTTGCCATTTCCCACCTCCATCGGTGTCATGGTGTTAGGTTCTTCCTCTCGGAGACGTTTCTGGTCGTTCGAGAGGTCTATCATCACTTCATCTTCATTCGCAAATCTTACGTTGAGATTTCGCTGTTGTGAAGGAGCAACCTTCCCTACATGAAGGTTCATCTTGTTGATCTTGAGCCCTAATTTTGCTTCAGTCTACTTGTTAAGGTAGTGAGTGAGCTGCTAGTTTTTCCTTTGCATTCCGCTGGGTGACTTGTATATGGAATAAGAGGTTGCAAAATTTTTCAGTGTGACCCATTACAGCACAGATGTAGCAGAATTTCTCCATATGCTCATACTTGAAGTTGCACTTAGAACTCTTATCATCATGGAGGCTTAGTAACTTACCCTGACGTAGCGGTTTACACACATTGAGTTCCACACGGATGCACATATATTGATCCATCCAGGACTTCTCTTTGCTTGCAGGATCGTAGGCCAGGAATGTGCCAACAGAGTCCCCAATAATACGACTGAATTCCTCAGAAAAGTAATCAAAGGGGAGCTCGTGAACCTGCATCCGAAAAGGGACCTAGTGTAGATGCCCGTTTGTAGATCTTCTTCGACTTGGAGCTCATGCAGGATGAGAGGATACCATCATAATTCCACAGACCATCATTGGCGATCCTCTGGAGGTCCACCTTATATTGAAATCAAAACAGGTAGCAACCTTCTTTGATCTCATCGATTCCATGTTACGGTTCAGCTTCATGGCCAATGCCAGCGTCCTCTATATCGCCTTAAAGTAGGCGTTCTTGACGTCACCAAACTTCCTGGCCAAGGTAGTTGACATCGTGACGGCGTGTTTCACCGAGATCTCCTTATCATCATTATCATCCAAAAGTCCCGAACCTCGATCGTAACCAGATTGAATGATAAAAGCCCACTTTCGCCAATACTTGAAGCTGGCGCTATGGCCGATATGGGTGGTGAAGAGAATGGGGTCGAGAAGGCATCGACCGTCGGCGAGAGTTGGGTGGGTGCACCAAGGAGGTCACATGGTTCAGAGTTGTGGGTCGTTGCACGGTTGATCTTTGGTGGCATGATGACGAGACTGAGTTGGAGCGGCGACGTTGGTGAGATACTTGGGATAAGTTTCAACGGTGGTGGTGATGATTACAAAGGAAAACCCAAATTTAAAAGGGAGAGAGCAAAACCATAGCGCGGGTAGTCCGACTTTGTGTAGTCCGTTTTTACTAACGCAATCCGTTTTTAGAAAATATTTTGAAAATTATAAATAAAAATAAAGATGAAGTAATATATATTCTACATAGTACTATATACATTTTCGGCAAGCCCTACGATGCCTCCACCAAAAGTGGGGGCAATAGTTACCTCCACTGACGGTTTGATGGATAAACATTTTTCTAACACGTAATTTTTTAAGGATATGAATCTACATATCATAAAAAGATAATTCGAGCTATTTGAGAAAAAAACTAATTCGATGGAGATGATTATCCTTCGTTTTAGTTAAAAATGTATCCACAAAAGGAAACTTGAAGAACATCGGGTTTATTCTTATATTATGATGACTAACATATTCAAATGCAACTTAATTAGACTTAGTAAGATTATATATGTTAATTCCAATGTTTGGTTGAGGAAAAAAAATCATTCCATATAGGTCAAACGTCAATGGGGTAACTATTACCCTCAGTTTTGATGGAGGCACCGTAGCGCTACCCATTTTGAATATTCCTAAAAAGTAATATATATTCTAAAAAATAAATATTCCAAACTATAAATAAACTAATACACCCAAATAATAAATAAAGGAAAAAACTTCGGTACTTCTAACTTATTGAATACTCCCACTATTAGAATCTCATCACAGGCTGCTTGTTTGGTGGATGACTAAAAGCCATTTAATATTTTTTTTTGTAATGATTTTTTGTTTTTTGATAAAACAAATTTCTTAATGACCACTTGACTTAATTGCAATTAACGTTAGGAATTCTTAAATTATTTATTTGATACATTAGTATGTAGGCCTGGTATATTATTATATAAACAGTTGATCATTAATAATTCATGTAATGGTCACTATATTTTTTGAAATTTGAAATTCATGTTTATTGACATAATATCATCCAATTATTTATTAGTGAGGTCTTTGGTATTCCCGGCGAACCAATACTCCCATCTATGAAATTTAATCTGGGTCGCTCGTTAGTGGGTTTGAATCTGAGCCGTTAAAAATACTTATTTTTCGAATAAAAGACTTAAAGTCTTAATTGTCACTTGACTTAATTCCAATTAACATCATGTCATGTTTATTTTCATCTCTCAATTTTGATAGTCGGTGTTGGTTTATTCACATGTGAACATCTCGATATTAACATTTGCATAAATTAATCACTGTAACTTTGCGATATGAATTGACGGATGGATGAAACTAACATTATCCATCATGATTGTTATTGAATTATGATTATCATATTTGGGACCGTTTTGATCTAGAAGAATAAGTTTTAATCATACAAGGGTCTGTTTGAGCCAATGAAGAACCATTTTCATTAAGATTTTTAGCTCTGCTCATACGATCTGTCGTACTCTCTGGCTGGATACTAATTTGTGGTTGCTGATATCATAGAGGAGATACATATGCAATAAAAAGTGAAGCTTTTTTCATTAACCACAATTATCGTTTTTAATAAAAATAGTAAATTGTAGATGAAATCAGATCATAACATGGAAAAACCAATCGAGACGGTTTTTGTTGTCTAGTCTGTTTCTAGTTTTACCGCTGAGTACTCTGATGTAAGGTATTAAATAACACATTTGGTTGCAATGTAAGTCGTGAGTTAGGTTTCAGCTCCATCATTCCAAATCGTTGCCTCTCCACTTCGCGCCATTTCACCGCTTTAATATTAAAAAAGATGATCAGAAATCCCAACTTCCTATTCCACTTTTATTTCCAGTTTTAGCTGATTTGATCTTACAATGAATGAACTCTTTAGCTGCTGCTCAAGGGATTCAACAGTTCATAATAATTTCTTTCAGCTACCAAATAAAACAGTTGGGATGGTTACTAATTTTGATCGTGACGGCTGTTTCAGGTCATTGGATCAGATTTCGAGGGAAGCTATCAAACACACGATGAAGGCTCTGAGGAAGCAACATTTGCTTGAAGAAGCTGCACATGCTCCTTCTTATGCGGCTCTTTTTAGGCCATTTGTCTCTTAGGTCCTCGCCCTCCTTCTATCTCTTGCAACTTTATAATCTACTGATTCTGTATGAGGTGTGATGTACATTGGAGTTGCAAAATTGAACATATAGAGTTGCGTTTTGAAAATATGGCTTCGTGAATTCTGAATTAAGCGTCTTCTAGGTTGTTAGTTTTGCTTCATTAGGATGCTTCTAGGCTTCAATGCGTTTAGAGAACTCTGAGTTATTCCATTTGTTGTTGATACTTCTCCTTGTACATAGCTTTAGCTGTGGTGTGGTATCTTTCTATGTTGTTCAGGGCTCAGAATCGAAGGAGAAAGCAGAGAACTTGGAGTCTGAGCTTCAGCAATGCTACAAAGCTCAATCTCGATTGTCTGAGCAACTTGTAGTTGAAGTAGCTGAGGCCAGAACAGCAAAAGCTTCAGTTCAAGAGAAAGAAGCAACTATTGCCGATCTGCAGAAGGAATTGACTGAATTAAGGTTTCATTTACAAATGCTTTCTTCAATATCTTTGATGGGTTGTTTCTCGAGTTTAGTGGGGGATCATTGATGCATGCGTTTTCATAGGGATGAATGCTCTCAACTAAAGAATGACTTGATAGAGAAGATCAAAGGACTAGAACTAATAGTAAGCGAAAATCAAGAGCTGAGAAACCAATTGACAGAGATGACTACCAAGGCTAACAATGCTGAGACAGAGAATAAGATGCTGGTTGCTCGTTGGATGTTGCAAAAGATGCAAGATGCTGAGCGCCTCAATGAGGTATGTAACCTTATTAATTAATTTATGGAGTTCTTGTTTACGAATCTTTTCAGCAATACTACAGATTAGAAAAGTTCTTGCATATAGTAGTTCAGCACATAGCTATCTAGTTATTTATCAGGTGAATGCACTTTATGAAGAGATGGCCGATCGGCTAAAGGCAAGCGGCCAAGAGAAGCTTGCTCGGCAACTGGTGGATGGAGTGGTTCGTCGAAGCGAGGAAGGAGCCGAGTATTTCGTCGAATCCACCATTCATTCTTCGTGCAAACACAAGATCACAGCTCATAACGATGGCTGCGGTTCTATATTATTCAAATTCAACTCAACAAAACTTAGTTACTGGCGGACATGACAAGTCAATCAAAATGTGGGATACAAACACAGGAGCGCCAACTCGAACTCTACAGGGCTGCCTGGGATCGGTTCTCGATTTTTTAATCACACACGACAATAAATCAGTGAGTGCAGCTAGCAGCTCCAACAACCTATTCGTCTGGGACGTAACCTCGGGTCGACAGCGTCACACTTTGACAGGCCACGTGGACAAAGTCTGTGCCGTGGACGTCAGCAAAGTCTGGAGCCGCCATCTTACGACCGTACGATCAAAGTGTGGGATCTGATGAAAGGCTACTGCACGAACACGATCATGTTCCCCAGTAAACTGTTCAGAATGGACGGACAGACGATATGCTCAGCCCACGTCGACGGGAATCTCCGCCTTTGGGATATTCAGACAGGAAGCTGTTGGAATCTGACCCCTATTTCGTAATGAGACACAAACTAGCTTCAATATACAGAATCTAAGAATGAAGCTTCTCTTAGTTAGTTCTCACCTGTAAAGAGTAACAGCTAAAACAGAAGCAAATAAGATTAAAGTAACCCTGCAAGGTAAAATATTTAGTTAATCTAACTCAATATAATTAAGGTTACTGATTACTTAATCAAGAATAAGAAATAGATAACTTAGTCTAGTTGGAGGGCCTTTAACATTGATAAACAAGGAATTAAAGCTTCAGCCCACAAAAGAATAGCTTCCACCTGACACGCAAATTCAATTGGTGAGAAGCTAAGAAACTTTGACCAATTCAACTATAATGCCATCTTGAAATACTATTATAATTACTACTATAAGTCATCTTCTTTAATTAAATTAATTAAATCCTTAACAAAAATAAAACGGATCATAGTTAATTAAAATTGCAAAATTTACAAACATAAAACAAAAATAATTGAAAGGTGCAAAACTAATTAAAATGTGTTTATATATTAATTTGGCAAGGCAGATTATCAAAAATGAAAAACTACAAAAATATTAAATACGGGATGTTATATTAATTAAAATATGTGACCATTAGATAATTTTATTAATTTTTTTAATAAAATGGAATTTAAATAAAAACGAATGATAGAGATTAAACTCCATGAACGGACAATCCATATAATTTTTCATATAT
Organism: Linum usitatissimum; assembly: GCA_030674075.2. NCBI lineage: Eukaryota > Viridiplantae > Streptophyta > Magnoliopsida > Malpighiales > Linaceae > Linum > Linum usitatissimum. Next base: position 463,664 of record JAUJYP020000468.1, on the reverse strand, counting down.
AGGAGTACTAGTATTTAGAAATATTGAAATTTTTTCCTTATGTTATGTAAATATTGATTATATATAGATGACCATTACGCACATTAGATGTATACATTAGATGCACATATGGGTGTTACTTGTAACCCCTCAACCCATAGTTAACTTTCTCCTTGATTACACATTATTCCATATTCATATATATATTGTATATATTGAATGTAGGAATTGTAGGGGTTATGCAAAGTGTTCCTATAAATAGAGCATCACATTGTACATAGAAAGATATCAATAAGAAGCTATTATCTTCTCCCTCTACTCTTGTACTCTAGTTTTTATGTTGTTCATATTTCCATCTTCATACCTCTTCGTTAGTTTCACAACACGTTATCAGCACTAGTGCTCTGGCTATTTTCTCTAAGTTTCACAAAGGTTGCTATTTGCTATATCTTGCTTTTCAAAGTTATTATTATTATTTATCTTGTTTTTTTATTTACTTATCAAATCCTTTTTCAAAGCTAGAGTTAGAGAAAGGAATCCATTTCTATTTTTTATATATAGCAAATGGTGGTCTTTCTCATTTTACCGATTTCAAAAATGACTTTGCCATTTTTTTATTGATGACTATTATCAAACGTTTATATTGGTCAAATATCATGCCTTTATAGGCTGACCTAAACGTTTTGTTATCATCATGTATATTTTATAGTATATATTATTATGACCTATCATATTTCATATCTTCTGTTTATTTCCATAGTATTTTTTTGCTTGTATGCTGCCTTTTTTATTCATCCCCAATTCTAAATATTTAGTTTTATTTATAATTTTCTAAGATAAGATTTTTTAAAGAATATTTGGAAGATATACATATTTTTTTTGTTTTCATTTAGATTTTTTGAATATTTATTTTCATTGAATTTTGAAATATTTATTTATGGAGAAGATTTTGGTATTCACGACTTATTGAATACTCCATTTACTTAGCATTATTTAACAAAACACTAACAAAATTTTAGCCTTTCTTTGACTTTCTTCTCCCAACATTTTTGTTCTCTCCTTGGCAATTTCCACACTGCTGTGTTTTTGTTGTGTTTCATATTAACATCATTGAAAATTCATCCGAAGCGATTTATACCCACTACCTTCTTCTCCAAAACCTCAGCAATAACAAGCTAATAATGCAAGGCTAACGAGGAGGCAGAGAGATCGAACGAAGAATAAGCTGGAGGATGAAACTCTGGAAGTTTTCGAGAGACAAGCAGAGTAGCCCTGCTGCGAAAAAGAATAAAGACCACTAACTTGATCCCCTGAGTCTAATGCCATATCAGACACGGTTTCAAAATGGAATATTCCAAGAACTGACGGATTGTTGGCGCTAGGAGTAAGAGGTTCGACTATTTTGGTAAGCAGAGGGTGAGAGCTTGTTGGAGGAGCTGAATCTGGCGAGGATCTGGCAGGAGATGAAAGCGGCGGAGGAGATGTTGCTGAGGTATCTGAATCGGCTTCAACAGCAGCTGTCAAAGACGGTGGAGTATTCTTATAGGCTCATGATACATAACCCCTAATGACTAACATAACTACACTTGAATAGGAGATAATGGTATTGATTCGTATGGTTAATGTATAGATTACAACATGGGCATTCATGCACCATAATAAAAATATTCATAATAGATATTTTAATTGTTAGGAATATGTATTTATCTTGAATTGATGAATAAACTAACAAATTAATAAAATAAATAAGGTGTTGTGAAACTAACGAAGACCCATGAAGATGAAAATATGAACAACATAAAAACTAGAGTATAAGAGTAGAGGGAGAAGAGAATAGCTTCTTATTCATCTCTTTCTAAGTACAATGTGATGCTCTATTTATAGGAACACTTTGCATAACCCCTACAATTCCTACATTTAATATATTCAATATACATGAATATGGAATAATGTGTATCATTGAGAAAGTTAACTATGGGTTGAGGGGCTACAAGTAACACCCATATGTGCATCTAATGTATGCATCTAATGTGCTTAATGGTCATCCATATATAATCAATATTTACATAACACTCCCCCTTGGATGACTATTAGATGAGAATGTGGATCATTAACCCATATTAGGAAAACCCTATGGGATAAAAACTCAGTTAAAGAAAAGAGTACATAACCATCATATGATGCTGTTTAAGTCTGCCTCGTTAAAAACCTTATTATGAAAACCCAGTGGAAAAACCATGATTAAGGGGAAAAGAGTGTAGTGTGTATATACTCCCCCTCATGACGACATCAGTGTAGTGCATATATATACTCCCCCTCATGACGAAATCAATGTCCATTTGTTGTCTGGAGTGACACGGTGAACAAATCTTGAACGATTGTTCACTTGATTGTTGGTTTGCACACTTATTTCACCATTATCTTGCGATTAACGCTGAACAAATAACTTGGTTAAGCGTAGTTTTGCTAATGCAATCTTCTACCAACTCGAGGATATTTGCATAATATATTTCATGTATCATATATAGGATCACGTCTGTGAATGGCGATGTGGTGTTATAAGTCTATTTCACAAACCACATATAGTGGGCATTAAATACAATCAGTTTATTGTTCACCGCCAACATGTATTTATATTCCAAAACCACATAGTAGTTCTCATTTCGTTATGAAGATCGATTAAAATTGACATATAATCTTTTATAGTGATCTTACCACCATCAAGACTCTTATTGCCATAATATATCCATATAAATGTTTGATGGGTATATCATTGATGATATACACGAGTCATGTTTGAGAGATGCACAATTTGCAAGTTAGTGGTAAGATTTATCTTTCCACATCTCAAACTTTCTAGCTAATCAAATACTTGATTGCTTTGAGAAACTCTTCAGGAGTCTCAATTAAATATTTTTCATCTATAAAACAAAAATGATGAAGACATTTAACGTCTGACAAACAAAATAAATACATTATAAATATAAAATAAAAGTGAGAATTTGTTTTTTTGTACGAAAACAATCTCAAAATCATAAAATATGTCAAAGATGAGTTTCCAAAATTCTTTTTAAAAAGGAGAAAAAAGCAAATTATATGCATAGAGAAATATTTGATATGTTAAATGTATCACTTCTCTCAATCTTTCAATCCATATGACATCAATTGGATATAATTGAATATTGTTCACGTGAACTTGAATTGTTTGCTTATAGACACATGTGTATTCGTTCATGTAAACCATACATATAGGTTGCAATGATATATATTAGGGGAAAACTCAGTCTCAACACATATTGTCAGACTAATCAAATAATGAAAAGTAGTTGCATCCACCATATGAGAATATATTTTCTCATAATCAATATATTATAGGTTTGTTGTACAAAACCTTTCAAAATGAGATGTCTAATAACTTTCAAGACTTATAATGAGATAAACATGTCTCTCATTTGCTTGGCATCTTCATATAAAGACTTTATGTCTTAAAACTTTTCATTTTTCTTGGGAATTTAGTTTTGCCTCAATTGAAAATTTTCTAGCCAGTCTTTTTTTTTGTATGTATTTTGGCTCATGATCCTCATAATTAGCTATGATATTTAGCGTTGCACCATACGCAATAATTTTGTCGACGTTGACTTCATTGCGGTTCCAGTATTTTCCATCCAAGATATAGATAATTGAGATATCTATGTTCATATCTTTCAGGTACCTGAGACTCTTCTTGAGCAAATTATTTGTTTCGCTTGGTGGCTTTGCTTAAATAATTTTAACCTCAATCTGATCATCTTGATATATAGCTCCATTCTAGTTTTGAGATTTGTTTCTTTGGAACACCGAGTGGTCTATCATGCGTCATGCATGTTTTAGACACATTTGCAATAAGAGATTGCCTAGTATCGATATCATATTTATTGGAACATTTATAGTTGGCACATGAAAACTTTACTCTATTTGGGTCATTAAAGGCGTCTGGTAGATGAATAAATTCAACTTTAGTGATGAATTATACTTTTGAACTTTGAGTTCATATTTTTTAGTGCGAGGATCGAAATGATAATCATTCATCTAATTTCTTGGCCAACCTTTGGTTTCTCCTCCTAATGTTGGGAAGTTTGAATCTAGACCTCCAACGAGTCATCAAATTCTCTTGACAACAATGTGATATTTTACCATCGACGAACTCGTAATCAAAATAATTTCTCAATCTTCGTTGAGAACCCATCATAATAGAATGTGGTGGAGCAATTCGAATGTGTATATACATATATGCATTGATGGGCAATGTGTGGTTTGGACCCAAAAACAAAATATAATGGAGGAATTCATGATAATTTCTTGGCGTAATACGAATTTGTGTTGTGCATGTAAATGACATGTTCATAATAATATATTGATTCTCAATGACGCATTTTCGTTATATGATAATCATGGAAATATGATCATAACCAAAATAGTTGAGCTAGTAATCTCGTAAATTATAGTTTGCTTTCATATACACATGTGACCTTCTAGTTGATACATCAATTAAAATAATTGGCTCACATGTTGGGTGTATGGATCCATAAATATCACCCTTGTTTTGTTGTGTGTAAGATAAATTATCTTACTTTAGTTGATGATTATCCAAACAATCAACTCTATTTAAGAATAAGCAACCCAAAAGTAGTTATGATCTATTGGGGATTTCACTCAATAATGGGTAATGGAGAGGCGGTGATGCTCTCCTAGAAGCAAAAGCTTGTTGACATAACACAAAATTGTTTGTGTTCCCGGGAAGTAGGGGAGTCACAAGGACTACTTAAATCCTTATAACCTTAGGAATCATTTCTTTAGAATACCCAAGTTGAGGACCCTATCCACAACACTGACCATAGAGGTACTTATTGATTCACATTATGATTGAACCGAGATGGTCACACCGGTTATGCCAAAAAAATAGTTTTCAGGACGAGTAAACTTCTAGTTTACATTTATATATATGTATCTCAATCACAATAACATATGTGTAGTACAAATTGGAGGATAATATTATTGATTCGGTGATTATGTTGATTCCCATTATAAAATACTCATACAGTCATGAGCATGACACATCGTGTAAATAATATGTATGTGCTCAATCATCCAAGTCACCAAGTAAGGGATCAACTATTCTATGACAAAGATGTACTATCACCATTGTTATGCCCATCCAAATAAAAGATTCCTGATAGGAATAATTCGCTTTAAGATAATGTGACATATGGGGTTTTACACTTTACACTTCATCAAAATAAAGTTGATGGTTGTATGACCCTTGATGTGATTGGAATTTTTCAACATCAATTCACAACTCTCTTTCATATGAAAGGATATGTTTCTCAAATTTCTTTCTCATGACCATCAAAATAATAAGTCTGTTCCTCAACAATGGTATATATACTTATAGGAATATCTGTATTTTGTCACTTTGGGTACATATGATTATAACCATTCACTTCATGGAGTGATATTGTGTCTCATTGAACTACACATATAATATAGCCCATTTGTCAAGATATGTGTCTCGTGGGACATTCAATCATATCGGGCTTTATGAGTACAATCCTTCCACTTCAAAGAATGATATTTTGTGTTATATATTAAAAACATATAATATAGCTTTATAGCTTTGTCCTTTTATTAACTTGTGTCTCATGTACTCATCTTTCGGCCTATCATTGAGATGATGGCGAGTAAAGATCAAAACATTTGTTTTGTCTTGATATGATAGATGGCCTTGTTATGTCATAAGATATATGAGTCATTACTCAGTTTTCAACCATTTATGAAGGTGATGGCGAATAAGATCAAAGCTATGGCTTTATCGTAAAAAGATGTTTCATTATCGTAGTTGATGGTTTCACGAAGACCATTATAAATGGATTTTTGGCTTCCAATGCCCATGAAGGGTAATGCTTTCCTGAAACATCAATTACCACAAACTCAACTTTCAAGATATTAAGTATATAATAAAATAAATAGATTGAATTACAATACATGAGAATCTAAAATAATAAATAATATAAGTAACAATCTTAGTTAGTGAAAATCAACATATATAGCACACACACAAAAAATATCATTCACTGAACGGAATGGTAATGATCAATAAATGAAACCCAATTAATTGGAAAACAATCCAACATCATGGTAACATCAATGAGTCCAGCCACAACAACGTAATGAAAATATAATCATCTTCCTTATATTGATAAATCAATAAAGACTAATATGTAAATAGTAATCAACTGAATATATCAGGTTCCCTTTTAACTTTTGAATGGAAGACAAAAAGGAAAAATTAATAAATTTTGTAACGGTAGACACATTAATATGATTTATAACATGTAGTTAAACAATAAATTCGTTAATTTTTTCATATGGAAAGAAGAGTATGATAACAGTACTAGTAAAGAAGACAATCATGTGAGTAATAAATAATAATAATAAATGGTATGCATAATGGTGAGTTTTTTTCATAAACAGTTTTAATATGAACTAAATATAAATTAGTACCGCTAGAGAACTTTAAAAGATTAATAAGTGAACTAAAAATAAATAATAACGGTAATGGAACGTTCATTAATATAGAGCCATCACGAACATGTATGCGGATGAAGTGACTCCCTGTACGTAAAATCCAGTGTTCGGGTAGGGTGGAAAAAAAACGCCCCGATTAGTGCGAGTGGGCCTAGTTAAGGCGGAGTTGCACGGAATCGACGCGAAATCGGTGAGGCAAGCAACTCCTCGGCGCCGAGACGGAAAAGGCGGAATGCATGCAGTTTTTTTTAAAAATCAAACAAAAAATTTAAACTAACCTAAATACGCGGACTGTTGACTCCAAACCTTGCCTTCCGCCCTCCGTTCTCACCCATCATCACCAATCGACGCCGAGATTGAAGCTGCCACCGATTGACTCTACCGCTGCCAAGCTTCCCACCGACGCCGAGCTTGCAGCCGGTCCTCACTCCTCCTTCCGACGCCGAACTTACAGCCGACCGTCATCCTCCTTCCATCTCCTCTCTGTGCAGATAATCAATGCTGAGCTTGCCACCGCTGGTCCTCGCTTCTCCCTGTTGCCGCGGATGCCTACCACCGAACCGAGGTGACTACTTCACCTCTTCCTCTATGTACGAATTAAAACTTTCTTTAACCCGATTGCGAAATTGACAAATCGCTGCTTCAACTTCTCTTCTCATTCCTAGTCCTCTGTTTCTTTAAACTCTCTGTTTTTGTAAATTGCTGCAATTTGTAAGTTATAGATTGGAAGCTTTGCCTTGTTGTGAAGGACTGTGAGTGGTAACTTACATGAGTTTGTAAAATTTGGTGAATGGTGATACATGATTGCTATGGCAATTCATCAGGAGTAGACGATACACAAGTTGATAGTAGTAGTACTAGTGGCCTGAAAAGAAGGTCGGGTGATATCGGGTGGAAATACGGAAAATAGCTGATCCGAATAACAAAGACAAAGTCAAGTGCAACTTTTGTCAACATGATAGCAGTGGAGGTGTAAACCGTTTCAAGCAACAAATAGCCGGTATTGGATCTTCTGTGGATAAATGCACAAAACGCCCCAAAGAAGCTCTGATGAATGCTTGGAATATTTCTCGAGTTTTCAAAAAAAGAAGAAAGAGAAGCATGAACCTGAACAAGTTTTGAGAGAGGATGTTAATGTTTCTTCTGATGCACAACATGAAGAGGAGATGACTTGTTTTGGTAGTTCGAGACTGACTACGTTGGGTCCTATCGATAAGTGGACACGTCCTATAGATCCTAGTATGGCTTCTCCAGTAACAACACTCCATCAACAGAAGATAAACCAAGCACTTTGGAAGGAGAGGACACTTCAAGTCCATCAATACATTGCAAAATGGGTGTATACACATGGTTAGTTCCTAACTATGCCACTCATTTCTTCCTTAAGGTAGTTGATGTTGGTTGCCGGCACTGAGGTTGTTTTTGCTGATGCTTAGATGTTGCTTTAGCAGTTGGAGCTTATTACACATTGTATCTTAATTATAAGTTATCATCCTTTGGAGACAGTTATTCCATTCAAATACAAATTCATTTTTGTAATGCACTGTTTGAACTTTTATTACAGCTATTCCATTCAATGTCATTGACAATGATGAATTCAGGAAAATGTGTGAGGTCATTGGTCAATTCGGTCCTGGATTGAAGCCTCCTTCTCCGTACGACCTTTGCGTGAATTTGTTGAAAGAAGAATATGCAAGAACAAAGGGCTTGTTAGCTGACTGTGAGACAGAAAAGGAAAAGAATGGTTGCACTCTTATGACTGATGCTTGGACGGACATGAAGAGGCGAAGTATAATGAACATAATCACACACTGTGCTGAGGGGACTAGCTTCATAAAGTCTACAGACACTTCAAATATTTCTCACAAAAGTGAATTCATTTTTGAGCTAGTTGACAATGCCATTGAGAAAGTTGGAGACGAGCATGTCGTGCAAGTTGTGACAGACAATGCTTCCAACAATATGGCAACAAAGAATCTCTTGGAAAAGAAGAGGCCACACATATTTTGGAGCTTTTGTGCAACTCACACTATCAATTTAATGCTCCAAGGAATCGACAACATTCCAAAGTTCAAGAAAGTTATTGATGAGGCTAAGGGTTTCACCATCTTCATATATGGTCATCACCAAACTTTGGAGTTGATGAGGTGCTTCACTAAGAGAAGAGAGATCATTCGACCAGGTGTAACTCGATTTGCTTCTCAATTTCGTACTTTACAAAGCTTGATGGAAAAGAAAGATGAATTGAGGAAGATGGTGGTGGATTCAAAGTGGACTTCTATTAACGAGACAAGTACAAAAAAAAGGCCAGGATGCTTATGCCACAATTCTTAGGATGGGGTTTTGGAATTGTGTGGAGACTTATTGAAAGTCTTTGAGTCGTTGGTGAACTTGCTTCGGTTGGTCGATGGAAATGTGAAACCTTCGATGGGTTTTGTGTATGGGGAACTTCTAAAGGCAAAGAGAGAGATAAAGGAGAATGTATGGAGGTGAGACACCACATTTGCAGAGGATGGCTATAAGGATAATGTCATTAACCTCAAGTTCTTCTGCTTGTGAGAGAAATTGGAGCACTTTTGAGTCGGTTAGTATTCAATTCTCTATCTAATGTCATTGCTATTATGGAGAAGTTGATATTAGATGCAAGCTCATATAGTCAATTGTTTTTGTAGATCCATACTAAGAGAAGGAATAGGCTTACAACAAATCGCCTCAATCAACTAGTGTACATTCAGTTCAATTCCAGATTGATGTCCAAGAAGAGGAAGATAAAGGATAAGAAGAATATTGATGTTCTCATGAGCTCCGATTCAGTTAAGCTCAAGGATTCATATATGAGGGAGGAGACATACACACATTGCATGTGTTTAGGGATGAAGACGATGGAGGACACGACGACATCCCATGGAGTGTTATTGATGATGCAATTGGAGCTAGTGAGAGTCGTGAACCGCATAGGAGTGCACGACTAGTGAGAGAGCTTTATGATGAAGAGTTTGATTCTGAAGAAGAAGAAGATAACAAGGAAATAGAGTCGATCGCTTTCGAGGATGATGAAGAATATTGACAACCTACCAAGCTATGAGTTTGATATCACCTTTATGGCTCATCTTATGCATTTATGGTTCATCTTATGTGTGTATTCTTCTATGTTTGAACTTCAACATTAGTTATCTTGAACTTCATGAATTACAAAACTATAACTCTATGAACTTTGCACTATTATGTTTGAACTTGCCTATTTCACTTAAATCTATTACATTTTCTCAAAAAACGCCTAATCGGCCAAGGCATAAGGCAGGACCTCACCACTTTACTACCGCCTTACGCCTTCCACAACCTTGGTAAAATCCATATAATTTCGTAAGGTCGAACAATACTGGGACTAACACGTAGAGGAAGGTAAGTCCTCGAACCATCCCATGCTCTTCTACCACTCTCCTCACGTACAGTGATACAACATATCACCCAATTATACAAAGTAACGAACCCTATGAAGCCAAATGTATCCATCCAATGCTCTGGGATGCATGGTAAAATTGATTCTAGTGAATTGATTTTCAATATTACCGTAGGTATAGTCGATAAAAAGATTCTATTAGTTCCTGTAACAAGGCTAACCTCATATACATATAGTGGTTTTCATTTGAACGCACTGCAAGCACAATAACTCGATAACCACAATGACCATCATCCTTTGGAAGAGCCGTTGGAAGAGCCCATTTATGTGGAAACTCACTCGCTGAGCCCATGTAGTAGTACAATTGATTTTAGTGGATTGACTTTCCGTATTACCGTAGATATCTCGATAACAAGGTTCTTTTAGTTCCCATAACAAGGCTAACCTCATCTTCTTATAGTGTTTTCCATCCCTACGCAGTACATGAGCAATAACTCGATGACCACAATGACCGTCATCCTTTGGGTCAAACTATAAGTCAAAGTAATCTAAAATAGTTATTGGGAGAGCCCATTTGTGTGGGAACTCACTCGCCGATCCCATGTAGTTCTTATTTAGATATTGGAGAGAATCTAGAAGCCGAATTCAAGGAGCCCGAATCGGATAAGTAATCAAGACAGCGAATCAAGTTCGTCGTAAAGATCGGCAAAATTAGGATTTTCGAGATTCTTCTGGTAACCCTAGTTTTGATATGTTCTTCTTTTGAATCTAATTTGTTCTCTTAGATTTTGAGTAGCTTAACTTCTTGTGCTTAGATTAGATGAACCCTAGGTGTATCCTTACAAACGAATGATTTGATTACTTTTGACAATTTATGCTAGTTGGATGAATTTCAGTTTATGTTTGATCTTGATCTCGTTTTTGTTCCTGTCTGATCAACTTGAATGGATCTTTGTTAGATATTTCTTAGACTCGAGAGAACTTGCATTTCTAGAACACCAAAATTAAACAACTAGGTCAGGCGTTAACCCTCATCCTGGAGCGAATAGACTAGTTCGTTTTGTGAGTAGTTCTTGCTTGCTTAATCGCCTAGTAGGTTTTAGCTCCTTAACTCGAAAGAGCGGGCTGAGATTCTAGATAGAGAACTAAAAGGGTGTGATTTTATTAGAGAAGAATTGTGACGGCGAATTAAATATATCTTATTTCGTTTGAAGCGTTGAATTTGTCTGTCATTTGTGATTTTAGATTACATAGAGGGATTCGAAGTCTAAGTAGTTTCATCATTGATTGTTAAAACCATATTCGTGTAGTATTGCAATCTTTACTTTAAAGCAATTTTTATTTTCTTATGATTGATTGATTGGTTCTCGTGGCACCTAAACCATAACTCTTGTTAGACCAATTAGTACTTATTGTAACTTTGAGTAGAATGCATAAAGAGACCTTAGGGAGACTTGACTATAGTTAATTCATTATCAAGATTTATTTTGAGATGAGTAAAATCATTTATCACCTACACCGAGGGACACGCCCCCTTTATACTCAACTTTCTTTCGACCTCAATTTACATAGGTTGTTGTAAATCTGCTTCATGCTTGGTTAAGGTTTCAAGATTGTATACATGCAATCCAAGTAAAATAAAAGTTTGATTTTTGCCGATTTTACTTGAGATGTATATTGATCCCATATATATTTCAATTGATCATGGTCAAATGCAGCCTGTCATTTGTGTCCATCAAGATAAACTGACTTATGATTAAGAGGTCCTCTAACGACTATTATAAATGGTCACAATCCCGTGCTGATCTAACTTGAATGGAAAAGAACATTTGCACTTTTTCTTCGATGTGTTTTCTCACATCTCAACTCATGGATCCACCTTATGACCACGATATGTCACAGCCATATCACACAAAAAGTAAAAGTATTGTGGACCTGTCCCCGGGTAAGTCTTTGTAGTCACATTGATTAAGCTAAAATCATTTTCCAAAGCAATTGCGTTGTCCCAATGAAACGACATCTATATGAAACTTCCTGAAGGATTTCATCTGCCTGAAGCTTACAAATCAAGTTCTTGAGAATGTTATTCGATCAAATTGAATAAATTCTTATATGGATTGAAATAATCTGGAAGAATGTGGTATAACTGCCTTAGTGAATATTTTATCAATAAAAGATATGCAAATGATCCTATATATCCATGTGTTTTCCTAAAAAGATTAGGAACCGAATTCCTCATCGTTTCAGTTTATGTTGATCATAAATATCATTGGGACTAGGGTGGGTTTGTATCGACTCAAAATGCTTGCTTATCTTAGAAGATCAAATTCAATTAACTAGGCTAGTTGTTAGCCCTCAGAAGGGGCCGATTATAGACTAGTCTATCATGAGTGCAAATCTCATTTGATTTATCGCCATACAAGTTTTAGATTCTTGGCTCGAGAGAGCTGATTGAGATACTAGGATTGGTAGTAAGTTAGCAGTTCCTGAAAGGTGTGACCGAAGTAGAGAAGAATTGAGACGATGAATTGTTTGTATCTTACTTCGCACAAATTGAATCATTGAATATTGTTTATTTGTCTTGATAGCCTAGGGGAATTTGAAACTGAGCAGTTCATTTCTTGTTATCAACCCTTTATTTGTGTAGGCTTGCAATTCTTAGTTTAAATTGGTAGTCATGGAACTCACACCACAAAATTGGTTAATTTGATGAGCACTTTATACACATTGTTTATATGAATCTTTGAAGCCCTAGGGAAATTTACTCTAATTACTTCGGCAATTAGGTTTAATCTTTGAACTGTCACTACAACAATATCACAGTTGCTTCCAATGGCAGTAACCTCTCATGACTCCCTATAAATACAAGAAGCCACCAACAAAGAAGATGAGAGACAAATTACACCAACTAGACACTCCGCCCAAATTTATCTTCTAGTAGCCATATGTGTGTAGCATTTAGTTTGGAGCTCTCTCAGAACGTCCATAGTAGTAGACGTTGTTTTTAATTTGGAGCTCTCTTAGAACCTCCATAGGAGTAGCAATAGATAGCATAGATAGCCATCATAGACATCAAACACGCTCGTTCGCACATTGTTTGAAGAGGTGTGGACCGTATTATTAATATGTATTCAAGAAGTCAAAAGTACATTTATTGTGACATATGCTTTGCCACCAGAAAAGTTTTGGCACGCTTGGTAGGACTGTTGTGTTAGATTTGATGGCTTCGTGGGAGAGACAACAAGAAGGTGATATTTCACCACAATTATATAAAATAGCAAAACCGCAAACTCGCACAACGCGGATAGAGATGATCGACTACAAGCGAGGTAGGTTTTTGACTGATGGAGATGGATGCATTAGAGGTATAGTGATGGAGGTGGTGTGAGATAGCGGATGACCAGCGGATGGAGGTGGAGGTGGCCAATGGTGGAGGTGGCTTCGAGATGGGAACTGAGGGTCGACGAAGGAGTTGGTCGCTAGATGGCGACTGAGGTGGCTGGCTGCTGGTGGTGGAAGTGGCCAATGAATGGTGCCTGTAGATGGCCAACAACCGCTGGATGGTGACGGAGGTTGTTGTAAGAGGTGGTAGAAACTAGCACAACATGTCGCCTAAAAAAATTCTTGGAAAATGGTTCCAATGAAGGTGGTCCTAGTATCCGAAATAATGGCAGAAAAAAGGAAACAATTTCGGCGATAGCAAAAAGTGCCAAAAAATCGCCATTAACTTTTTTGGTTGACAAAAGTTGTTGGAGCTACGGGTCTAGCCGATGAAATTACAATTAAGGTTGACATAGTGTCACTCATAGATTGTGTATTTCAAATCATATCAAATATTTTTATATTTAAAATTATAAAAAAAATTGGGACCCAATTCAACTTTGTATTTAATTTGAAATCAAATACAATATCCAAATTATATCCAAATACTAAAATTGGATATTTAAAATAACAAATACAAGTCTTTGGTGTTCTAACATAAATCCTTCTCAAAATTTAATTTTTTTTAACGTTAAGCAGACGCAACCCTCCTTTTAGGAGGTGAAAGGAAGGGCTTTTATAACCCTATCAGCCCGCCACTGAACAACCGCCCTCCCCTCTTCGCCCCAATCAACAACCACCCCATCCTCCACCCTTCCCATCATCATGGCTAGCACATTGTCGTCCATTTCTGAAACCGCTATGAAGCGTCAACTCGACGCGCTCTGACTCGTCGATGAAGAGAAGGAACTGTTCCAGTTTCAACCTCTGACTACCTTAGTTTGATTGGCGGCTATACACTCTGCATAGTCGGGTCTCGGTTGACCACCAGGTCATACAATTTTAATGCCATGAAGACCACGATGGCAAAGGTCTGGCAACCCGCTAAGGGAATGGCGACGGAAGACCGAGGAACCGCCTCATTCCTGATCCGTTTCTACATAACATCGACCTTCGTTGGGTTGTCGATAATGGACCTTAGCCGCTTGATCGATTTCTATTGGTCCTCATAAGTTGCAGACATAAGAAGATCTGGCAACGACCCCATTGCATCTAGCAGACTTCTAGCTCGAAATCCATGATCTCTCGAAGAGTTTCTTTATAGTGACTGTCGGTGACGGACTCAGAGATTTTGTGGGAAAATTCGTTTGGTATGATGAAAATAATATCTACCGCTCCAACACCTCCTACTTGAGGATTTATATCACATTGGATACCCCCCAACCTGCAAATCTTTCAGGACAACTATGTTGGGGCGCTAGCGGAAATGTAGCGGAATTTAGGATCGAAAAGATAGTATTTTTATAATTCACTCAATTGATCACTCAAATTTGTAAATATTACAATTTGGTCACTTAGACCTTTACTCTCACCACTCACAAATGCCTCTCTACTTCTTCTTTCTTATTTCTTCAACTCATACTCCACTTTGTTATAAGTAAGGCTATTTATAATAGCTATTATACAAGTAGTAGGTAGAATTTGTGGTTTGTAAAATTTTAATTATTTTAGCATATCACATCTTAATTAATTTGGTAGTTAGGAGTTGAGATATTTTTGAAAGAGTTGTAGAGACTAATCTAGAGAATTGTAGATTAATCTTCAACAAACTATGCAACTCAATTTTCTCATCGAAGAAACTGGCCAATTATGCAGTAGCACTGAAGGCGTTGGAAGCTGCAGAGCTTGCTCTATAGGAAGAAAGGAAGCATAGAAGGATAGAGGAGGGAACATGATCCGCTAGCGAAATGGACGTTATGGTGCAGACTTTTGAGAGCCCTCCAAAGCTGCTCAAGGATATCCATGAACATCCATAAACCAGGCACCGGTAGCCCTGCTCCAAAGGGTCCTGCTAGTAGGTGTGATTCATCAACATGGACTCGCGTGAAGACCCAACCCCTCCAAGCGTTTGATGCTTTGGGTGTCCCCAGTTCGGGCTCCATCGATTTTTCTTGCTTTAGTTATTTCAGAATGTATTGTTTCTATGGAATTAGTTTGGATTTTTATGTCGGTTAGTCGGGTAGTTCTTAGTGCATGGGTTATAAGCCTCCGTTCAAGGTTTTTATTTATTTGGGATGACTGGTAACATGAATGGTTTGCATTCACTAACCGTTTCAGCCAACGTTCTTGACCTATTATAGGTGGTAGTCCTCCTTAGAGTTCGTTTGATAAGATGAGCATGTTTCACTAAGAGTTATAATAATATAAGTAGTTGTGTTTCGCAAAAAAATAGCAAATACAAATTCACCTATCAAAATGCTTTTCCATCATTGGTGAAAATCAAAATGGGGTAACATCCATAAAATAGAAGTTATGTATTATGATATTGTTTTTCAGTGAGAAAATCTATGTTGACCGCCGGTAGGTTGAGATGATGCGAGTGACCTAGGTTGATGTCCACCAATAGGTTGGGATGATAAACGCTAGTAGGGTGACCTAAGTTGATGTCTGCTAGTAGGTTGGGATGATGACCGCTATAAGGGTGATTTGGGTTGATGTCCGCCACTAAGTTAGGATGATGATCACCAGTAGGGGATCTAGGTTGATATCCGCTAGTAGGTTGGAAGATGACCGCCAACAGGGTGACTGAATGAGGGTGCCCTGATGACGATTCAGGGGTCATTATTGGCCCTCTTAATCAGACCCAAAAAAACAAGTAATAATCTACTTTAAGATCAAGTTAATCAAAACATTTATTTCTACATTAATATAATGATTTAAAACATTAAAATTATGTAATATAATATTTATGTAAATTTTTTGTGTGAACATAATTTTAGAGCCATTCCAAGTTTACTCATAACAATGACCATATTTTCTTCAAATTTACATATTATCCTTTTATTAAATGATAGCAAAATTTGATACCAAAATGATCAATCCTCCATACCAAACCAACACTTATATAAAGTCAAAATTTGTGAATCCGTGTGAAGATTATAATATGTACAATAATAACTTGTTTATTATCATGCTTACATCAGTTAATTAGCATATGAGACAGCATTCAACCAATCCAACAAGTTGAGATACCCTACTTTCCCAATGTTACAGGTAAAAATTTAGATGTAATTTTAAATATTTTTTTGGCTCAGCGGGAAGTTAAATTATTTTAAATAATGAAAATTATTACACATCTTTATATTTTTCTATCCAATTTTTTGTCTATCAAACTTTTGTAATTTACATTCTATTCAACCTTTTGCATATCAAATCAAATCAAAATTATTATGGGTCATTTGGATGAGTTATTTGACCCAAATAATTTATTATGAGTTATTTGGATCGAAATAACTCGTTCAACATCGAAAATAAAATTTGTGGTATTTTGGGTCAAATTATTTAAAATTACCTCTCATTTTTAGTTATTTCAAATATCTCATTGGGAGGTGATATTATTTTTAAGTCATTTTCAACGCCTCTTATTCTTTGTAAACCCCAAATTACCCCGAATAGAATAAGTGACATTTCTTGTTTCTTTCGCCTAATCTTGTTCATTTGATGTATTGTAATAGTGTTTGTTGTTAACTTTAAAAAAATAACTTGTGCAGAAACATATATGTAATAAATACTTGTGTCTTTATGTTTTATGAATATGAAAGTGTGGATATTATTTTACTACTTGTTGGATAAATGTAAATTGGTCCCTTTTTTGTTATATGGTTGTATTGTTTGAAATAATCAATTTATTGCATTTGATCGGTAGGATATTAACCGTCCCCAATTTGACTCGTTACAAAATAAACTTTGTATTATGTTCATATCGTATAATATACTACACACATTATCATCAAAAAAATTATTTATAAGCGCAATATAGTACTTTAACCTTTTGCTTGATCAAATATCGTATTTGAAATAACTCATTGTTTTGAATTAGCCAAACAAGATAATTTTTACACCACAAATCCAAAATACCTTATAAATATTACATTTTTAAATAACGTATCATTTTGCTCTAAAATACCACATATACGAATTAACTCAACGACCTGTTACCAATTTTGTGTTTTTGTCCTAAGTTTGTCAAATAGCATGTTATTGGAGAATTGTGTGTTTGGTTCCAAATGCATGGTTTTTCATTCTTATTGTCACCACTTATGTGAGAATCAATATTCAACATTTGAAGGATTGAAACTGAAGTCTGCTCGAACAAATGTATATCATACTAGTTTTTTAAAATATTATAGTATTTTCACCACTCGACTGCATTTTTTCATGTCAACCAAAATTGTGTCCGAAAATATTCAATCTTTAACCTCAGCCAGTAGGTTTTCTTTGGTTACTTGAATTTCGGCAAATCATTTATTTCAACTTATGCTGCTTTTACAAATTTATTTATAATACGTAGAGTTTTTATGTCAATATTAAGTTTCTTTCGTCTCACCTTTTTTCCAGTTAGGAACCATGACAATCATCAAACAAAACTTTTGAAGAATATATTCCGAAGAAACAGAGCCCTTCTTTAAAACACTGATTGGCAGAAATCGAGCTCGGTTCTGGTGTTAACACACACTTTTTATTACAAAAGTTTCAAAAGTTCCAAAAACTCTGGTTCTGGGTCATTATTTTTTATTTAATTAAAAGCAATAATAATATCACGTCACATAATATTTATACCAAAGCATATTTCACTAAAATATTTCCCTCTATTTTCCTAACTTTCTGAAATTATTTTCTAATATAATATTTTATCTCATCACACTATACTTTTCTTCTTCTCGTCGTCTCCTACATTGCTTTTTTATTGGTGGAACCTCCAATACAAAAAAATAATAATAAACAAATCCATATTTGTCTCCTTCTCCTTCTCCCTCCGACACCCAAAACCCCTTCCCTCCCTTTAGCTAAACAAATAATTACTAATTTTAAAATAAATCCGCAAGAATCAAAACTAAAAATTTCTTTATTTATTTCCGTAGGATATATTTTCGTTTTCATTATTATAAAATGAATAAACAAATCCGCAATCGGCGAAGAAGAAGAAGGTCGTGGTGGTCCATCAAGTATTTTGTCATTTTCTCTCTCTCTCTCAGACACACAGAAGAAGACTCAGAGAAAGAGAGAGTCTCACTCACACTGCTGCCCATGTCTCCAGAGAGCTACTGCTGCTCTTCCTGTAACATCGACCAACTTCCTCTCCCCTTCCTTTCCCACCGTCACTCCCTCCTTCCCCACCGTCGCCGCCTCTAACATTTCCTCCTCCTTCGCCGCTTCCCCTTCCGCATTCTGATCTCCCTCGCCTTTCGATCCGCATTTCGCAGCTCCTGAATCCTGCCCTTCAGCTCTAAATCTTGCTGTCTCTCTCCCGTGGATATTGCAGATTTACTTTCCTCAGCGTTCCGGTACTCTTCTCGGAGCTTTCCTGATTTGTATCTCTGAAGCTTCGTTTTACCGAGTACAGTGCAGTTTGGTTTTGCGGACAGGGAGTGAATCTGAAATTAGGACTCAGCTGTTTTCATTTCCTTGTTTGCAAGTTTGATTTCAAATGTGCGCTTTGTTTCAGCTGATTGCGGTTTATCTGCTGGTTTTCGGTGAATAATTGTTTTCTCTTTCGTGACCGACTCCTCTTTGCTTCTTTGTTTAATTCAGCTTGATAATTACTTTGTTTGGTTACTGAGGAACTTGCCAAGATGCAGGAACCGAAATTATTGATACTGACGGCTCTAAATGTTTACTTGTTTGCAGTTGACTAATTTCTTCTCTCGCTGATTGTTAAATATGATTTGGTTCCTAATCATTAATGGTTTGCTAAAAGGAAACAACAGTCTTTATTCACAATATCTATATATTGCAACATGGAAATTCGTCCCGCTCTTCGTCTGCTTTCTGCTCGCTAATGAAGGAGCTCATCCGGACTCCACACCCCCAACAAATATTCATCCAATTATGCTCTTTCGTACTACGTTTTCTCTTCATAGGAAATCGTGGACAGACAAAAGTAGTCAAAGGCTTTGTTAGTTGTCGTGAAGATTTTACGCTTAGGAAGTTGTGCATTTCTCAAATTTTGTAGCTTTACCGTGGTTACACCGGCACAATCTTTGAATGAAGTATATCTTTCCATGGTGTGGAGGCTTCCTTTTCTTGTCGTTTTGGCTCTCTCTATCGTTTTTCCAACTTGAAAGTACACAGTTCAATTCTCTTTATCTTCGCTTATTTGTCATTGATGAGGCACTTTCTTGTTTGCAGTAGTAATGTGCTTATTTTTTTTTTTGCTTTTACTCTTTGTACTTCACATATTCCTCCTCATTTTGCTTCTGTTGGATTTTGAGACCATTTGATGGCCATAGTGCATGGACAAAAATTGATGACGCCTTCATGTCTGTGTGCTTAGAAAAAAGGAGTTTTTAGCATGGACCAGTACGAAGTACTTGAACAAATCGGAAAGGGGTCATTCGGCTCTGCTCTTCTTGTGAGACACAAGCATGAAAAGAAGAAGTGAGGATGAAAACATTTGCTCTGCCTCTTCCTGTGTGCTTCTTGTTTCTTTCGTCTGCTATCCTCTTTCATTTCTTTCACATTTTCCCCTTTTGTTCCGTTAAGGTATGTGTTGAAAAAGATCCGCCTCGCCCGTCAAACTGATAGGTCACGTCGATCAGCTCATCAGGAGGTGAGCTTGCAACTGTGGTTGGTCTTACTACTACTGCATTAAAGGTCGCAAGCAATTTTATTTTGAGATTTGACCATAAGTGTAACTATCCACAACAATCACTAAGTTCTATTTTACTCTTGAATGCCATTCATGCTTTCAGCGGCATAAACCTACCAAGAAAGAAAATTTTGCTAATTTTAATGAATGATTACATCATAAAACCTTTTCACGAATGGAAATAGAAATGAAACTACGTCACATTGCTAATGGAAGAGATGGAGTCAAAGCTCCAGTAATTGGCAGGATCGTATACTGGTCTTTGGGTGATATCGCTCTAGTATATATTGTGAACCTGGTCCTGAACCATCCTTCCATGCAGATGGAGCTGATTTCTAGAATACGAAATCCTTTCATTGTAGAGTACAAAGATTCCTGGGTTGAAAAGGTATAGTACCACTTTCTTATCTCTTCTACTTTCTACTACTTCTAGTAGTCATTCAATTCGGTTTGACATGTAAATTTTGCATGATGACAATGCTCTAGTGTGAGGTATGATATATGAGATATCCTCGGTCTGTCGTTCCTTGCTTGTTGAAAGCATGCCTGATGTATCTGATGTTACTGTATTCCTCCAGTAAGACCATCCTTAGAATTTGGCTTATCGCCATCAGGTGCTTCATGATTCATGAACATATAATTTTCTTGCATGACCTTATAATATAATGGGACAAAGGTGAACCTTCTTCATTATTACCATGTGTTAGGGAACTGCATAACCTTTACCATGTGTAATAGTGCTTACTAGAAACGTAAAACATTTTGAATTCTTTGGGTTGGTTGGTTTACTAGATACTTCTTTTTCTGTTAGTTGGATCGTTGTTATCTATATCGAAGGTCTAATGTAGGATGATTGGGTATTTTTCTTCAGGGTTGCTATGTATGCATAATCATAGGGTATTGTGAAGGAGGAGACATGTAAGTTTTATTTCTCTGCAAACTTTTGACTAGACCTTGCGCTCATATTTCATAATATGGAGGTTGACTGATTCAAGCAATATATTCTGTTTGCTCCTGTTTCATTGTGTTTTCAGGGCGGATGCTATAAAGAAAACCAATGGTGTGCTTTTCTCTGAAGAGGTCCCATTTCTTTCAAACTCTAATTACCTGTTCTGATTTATTAGTTCTGTGATCTAAGATCCTCTAAGTACACTTTTAGGTACCATCAGTTTGTAGATGCAGATATTGAATTTCTAGGTAGTTTGCATCTGGTTGATAGTAGTTTGATGTTTTCAGAAGCTATGCAAGTGGGTTGTCCAACTTCTCATGGCACTTGACTACTTACACATGAATCATATTCTTCATCGTGATGTGAAGGTTAGTGACCATTTTATGTACAAAGTGATTATCGTCCGTTATCCAGTGCATCTCAGTCTCCAATAACCAACCAGTTCTGTTTTCAACGTTCCAGTGTTCCAACATATTCTTGACAAAAGGCCAAGACATTCGTCTTGGTAAGTTATCTGTTGTCGTAACATCTGATAGTTATCTGGGAAAGACCTACGGTTCCTAACTAATGACCAATGTGGATGCAGGTGATTTTGGACTCGCCAAAATTTTGACCTCTGATGACCTAGCTTCGTCAGTAAGTGAAGCAGTCCAACAAAACAATATTTTTCTATTACGATTGCAAAGGTTCACGTCTCTAAAACTGTTGTACATTCAGGTTGTGGGAACTCCAAGTTACATGTGCCCGGAGCTTCTTGCTGACATACCTTATGGTTCAAAATCAGATATTTGGTCTTTAGGCAAGCAGACTGTAACATGTTTTTGATACTGCCTTATGTTTTTTCAAAAATACTTGCTAAAACTCGTCATCAACTTGTTATCCAGGTTGCTGTATATATGAAATGACTTCCCATAAGCCTGCATTCAGAGCCTTCGTGAGTTTCTATGAGCTTGTTTACACTTTGTACCTTATCACTAATGCATTTTGACTAGCGATTCTGTCGTTTTTTTCTTTGAAAGAAGCGATTCTCTCATTTCAAGAAATTAGGATTCTTAGCTGCTACCAGAATCCAATTGTGCAAACCGAATTGCTATACACAAGTTTTTCCTATCAAATCGAAATGTTCGCCTGAGCCGTGGAGAGAATCAATTGTTTTTCGAATCCACCCAGAGAATATTCTGCGGGCTATCTGCTTTTTACTCCACTTAGAATTCATCATGCATGTTCATTGAACAGATGTTCGTCGAATCTTTGTTGTCTTATAGAAGGAAGAGTAGTAAATTACCTTTTATGACTGGATCAGAATATTCCCTTCTGGTGAATCGTCAAGAACCACTTTGCTCAACTTTATTGCTAAGCATGGCTATGTGTTCTTTACCAAAAAAGAAAAAACATGACTATGTGGTCCATGAGACTCAATAAGTTCCATAGTCGCCAGATCACTTGGCGCCAAAAAGAAAAACCATTTTTTGGATTTCTTCACTGAAATGCGTTACCATCTTATTTCATTTGTATTCTGGATCTGCTTGTATTTTTCATTGCCCGTTTTTTATGCAGGATATGCAAGCTCTGATTAACAAAATAAATAGATCCATAGTGTCTCCACTCCCAACTAAATATTCTGGTGCTTTGTAAGTTGATCTCTAGTATTGATATTCATATATTGGTCCAAGGAACATTATTCAAATGGCCGTCTACATTTGTTTTCTCAGTCGAAGTCTTGTGAAAAGCATGCTGCGGAAGAATCCAGAACTGAGGCCAACGGTGTTGTTTCCACCCCTCTCTACTCTCAATAATGCATCAAATTCCATTTAAGTATCCACTGAGGAACATGAAGTTCGTGTCTCTCACTTTTGAGATCCCTTTTTCTATTGTTGGTACAGGCTGCGGAGCTGCTCAGGCATCCTCATCTGCGACCTTATGTTCATAAGATACATGTCAAGATCAATAGCCCAAGAGGAGATACATTACCATACCAATGGCCCGACAACAACTATATGAAAACGAGGTTTTTGGATACAGTAATGGCTCCAAGCACCTACTCAGAGAAGAAGCGGGATTCGTTCTGCAATAGGATGTTAAATCCAAGCATATCTGCCACAGAACAAGACTCTATCTGCTCCACCAAAGCGATGCATCATGATACAGTGAGTTACATGAACCGCAGGATGTCCGACATCTCTCTCGGTAGCAGTCGTGCAACTGTGATCTGTAAGTCCATCGCTTCGAAACCTTCAAATATCACCACAACTCGGAAAGGTGGTTCTTCCAGAGCTTCTCCTGTTCTTAAGAGACAGCCAGACCCCGTGAGGAAGCGCGAATCTGTAAGATAATTATTAACTCATTTCCTCTGTTTGATAGCCTTCTGCTTTTTTTACTGGTTTCAAGTCACATAAATGTCTTTCTTTATCTCCTTCCCCCAGTTTCCAGCCACTTCTACCCAGACCAAAAGGTCTGTTATTACAAGCCGAAGAGCATCTCTTCCTATGGCGACAAAAGCTACAAGACAAAGCCCTGCTTGCCGTCCAAGTGTTGGCATCCTCCAGAGCTTGAAGTCCCCAGACGTCTCTGTCAATGCTCCTCGAATTGACAGGATAGCTGAATTTCCGTTACCTTCATACGAAGAGACATTCTTCCCCGTCCACAGAACTTCACCAACTTCGGCGCAAGGATCCTCGGCTTCGCCTCGACATGCAGACTGCTCGATCACCATGGACAAATGCACTATTCAGACACACGACACCAACTACTCTGCCAAGCCATTAGGTGGTGTTGCGGATGCATGGCAAGGTATAAACTTCAGCATATTCAAGCAAGTAGAAGAAGAGAACGGAAGCAACTCCTCCAACCAAAATGCAACTGGTGGAGCCTCGAGCCGGACCACCTCCTCAGACACAAGGCGCCGTAGGTTTGACACGTCTTCATACCGGCAGCGTGCGGATGCTTTGGAGGGATTGCTGGAGTTCAGTGCGAGGCTGCTGATCGACGAGAGGTATGATGAACTTGGGGTGTTACTGAAGCCATTTGGGCCTGGGAAAGTTTCGCCAAGAGAAACTGCAATCTGGCTGACCAAAAGCATAAAAGAGAATACCACAAAAGGAGAAGATCAATGATTTTGGAATTAAGGTGTTTTTTCCCCGGTAAGTTACTTTGTAGCTTTTCTTTGGCTGTAACTATGATCACGCAAATCTGTGGCATTAGATGTGTAGGCTGTATGAAGTAGTGTTACATTTTACTTCCCACTAAAAATGTAGTACAGTTTCTTATAAGTTCGGGTGGATTCCAGCAAACCGAGCAAGTTTAATTTACTTCAAACTACCAAGTAGTGTCCCTTCCTTTAACTTCAAAAATTAAAGTCTAACCTCTTAACATTAGAACACAAACTTTAAACATAGGCCTACAATCTTTATGAAAATCGAAATGTGGTATAGAAGTTACTTGTACCCAATGTTTTCTATAATAGGTTAATTTTTAGTTCACTATAAATATTTGTCCTTTAAAATTATTGCAATACACTCTAGTTAAAATCAGATCATTCAGATTTTTTTATTACTATGAAATTGTTTTATTTTGAATTTGGCTTACTGTATCTTTGAATCTAGGTTTCACCCCCGACTAACATTATGTTATTGTGGACCAGATATATGAATTTGATAAGGAAAGGGTGATAGATCAAGATTATTTATGTTTATCATAAATGCAATCATGCAATAGATTACTTGGTTAGCATTGAGCACTAGATGCCTCTAAGTTTGTTTGGTGGTCATTTATCTAATGCATAGTTCATGCTCTAGTCTCAAGTATGCTATTGCTCAATACTAGCCCTAGCATGCTCGGAGAGAATAATATTTGATGTTGGGCTTGGATCATCTAGACTTGGGCCTGATCATTGGGTCCAACAGTTGTGCAATCCCTCGCAAGTAAGATAATGTAGTAGTGAGTTTAAAAGATTGACGTCTGAGTATGAAAGATGAGAGAGAAAAGAATGTGTTTAGGGTATATACCGAGGGGAATAATCCATTTGTTGACATGTATGCCATGGTTGTATGCCTTTCTTATTTATTGTAATGTCGTAAGTTGGCATACGGATGGTTGGATCAGGTTGAGCAATCTAAACCGTCAGACTAAGACGACTCATTGGGATGACGTTATGTATGGCCTTTGAGGTGATGACCTAATTAGGGTGAAGTTCACTAATACAACAGCCGAGAGACCACTCCAAACATATTTCCGTAGACATGTGCTACATGGAAGAGTCGAGCCTTGTTAGTCTCAGTTGCCGCACTTTCAGTTTATTAGTTATGTTTTAAGTGTTAGATTTAATGTAAATATTCCGTCTCACTTGTTTTAGTAGTAGTGGGTAGTCACTAATAGTTGATTCTCAGTTTGTAACCCACGTTCTATAACTATTTTAGTGGGCAGTTGCAAGTTTCCTTTGATATTTAATGGAAGCATAACCGACAGATAGCTGGTACGAGAAATTTCCCTAACATTTAGACTAAAACTTGAGATACTCCTTGGTTGTTATCATTTTCAATGTAAGATGCTTGCTTGAAGGTGATTTTAGAATAATCGTTCTATCTTCCGGTATCAGAGCGATACAACTATGGCGCACACACGATCTGCCACCGCCGCCCCAGAGAACATAACTATTCTTCCTCTCCTCCCCCAGATGCAGCTGCAACAACAAATCCTTGAAACACTGGCACAACTATCTTCTGAAATGGCAGCCATGAAGGCTTCATCCAACAACCCCACGACTGAAAAGAACAAAGCTCATGCTCGTGATTCAGAAGAGGACGACGACTACAAAGCACCTTGGTGGTTGAAGAATCCTTCTAAGTGTCCAACCACTAAGATTGACTTCCCTCAATTTGATGGTGGAGATCCTCGAGGATAGATATTGAAGGCTGAAAAATATTTATAGTATTATCAAACTCCTGAAGAACTGAAGGTTGATGTTGTAGCGATGTCGTTGGAAGGCGATGCTCTTGATTTGTTCCCTTGGATAAACATTGCACATACCATGCTTTATTGGGAAGAACGTATGAATTACTACAGAAACATTATCGTCCAGCTCAGTTCCTCTATCTGGATGAGGACCTTTGTGGTATTCGACAGAATGGGACAGTGCAAGAGTTTTGACAGGAATTTGATCGATGAGAGTGCTAGGATTTGTAGTAGTTATCTAGCCTTATATGCATGCTTTTTTTGGTGATTATTAGTTTGTTCGAGCTTTATTCTCGTGTGATTTTGTGCTTTGGCATCATATGTCTAGATCCGTTCAGTTGGACCGTTTCGATCCATGTGATGTGTTCTTTCCAATATTTGTTAGCCACAGGTACTCTAGAGATTTTGGTCTGGCTCTGAAGCTATGGACGTGAAGTAGAGCATGGTTGGAGTTCGAATGAGAGATCGAGAAAGGAAATGGAGGAGTAGAGGGGCTGCACATCGTGCAGCCCTAGGACACTTTAAAAATATTAGCCTCAAAGCAGGGGAACGGCGTGCACCCATGCATGCCGTTCCTTGCATTCAGCTATAAGGAATTATGAAGATAAGGAGGTGCACGGTGTGCACCCTCCGGTTTTTGCAGGTTCCTATAAAAAGGCAGATTTTGAGGAAAGAGAGTTTTTCTTCCCCAACACGAATTCCCCCAATTTTTCACGATTTCCCTCTGCAAAGCCACCATTATTCCATCCCTAGAAGCTCAATTGAAAATCCAAATGAGTCTCAATCAAAGATTGAAGCTAGGATTGAAGGTAGAAGATTAAAAGCGACGATTGGAGGAAGAACAAGCCGTTATCTCTTCAACAAAATGGTGGTTAGAGTTTCTTTTGATTTGTCTTCTTCTAGGGTTATGAGTACATCAACCTTTAGAGTTTCTTGGCTGAGATATAGGATTTGAGCCATGATACTTATCTGAAACGTTTAGAAACGACGATTGTTGGATAATTGGATATGAATTCCAGTTTGCTTTGATTGTTGAGTTTTCAACCTAATTCTCGTTAAAACTTTAATTAGGCTAAATCTATGAGTTTCTCTGTTTGGTCGACTTAGAAATTCATAAGATTAATAATCTAAGATAGATGAAAGTTATCGGTGGGGTAAGCCGATAACCAGATTCTACCTTTTGTATTTCTTCTAGTTTTAAAAGTTATTTATCTTGTGATCGGCGGGCGCTCTGGTTTGCACCCAATAGACCAAGTTGGGTTTAGTTATCAGTAGTATAGGTGTTGATGGACCAAGTTAATGCTATTTCCGATTACTCGTGATTTTCTTTAATCCCGGAAGAACACCTTATCACTTTGTAGAACTTCTCGGTGTTCATTACCGGTTAGCCTAATCAAGGTTGTCTCTA
Organism: Linum usitatissimum; assembly: GCA_030674075.2. Classification (NCBI taxonomy): domain Eukaryota; kingdom Viridiplantae; phylum Streptophyta; class Magnoliopsida; order Malpighiales; family Linaceae; genus Linum; species Linum usitatissimum. The sequence goes on along the minus strand of JAUJYP020000468.1, from coordinate 436,285 downwards.
CCTTCATTAGGAAGCTAGTAATGGTAATCCGCGTGCTTGATCGTGTCGCGGATTCATACGAGTGATAAGAGGATTCGTTCTATTCAATCCAAGTCCAACATTTGTTCGTTTTGAGTGCGTTTTGGAAGTTGAGCTTAATGAATCATCTCTTCCAAGAACTTGCTTTCTCCCTTTGACCAAATCTTGAATTGTTAGTATAATTTAATTATTAGAGTAATTAAAATTCAAAACCAATTCTTTCAGTCTAAACCGTGTTGACGAGTTTGAGTAGAAGCATAACGAGAGGAACCTTTGGACACATACGACACTTGTGTGGTCGAAATAATTTCACAGTTATTTTGGCTATCAAGTTTTTGGCGCCGTTGGCATGGACTCTCTCTCGTTCCTTAGAAAAGACTTAGTCGGCGTCGATTTAGGCATTCGACTCTGTTTTAATTTTTTTCTTCCCCTCTCTTTGTTGTTTGTTTGGGTTCCATGTTGGTTTGTTGTTTTTGGATGCGCATGACTTTAGGTGCAGTGTATGAGACAATTGAGCCGAATCCGTGAACGAAGACTTCAGAATCTGCAGAGTTATCTCACACCTCCTCGAGTTGTGTTTTCTCCTCAACATCAACTCATCCTCAACTTAGAGGTTGTCCTATCAGCGCCTTCACCACCTCATTCACTACCTTCAGCATCTTCCTCGTCAACAACGGTTTCTTCTCTGTCTAGTTCTTCGAGCGAAGAAGAAGAATTCGATGAACCAACCAGAATGGGAGACGCAGCCCAAACACTTGGGGACTATGCTAAACCCACACTTGCAGGCACTAGCTCGAGCATAATTCCTCCGCCAGTTGACAACCAGAATTTCAAAGTGAAGACGCCACATGTTTAGATGGTGCAGCAGAGACCATATTCATACAACGATCACGAGTGCTCGAGTCAGCATCTGAGATACTTCACCAATATCGTAGAGCTCATGAAGTTCAATGGGGTCCATGCATATGTCATTCTCATGAGGCTTTTCTCCTTCTCACTCCAAGGGAAGGCAAAAGCTTGGTTGGACCATCAACCAATCTATTCGTTCCGGACCTTGGATGCTTTGGCTAAAGCATTCCTCGAAGAGTTCTCCCACCCTATAAGATAGATGCAATCAGGGCTCAGATCAGTAACTTTCAGCAGAGATATGGAGAGCTCTATCATGAGACCTAGGACCATTTCCAATCCTTGTTGTACTCCTGCCCCCATCACAACATGGAGAATTGGACTTTGGCGGACATCTTCGCACGTGCTCTTGATTATGAGAACACACGAAAGATCAATCAAGTTGCATATGGTAATCTGGAGTCGCTCACTCCAGCGAGGTGTTTGTAGCTATTCAGGAAAATGGCTGCCAAAACCTAGATTTGGGCGTGTGCCAACAAGTGCCAAGGAGCTTACAAGCACCAAGTGCACCACCATCGTCAAGAAAGCCACATCAAGCTCCCGACAACAACTCTGACCAATCCCTCCATCTTCTCCACTCTAAGGTTGATGCATTGGTGCATTAGATGAATAGCATGGCCTTGCTCAAGGCGCCCATCAAAGAGGCCTCCCAAACCTCAACCACGGAAGGCAGTGATGGTGTATTGCTGTGAGGGCTGTGGACTTGAAGGACATGATGTTTCAACATGTCAACTCTTTTCAGAGGAACCTGGTTCGGAAGAAGATGTGGAGAATTTTGAGAAGGTGGATTATGTCCACGGGGATCAGAATCAGTAGGTTGGGTACAATTTAGGTGGTTACCAAAATAACTTTCGACCCAACCAAGGTGGATACTACAACTATCCATGGAACAATCAAGGCTACCAGAACTATCAACAAGGGTCGGGACGTCAAGGGCAGGTTCCAAACCAACCGCACACAGCTCCTCAAAGACCTCAATGGCTTCCAAGGAAATCAAGGTTACCGTCAGGAAAATTAGAGGGGTTATCCAACCCATGGACAACAACAGGGTTTTAATAAGCTGGCTATCAATGCCCTCGAGCACCTCTTTCCAAGTTCCCACAAGGGTCTGCACCTCAAGTTGGACCATCATCTTCCTCAGCGCCTCCGACAGACAACAACGCCATGCTACTCCAACTCCTCCAGAACTAGCAAACTCTCATTCAGAACCAACAAACTTCCTTCAACAAATTGGAAGCTCAGATGGGACCCCTTCCCTCCATTCGACAGCCGAGTACCTTACCTGGAAATACTAAGGAGAACCCCAAAAGTGATTATCTTGAGTTGAAGATCATCACTACTAGGAGCGGAAACAAATAAATCCCATTCCTACAGTAGTGAAGCCTACCGTGACGGTCCCTCCAAAGTTGATTGCTGAAGATCAAGAACTCCAGGGGGATAAATTAGCGGACAAGGATGCAACTAATGATATTGAAGATAGAGCCAAAGAGGCTGAAGAAGAACTGCTCTCACCTACCGTGAATAAGGGGTCAGCAAAGACCAATGGAGCTAGCTCTAGCTCAAAACCGGTTTTGGCACCTTACAAGCCAAAGACCCCATATCCCAACCAGCTCGATGAAGATTCTCAAGCCAGAAGTTTCCCCCAATTTGTATAGATGCTTAGGGGAGTACAACTCACCCTTCCTTTTAATGAAGCCATTGTCAAGATGCCGATGTACACCAAGTTTTTGAAGGAGATCTTCACCAACAAGAGGAAGCTAACGGAAGCTGCTAATGTTACCCTCAACGAGCAGTGCTCAACAATTGTCTCCAAATTTATTCTGACAAAGCTCAAGGATCCAGGTAGTTTCCATATCCCTTGTAGAATTGGTGAATTGGACATTGAAAAGAGCTTAGCTGATTTAGGTGCTAGCATAAACGTAATGCCATATTCTGTTTATAGAGCACTAGACCTAAATGAACTGAAACCGACTATGATGAGAATTCAGCTAGCAGATAAGTCATTAAAATATCCTAGAGGAGTGGTAGAAGATGTCTATGTACGAATTGGAAATTTTATGTTCTTAGTTGATTTTGTGATGTTCGATACCGGAGATACTGATTTATCTATTATCTTGGGTAGACCTTTCCTCGACACATCTAAGGAAATTATAGATGTATTTGAGGGAACTCTCACCTTGCGTGTTGATACGGAAGAGGCTACTTTCAAATTAACTAGGAGCATGAAATTTCTCATGCTTAATATGACATTGATTTTTATGAGGTTAAATTTGAGGATGTGGATGTCATTGCTTTGGCTTTTCAGGTTAATGCTTTGTTTGATCTAGATGCATTGGATTTGTCCTTGAGTAATCAACTGCTGCAGGAATCACCTGACGAACGGGATTCAGATATAGATCATATTGAGGATTTTGCAGAAGTTACTCCACTCATGGGAGTATCTACAGTGAAGAAAACGTCATACGAGGAGCCACCCGAGCTCTAGCTCAAACCACTTCCAGCTCATTTGGAGTATGCATTCCTCGCGGAAGGCTCCAAATTATCGGTGATCATCAGCTCGTCTCTCATGCCGAATCAAAAAGAGAGGTGGGTGGATCTTCTTAGACATCACAAGGAGGCAATTGCGTGGCAAGTTTCAGATATCAAAGGCACCAACCCCAACTTCTGCTCGCACAAGATTTTGATGGAAGAGAACTTTCATGAGGTAGTTCAACCTCAACAGAGACAGAATCCAAATTTGCAAGAGATTGTCAAGAAGGAATTTGTGAAGCTGATGGATGCTGGAATCATCTACCCCATTTCAGACAGTGACTGGGTGAGCCCGGTTCACAGTGGTTGAGAACGAGAAGAAGGAGCTCAACTCCAAGTGATAGCCTTCCAAATTCCACCAGATGCTAGGACATGAGCCGACAACCTCAGACCCGATGGACATTGAGGATGATGCAAGTAGGAAAGCTTAAAAGTCGCCACAGAAGCTCAGTTCGGGACAATGGACGGGGCCCTGCCAGCTGGAGTAGCCGTCAGGCTTGGAATTATTAACGGTTTAGCCCGGTAGTGATTCGAATAAGGATCAAATGTTTTCATCCATTAGCTAGACTTTAGTGTGTCACTTTTGTTGTCTTTACTTTGTGACACTTTGTTTCCCATTACAATTGTCTGTTGCTGGTGTGCAAGGAACGAGGTTGCCGCATTCACGGAGACCCTTGTTCCATATAGCCCTCTGTGGAGTCTATACCTCCAGTGGGCACTTTGTACGGTCGTTCATAATCGTCTTTAAGGAATGAATATTGGGGATTCTTTTCAAACAAAAAATAACAAGTCTAATTGATAGGTTTGGGCGAAAATTTATGGTAAGAGTCAACTAATTATCGTCGGGAAATAATTCTTCCACTAACCAAAACGACCATTCACCGCCTAAGAGCCAAAGGGGTCGCACTTGAGCTATGGATTACGTAAGCCTAGCGGCTAGGTGAATGATAGAAATATTATTTTTGAATCGACTTCAAGCAAGCATCTCACATTGAAAAAAATAACAACCAAGGAGTATCTCCAGTTTTAGTCTGAATGTTGGAGAAATTTCTCATACCAACTATCTGCCGGTTATGGTTCCATTCAATATATGAAAGTAAACTTGCAACTGCCGACGACAGCAGTAATAGAACATGTGTTACAAACTGAGAATCAACTACTGATGACTACCCACTACTAATAAAACAAATGAAAAGGAATATTTACAATAAATTGAACACTTAAAACATAACTAATAAACTGAAAGTGCAGCACCCGAGACTAATAAGGCTTGATTCCTCCATGTAGCACACGTCTACGTACATATGTTTGGAGTGGTCTCTCAGCTGTAGTATCAAGTCTCCCCCTACAAATGGCACCTTGTCCTCAAGGTAAAAGTCTGGAAATTGTTGACCCATCAAATCATACTGTCCCAAGTAGCATCCTCAAATGGAAGTACGTGCCAACCACCAAGAGCTCCAAAATGCGGCCACCCTGCTAGCAGTGCTGTAGCACCCCAGTTAGTTGCAACAGTAGCTCAACAATGGTAGATAAAGACAATGAGAAAGGTGGACATGAAGGTAGAATGTCATGCGCCGGGCGAAGCAAAGAAATATGAAATACAGGATGGAGCTTGTAATCCGCTGGAAGAGCCAACTCATAAGCGACCCGACCGACACGACAAGTAATTTGGTAAGGTCCAAAGAAACAAAGAGACAACTTCTTGAAATGAAGTTTGGCTAATGATCGTTGATGATATGGCTGAACACGTAACCAGACCAAGTCACCCACAACATACTCCATGTCATAGCGGTGCTTGTTTTGTTGTGCTCGCATACATTGGTGCGCCTTTATGAGATTATCTTCCAAGAGCCGGAGCATAGCATCACGAACCAATAACTGGTCTTCGCTCTCACCATTCACCATCCCGCCCCATTAAGACAGTCGATCGCGGCATGCCGTGTAAGCGAACTACTTCCTTACAAAAGACAGCAACAACAGTTTTAGCATAAAATGGGTGAGTAAGCGGTATGAATTGAGCATACTTATTCAACCTTTCCACCACTAGCACGATTGTATCAACCCCATAAGAATGAGGTATCCCACAGATAAAATCCATCCATATGTCTTCCCACACGCGATCTGGAATTGGTAATTGGTAATTGCTCGATTTCGAAACCGAATTCGTCCGATTTCAAATTCGCCCTAAATCATTGTCGATTTCGATTCAATTCCAAATCGGTAACCGATTTCACCGAATTTAAAACCGATTGTAGAGTAGGATGATTTGCTGAAGGAATCGAGATCGACGATGACAGACTATGGATGGGGAATCGACGGAGGAGATGGATGATTTGCTGAAGGAGATGGATGCAGTTTCAATGGAGGACATAGATTGATGATTTGCCGAAGGAGAATAGGAGATGGCCAACGATCTATGCAGTTTTGAAGGAGGAGAAGGAGATGGCGGGCCGATATGCGCAGTTTCAAGGAGGAGAAGGAGATGGCCGCAGATCTGTGCAGTTTCGACGAAGGAGAAGGATATGGATAGAAGAGACGAAAAAAGATGAAAGAGAAGGATATTGATAGGCTATTTTCAATCAACGGAGAAGGTGATGGATGTGTTTCCTACCGCGGAGGTAGAGTGCCTCAGTTGCCTGTAGTTGATGTGCTCGTGACGTCTAGAGTTGGGAGTCTTGTCTTGTGACGTGAATGAAATTGGGGGAGAAGAAGGCAGAGATGGGCGAATTCGGTTTCAAATCGAATTCGGTTATATGACCGATTTAGCCGAATTCGCCGAATTCGAGTTAGAGACCAATTTCCTCACCGTTTTCGAATCCGATTTCAAAATACACTCTTGAATTCGGTTTCGGTTGGATGAATTGGGTCTCGAATTTGGTTAAACCAAAAAACGGAATTCGAATTGCCAGGCCTAACCGTGACCACCTGTTGGTGTGGAATGAACTTCAAACAACAAAGTGACACGTAAGGCCAGAAGAGGCAACGATGACCAACTTACTTTTAAAGAAAGGTTTGCTTGCAACCCATGTATAATTGGCCTGGGTTACTGGGTATATTGCCAGCTTCCAAATCGACGACGATGACCTTTGTTTCCGGACCGTTCAATAAGTGATGCTCCAAACAAGTGAAATCATAAGAAGCAGGTAGGGACATAGTTGTAAAACTCAGCTAAAGAAATGTTGAAGAGTTGACACTCAACGGCTGCAGGTCGTCGAGAGAGAGCATCAACATCGCCATTCTCCTTCCCCTTTTGGTACATAATATTGAAACAAAATGGGAAGAGCTTGATAATAAGCCTATGTTGTGTGTTGGTGGATAGCCTCCGCTCCAAAAGATATCGTAGGCTGGAATGATCAGTAAGAATGAAAAGTGACGACCGAGTAGATAGTGACGCCATTTCTGCACTGCGAGGTCTAACACCAAGAGTTCCCTATCATAGGCACAACAAAACCTATTGGTATAAGACCGAGGTTTGTTGAAGTAAGTGACGGGATCTGTTAAATAGTAGTAAATTATAGTTATAGAGCGAATTGCAGTAAGTGATAAGTGTAGTGGTATAAATAGAACTTCTTCCTGTATTTGTACAACTAAATTGAATACTACAGTAATAACGAAAAACAGAATTCTTCACAGCTCCTTCTTCTTCTCTGTTTCTTCTCTTCTCCTCTCTTCCATTATCCAAACTTCACATGGTATCAGAGCCTCCATTGTTGAGCTGATTCCATCATGACTTCATCATCTCAATCATCGTCGATCCTCTCTACACTCAATTCTGCTCATCCTTCGAGCTATACCGATCATTTCTCAAATCCGTTGTTTCTATCTCCCAGTGACAATCTGTCATCTCCGATCGTCGGAGTGAAGTTGACGAACGAAAATTTCCACGTCTGGAGCAGGTCCATGAATGTAGCTCTGAGCATCAAGAACAAGCTAAGCTTCATTGATGGCTCATATCCAGCTCCAGACATCCAGGATGCTTCATATCAAGCTTGGATTCGATGCAATTTTGCAGTCCTGAACTGGATCCTAAACTCTGTGTCAGAGGACATTGCGCAGAGTCTTATCTCTTACGATAATGCAGCAGCTGCCTGGAACGATCTCAATCAACGTTTCCGTCAGTGCGACGCGATCCGAATCGCTGATTTGCAATCGCGGATTGCCTCCTATGATCAAGGTCAGACTACGATCACTCAGTACTTTACCAATCTTAAGGTTCTTTGGGAAGAATATGTTCAATATAGACCGATTCCTTTGTGTGAATGCAATCCTAATCGAGTCTCGACTTGCAAAGTCATTTCCAAGATGCTGCTATATCAAGAGCAAGATCATGTGATCCGATTCATTCGAGGACTGAATGATAGTTATGATGTAGTACGATCTCAGTTACTGTTAATGGATCCATTACCTGACATTAACACTGCATTTAAGTTCGCCGTTCAGATGGAACGTCAAATGAAGGGAAATGTGGTCAGGTCTGTAGACTCTATTGCCCTTGCTGCATCTAACTATACTGGAAATGGAAGAAATAGAGATTCTGGTGATAAGCAATCTCTATTCTGTAGATATTGTAAGAAGGATAATCATAATATCGAAACATGTATGAAATTGAAAAATAAGAAGGCTCGTGAGGCGAGTAATGGTGGGGGAAATGGTTTCAGTAGATTTGCTGGTGCTACTTCTGGTGATGTTCACAGTGGTCCTGATAATGATTGTCAGTCTTCCCATGGTTACTCAACTCCAGACTATCGTTCTGCTTCTGAAGGCTCGTCAGATACGTCCATGTCCTTATCTTCCTCAGAGCTTGCACGACTTCGAATACTCCTCCAGCAATCAACCATATCACAACCCCAGTCACAGGCTACTTATGCCAACCTAATCACCACCACCATTCCCACATCATCTACATCATCAGGTACTTACTCCCTTTCCACTCTCACACCTCAACCTCTTTCTAGTTACTGGATAGTGGATACAGGTGCTAGTAGCCATATTGCCTGCTTGTCTCACCTATTCTCCCATCTCAATACCATTTCTCCTATTCCTGTTACTCTACCTACTGGTAAAAGTGTCCTTGCTACTCATTATGGGTTGGTGATTTTACCCTGTGGCTTGTCTTTGCAAAACGTCCTGTACATTCCTTGTTTTTCTTTCAATCTGCTTTCTGTGAGCTGCCTCACACAACAATCATCTGTTTCTGTTGGTTTTTCGTCACATCAGTGTCATATTCAGGCCCTTCCCTCACAGAAGACGATTGGTTTAGCCCAAGAAAGTAGAGGTTTGTATCTTTTACCTGCCATCCACACTACTGCCTTTGCTTCCCTCATTTCTTCTAACATTGCTGCTGCAACCACTTTCAATCTTCACCGTCACTCTTTGGATGTTTGGCATTGCAGACTAGGACATCCATCCCTAGGGAGACTTCAACTCATCCACCAGGCTCAACCTTCCATCACCCTTCCTTTATCTTCTCACTGCATTACTTGTCATCTTGCTAAACAAAAAACCCTCCCCTTTAACAGAAGCTGTTCCAGAGCTAATTCCCCTTTTTCCTTAGTTCATATGGACATTTGGGGGCCATTACACACCCCTACTCATGATGGTCATAGTTACTTTCTTACTGTGCTGGATGATTTCAGTCGTTGTGTCTGGATCTTTCTCATGAAACATAAGAGTGAAACTCGAGAAATTGTCAAATCTTTTTGCTCTATGGTATCTACTCAATTTGCAGTTTCTGTTAAGATCATTCGTTCTGATCAAGGGGCAGAGTTTAGAATGGACTCTTTCTTTGCAACACATGGCATTATTCACCAGCAAAGCTGTGTTTCCATTGCTCCCCAAAACGGACGAGTCGAACGAAAGCACCAACATCTCCTAGCCGTTGCTCGTTCATTACGTTTCCAGAGTGGTTTGTCTCTCAGATTCTGGGGGGATTGTGTCTTACATGCCTGTTACTTAATCAACAGACTTCCAACTCCTGTCCTTAATAACCTTTCTCCTTATGAAACTCTATATAACGTAAAACCATCTTATGATCACCTACGTATATTTGGCTGTTTGTCATATGCTAGTACCCTATCCCACAACCGCACCAAATTTGCTCCCAGATCCACTCCTTGTGTGTTCATAGGTTTTCAGAATGGAGTCAAAGGGTACAAATTACTAGATATATCTACCCAGAAAGTCGTTGTTTCCAGGAATGTCGTGTTTCATGAAACAATTCTTCCTTATAGAGAGCCTGATTTTTCCTCAACAACCACCACCAATACAGACCAGTCCATCATTCCCATTACCCTTGACTCACTCTCCCCTCCTGATAATGTTGACATAGATATTCCTTCCACAAACACAAATGATCAACCTCAACCAGATATCATCATCACTACAGGTCCCAGATCACCATCAACCACAGACCAATCTTCCCAGACAAAAACCACCAACACAGATCCCATACCTACTTCTCAACTCACAAAACACACTCAATCTCATACATATATCAACCCTTCTCACCCCTGCAAAAGACCAACACGAATAACTAGACCTCCAAAATATCTACAAGACTATCACTGTTCCCTCCTTAGTTCAACACAACCTGTCGTTGAGAATCAATCCTCTTTTCCCATACATAAATATCTATGTTATGATTTTCTTTCACCATCTCACAGAGTTTTTTCCTTGTCCATTTCTCTTGAATCTGAGCCACAAACCTTTGAAGAAGCCGTCAAATCTCCCCACTGGAGGAGAGCTATGATGGAGGAAATGCAAGCTCTCGAGGCAAATGGGACATGGACAGTTACTGATAAGCCGTCAGGAGTAAGACCCGTAGGATGCAAGTGGGTATACCGGATCAAATATAATCCAGATGGAAGCATAGACAAATATAAAGCACGCTTAGTTGCTAAAGGATACACGCAAGTGTATGGGGTGGATTTCACAGACACATTCTCACCAGTGGCAAAGATCACATCTGTGAAAACACTACTAGCTGTAGCTGCTGTGAAGGACTGGCATTTACATCAAATGGACGTGAGTAATGCGTTCTTGCATGGAGACTTGGATGAGGAAGTGTACATGGACATACCAAAAGGTTATGAAACCAAAGGGATTGGAAAACAAGTATGCAAGCTGCAAAAATCGCTGTATGGCTTGAAGCAAGCGAGTAGAATGTGGTTCATCAAGTTCACCAAAGCACTTAAACTGGAGGGATTCAAGCAATCTGATTCAGATCACTCCCTTTTCAACTATTCATCAGGAACCTCCATGCTGGTGTTGCTGGTCTATGTGGATGATATCATTCTAGGTGGAAATGATCTCACCTTGATGGAAGAGATCAAAGGAAAGTTGCAGAAACACTTCAAGGTGAAGGACATGGGGCCCTTGAAATACTTCCTAGGACTTGAGATTGCCAGAACGAAGAATGGAATCTCCATGTGTCAACGCAAGTATTGTCTGGAGATGATCTCAGAAGCTGGTTTGTTGGATGGAAAACCCACAAAGACTCCACTTGACTATAAGGAGAAATTGAGAGCAGATGAAGGAGTTCCACTGGAGGACATTACTCAGTTCAGGCAAATAGTTGGAAAATTGCATTATATCACAATCACACGGCCTGACATCTGTTATGCAGTGCAGCAGCTGGCACAATTTCAGGCGAGACCAACAGACATACACCTTAAGGCTGCATACAAAGTCATAAGGTATTTGAAAGGATCTCCAGGTCAAGGCTTATACTTCAGGAAGGATAGTAGCCTGGAAGTCCGTGGATATTGTGATTCAGATTGGGCAAGTTGCCCAGATACAAGAAGATCAACTACTGGATACTGCTTGTTTCTAGGCAGTTCTTTGGTTTCATGGAAAACTAAGAAGCAGAGCACGGTTTCTAGATCTTCATCAGAAGCTGAGTACAGGGCACTTGCGTCGTTGTGTTGTGAAGTTCAGTGGATGAAGGTATTGTTGGCAGACTTGGGGGTCTCTCACAATGGCCCAATGCAGCTGTACTGTGACAATCAGTCAGCAATTCACATTGCACACAATCCTGTTTTTCATGAACGTACTAAGCACATAGAGATCGATTGTCATGTCATTCGTGAACGGATTGAATCAGGATTGGTGCAGCTGAAGTACGTATCGACAGAAATTCAGCTGGCAGACATATTTACTAAGGGATTAGCTGCTCCTAGATTGCAGTTCTTGCTGTCCAAACTGGGTATATTGAACATTTACTCCCCAGTTTGTGGGGGGGTGTTAAATAGTAGTAAATTATAGTTATAGAGCGAATTGCAGTAAGTGATAAGTGTAGTGGTATAAATAGAACTTCTTCCTGTATTTGTACAACTAAATTGAATACTACAGTAATAACAGAAAACAGAATTCTTCACAGCTCCTTCTTCTTCTCTGTTTCTTCTCTTCTCCTCTCTTCCATTATCCAAACTTCACAGGATCGGCCTCCAGTGATAGAACAACTCCAACTCTATCCATTGACGTGTCACACGCCACCGTGAATGGAAAATCGAAGTTTGGCAGTTGAAGAACAATAACTTGCGTAAACGCCACCTTGAGTTGGTTGAATGCTACCTCGGCTCTTGGAGACCAAATAAATGAATCTTTCTTCATCAAATCACTTAAGGGCTTTGGAATCAACCCATAATTCTGGACAAAACGACAATAATAACTAGTAAGTACAAGGAAACCACGCAGCTGCTTCACTGTGGAAGGAGTGGACCAATCCATAACCGCTGTGATTTTCTTTGAATCCACAGCAACCCCAGTTTAAGAAATGGCATGACCAAGAAATTGAACTTGAGGTTTGGCAAATGAACACTTGCTGGATTTAGCGAAAAAACCATGAGTGCAAAACATATCAAAAACCATCTTCAAGTGCAGCTTGTTTAGGGTTAATGTAGGAATATATATCACAATATCAAGCACAAATTGGAATATATATCACAATATCAAGCACAAATTGGCATAAATGAGGGCGAAAAAAATCATTCGTCATCGCTTGAAATGTAGAAGGAGCATTCGTAAGACCAAACGGTATTACCACAAATTCATAGTGGCCAGAATGGGTGCAGAAGGCTGTCTTGTGCACATCTTCCTGTCGATCTCTGATTTGATGGTAGCCTGAATAGAGATCAATCTTCGAAACATAGGCCGCCCCATAAAGTTCATCGAGCAGCTTTTCAATATTGGGAATTAGACACCTGTCTGGTATGGTAATTTGATTGAGCTCTCGATAATCCACGCACATCCACGATGTTCCATCCTTCTTGCCGAGTAGTAGAACTGGGCTCACAAAGGGACTAGTGCTTGGTTGGATTAAACCTTTTGAAAGGAGTTCCTCGACCTGCCTTTCAATTTTTTACTTTTAGGAATAAGGACGGAGATTCGACGGCTACGTGCTTGGATGGAGCACTATGGCGTGGGCCTTTGTACGAAAGGGAGGTAGCGTTGTTGGTTCAGTAAAAATACCAGCATATTCTTGTAATAACCCTTCTACAAAAGGATCACAATTATAAGTGGGGACATTTGGGGGAGCAAAGCTAAAAAGTGCAGCTGAAGCCAAACATGGTTTGGTGATCTCTTGTAACTTATAGTGTTTCCCCTTCACTGTAAATACCATAAATATTTGTGCTCAATTTGCTTAAATGGTTTGTGAGGAAGCTAACCTCTGGATACCCAACACAATGTCATTTCCTTGGAGAAGAAAAGGGTAAAACTCGCCATTAATCTTTAAATCCTACACCTGCACCTGAAGGTGCTTGCAGATGGTATCATAGCAAATGATTCTTTCATCTCCGATTTGAATTCCAAAAGAGAGAACAGGTGGAGTCGGCAGTCCCAATTGCCTAACGATTGATTCAGAGATAAAGTTATGGGTAGAGCCTTTATCTATAAGAATGATGATTGGTCTTTGGCCAAGTCTTCCCCCGAGCTTCATGGTAGTGGCCGTCGTACGACCCAGGAATGCATGGAAAGAGATTTCTCCTTCAAACTCTTATGTTGGCTCCTCTGCTGTAGCATCAGTATCCTTAACAAGGTCTTCCTCAGATGGAGGTTCCAATAACTTCAATGTGCTTGTCTTACAGCAATGACCTGGTACAAATTTATCTCTGCATCTAAAACACAATCCTTTGTCTCGCCAAATTTTACGTATGGGGTCTCCAATGCCCAGGGTTGAAGGAGAAGAAAGTTGAACCGGTGGAAAATTGGATATGTTGCATAGCGTGGATTGGTACCTTGGGAAAGGGAAGAAGAATGTGGTTGGGGTCGATAAGATCATGTCTAAGTCTTAAACGCATTCAAAACGAGCAAATGTTAGACTTCGATTGAACAAAGTGAATTCTGTTATCACTCGTATGAATCCGCGGCACGATCATGCACGCGGATTACCATTACTAGCTTCCTAATTAAGGTAGAGACAACCTTGATTAGGCTAACCGGTAATGAACACCGAGAAGTTCTACAAAGTATTAAGGTGTTCTTCCGGGATTAAAGGAAATTAGAGTAATCGGAAATAGCATTAACTTGGTCCATCAACATCTAAGCTACTGATAACTACACCCAACTTGGTCCATTGGGTGCAAACCAGAGAGCCCGCCGATCACAAGATGAATAACTTTTAAAACTAGAAGAAATACAAAAGGTAGAATCGGGTTATCAGCTTACCCCACCGATAACTTTCATCTATCTTAGATTGTTAATCTTATGAATTTTTAAGTCGATCAAACAGAGAAACTCATAGATTTGACCTAACTAAAGTCTTAACGAGAATTAGGTTGAAAACTCAACAATCAAAGCAAACTGTCATTCATATCCAATTATCCAACAATCATCGTTTCTAAATGTTTTAGATAAGTATCATGGCTCAAATCATATATCTCAACCAAGAAACTCTAAACACTTAGCTACTCATAACCCTAGAAGAAGACAAATCAAAAGAAACTCTAACCACCATTTTGTTGAAGAGATAACAGCTTGTTCTTCCTCCAATCGTCGCTTTTAATCTTCTCGCTTCAATCCTAGATTTTATCTTCAATTGGGACTCCTTTGGATATTCAATTGAGCTTCTAGGGATGGAATAATGGTGGTTTTTGCAGAGGGAGGTCGTGAAAAATCAGGGTAATTCGTGTTGGGGAAGAAAAACTCTCTTTCCTCAAAATCTGCTATTTTATAGGAAGCTGCAGAATTCGGAGGGTGCACACCGTGCACCTCCTTATCTTTAGAATTCCGCATAGCCGAATGGAAGGAACGAAATCCAGGGGTGCATGCCGTTCCCCTGCTTTGAGGCCGAGATTTTTAAAGTGTCCTAGGGCTGCACGGCATGCAGTGATGCACCATATGCAGCCCCTCTGGTCCTCCATTTCCTTTCGCGATCTCCCATTTGAACTCCAACCATGCTCTACTTAACGTCCATAGCTTCAGAGCCAGACCACTTATCTCGAGAGTACCTGTGGATAATAAATACTACAAAGAACACATCAAATGGACCGATACGGTCCAAGTGAACGGATCTAGGCATATGATGCCAAAACACAAAATCACAGGAGAATGAAGCTCGAACAAACTAATAATCACTCAAAAAGCATTCATATAAGGCTAGATAATTGCTACAAATCCTAACACTATCAAATCCCCCCACACGTAAATCTTGCTTGTTCTCAAGCAACTTTACGTTTTGCACTCTAAGCAAACTCTAAACATGGTGAAAAGGAAATAAAATGCTAGCAGTTCAAGCCTACTTCACGATGCCAAGAATACACTTTAGATCACCAAACCAGACAGTTACATTTACCGAGTGTTCTAATCCAAATGAAGAACAAACCTATGCATATAATTAGTGCCAGTCAACACCCACCGACAAAAACATTTCCCTTATCAACTATGCTCAAAACAGTTGGTCGTAACCGGGTATTTTTCCCGTCCTAAGGGAGGGAGTGCTTACTTTAACAATGTATTCAAATCGGAGCACTCCCCTCTTCTTTTACAATTTTAATATACAAAATATACCAAACACGTTTGGGTCAATTGAATTACTTAATTAATTGCAAACCCCTCTTCTTTTCAAAAGTTTCATATAGTCTTGGAGGGTATCTTTCCAAGTGGGGGTAGTTGCGACCCTGATCGGGCTAAGGCTCTCATCCACATAGATCGAGTTTACCCAAAAAAACCCCGACCCACAACTAGGAAGAAGTGAGAAGGGAAGCCTGAAGGGACTAGCTTGCAGGCAG
Organism: Linum usitatissimum; assembly: GCA_030674075.2. NCBI lineage: Eukaryota > Viridiplantae > Streptophyta > Magnoliopsida > Malpighiales > Linaceae > Linum > Linum usitatissimum. Next base: position 420,605 of record JAUJYP020000468.1, on the reverse strand, counting down.
TAGACTCAAGGTCACCAGTGTGTTGAATCGCAACCGAACCCCATAAAAATTTTGGGCACATTGGCCTCTTTTGCACCTTATTCGGACCATCTAGTCGAATATGACTTGAAACAACTCAGAGCGACTCGATAGGGGAATTAATTGTTCACAAGTCGGGAAACATCAAGATCGAGTAACCAAGTGCATAAATCTATTCTAAACTCGTTTCGAGAAAAATGGGAGGTGGTCCAAAAATGATCTATCATGCATCCTATTCACCCTCAAATAGCAATACTATATTAAATATGTATCCAAATCATCCACAGTTTTCAATTTTAAAAGGGAATTTCAAATATTGAGGGACAAAGATGTAATTAAGCAGTCAAGTAAAATACTAGCACCCTAGTTCATCCCATAAACTACAACATCACCCTCACAAGAAGTCACATTAGAAGAGAAAGAAGGTGATACCGATGAAATGAAGTTGGATGGTGAGATGTGATAGAACCTTTATTCAGGACTTTGCCAATCAATACACAAACAACGTCTCGGTGATAGATGCAACCAAAGTTATCATCCATTATACAGGACAAAAAGAAAAATTAAGAAAACAAAAAATACATAGTCTCAAACAAAAAGCAAAACACAAGAGTCTGAATCATGTTACGTCCCAAGTGATCACTGATCTGAAGGAGGGTATGGATACCCTAGGAACTGAGGGTATGGCTCGTAATCCGGCCACTATGGTGGTGGTGGATAAGCTGGCCATGGAGGTGGGTAAGTCACTCTAGTAAAGTAACTATCCTAGTAGTAGGACATGTGTCCACTCTGCCAGTCCTGTTGCTCGTGGATATAGGTGATCTGCTGCCCCTGATGCTGAATCCACTGGCCTTGCTGAGCCTGAGCTTCAAAAAATTTCTCGTCACGTTGCTCCTAGCGTCTCTACTGTTATCAAAAAAATACTGGAAATTCCCAGCGAAGTCCTCGCACCTTGCCCTCAATCCTCTCTGCCCCCCTCGCTCACCTCTGGTACCTGATCCACAGTAGTAGCCATCAGATTGGGAACCCCATGCTCCCGGAGAGTCCAAACTGTGATGGGAAACTTGCGCTGAAACAACGGGTCCGCCCCAAAAGCATCCATCACTCCAAGCCTTCGCACCAGCCGTGCGATGAAACTCCCTCCAAACAGAACTCCAACCCCTCTTTGCTCAAGGATGTGCCTGAACATTCCGATCACCAAATCCTCAAGATGGACCTTCACTCCATTTTCGAGTTAGTAAAACAGTTACATATTTGTGGAGTTCACTACTCCTCCGCTACTGGCCTGCTTCCTAGCAGTGATGGTGCGTCGAAAGAGCAAGTGAAGAAGCCTCATCCTCGGTATCTTAAGGCATCTTGCCTTCGAGGATCGAGCAGAATACGGAGAAGAATCCAATGCAATATCCTTCTAGAACTCCCTCAGGTTCGGAACTAGCTTCCTCTCCATGGTGGCCAAAGACATGACCTCCAAGTTGGCCACCTATTTAGGGGTGCAGAAACCTATATTTTCTACCAGTTCATCCGCCAAAAAGGAAAACAGTCAACGGCCAAGCCGAAATTTGATGCCACCCGCCTCTTAGGTAGAGGGGTATCTCGCTATCTTCACTGTGGAGTAGAACTCCCTTGTTGCATGCGGGAGCTCTTGATCATCAAGCCGTACCAGTGGCCAAATACATGCTCTCTCATAGTACACCATCAACCATGTGCTCCAACCTTCCTCCACGAAGCTCTGAAAGTCAAGGTACCCCTACGATGCAACCGCCCAAGTCCGATACACTCTGTATCAGCGGGCGAACTCATCCCTAGATCAAATTTGAAGATTGTCTACTCCACATATGGGGTTGGTAAAGCGGTAGTAGCGGCTGGAATGGGATCTGATGGTGTCTCCCGTGGAGCAACTGTTGCAGCTCGCTGCAGATGGCGAGGATTAGAAGAAGATGAAGCTATAGCCTCCTTTGGACGGCTAGAAGCAGTAGCTCGTGATGGAGATGAAGGTGGAGTAGTCCCTGTAGAAGAAGGCTCTGAAGAATAGTTTGGTCGCGACCTCTTCCCAACGCCAGTAACCTTCCTAGCCCTACTACGGGTGTCTTCTTCCTATTCATCCTGCAAAACTATCATAAAACACCATTTGAAACAAGATTGCATCTTGATTAACATCCATAACATCCTAAGTAATCAACAAATTCCTCCCCACACTTAGAATGTTCACGTCCTCGTGAAAGCAAGAAAAATACCATGAATCAAGGTACCAAATAAAAGTCGGAGGATGGAACAATGTAAAGCAAGTGCATAAAGCATATCAACATCCGTCAAGAGTATCAAACCTAGCACCATAGCAAAATATAGCATAACAGCATCCATCAAACATAATCCACATATACCAATTCACAACCTTCACTCAACGCCGGGTGCCCAACACATAAGAAAAAATACAAAATTCAATGGAGCAACAAAAGTTGGAGCAAATGAGCATGGAAAAGGCATAAGATAGCATCAACAAAGATATTAAACACCTAGAAAGCATCAACAACTTGATATTTCAGAATGTCGAAAATCGACGAAACTCGAAAATTCTACCGATATCGAAAAACCAAAATTTCAAGCGAAGGTCAAGTTCTATGACGCAAGCAACATCTAGGTAGTCACAGAAAACATCCCAAGCACAAGATTCACATTAAATCTGCTGAGTTGACCCAAATTCAGAAAATCAAAAATTTCTACCTCAAAATTTGAGCACTAATCGAAATTGAGGGAAATCGAAATTGAAGCTTGGAGAATGGAATTGGGGAGCCACGGAGTTGAGGAAGATTGATGAGAAGCCCGAAATCGTCCGAACGAATGAAATTGAAATTTTGGGTGTAGTTCGGTTGTGGGGTGAAAGATTGAGGGTGAGAGGAAGGGGAAGGGAAGAGGATGGTCGGCGAGGTAAGGTGGGGAGGGAGGGCGGCGACGCGGTGAGGCATGAGGAAAGGGGTGGCGGTGCGGGGAGGGAGGAGCCGTTGGGCGACGATGGCCTGGGGAGGGAGGAGAAGGTGGGCGGTGGCGCGGGGAGGGAGGAAGGAAGGGGAGAAGGAGAAGGAAGAGGGAGAGAGGGAGGAGAAGAAGGAGAAAAAAAATGGGAGAAAGGAGGAGAAAGTGAGGAAGAAAAGGGGCACGGGCGGTTGGAAGGGGAAGAGAAGAACAAAACCCGAGGAGAGAGAAGGGGAAGGGTTTGAAATAGGGTGCACGTCGTTCCCTATTTTTTGGTACGCAGATTTCGGACGAATCCAGATTGCACGGCGTGCAGGGGTGCACACCATTCCTGATTTCAGTGACCGCAGGTTCTGGAAAATCGACCCTGCACGACGTGTAGGGCAGTTTTACAGCAGCTATTTCATTCCGATTTCCAGCAATTTCAGCACTTAGCAACCAAAAAACACAACTCTTCTATCACTCATTTTGCATCAATAATCATCTAGGATATGATCAAATGACTCAAGGCTCGACTCAAACACAAAATTCACACAAAACATGCATCAAAAGACTCACAAATTACCATCTAAGGTCTTTTATTCTCTATTCTAACTACAGATATGCAAGGGGTGCCTCCCAATTTATCATCTTTAGCTATACGTCCGCCCATGAACAATTCAAAGTGGGAAACAATCGACCTCATCGACAACACCAACAGTGTCACCTACTCGGTAGAGTTTCAAAAGGTGACCATTCACTTTGAAAGGTTCAGAGGAGGGTGATAATGTTACCTCAATGGTCCCATAAGGGAAGACCTTGGTGATGGTGAACGGACCGCTCCATCGGGATTGCAGCTTTTCGGGAAATAGCCTGAGCCTCGAGCTGAAAAGGAGGAAGAGATGGCCTTCCTTGAATTTCATGATAGTCCTCAAGCGGGAGTTGTGATACTTTTTGGTCCACTCCTTGTAAATCCTAGAGCTCTCAAGGAATCACCGATAATTTGGAGCCTTCTGCGAGGAATGCATACTCCAAATGAGCTGGAAGTGGTTTGAGCTAGAGCTCGGGTGGCTCCTCGTATGACGTTTTCTTCACTGTAGATACTCCCATGAGTGGAGTAACTTCTACACAATCCTCAATATGATCTATATCTGAATCCTGTTCGTCAGGTGATTCCTGCAGCAGTTGATTACTCAAGGACAAATCCAAGGCATCTAGATCAATCAAAGCATTAACCTGAAAAGCCAAAGCAATGACATCCACATCCTCAAATTTAACCTCATAAAAATCAATGTCATATTAAGCATGAGAAATTTCATGCTCCTAGTTAATTTGAGAGTAGCCTCTTCCGTATCAACACGCAAGGTGAGAGTTCCCTCAAATACATCTATAATTTCCTTAGATGTGTCGAGGAAAGGTCTACCCAAGATAATAGATAAATCAGTATCTCCGGTATCGAACACCACAAAATCAACTAAGAACATAAAATTTCCAATTCGTACATAGACATCTTCTACCACTCCTCTAGGATATTTTAATGACTTATCTGCTAGCTGAATTCTCATCATAGTCGGTTTCAGTTCATTTAGGTCTAGTGCTCTATAAACAGAATATGGCATTACGTTTATGCTAGCACCTAAATCAGCTAAGCCCTTTTCAATGTCCAATTCACCAATTCTACAAGGGATATGGAAACTACCTGGATCCTTGAGCTTTGTCGGAATAAATGTGGAGACGATTGTTGAGCACTGCTCGTTGAGGGTAACATTAGCAGCTTCCGTTAGCTTCCTCTTGTTGGTGAAGATCTCCTTCAAAAACTTGGTGTACATCGGCATCTTGACAATGGCTTCATTAAAAGGAAGGGTGAGCTGTACTCCCCTAAGCATCTATACGAATTCGGGGAAACTTCTGGCTTGAGAATCTTCATCGATCCGGTTGGGATATGGGGCCTTTGGCTTGTAAGGTGTCAAAACCGGTTTTGAGCTAGAGCTAGCTCCATTCGTCTTTGCTGCCCCCTTATTCACGGTAGGTGAGAGCAGTTCTTCTTCAACCTCTTTGGCTCTATCGTCAATATCATTAGTTGCATCCTTGTTCGCTAATTTATCCCCCTGGAGTTCTTGATCTTCAACAATCAACTTTGGAGGGACCGTCACGGTAGGCTTCACTACTGTAGGAATGGGATTTATTTGTTTCCGCTCCTAGTAGTGATGATCTTCAACTCAAGATAATCACTTTTGGGGTTCTCCTTAGTATTTACAGGTAAGGTACTCGATTGTCGAATGGAGAGAAGGGGTCCCATCTGAGCTTCCAATTTGTTGAAGGAAGTTTGTTGGTTCTGAATGAGAGTTTGCTAGTTCTGGAGGAGTTGGAGTAGCATGGCGTTGTTGTCTGTCGGAGGCGCTGAGGAAGATGATGGTCCAACTTGAGGTGCAGATACTTGTGGGAACTTGGAAAGAGGTGCTCGAGGGCATTGATAGCCAGCTTATTAAAACCCTGTTGTTGTCCATGGGTTGGATAACCCCTCTAATTTTCCTGACGGTAACCTTGATTTCCTTGGAAGCCATTGAGGTCTTTGAGGAGCTGTGTGCAGTTGGTTTGGAACCTGCCCTTGACGTCCCGACCCTTGTTGATAGTTCTGGTAGCCTTGATTGTTCCAGGCTACCGGGAGGCCGGGTCGTCATTCTTTGCATCGGTTGTTGGAGCCGAGCCTTGGCGCAGCTAGCAATACTCCATTGCGAGACTTTCTTTGCTTGAGCTTCTCGCCACGAAGGTACCATGATCGATTTGTCCCGGAGAAAGGGGAACTCGACCTCAGGGAATTGAAAATGCAAGGGGAGCTTTTTATAGAAGAAACATGGGAGTCGCTCATACCTGTACTTACAGATGACCCAGTCCCTTCGTGCTTCACCATCGGGCGTTCATTCAGCAACGGTTTCCCCACATCTAAGGATATCCGGATCCTCAAAAAACCGTTAGTGAAGAACTTGTTGTTCTTCTCATCATAATCTAGGAAGCGGCTTGCTGGCGCCACCATCGCACGGCTAACCAGTTCGGAGAAATAACCTGCCGGTAGGTTATGGATCTGGAGCCAGAGATCGATATGTTTCAATGGTAAGACCTTTGGATCTTTCCCCGCACCAGTTCGTGGGCGAGGAGGACGTGATTATCGAGAAACCATGTGCCATGATCGATTACATGCCGCACATCCAGCTGATGATCGAACTGGAAGAGGAAATGCTTGTCCTCCAATGTTGTGATTTCGACTCCTTGCTCTGGTTGCCAAGTATTCGACATGATTTGACTCAGTGGGCTAGGTTGATGTCCTTCTTTGTGAGGAACGTTCCAAAGATGCATAACTCGAAACCCTATGTTGCTCCACAATGTCCGCTAGTGTTAGAGCGGTTACCAACGAGATGAATATCTCATGTGTTGTGGATGTGGGGGCGGCTGTTGCTGGGGGTGCCTCAGTCGCTGTTATCGACGCCGAGCCCCCACGCAGCGGGGTGGGACTGCCAGGTCGCGCATTGCCTGACTCAGAAGGCGCGGCCAAGAGTTGGTGAGAGAGATGGAGCGGCGGTGGCAGGGGTCGCATGCTAAATGTTGATGAGTTATTTGTGATGGCTAGAGTTAGGGTTTGAGTCTCTCCAAGAACGTGCAGCCATCTCTCTAAGAGAGAGCAACTGAGACCGCTCACACAAAAGAAATAGGTTATACCACAACATTAGTTATACTTGTTATTGTTTTTAAGAATTATTTAATGAGTAAATGATAGAAGCGTTAAAAATAATAATGATCGCCTTCCAGAACTGTATGAATACTATCTCGCATGAGACGATCAAGCTGTTCATCAAGATCCTTTTTTATTTATTTATATAATTTATTACACAAGCAACTGCAATTAAGATTAATTAATGGGGTCAACCGAGCCCAGAAACAAATAACAAAAAGAAATTGGACTGCTAAAAAATGCCATAAATTTTACCGTCAAACGCCCTAAATTTTACTACCATTAAATTCATAGACGTCAAATTAGTCGAATACCCTTTGAACTTCCTCTTTAAATACACAAGTTGGGGTCGAATGAAACTCACTTCCTATTTTTCGTAAACTTTCAACAATCGAAAGACTCTCTCAAATCAATCCCCGAAATTGACCACCCACTGACGCCTGACCCGCAGCCGATTGCCCCGCCGCCGCCTGCCGCCGCCCGCCCGCAACCGCCCGCCGCCCGTAGAGGTAAAAAAAAAATTCTTTTTTAAAATTTATTTTTCATTTAAATTAATTAGGGTGGAGTTTAGTGAATTAGCAATTAATGAATATAATACTTGATAATTAAATATTAATTAAGGTTTAGGATTTAATATTGTAACAATTACCATCGAAATTACCAAATTAGTAAATTTGGTAATAAATAATAATAATTACTTATAATAATTTAGGTTAATTAGTGATTAGGGTGTTAGTCCTGACCGTCAGCGTTGACCGCCGACGATGTGGGTTGGCTGTCGGCATGCCGGCTGAATTTTTTTTTACCTCAGCGGCGGCGGTGATGCGGCGGCGGGCGACAGCGGCGATGCGACGGCGGGGCGGCTGTCCGGCAGCGGCGACCTCCGGCAAGGACTACGGCAGTTGCGAGAGTTTTTTAAAGGTTCGTTTGAATGAGGTATAGCTATTTTTCGAAATTCCAGGTGTTATAAGGAATTTCATTTTACTATTTAAGGGGCGATTATGTCATTTTATTACCAAACTCAAATATTGCGACGATATTAAGGCGTTGGAAAGTAAAATGCAGGGGCGTGGTTTAGCAATTTAAAAAAAAAACCGTAACAGTAGTGGGGAAGAATGATAATAAGTAAATAACACGGGGTGTGAAAGGGTCGTGTTTGGCAAGATTAGCTAGAAAAGTGGCAAATGGCTTCTAATTCTGGAGAAACTGCTAACATCTGCCTGCAGGCCTTCATCACTAGTAACTGCTATCACCCCCCCATTACTTAATATAGTCTAGAAAACGACTTTGGAATATAACTAACACCATCGCCTGCTTTTATTGGTGATCATTGAACAACAGTTGCAGAAGATGGGAAAGGCAGGGAAATGGTTATGAATTTCCTACTGGGGAAGAAGGAGAGCAAGAAGGGGAGGAAAATTGCAGACCCAAACGGAATCTCAATTTCCAAAGAAGATTTCAGTATTGAAGTAGCAAGTCATCAACCTCCAACTCCATCCAACGGCCACAAGAGGAGATGGAGTTTTGGCAAGTCATCAAGCAAAGACATTTCTTCTTCTTCTGAGAGGCATAATAGCAGCAGCAGCTTCAACCCTCTTTACCACACCTCGTCGGAAGCCATCTCTCAGTTCGTCAAGGCTTTGTCTGTTGGGAGCGGTAGTGATGCTGTAGCATTGGCTTTGCATGAATCTGCTGCTAGCATTATCAGGTTTTCCCATCCTTCATCGACCCTAGCTACAGATAGACGACTGATCAAGATTGTCTCTGTTGAACATGCTGCTGCCACCAGGATCCAATCCGTCTTTCGTTCATACCTGGTATGTATATATCCACCAAATTTGTTCCTCTTTCTGTTTCTGAATTCCTTTTTTTGGGTAGGTTACGTTGTGACACGGCCACGTTGTTGTCGTTTCTGGTAGGCAAAGAAAGCATTGGGTGCACTAAAGGGATTGGTGAAGTTGCAAGCAGTGGCTAGAGGGCATTTGGTGAGGAAACACATGAGTGCCACTATAAGGAAGATGCATGCTGTTATGTCTATTCAAGTTCGAGCTCGCTTTCACAGGATATAAACCACTGCAATTCAATCTTCTAACACAACTGCTGGAGCTTCTTCCCACAATAATAAGAGGGTATAATTCACTTCTCTCTAATTTAATCACCTGCTGCAAATTTCAGGTAAAAAATTTCCCAGTAAACAAGCTAACAAACAGTTTGAGATATAAATCTGTTTAATCCTTTTGGACATCTGTATGCATATCTTCCAGGATACTTATAAAGAGAAGTTAAACAATACAGATAGAAATTCAAGGGAAGTGGTGGTAGTTAGCAGACGCTATTCAGGGGAGCAAGAAGAACAGCGCTCATATGACGAATCCTCTTATTACAAAGCTCCACAGAGAAGAGCCTCTTTCACTAACCACCAACCAAAGTATCCCAAGCATCAGGATTTATCATCCCCGGAGCCCAACTACATGTCGAAAACACAGTCATCCATGGCTAAAACCAGGTCTCGCAGTGAGCCCAAACAGAGACCTCGAAGGAGCATTTCGTCCAACTCCATCGTCACCAGGGCATCCCCAACCAGTGATGAAACAACAAATAGTGTACAGGATGAGAGTCAGAGTATGCAATTCCCGTCATCGACTTCACAATCGGACAGGGTATCCTCCTCCCACGAACAATGGTTCGTCAAGCTCTACCGACCCCGTCACTCCTGGATGCAGACTATTATCCCATAGGCAGCGACAGAGAAATCCTTGTCGCCTGCGAGGTAAAGTTGCAACCTTTTTTCCTGATTGGTTTCTGCAGTACATATATATAATGGGTTTCTCAGTGCTTTGCCTCCTCGTTTTACAGCCTCACTTGAATCTCTACTGACCAAATCAATCCATGAAAGGACGTCGCCGACAAGTGCCAAAGTTGGGTTACAAATTTTAAGGTTCCAAGAGGAAAATGTAAGGGGTTACCAACAATCATTGGTGGGGCAAGATTTTTGCATGTCACGTTAAATCGTACCATATAGATCAAATATATATTAAATATTTTCATCCGGTCTGCATCCTAGTTCAACTTTCCATCTACAATTCCTCTCAACTTCCTTTCACTAATGAAACATAATTCTAGATGCCAAACCTTACCAAAATACTCGATAACCATAACGCAACGGAAACAGCCACTAAAAAGTGGCTTCATTGAAGTGTAGACAAAAGTTGCAGGTTGCAATAATGTCAGAGTACATAACAATAAGAAAACGTAATTTGATTTAGCATTAGCTCATTAGTTGTAACCTTTCCAGACAGCAACACCGACTCAGCTGCTGCATGAGCAACAGAAACATCCACTGCCTGGATTCAGTAATATTTGAAAGCAATCCAGACGTTTAGCTCTCACTAATTCAAAGTTTTGTGGAAGGCAACCTGCAGAAATTCCATGGACATACTGACGTTAACAAATCACAGGCAAACAATTTGGATAACTAGCAGTCAATATTAACTTGGTTAGGTACATACTGATGTTGATGTTTTAAGCAACTCTCGTATGGCCATTGTGGCATAACATGAAGCTGGAAGAGTGAAGCTCAACTTGAGAGCTAATTGCTTTTCCAGCAAATCCGGGTTGCAATGGGGTGGTTCCGATTTCACTGGCTCTGCTTCACTCCTGTCAACTTCACCACCATTTTCAAAGCACGGTCCATCTTCCAATTTGATATCACTTTTACATAAAGCCTTATCCTTCAGAATCCTATCCATATCTGTCTCTGCTAACGGGGCATTGCAATCAGTATACGTCAGCAACTTCCTGCAAAACAATGTTAATCAAGAGGTCAAGATCACTACCAACTGACAACTGGCCACAACCTTATGATGTCCAGAATCAACTGTGAGGGGTCGTACCACTCGAAGTCCCTTGGCTTCTGAAAGACTTGCCTATAACTCCCTGTCATGCTGGTTATCGAGAATTCCCTGCAAACAATTAAGCCAATTATTGCTTCATTAGAGGAAGGTTAACAGATAGAAGCAGCGAATTTTGCATTAGAATTAGAGGAACTTGGATGATGGCATACTTGGCGTTGTGCACACTTTCAGTTAAACTGATGGCATCCTGATTACATAAAATGGAAGTTAGATATCGAGCAGTTACATTGCCAGTTATTTAAAAGAGAAGCAAAAAGGGAACCCATCTTCCTTGATGTCAATAACCAACTTCCCACCTTCTTCGCCAAATCGTGGTAGACTTCCGAAATGTCATTGGCCGGGAAAATCGTTCTAGACCTGCCAGATGAAAATAGCACTGTCAGGCAACAAAGCGAAGATAAAGGTCTACGAGCGAAAGGTTTGGTAACTCTAAACAATAAGGTGGTGACCCTATACCCAGGCATTGGAAGGACAATGTCATCAATAGCATAATTCTCAGCAGAGATGTCTTCTGCGGTAACGGCCTGTAGAGAAGATGAGCAGTTGAAGTTGTTACATTTTACAGATAGCATTACACAACATCACTAACATTATTTACATACATAGGACGGAGTAAAAGAGACAGAAACTGGTTCACTGAATCTTCAGCAAACGGAAACAGAATCTATAATTCCGGAATTACCTATGAAGGAATACCTGCAAGACATATCCCAAATGCATACCTTAACAAAGAGTTTCTTTTTCTCTGGAAGCTCTGCCACTGAAGCTTCATCTAAATAACTGCAATTATCAACATCTTCAGTTACAACCTCGATTTCAGATGTGTCAATCACAGTTTCCCTTTCTGTTACATCATCTTTAGGGTATACTAAGTCTCCCAAAACAACTTGTGTTCCTGCCAACAATGGCAAACCGCACTTGTCAAAACATATGCAACCAAAACAAGTTTCTAAGAACAAGTGAAGTAACCTACCATATTTCTGGAATCTCATGCTTGCTGCATGGTTCCACAAATAGCTCTGGTAACTGTGTACATACCTACAGATACATAAATAGCAATTACAAGACATAAAACTTCAGCCAGTTTTGTCCACACTCGATGCAAAAAGAAATTCTAGAAAAATATCATCATAGGGATAACAGGCATGGCATGTATTTAGAAGTGGATACAAGATCACATACATCATTCTCATAGTCCTTGGTATAGCTTTCAGGGCTTGTAAGTGATTTCCAGGACATTTTTTCAAACACTGAAGCTGCACGATATTGGAAGAAGATTTAGTCACAGGCTCACAGCATGCAAAAACTTATCACAAAAGAGACACCAGAGACATAAAACAAGAAAACTGCTACTAGATACACAACTCACAACAGCTCTCTCAGCTGTCAGATACCGTGGCAATTGCCTCAAGGTTCCATCAATGTCATTCGTTTCCTTGTAATATTCCCTTGCCTTCCTTACTGCATCTCTTTGTAATTAAATATACAAGTCAAGGAAAAAACAGGAGTTCGTCTTTTCCAATGTTCTAGGCTTCCCGTTACTTCAAAAGAGAATAATTTTCCAGAGATAAGAAAAGGATATCCCCTTCTCTTGGATCAAGAAGCATGCTTACAGCACTTTTCCACTCTCCACGAAGCAATGCTGCCCCAACAAGATGCGTTGCCACAGAACCACTTCCAAAACGCTGAAGAAAGCAAATTTTTCATAGGAAACAATACATGATCCTACTGAATATCCCCCCAGAAGCCCAAATTTACGCGGAAACTTATATCCACACTGGATCGGATAATATGAACAAGAAAGTACCTGCAGACCGAAATAGTTGATGAACCCATGCCTTCCCAAAGACTCAGCAGACTCTTTGATGGTCCCTTCAGAGTCTGCAACAACTCCTCTAGAAAATTGAACATGCTAAAGACGGTCAGAGCGTCACCGCAAGAAGCTCAGAAATGGACCGACAAGTAGTAGTCATACCTTAAAGTGATTGTGAATCTGTTGCCTAAGAGCTGCCCAAGAAGAAGTTCTTCATTAACATGGCTGAGACAATCGCAGAGATTAACGCCTTAAACAGTAAAGTGGTCAGGAAAAATAGATTTACATGAGGTACTCTTACCAAAAGTCACCGACTTTAATACCAATCAACCGGTCATTAAGGGCAGCTACTTTACTCGCCTGTTGCTTGAAGATGGTAGCCTGAGGCATATCCCATAGTAGATGTATTTAAATGAGGAGTTTCAAGATAACTGAACAATGAAAATTACACCTCACTGAGATGATCTGATATTGCAGGGACATCTCAATACATCCAAGACCAAACACATGAAACACAATTGTTGGAAGTTGGAACAACTAAACTGTAACCAAAATAAAGTTTTGGCTATTTACAACAGAAACCTGTGATTGTCAGGTGGCTCACCCTTTGAGTTGAGATAGAGCGTTTATCTTTTGTGCCTGAAAACCCGAATGCCCTCGGCTGCGTATGAGAGAACAAAAATGCTTAATTAGTTATTATGTAATGAGTTAAAACTGACAATATCACTTCATTTACACAAGTACGGAAGTAAGCACATAATGCTTCAACAAGAAATAAGCATACCCGAACACCAAGCATCTTCCCTATGAGACCTATGGCTTCCTGTGTATCCTTGTTCTCCTTGTACAGATGAAACCTGAGAACCATGTCGAACTGAACCTTTAGTATGTTTGCACTATTGAAGCTCATGAACGACAAAGCATATTTTTATCTGATTAAATCAGGGCTGATCTCCACATTCTGCCAATTTGGACTTAACAGAAATACCATTGAAACAATACTAATAAAAAATATCATAGAATCTCAGTACTTTTCGTGAAAAAAACTGTGTATGATGCAAACCGTCGATTTCAAAGATCTTGTAATTGCATAAAGTATTAATTACAAAGGCACAACATACGGTGATCACCTTAGGAATTTTCCGAGATGGTCTGGCCAATTATTGGAACCTCTACTGTCAAAGGCCTTGCCACCTCTATCTTTGCGTTTCCTTGAACTTCTTCCATCATTGCCATGGCCCCCATTCAATCTAACACGAATGCATTTCGAGGAAGCATCCAGCCCATCAACAGTATCCGTGACAAGAAACTTCAGTTTCTCCTTGAAGAAATTATGCACTGCCTGAGTAAATCCACAGGATCAGCCACCCTGATTCCAAATAACTGATCAAATTGACTGACAGAAAATGGAGAAATCCCAAACCGTTCGATGTGCTTTATCATAATCCGCAGAGAGCACTATCGGTGAAATTCCATCTTCGCTTCCAGAATTCACTTGATTGATCAAACCTTCCAAAAGATCAGCATCAGAGTCACCGGTAAGTAACCGAAACGCCTGAATTTCAGACACATAACTCTCTTGGATTACTTCATCACACTTCTTCGTCTCACTCTCCTCCACAACCTCCTGGAACCAATGTCCAAACAAAATCAAGTGGGGAAATAACAAAAAGAAGTAAAACATGAAACTGGAGCAAATTCAACTGGTTGGAAAAAAATTTGGGGAAAAAAAAGACGACCCACTTGAGACGGCGCATTCAAAGTGGTCAAATGAACCACATTTCCTTCCGTATCTACTTCATTCACAATGAAATCAGAGTACCTAACAAAGAGAAATCGTTACCAAGATGAAACCACAGAGAAGGAAATAAAACCCAGAAACCAATTTCCAAGATTATGTGTAACAGATAGTAAAGTTGGAACCTTTGCTTGAGAATACCACGGAAGCCGGGGGTTTGAGAGATGTAGCAGAGGATTCCGACGTCGGCTTCGTCTATTGTAGACATCAGAGATATCGAAGTGGGAACAGTGACGAGGCTACGAATAAGTTTTGAGCTTCCGAGGGAGGAGAAAAAGTGGTAGGGTTTTAGAGCCGCCGCCGACGAAGAAAAGAAGCAACGAGCAGCGACGGTTACTACAGCGGAAGAAGGAAGATTCCATTGCCACATTCTTCGCTTTGGCGGGCTGCAGTTGGCCAGGGTTTGCGCTGATCAGACATCGTTTGCGCTGATACGACATCGTTTGCACCCAGAACATTCCCAATTCCTTTGGCCATCACCCCTCAAATTGATTCTATTTCAAATCACTTGAATAGGTAATTTGTAGAAAGAATTTAGACCTTTAAAAAAATTTCGTCTTAAATCACCCATTGAGACATTAAAAAGAGAAAATAATTAAGGAAATTTAAATCATCATATCTGAAGAGAATTTCGTGAATGATTTTAAATTATCCTGGAAAAGTAGAGATTTCGAAAAAAATATGAGAGATTTGAAAATTTTAATCAAAATTATCTCTTATTTATTTTGATAATTGATATGATCATACATAAATTGAAAGCATTTTCGTATTTTTATTTTTTATTGTTATTTTATTTTCCTTTCTTTATTATAATTGCATTCAAAATCACTTATTCAAATGGTCTATTTCAAAAATAACAAATTTTATTCAAATTTCTTCTATTTTAAATCATTAACTGTTGTTAGTATTTTTTATTTCAAATAATCTATCCAAACTACACGTTAAAAATTTAATAAAATATACTTCTAAAATGGTTGACTATTGGAAGGGTTGGTTGGATTTGACGCTAAAACGCAACCAAAGGCAAAGCCAGAATATTAGTTAAGGTGTTCGAACTTCGAAGTTCGTAAGACAAAAAAAATTAACTCTAAAAAAACCAAAAATATAAAACAGGACTCGCGTTGAAGTGTATCCGCATATTACATACTAGATAATTACCAGCCCGTTGGCCGGAAAGTACATTATCAAAACATCGTTAGAACATATTTTTGCTAATGTGTTAACGGAGTCCTACTCACTTTTGATAGGCACATTTTGACGTGATAATTTTGAATGGGACGGACGTATACATTGTGGATTTATAACAAATAAGTGTATCTGAAGTTCGTGGAAGAGTAACTGAAATGGGTGTAGAGGATGCAAGTAGTGTAGTTGGCTTAGAATGGACCATCTAGCTTCTCAGTAATGTAGTCGGCTGTAATAGGATGCAATTGGCTATTTCAGTAGAAGAAAATTAGTAGAAAAGGATGTTTGCAGTAGATATAACCTTCTCTGATCTATAACAAAGCTGCGTAATCGATCGTGGTAGAGCAGCTGGAGCGAGAGTAGAGGTTCGTGATAAAATTTAAATGATTGGATGAACAGATAATCTATATACATACCCAATTTCCATTTACAATTGCACAAAAACCCAAAACTTGTGATATTCACATAGGGTAAACTGCGAAGCCATGGTACTTGTATTGTAAAGATTAAATAATCTCCAACTCCTTTATTGAATAAATTAATCTCCAATTGTATAAAGTACATATCCTTAAAAGTTGAACGATTTCATAATTTCAATCTCGAAACAAAATAAAAAGTGCATATTTAATAACTGGTTCTTGACAGATAGATTACCAGATAGGTTTTCAGAAGTTCAAACTGGTTTTTGTAACCTCTGAAATACAGGAAATGTGACAGTAAAGAAACTAACATCCACAAATCCAACGAAAAAAGTTCAACAAAAACAAACTTAACTAATTCAAATGAAAATCAACCAACATCACAAAACATAAAGAAACTAACTCAACAAATCCAGCAGAAAAAGTTCTTAAAAAAAACTTCACCGATGCAAGTGAAAGTCAACCAGCAGAACATCAATATCTAATCATCATCAGAATCTACGCAAACCATTTTTCTTTTACGGTCTTTATTGATGGTGGCAGAGGGATCATTTTCATCCAAAAGGTCGTCTTCAAGAGCTTCATCCAAATTTATAGCAGCTACTTCGTTGTTCTTGGTAGAACTTGCTACAACTTCAGCAGATTTCTCAATCGACGATTGTCCAGAAATACAACTCTTAATGGACTGCTGATCTGAATCATCTCCTGTACCAAAAGCTGGAACCTTTTCCTACAACCAAATAAAATTGTTACATGACAGATTCTATAAATAACATTGGTAATGTTCTAACGACAAATAATTTTAAGTAGGGGCTAAGTTCACATGAGTCAAAACCTGGGGAGTCGAAGGAGTCTGAACAATTGGTGATGCTAGAATCTTGGTGATTGTAAATTCATTTCTTGCCGTCCGTATATTGTACGCGTTTACCTGAACTTGTGCTTTTATGTTGTTGCCAACAAAAATTGTTATCTGATCAGGTGGAATTCTACTGTCTTTACGGTTCAGTTCATATAGCCTGTTGGCTGTTGTCCCAAGAAGTTCTTGACCAAAACAGTCAAGAAGAATGAGATCTGCCTCACCTGTATTGTCTGCAACTTCAATTTGAACACGAAATCTAATAGACAGATAAGCAGAAGTAATAGAGAGATATTCAAATGAAGCGCAATTTTGAACAGCTATTACCGTTTCGTTGCATCCTTCCTAAGTAGTTTACAACAGAAGTAATCAGAGACATCATCTTCAACTTTCTTGGAACAAACTTTGCATCCAGTATAACACCATGCATCTTTAATGCTTTTTACCATACAATCCACAATAAAATACTTCTCCTAAGAAAGTAGCAAACAGTTAGTTCATTAATTGTTCTTGGTAAAAAATTTTGAAAACAAAAGATAAGCTCTAATTGTTTGAGACCAGTAGACAGATTGATATCAGTAGAATCTAACATTTTAGATGGCAAAGAAAGCCGTATGAACAGGAACTTTCAGATGATAGTTTTAACCCACTCAAACTTACAAAAATGAAAACAGAAAAAAAAACTATTGTCGTTAATACTTAGACCGTCTAGAAACAACGTCTTATCATGAAATGGAATTTTTCATACTTGGTTGTCTACCTCCAATATTGCTGAATTCAACATTTCCAAGGTTACCGAATCACTATTTCCAATGTCACTTGGATCTGAGTAAACTGGTAAAACAAAGATCCAGCTTGTCATCATTTGCCCTATGAACAGAATAGAAATTAGACCAATGAATTTGTTATTGATGGTGTTGTTCTTTATTTAGTATTCAATAGTTGAATTGAGATGTTACCTTGTAATAAATTCTAGAACTTCAGAGATTTGGAGATTTGGTAGAAGTTGTGTTGCTCCACAAGTTGAGAGACAATCTTTCGCTTCACAAAGTTACAGAACATTATCAATTTAGTTTCTTGGTTAAACTGTTGAAGAGAATTCGCTAGATTGAAAAATACTCACAATCAAATATTCGGGCAAACACAGAGGTTATTATGAGGACTAATGGTTTATCCCCATTCGCGGCATATAACCCATCCATCATCGTCTTTAATCTTCCCCATACCAAAACTTTTATTGAGAATTCCCTGTTTTCGATAAAAGATATTACGTGAATTTTTATCATGTACAAATGAATTAAAGTTAAAATATGAAAGAGTAGATGTAAGTATTTATTACTTGGCCATTTGGAGTGTGATTTCTCCCCTTGTTGAATATGCTGGTGCATTTTGAGGAGTCTTATATTTGTCACATATCCTATAACATCTGATTACATAAAAATAATAAGGTTTATATTATCAAGTACAAAATCCAAAAATGGAGTTAAAAACATATGAGATGTGGATACCTGTAAGTAGCTCGCGTTTGTGCAAGTCCGACGGAATTTTGCCTGCCTTCAGGAACGAAAATTTGTATCGGGGAATAGATGGTATATCTTCTATGACCTCTACTACAGTGATAGGAGTGAATTCAATGGCGAACCGATTTGAAATTGGACGGAATTTCTTTGACGTTTGATGACTTTAGCATTAGCGACATTATACACCTTCTGATCAGTCAGGAGGTGTGAGAAATTATGCATAAGACGGTGAGGAATCTGAACCCAAATGTCGTCACCCTACATGATAAGAAATGTTTAGTTTGTAAGAAGATTCCATTTTCAGTAATCGCATAAGTCAAAATGTATTTCAAAAATACCTTCCCATTAATAAGAATGAGATCTCTGTGCATCACAACATTGTTGTTTGAGTTGATAGCTATCCATGAACGACTGACTCTTACTTGCAAGGGAGATCTAATCAGCTTTTTACCAATCTCAGCTATATAGTCAAACATCATTATCCTGAACTAAGAAGCAAATTAAACCAATAAATTAGTAGTGTATAAAATTTATAAAGGATGGAGTTGTGAGTGTTAAGACCTTACCGATGCTAGAATCTCTTATGGTAATCAAGAAAAGTACATTGTACACTTGAACAACAGATTCTTTGTAAAATAATATACAAACTTGACTTTTCTTCGTTATACATATATAGGAAACGTCTTCTATATACATGGGTAGTGAAGAAAATGGAGGAAACAACCAGTAGGTGGTAGTGATTGGAAGTTACCACCTGTACGTGGTAAAAAACCTCCTAAGTGTAGTTTTTTTATAGAGAAAAAAAATTATCTTCTTAGAGATGCATGAATAGTAATACTTAATATTATAAACTAATAAATAAAACTTTGCACGTGGATTATAACAAAGTTTGCATACATTATGACCTATTTTAACCAAAATATAATTCCACTTTTTAGTTTTGATGATAATGAATGCAAACTATTAGCAACATTTAAAAAGTGCATATGTTAGACTTGGTATCATTAGCTGAAAGTGCATAGGTGGTTGCTCGAAAGTGCATTAGCTGAATGGACCTTGGTATCACATGAAAGTAAAGATATGCCAGATCCGACTTGCAACTTACTTTACACCTCTCACTTAATAAAATCAAAGGATGTATTCCTACAAATGAAGTAGGTGGAGTAATATATCAAATAAAAAATCTGCCGCAATTTGAGATAGGTAGTAATCTCAAATCAGCAATAATCAAATTACTCAAAGAAAGTCATGGAAACACTATTTAATATTCACTTCTTTCTCATCTAAATTTTAATGTATGTCACAATCATCCAATTCGAACTTGATGACGCAATTGTATGTTAATTTTTCATTACCAACGTCATCTTCATCAATCTTACTATGGCATCCAAAACATAAATTGAAATAGAAAGTTTTTGATGCTCAACTCCAAACCCTGCTTCAACCGAATAGTGTCTCCAAAAAAAATTAGCATACTATTCTCATTCTTCCAAACTCTGCACCTCTAATTCTTACCATGAAATTCATAGGAGTAACTAATTCTTACCAAGCATTATTGATTTCGAGAAATTGCTTCTGATTCTCGAAAATGAATGTACATTCGAGGACCATGTCCGTGAATCGAATCTCGGGAAGTGGATTTATCATCTCCTGTCGAAAGTAATAAAACTATATTAGTTTCTTTGAATTTCCCCACTCTTCCTGTTTATGAACTACTCTTCCCAGATTATGGGTGCAACGTGAGAATCATTGGTTCGTTCTTCTACCCATCATGCTGCAAAAAGGTAGATTAAAAAAGTTACAAAATCAATTTATGGGACCGATCAAACCAAACATTACAATTACTTGGCTGAAATCCAACACTGACTGAAATCCAACAGCAGACAAAAGATAAATTTGTGATCCAAGCTGAGTAACCATAGTATTCCAAGAAAAGAAAACTAATACGACCGACCAGCTTGTATATATATTACATAACAGATGAAGGAATAACAGGATCGACCATCAATCCAATCTAATTGAAGAGGTGACGAATCAAGTGTCATATACACAAAGTGAGGAGCAAACTTTTAGGTGCAGAAAATGATAGTGGAGGGATTGGTTAATTTAAGTAATGAATAATGCAGAAAAAAATAAACGCAACGTAAGCTAGTTGATGAAAGCAGAACAAAAAATGGTAGAAATGGATAATAGGAGAAGAAAAGGGAAATAGAAGAGAGGATTATTTTATGCAAATGATTTCAGAAAGAGCATAAGAGCATCTACGAACCTGAAAAGTTGATTTACTATAGTTGCTTCAGTTCAATATCTCCCGAAAATAATGTTTTTCATCGATCTATTTGTTTGACCAGCTTCATAACAACTAATAATCTTCAAACCACTTCTCCTTGTAACACGCGAGACTGCAACATATAACTGTCCATGAGTAAATATTTGACGTTTTAAGCATAATCCAACAGACTGAAGAGTTTGACCTTGACTTTTGTTGATTTTCATGCCAAAAGACAATGTAATAGGAAATTGTCTCCTTACTAAAGTGAAATTCAAACTTTTCTGAAGGGATGTTAGGCTCAACCTAGGGAGATAGACTTTATCTCCGATATGAGTTCCTGTCAAAATCTCAACTTCAATGAACAATGTACCCATCGTTCTTATAACCATCCTTGTACCATTACACAATCCAGTTGTTTGATCGAGATTTCGTAGTAATATAACTGGAACTCCAACTTTGAGTTTCAATTCATGCTTAGGGAAATTACCAATCTGCAAAGAATTCAACACTTCCACTAGATATTCTGGTTCAGCGCTAGAAGGGTCAAGGAAATCACCCTGAATACTATCAGAACTATAATAGCACAATTCCTCACCAGGCCATTGATCCAACATGTAGGAGTTTATTTGAGATAAAATCTCATGAAGAGGAGCTAGTATGGCCTTTGATGCAAAGTATGCAGCATTATTATAATTTTCAGACAACTGTCCATATATCTCTTCAACGATATCGATTATAGGATCCTGATTTGTCTCTACCATTATATCAGAAGGTATGACAATATGAACATCGCCATAAATTGATGATCCTTCTCCATCCCCTATTTTTAAAATCCAGCTACAAAATTCAGCAATTTCAGTAGCGTCTTCAGATGTAGATTCAAGTTGTTTCAATCTCATATTTTCTGATAGCTTTATGATCGTCATATGCTCCCATAGATATGATCTTTTTAAGCAGGAGTTGACAATTTCTGTTCGGGTGGCCTTGGGTATAACCGGTAATGTCTGTCTAAAATCTCCACCGAAGACAACTATAATACCACCAAAAGGAATATCTGCATTTGATTTATCATTCCTGTTAAGTATATCTCTTAATGTCCTGTCAAGAGATTCTATGCAGTGCTTATGAGCCATCGGAGCTTCATCCCAAATAATCAGAGATGTATTTTCAAGAAATTCAGCCAACTCACTGTTTTGTTCAATATGACACGTTGAAGTAGAATGAACATCAATCGGTATATGAAATCGCGAGTGTGCCGTTCGACCACCATTCATGAGTAAAGAAGCAATCCCATAGGTGGCCACACATATAACCACCTTCTTCTCAGATCTTAATCTAACACTTATAACTTGCCACAAGAAAGTTTTGCCCGTACCACCATAGTCATCAATGAAAAACACTTGACGGCGATTTTGTTCAATAGAATCAATTATTGCATGAAATGCGATCTTTTGCTGCGCATTCAACTTAGTAAACTGTGATAAGAATGTAGCACCTAATGCTACATGATCATACTGCAACTCCTCAACAAGTAAAGAATTCGACAAAAGCATATGAGAACAATTGGACGGAATGGGCAAACCTGGAAAGTCTGATAAGCTTCGTCCATAATTGTGCAACAACTTGTCAATCTGAACCAAACAAAGGTCATGAACATCTTCCGAGCTTAACTCCAAATGAAGGTTATTTACTTCTTGTCGATGTAAATACTGAATATCATCTGATAATAACTTCCAATTTTGACACCACAAGTTACCAACATTAGAGACTCCAGAGAACATGATCAGTGTAACAAAAAGCACCCTGATTTGTTTTGGTGAGGCTGTGAAACTAACTTCCCGAAGACAATTATGCCATTCTCCATCATCAGTCAGAAATCCATATGCGTTGCATGCTTCTTTAAAAGAATCATACTGCACTTCGTTGACAGTTTTAATTTCTTCAAAACTTGTGCATCCCTTGACGATATGAAGCAACATTCGTAAATAGAATCGATCATGTGCATAAGGGTGACAATAATATAACCTCCCAATATTTGGTCTTCTCTTTCTTAATGTCCATACCTTCGATGTGGAATCCCAAACATAATACCGGGGAAATTCAACAAATGTTTATTGCCTGGCTTCTAGATATAGTTTGTTCATTTCCATCCATTGTAACAACATAGATGTATGTGCAACCTCAGATTCCATCAACTCATCCATCGTGGAATTGTTATTTGAAAACACCGGTTGTTCTCCCGGTAAATCATATGATAGTCGGAGTACAGGAGGATTTTTAATGTAGAGATCAAATTTAAACAATCTCCAACATGCTTCACCCGCCGTAAGGTATCGACAATCCATAAAAGACTTGATTTCATCAACATAATCCAACTCTGAATTTGTTACGTTGTTGGAATTTGTAGGTTGAGAACCAACAACCGCAGCTCTAGCTCTATCAGGAGGTTTGTTGATATATTTAAATAAATATTTCACAGCCCTCTGAAATACATAAAATTACAAATTTTATTTATAATAATTAATTATTCAACCTATTGTCATGCATTTTTTTTTTCTTGCTTATTAGGGTGTAATCAATGACTAAATAATATGACTATTTCTATCAATATGGTACATACAAAAGGCGATGAGTACATGTAAAAACAATTGATGCCATTTATTTTAGATATTGAACAGGGTATTATATATTTCAAAATCACCTTCAATTTATTCATTAATCAACAAAAAAATCTATTAGACACTAAATAAAATATTTAAATATAACCAATGAAACAAATAAATGGTAACGCACAAAAACATCACTATAATCCGTATCAATATTAACTCTGGCTCATCCTTCTAATCCCAATTTGATTATAATTTTAAATGCCATCGAATTTGATAAAGACAGAAAGGTCATCGCCAAAATTTCTTTTATCTTTACAAATTAATTTGGAAGCTAGCTCCGGCACGGGTCGGTCACTAAATCAAAATCCGATGTAAAACAAAAATAGATTTTTAGCTAGAGGTGAAAATAAAAAGGCAAACGTTAACTTCAAAGTATTAATTTAAGGGAATAAAAAAAAAGTTAGAGATATCATAATGTTTTTGAAATGTAGTTGTGCAAAATGTTTTTGAACACAGGTATTTATATGGAATAAATAATACAATAAGAATAATACATTTTCAGTGAGGCATAAGGGCTAATTTATTAGTATCCATAATATGCACTAAAAACATACCTTGATTTGTTGCAGTACTCAACATTGATATGCGCATCAAATCGAAGCAACAAATAACGGTTGTAAGGCACAACAAATCGATTATCCAACCTCACTTGTCTTTTAATGATGCAACGACCATTATCTGAGCGCTTATAACTTGGAAAGCCATCGTCATCGATCGATGTTTCTGGATTGAACTCTTTTGGAAAATGCTTTATACATTTCCCACGAACTGTACATGCAGCTTTTGGCCCAAGAGCTCCACAAGGACCGTGAAACATGAATTTGCTCACAGCAATAAAACATTTTTCATCAGTTACACAATCTGGGATTTCCACACAAATAATTGAATCAATTTGTGATGGAGAATGAATTTTGTCTTCTGCACCAAGGAAGATCAAAATATGTTCATGTGGTAGGCCACGTTTCTGGAACTCAATAGCATGGACATCTGCATCAAATAGAATTTTGGAAAAATTAGTATGAATGTTAGTATCGAGGAATTCTCCAGACCTAGACCCAAAGAATGTTAATTTGAATATATGATTCCGAATATGAGCCACCCTAAACCCAAATGTGTCATATTGTTTTCCCTAACGATTTAAAGCTTTAGCAATATAATGTGGGTCTTCCCTAACAAATTAACATGCGGTTCTTGCAAAAAAATACAATATTATTAACAGCAAGCAGATCTTTGTGTGTTTATAAATCTACACATCAAGTTGCACTAACATATCTCAATAAATGAAACCATAATAGAAAATACAAAGTAAAGAAAGGAAGGAATTTTCCAAAGAAAAATACATAACCATTAACGGCCTAATATCAAATCATTGTTAACCCTTTTCCAAAGACTATCTTAGACCAGAAATAAAAAGCAAAGACAAAAAGTTCACGTGGTTTTCAAGCAGCAACATATGACTTTTAATAAGTAGAGTCAGTTAAATTGAAGAATGGACTGAAGAAACCAACGTTGAGTACCCTCAGCGCCACACTCGAGGAGATTAATCAATAGAAACCGTTCCCGAAAATGAAAGCAGCACAACGATCAATAGGGGATACATCAATAAACATCCATTCTTAAAGATCAATTGGAGGAGATAAGATAGTTGACTTACAACCAATACATTTGCCAAAGATATCTTTTGACGTGATCTCATGCATTAATTGATTCAGTTTCAACTTAAAAACTCTTGCAATAACATCAGCTCGATTGGGATCTCGCACACCTGAGTGTGTGAGTAAATCGGTGATACATTGAATCTCAGGCCAATAAGCATTGCAGGTAAATGTAATGAATAAATCCGGATAACCGAAGCGTCTTGGAAGTTTTCATATTTGCAGCGTGGACTTCCAATATATGATGATGATAGAATTATACGCTTTCCAGAATGTTCCAAGTCGGTATCCCCTCTATTGAATGCATTAACCAGCCCATGAGAAACACGGCGGCGTAATACACGTTGGTTCCTGCACTGCAAGTCCAACCTTTCATCGTCGACCAATGCATAAGCATTGACAACATACTGTTGGAACAACTTTCTACACATCAATATATGTGACTGGCTAAGCGATCTTGTCTGGATGCGATATGCATAAAAATCACATTGACTAACATGGATGTTTCGATGCCATCCGTCTTCACCATACGGGAACAAAATAGGGTACTGCAAAGCCATCAGACTTGCATGACTGAAATGTACCCTCTCTAATATGTTAGTTAGATGTTGGACGACTATATCAGGCTGAAACGTATTTTCACCGCTTCATTCACAATTAACCCCGCTAGCTCATTCACCGCCGCATATCATATTCTCTACCATAAATTGGTCTAGTTGCAACCGGCTTTATCGAACGTTCGAATATCTCGATATTTATTCGATCTCGAGCGTATCTAAAAATCTTTGTCAAAACATTATGTTCATCAAACATATCCTTCAATTCCTGGATAATCCGAGGACGGAGTGGATTACTGTCAGCATCAGTTGTGAAAGCATCCATGCGATGTTCAACCTCATTTTCTGTATCATAAATAAATAGTTGACAAAATTATGGAGCAGTCCCTTCCGGAGGTAATAGGGATCCAATCCGGTGATATATTTGACCACCAATAGAGTATATGTATACCGAACCTCGATCGTTCAATGAGTGATTTACCTTGCCACCCAATGAAGTAAAGCAAAATACGCCATTGTATGCACGTATGAAATCTTGAAAGTGCTTCCTATTTGCACTCTCTGAATACATAAGTTCTCTTAAATACGGGGGTGGCTCCCTTGCTGGAGCTTGTCTTACCTTGCCTCCATTACAACACAAGCTGAAAATACGATGTTGTTTATTTCGTGTGACATGTGTACTTTCTTCTTTCCACATAATAGCTTCACAATATTCACAAACACACTCTGGACCACCAAGATCATAAAGTTCTACCATAGGAATTTCTGAAATCATATATTGGGACCATATCATATGTTGTATTATGATGGAAAACAACAAATATCTAATGTAATATGTCAGCAAATTATATTTTATACCTGCATGACTTGGTTCTGTAATGAGGATAGCTCGCTGAATCCCTAAAAGATTGATATCAACTTTTATATATAATTAGCAGTCTTCGTATCACATAAATCATGACTCAAATAATAGAAATTGCTATTTTTTAGTATCGTCTCAAAGTTACTTTTACGTTTGGCGTTTCTTTTCCTCGGCATACTAGCAATGGTCAAATAGCACTATACATTTAAAAGAAGAGAGGTTAATCAATGAAATTGTATTATAAATCGAATCTCACAAAAAAACAGAGTTTCGTATCTGGTCGTGTGATTCTTTAAATATCCTTAAATTTTATTCATATAGACAAACTAACTTGAAATTTAAAACACAATATCTGAATGTCATCAGCTGCAGTATTAAAGATTTTAGGCTATCAAGTGAAGAACTAAGCTACTTCAATTTCATAGACAAATTAATATAGGTAAAAGTAACATCACATTGAAAAGATGACATTTTCCAAAAGCATCAGCAAAATGAAAGCCGACGAAATGGATCAAGAGAAGCAAATATGAACATGCTTACAGAGTCATGGAATCCAAACACAATACTAAAGTTAATTAAATACTTACAAACATATCAGAAGAAGGAATGTCCCCGAAGCAAGACTAAGTGGTCATATCATTCTCTTAAACATAACTAAAAATCATAACCAAAACTTAAACACATTCAGCAATTTAAGACCTAACTCAGACATTTCATAGTACATGTGATTAGCAAAACTTACGATTCCGGAGTTACATTTCTCAATGAATAAGTTTTGCAAAACTTAAACACAGTCAGCGTACATCTATGAAATTGCAAAACTTCAACCCATTTGGCTAACCAAAAAATTCCAGAAAATGAGAGGTTGATAATGTAAAACATAGCCTACATTAGTCTGAAGAATCATATTAAAATGACCTTGAATGCAAGAGTCAAAGAAAACAATTTGAAAAGTTAGAGCAATTAGACCAAACACAAAAAAAACCTAAGACATTTGATTGAAACCATGATAAACTGCACAGCACATCCACAGAGAGCTAAAGGTTCATGTAATCACTATGCTATGATAGAAAACATGGGATAAAAGAATAACCACACATAAGCAAAATAACCTATAAATCATAAAATTTGGATCTCAATTTACTGAATTTTTAATCCAAGAAATATCTGAGGCCAAAACAAAAAAAAGACATATAATAGATAGCCACTGAAAACAAACCAAAACCCTTGAAAATCCCTTCACACACCAGGAACTATTAATCAACACATGATTAAGTACCTCGTTGATTTGCTATACCTAAGTCGTGGGACTTGTTCTAGGATTTGATTTGCTGCAGAAGAAGAAAAAGTTGATTCAGTGTACACTTTATCGGGTCTATAGGCTGCTGTCGAAGAAAAAGAAATTGATCGTTGGATTTGATAATTGCTAGGCAGAGCCGATTCAGCAGAAGAAATCTAACACAGAAACAGAACCAATCGTAACAATATTGATCGTGGAAATTGATTTGCTAATAATACATGGGTTTCCCTGTTGATTGTAGGCTTTGATTTGCTGTCGAAGAAGAAGTCGATTAAGTGTTTGCATGCTGGAAATTGATTTACTAACGGTACATGGGTTCCCTCGTTGATTGTAGACTTTGATTTGTCGCCGAAAAAGAAGTCGATTCAGTGTTTGCGTGCTGGAAATTGATTTGCTAACAGTACATGGGTTCCCTTGTTGATTGTAGGCTTTTATTTGCCGCCGAAGAAGAAATTGAATCAGTGTTTGGGTGCTTTGATTTATTGGGAAGAAGATGAGGGGATTTTGAGGGAATTGGATTTGTAGAAGGGGAAAGAGAACTAAGTTCAGTTTTTTAGTGTTCATAATGTACATATTGGAGAAGATGAAGAGGATGAATCAATTAATTTGTTGGAGAGAAGAATAAAGGATTTATGAGAAGACAAAAGTATTCATGTCGCCTATACAGTTTAGGATTAGTTTTTGATTCTGTATTATGAAACAATAAAATAAAAAAAATTTCGTGAAAAAATAGGACATTTCTCTCTCTACTGATGTGGCAGATATATAAAAATGAAAATGCATATATAGATGTTAGAATTATTTTAAAAGAAGGACTCGGTTTAGATTCCCGCACTTAAATTTGGTTCATCTCTTCAATTGAATCAAAAGGTTAATTTCCATAAACCCACTATATTTTTTAATAGAAAAAAATGTGCAACAGTGCACGTGTAGTTGTGCCCAATTGATAAAATTACATTATTTATATTAATTATTTAAGCCTAAGGAATTTTAGCTCTGGGTTTTATAATTACTAACATATAATAATAATCAAAGATTTTAATTCGACTTGCAGAAATAGTAAAATAAAAAAGAATTAATCGGACAAAACTATTAAAGTACTGTTCTGGTAAGTATTAAACATTGTGACTAAACTGCAATTTTGATCAACGAGTAGCACAAGATAAGTTTTGTTGGCACCTAGTTAGATGTTATATATGTGTCACTTGGGGTGGGTACATGTACCCATAGAGGTACCAAATATATTTTTTAATTTAATCCGAATTATACAGTTATAACAAAATATATTAAGGTTTAGTCTATTTGTCTAACCCATTTATATTTACCCATCATTAATAATTATCTACTTGTAACCACCTATCAATAAAAAATGAGTGGATATAGATCGTACAAATAGCCATCCACCTTATTAATAGATAATTTAGTTTTAAAGGTGGAAATGTATATCCTTTGAAAATTAAAATGAAATATGTCTAGCTTTAATCTTATCTTCAATCTTCGATTGGGACTCCTTTGGATCTTCAATTGAGCTTCTAGGGATGGAATAATAATGGTTTTTGCATGGGGGTCGTAAAAAATCGGGGGAATTTGTGTTGGGGAAGAAGCTCTCTCTTTCCTCAAAATATGCCCTTTTATAGGAAGCTGCCGAAACCGGAGGGTGCACGTGGTGCACCTCCTTATCTTCAAAATTTACCGTAGCTAAACGGAAGGAACAGTGTGCGGGGGTGCACTCCGTTCTCCTGTTTTAGGGCCGATATTTTCAAACCATCCTACGGCTGCACGACGTGCAACCCCTCTGCTCCTCCATTTCATTTCTCGATCTTCCGTTCAAGCTCCAACCGTGCTCTACTTTACGTTCATAGCTTTATAACCAGATCGCATATGTCTAGAGTACCCGTGGACAACAAATAATATAAGAAACACATCAAATGGACCGAAACAGTCCAAATGAGCGGGTCTAGGCACATAATGCCAAAACATGAAACCACACGGGAATGAAGCACAAACAAGCTAATATCCATTCAACAAGCGTGCATATAAGGATAGATAATTACTACAAATCCTAGCACTATCAAAGATCAATCTCAGCGATCCAACATAGGTCTCCATATATGAAGATGGCGCAGCTATTCAAGTCGGACCGCCAAAGCGAAAAGACCTAGGGAGCTTTACTATACCTTGCACTATTAATAATATTAAAGTTGGTAGAAGTGTTGTTGATCTAGGTGCTAGTATAAATGTGATTCCATATAGTTTGTTTGAGAAACTAGACATAGGTGAAATTAGGCCGACTGAGATGATTCTTCAACTTGCTAATATATCTATGGTGAAACCTAAGGGAGTCATAGAGGATGTGCCTATTCGTGTAGGACCTTTTGAATTTCTTGCTAATTTTGTTATGTTAGATACCCATGAAGGTGATTGCAATATTTTGTTAGGACGTCCTCTCTTAGCTACTGTTGAAGCTGTGATTGATGTTTGCAAATGACGTTTAACATTGAAAGTAGGATAGGATGAAGTCACATTTTGTTTGAAAGAAGGTATGAAATATTCTAAAGCTCAGGATGACGATGATATTTCTAGCAGCTATCAAGATGCCTATGAAATGTTTGAATTTCTCATATGCTTGTTGGAGATGTCGGTACTGTTACAGGTATTTTATGGAGATTGGATGAACGACATGAAACAAAGGGCATAAGCAAAATCCCTTGAGCAACTCGAGACCTATACTGACGGCCTATCCATGTTGGAACTGCAACCAATTTCAAAGATAACTACATCTTATGAAGATCCACCGGAGGTGGAGCTGAAGCTACTACAAGAGCATCTTGAGTATGCATTTCTTAGAGAGGGGGCGAAATTGCTTGTCATCATCAACTCGAAATTTGAACCTCAATATAAGGAGCAGCTTCTAACTCTCTTGAAGAAACATGAGCAAGCCATAGCATGGAAGCTAGCTGACATTAAGGGAATCAGTCCCTCATTCTGCACCCACAAAATTAATGTGGAGGCAGATGCAAAATAGGTAGCCAACAACAACGCCTACTGAATCTAGCTATGAAGATAGTCTTGAAGAAGGACTCACTCAAACTCCTAGATCCAGGGATTATCTACCCAATCTCTGACAGTCGATGAGTCAGTCCTACACTGGTTTTTCCGAAAAAGGGTGGATTCATTGTCATGCCTAATAATAAGGGAGAGCTCATCCATACTCGGACTGTCACCGGATGGAGAGTGTGTATTGATTATAGGCGCCTCAACGATGCTGCAAAGAAAGACAACTTTCCACTGTCGTTCATTGATCAGATGTTGGAACGCCTCGCCAGTCATGAGTAGTACTGCTTCCTAGATGGGATGTGTAGATACTTCCAGATCCCAATCGAGCCCGAGGACTAAGAGAAGATGACATTAACATATCCCTTTGACACATTTGCATACAAGCGTGTCCCTTTCGGTCTGTGCAATGCACTCGAGACATTTCAAAGCTGTATGACAGTGATTTTTGGGCATTTACTAGAAGATGTTGTCGACGTCTTCATGGCTGACTTCTCTGTTTATGGGAATTCATTTTTGAGATGTACGGAAAACTTAGAAAAGGTACTAGCGAGGTGTGAGGAGACCAACTTGGCTTTAAGTTGGGAGAAGTTTCATCCGATCTATTTCGCTAGCAAGACCCTTAATGATTCATAGAGCAACTACACAACTATGGAGAAGGAACTCTTGGTGACTGTCTTTACATTTGACAAGTTTAGGTCTTATTTAGTACTGTCTCATACTATGGTTTTCACTGACCACTATGCTCTTAAGTATCGTCTAGCTAAAGATGATGAAAAATCAAGATTAATTTGATGGGTCCTACTCCTTCAAGAGTTTGATTTATCTATCAAGGATAAGGTGGGTGCAGAAAATGTTACAGCAGACCGTCTTTCATGCCTTGAAGGCCGTCCCCTGGGACGATTTGTTGAAGCAGAAATCAATGAGCTCTTCCCGGATGAATAGTTGTTCCTCTTAGAAGAAGAAGAGGAAGTCTCGAAGGATCACCCCAACAAACGCCCATATATGCTGAGATAGCTAACTTCCTTTATGCTGGGATATTTCCAGAGGCTTACACTCATCAACGACAGAGGAAATTGATTTCTGACTTCAAGCATTATATCTGGGATGGTCTCTACCTCTTCCATTTGGGGCATGATGGTATGATCAGGCGATGTAGCACCGCACATGAGTCGCTCAAAATCATGCTTTGCTGCCACATGAGTCTCTTCGAAGGACATCACAATAGAAACCGCACAACTCGAAAGATTTTGGATGCAGGGTTCAATTGGAGGACGATTTGGAAGGACTATGGACATTAGATGAAGACTACGATCCCTGCCAGCATTTAAGTAACATCTCAAATAGGAATGAAATGCCAATGACAATATCTATGCCTGTTGAGATTTTTGATGTATGGGGGATTGATTATATGGGTCCTTTCCCACAGGCTCATGGTAATAAGTACATACTCGTTGTTGTGGATTATGTGTCAAAGTGGTCTGAGGCGCAAGCACTGCCTACTAATCATGCTTGGACAGTGAGGAAGTTTATCACCCGCCTTTTCATACATTTCGGCACCCCTCGCGCTATCATTACCGATATGGGTACTCACTTTCAGGGCTAGTTCAATCGAGTTTGCCAAAAATTTGGCATAACCCATCGATTGACCACCGCTTACCACCCACAGGTAAGCGGTCAAGCTGAGGTGACGAATCGCTACCTTAAGCGGATTCTTGATAGGACTGCCGATCAGTCTAAAAAGGACTGGTCGATTCGGCTCGATAAAGCCCTCTGGGCTTATCGAACCGCCTTCAAGACTCCTATCGTCACTTTTCCGTATCGATTGGTTTATGGCAAGGCCTGTCATCTACGAGTCGAGTTTGAGCATAAGGTGTGGTGGGCTATGAAGTTACTGAACATGGATGCTAGTCTCGCAGCTTCCGAAAGGAAATATCAGCTCTTTGAGCTAGAGGAGTACATGTTTCACGATTATCAAAGTTCATGGCAGTACAAGAAGAAAATGAAACACATCCATGATGCAAAGTTGTAAGGTGTCAAAGAATTCAAAAAGGGAGACAAAGTGTTACTTTACAACTCCCATCTCGGACTGTTTTTGGGAAAATTGCAATCAAGATGGTCGGGACCTTATGAAGGCACGCAATCTTTCCCCTATGGGACCGTAAAGATCACTCATCCGAACCAATGAACATTCAAGGTCAACGGTCACCATCTCAAATGCTATCAAGGTGCCAAGCCTTCCGACAGAGTCAAACTTCATTACTTCAAGGATGCTCAATAAAAGGCCAGGTATCGTCTAGCTCCAAGACATTAAAGAAAGGGCGCTTCATAGGAGGCAACCCATGTCTGGAGTCTGTATTTTGAGTTTTGTTTGAGTCTGTTTGCATGTAGGATGGATATTTTTCTTGAGCCCAAACTCAAAAAATTAGGGTTCTTGAGCCCAATTGAAATAGCATGATTAGCTCGTCGGAATGCTAATCTTGGCTTGACATTTTTAGGGTATTTTTCGGGTACAAAACTTTGTGAACTTCTCCATGTCTTGCGTTGTTTTATTTGGCTTTATGGACTGTTTCTAAGTGTCCTATGCTTCATTTGACATGCCTTGAAGATGTTGAGTTGCTTCACTTGTTCGATTGTTTAGTTTTAGAGGGATGTTCCTTAATGATTTCTTAAACCATTCTTATCTTTTGCTACAACTTGATGCCTACTGTTTTAGGAAAATGATATGTGTGGGGTGTTAGTAGTTTAACCTCAATCGTTTCGAGTTTTTTTCTCCAAGTTATGTGCTCGTCACAAAACCTCCTCTAGTCGAGAGGGCGCTACATCTTCCAATCTGGAGTCACAAAAACAACCACGCGCTATGGAGATTGACACTGAGGATGAGCCTGTTTTAGATGCTGAGGAGGCGATCCTGGATAGACATGATCCAAGGGTTCAGGACTACCATCAATTCATCTGCTGCCTCACCATCAAAGAGTAGATGGTCTTTTAAAAGAGCTTTTGTGGTTATGAGCCAGCCCCTACTACTGTCTTCGACCTTGAAGGAATTTGAGCTCTGAATTCCGATTGGGGACATCGATCAGAGACACTCCTCCACAAAGCAGGGCTTTTGGAGCTTCTCACCCTTTCTGGTCCACCAATGCTCATTCCTCTATTCTGGAGCTCCTTCTCTTTTCTGACATGGAAGGGTAAGGCGAATGGGAAGTGTGTCTCCTACTCTTTGGGCGGCTTGGACTTCCACGAAACATTACATGAGTTTGTTATTACGCTTGGATTCATTGGGCCCTTCAAGGGGCTGTCCAGGCCTAACATTTCTGCTTACGAAAGCCCAACTACAATTGAAATTGACATTCAAAAGTATAGGAAGAAATCACCAACGATGTTGAGGAATGGGATCTGGTGTCCGCAACCTTCACCCGGATATTAGATCCCTTTGCTCATCTCTTCCATTTGGCTTTGCGCCAAAGTCTCTCAGTAAGAAACACTGAGGGCTGCAACACTAATCATGTTTCAAAGGATGAGATGATGTTCTACCGAGCCACGAGGAAGCAGTGGCCACTCCACCCTGACTAAGTGGTAGCTCAGTTCTTTCATTCGAGATGGAGCCGTTTGAGGAGGTTTCTACCAGGTGGTGTGTTTGTGGCAAGGATCATCGAGACGAAGGGAATTCATGGGAATTGGGCCGGACAGGTCGATTTGAAGCCCTAATCCGACCCTAGGATGATAGCCCTTGACATCATTACAACGAGACAGTTGGATCTATTTGTGCAGTCGCTCACTAGGGTGGCGATCGACATAATTCATTACCGACACTTGATTCGGGAGCTAGCTGAACCAGTCCCAAATGCCTCCACCCGCCGGAGAGGTGGTAGGTGCCCTCGAGTTCGAGCCCTGCTACGGGATGGCGCAGATGCAGAGAGGCTTCCCACCACCCTGATTAGCATGAGCCAGCTGCAGCATAGGGTTTCCCAATACCTGAGTTTTCTTTGACCAATGCTGGTTTCCCTCCACCCCAACCACCACCACACATATACCAGCCGTCGTCGACAGGATTTGCTGACATGTTGCGGTCAATCCAGCAATGGTAGATCAGCTTTAGGGAGGATAGCCTTTCGTGGCAGCAGCATCAGACAGCCTAGCAGACGTCGTTTGACTCGGGGTAGCGACCTTCTCAGATTGAGCAGTGAAGAGTTGAGTAGGAACACCACAATGAGCAACTGTGCTACCTCCGCCACCTCACTCAGTTTCACACCAGGTACTGGAGCCCGCCGCACTCGCCTTTGCTCGACGACTACTGATTGAGTATCATTGTTCAGACTTATAGTTTTTTTATTTATTCTTTTCGGATATTTTATCCACTTTATTATGTGTGGGTCTTGGACACTTGTCCTAGTCCCTTACTACTTTTATTTTGGTTCTGTGTGTGTTGAGTGTTTCAGGGGTTAGTGTGGCAGCCGAGTTTGAACTTCTTGAGTTATATGTCCAGCGTATCGGTTCTGTATCAGCATCCAGGTTTTCCTATGCAACTTTTTCGTTTCGTTCAGTGAGGACACTATCCAAACTAAGTGTGGGGTGGGTTTGCATAGGATTTATGTATGCTAGTCTTATTGGGTAACTGTCACTCGTGCGAGTCCTAAGCTCAAGCTTCTTGGAATTTTCATTGAATCAAATACTTGGCATGCTTAGAAAAATTTGTTGTGATTTGTGCACTTGAATTGCTTATTTGCTTGTGAAGCTAGATTTGATAAGAGTATATGTCGGTGATTAAAGCCTATAGATTCGTTCTTTAGAGTTACTTTAATGTGTTAAAGTAGCATGGACTCTCCAACTTGATGTGACCGGGCATACATATTTTTGAAATACCATCTAGCAAGACAATGTGAGTCTTAAAAGATCATTATGTAGTATAGATGATCTGCTTCACTAGTAAATTTGTTCTTAAATTTTTTTGAGTGGTCTTCTCTGATGCTGTTAATCCGATGTTTTCATGATACCTATCTGAATCTCGACACTGATTCGCTAAAATGATAGAGACACGTAGGAAAAGCTCCACCGTAAAAATATCCATCTTGTCCCTATATTTTCCCCTAGATAACCCAATCATAGCCAAATATCTTTTTTCATAACCCCATAATATCATATCCCCTTCTTTGAAGCCTTCATATGATCATGTGTACATTAGTAGTATGTAACTCGATCGAGTCTAGGAGTCAGAGTTGCTACGTTTTAAAGAATGCAGGATTATATAGTCTCCTTGATCAGTTTTATGTGTATGTAGAATTTCAAAAAATGAAAAAGAACAAAAATATTGAAAATCTCAAAAAAAGGAAGGAGACAAGCCAAAAAAACCAGTCTCAAGATAAGAAAAATAGAAAAGTTGAATAGACCGCTAAACGGTCTTGAGTTAGACAAATAAACGAGCACAAAAGCTCGAATAGTAATTTGTGCACAAGGGTTAGACGAGCTAGTTTGAAGCTCTTGGTAGAATTAGATCCTTGCATATTGTTGTTTGTGAGTAGTAATTTAGCTCTATTTTAGAGTAGACCGAGTCATCCGCCACAGTGTGCATCTACCACCAAATTCATTTCATATTCTTCTCTATTCAGTCCATATTACAAAGCCGAATAAAAGACAACTTGATTAGTGTTTGAAGTGCCTTGATGCGATGAGTAGGAGTAGGTTGATGTGCATGTGTTGGAAGCACAACTCAGAGTTGATGATGAACACATATACATTGTCCCTAAACACTGAATGAGTGCTTTCAGATTCATCCTTAAGTCGAATTCCTCTGAGAGTAAGTCTAAATGAGTGATAGAACATGTATGATGTTGTGTGGTAAGTTGGAGAACTTCTTGTGAGGCCTTTACTACCTGTTTCGGCTTTTTTTCGAGGTTCACTTGTTTTTTAAGCAATTCAAGGATGCTCTAAGGGGTATGGGTTTCTTTGCTATGTTTGTAGTTGATTAGATTATAGATTTGTTCCATAGCTATTATCATTTTTTTGCTTGAGTACAAGCAAAGTTTAAGTGTAGGGTTATTTGATGACACTCGATTTGTCATGTTTATCACCCTTATTTAATCAACATTCCATGCACATGTGTATAGTTTTTGGGTAGAAGTTTAGGGTGTTTCTCTGCATTTCTAGCTTTTATCTCGTTTTAGGATCTCGAACCCGCTAGGGGTCCTTTTGATGTCGTTTTGGAGTATTTTTGTAAGATTTCAGATTCATGATGATATTGAGGCACTATTCATAGGAATAAGAGCATGCATGGACGAGCTAGGGAGGGTTGAGAAGTGAAGAAACTACAAAAGACTACGTTGTCAACATTGCCACTATAGGGGTTGGCAAATTTTTGCTGCTACGTGCATAGCGGCAAGATTGACATTTCATATCGGCATATTTGACAACTCTCTCTAGAAACAAGTCAATATTACCGCTATGGATGTGTCAATCTTGTCGCTATGCACATAGCGTCAATATTGACATTGAACCTTAGCGCCAAAGTTGACATTCCAGAAATTGAAGGATTTTTAGGAACTTCTATTTAAAGCCCAGTTCTCCCTCATTCGAAGACAGACTTTCCTGGACGAAACTGAGAGCTTTAGAGAGATATTTTAGGGCAACAAAGAAAACTTCAAGGAGCTCTGAATCGGCAAAGTAATCAAGACGGCGAATCAAATTCTTTGGGAAGATCGGCGAAATTAGGGTTTTCATAATTCTTGGTGTAAACCTAGATTCAATGTCTTCCTCTTCTGATTTTGATTTATCTCTCGAGAATATGAACAGCCAAACTTCTCTTACGTAGATTAGATAAACCCTAGGTTAATTCCTATGAACGAATGATTTGATACGTTTGACAATATATGCGAGTTGGTTGGATTTCATTGCATATTTGATTTTGTTTTCCATTTGTTCTTGCCTGATCAACTTGAATTAAATCCCTGTTAGATTTGTCTTAGACGCACGAGAGCTTGCATATTTAGAATGCTGAAATCAAATAACTTGGTTAGACCTCATTAGAGAGCGAATGAACTAGTCTATCGTGTGAGAAATTCTAAATCGGTAAATCGCGTAGCAGGTTTTAGATCTTTGTCTCAAAAGAGCGAAGTAGAATACTAGATAGGTAGCAAATTAGCAGACCCTAAAGAGCATGATTTGATTAGAGAAGAGTTGCGACAGTGCAATGCATCTATCTTGTTTCGTTTAAATCGTTGAATTTGTCTGTCATTTGTGAATTAGCATTGCCGAGGGGGATTCGGCATCTAAGCAGTTTTATCTTTGATTGTCTAAACTTATATCATGTAGTCTTGAAACCCAGTTACTTTAAAGCAATTTTCATCTTTCTTTTTGACTGTTTGATTGATCCTCGTGGCACTTAAACCACATTCATTGATACCTCAATTCACATTAATTACAACTTTGAGTAAGATATTAAAAGAGACCGTAGAGAGATTCGACTCCGGTTAATTTATTAATCGGATTATTTTGATAACGCTTAAAAACGTTCATCAGTTGTTGTTGTGATTTTCAAGAGATACAATTTCCAGCCCAAGTATACACACAAGTAGGAATAGACTTTTGAGTATCTTTGTTAGTCGCATAATCAGAGTCAACAAAGCCAATCAGATCACAATTATAACAGTGTTTAGAGTATACCAGACCCAAGTTTCTGGTTCCAAAGATGTATCGAAGTGCATACTTCATTGATGCCTAGTGTTTTTCTGTAGGATTTGACATGTACTTGCTCAAAAACACTTATAAAAAAGCTAGATCTAGCCTGGTGCATAACACTACATACATAACAGAACCAATAGCTACATCATACGGAACCAACCTCATCTTTTCAATCTTAGAGGCAGTAGAAGGGCACTGAGACTTTATTAGCTTCAGGTGAGCTCCCAATGGCACATAAACAGGCTTAGAGCCTTGAACATAAAATTTCTCCAACACCTTTTGCAAGTAATCAGAATGGGAAAGCATCAGGCACCTGTTTTTCCTATTTCTCATGATGTTAACACCCAAAATCCTTTTGGCAAGACCTAAGTCCTTCATTTCAAAAACCCTTTTGTGTACATTCTTAGCACCAGCTATGCTAACAGATAAGCTGTTGGTAAGAAGAATGTCATTAACGTAAAGCAAGATAACAAGAGGAGTTTTGGTCGTAACATTCTTAAAATAGTGGCAGGTATCATAACTGCTTCTGTTGAACCCAATAGATTTCATGCAGGTGATACATTAAGACCGTATATGGACTTTTTTAACATATAAACGTGATCAGGGTGCTTTCGATCAACAAAACCCTTAGATTGTTTCATGTAAATGGTTTCCTTTAGGTCACCATGCAAGAAAGCCATTTTCACATCCATTTGTTCAAATTCCTAGTGAAAAGCAGCAGTCATAGCAAGTAAGAGTCTCATAGTCTTATACTTGACTGCGGGAGCAAAGATTTTGTAGTAATCAATACCCTCTCTCTAAGTACATCCTTTAGCTACACGTCTTTCCTTATATCTAGGAGGATCTAGATTAGAGGAATTCTCCTTAATCGTATAAACCCATTTATTACCCATAATTTTGACATTTTCAGGTTTAGACACAAGATTCTAGGTTTTATTAGCATGCATAGATCTATCTTCTTCCTACATAACTAAATTCCACTCATTTGACTTAGAGCAATTTACAGCTTGGTTGTAAGTCAGGAGTAAATGAAGCAACCAAATCAAAGACACAAATAGCAAACTCAACAAGATTGGAAATGTACTTCCTATTAGGGATCCTAGTTCTAAGTTCTATATCCCTAGCAAGTTGATAATCAGCCATATCATGCAAATTAGAATTTAAATTGGCACTCATATCCATATCAACCGACTAACTAACAGAGGCAGAGGAAATACTATCAGAAACAGAGGGAGAAGAGACACTTACTACCCCCACCCATCTTGTGGAGGATTCAGAGCTGGTGACTTTGTTGGATGAGTGGAATGGAGAGAACTGGAGGTCTCACCAGCGGATAAAGGAGGATGCCCTTAGAAGCCATAGTCAGACAAGTCCTAGGGAGTAGCCTTGGTCGAATTATGCTTTATCAGGATTATATTGCCCTCTTCAGGAGCAAAGAACTGTCCCGAGGGGACAATATGAGGGTCAGGGGTGTCTACTTTAACTACAACCTCAGAAGAACACATTAGTTTTTCGTTAAAATGAAATTCAGTTTCATTGAAAGTCATATCTTAAGAAATGATTAACTTGTACCCTTCAGGGAGAATCAAGAGCAGTTTATAACCTTTACTCCCTCTGGATAATCAAGAAGAACACATTTCTAAGCATGAGGATTCAACTTTCCTTGTGTCACTTTAGAGTAAGCAAAGTAGCCAAAGGGTTTTAAATGGTTTAAACCAATAGTAGTTGATGGAGACCTGTTTATAAGGTAGGCAGCAGTTGTAACTGCCTCTCCCCATCAACGAGGCTTTAAACCAGACGCAATTAGCATACATCTAGCTTTCTCAAGAAGAGTCTTGTTCATCCTCTCAGCAGTACCATTATGCTGGGGAGTTCTAGTCACAGTGAGATGCCTCTTGATGCCATGTTGATGGCAGAAAGAGTCAAAAGCTTTATTACAAAACTATAAGTCATTCTCCATTTTTAAACACTTAAGTGTGTTGCCAGTTTAAGTTTTAACCATGATTTTTTAGGTTTTTAAGGACTCAAAAATTTCATCCTTAGTCTTTAAAAGCCTAACCCACACTTTTCTAGAGTAATGGTCAATGATGGAAAGGAAGTATTTTCTTCCACCAATGGTGTATACCTAAGCTGGACCCAGAGATCAACATGCGGGTATTCCAGCAGTCTAGAAACAGTATAGGTAGATATCCCAAAACTATGTCTAGCTTTCTTTCCAAGGACATAGTTTTCACAGAAATCCAGACTATAAGGGTGTTTATTAATCAGACCATTTTTGAATAAATAAACCAAATCATTATGACCAATATGCCCTAGCCTATCATGCCCGAGTTTAGTAAAAGCATAATCACCATGTTTAACAGAATTTTCAGAAACATTCAATTCAGGGGAAGCAACCACATAATACAGACCACAAGTACTATTATTGACTATTAAAAAACTAAAATGTTTTTATTTCCTTCATCTTCCTTTACATATTGCATCTTTAAAGGATTTTTTCCTTCTTTTTTCTTCAATGCTTGTATAGTTTAATTAGCCAAATTAGTACATATATTTGTGTTTTCATCGTCATCATTACGAGGTATACTAGTACATTCCTATGTGCCCAAGTGAAAGTTTAATGCATAAACATTTAGTAGTACATCTTATACCCTTGAAGTCATAAATTAACTACTGCATATTCCAATCGAGCCCATTACACAATTCACTAGCTAAATACAAACAATGTTATTCATAGACTAAATATAAGTAACGTCAAAGTACAATAACGATGATGTAGGCATAGTATTGTCATGTTCATTACAACTTTGAAAAATTGTCAAAACATAGCTTGTATTACCACGTCGAAGTGATAACTTTTAACGTCAAATGCCTAATCTTTTTTCAAGTTCATAGGAAACAACTACTATCCAAAATCCAATAAACACACTAATCATTGCTTCCTCTAAGCTCTAATGCATCCTGTTTCCATGAATTAATTCCCAACAAACAAAACTCTTCCAACGTCGAATGCCTAATCTTTTCAAGTTCACAGAAAACAACTACTACCCAAAATCCAAATAAACACTCATTGTTGCTTCCTCTAAGCTCTCATGCATCCTGTATCCATGAATTCCCAACAAACAAAATTATTTTGCCATATATTCATGACATCCGAAGAACACATAACTAGTTCTCCAGAAATCTCAAATTCAGCTAGGGCTGCATTGGATCACGAGGGATGATTGCTTTCCAACATCAGCTATTTTCACTTTCCAAATTCACCTATAAAATAAGTAAAACAAAAGTTAAAATACTTCACCAAACACCGAACTAGTTCACCCCAACTCAACTTGAAATCAGAACATAATAACTAGTTCACCACACTAACACCCTGATATCCGAAACAAACTGAACTAGTTCGCCAATTCAACATGAAATCCCAACAATCCTAACTAGTTCACCAATTCATATCTTGAAAAAACAAACAATCAAAACTAGTTCGCAATATCCACCAGAAATCCCAAACAACCCGAACAAGTACATCAACTGCAACATTAGGTCGAATTTTAGGGAAGTGGAAAACCCAAATCGGAACTAGTTTGATTAGGGTGTGGAGAATACAGGCCAAGAAAATCAAAACTTGGATGCCACCGTCATCGATGGAGCTGACGCCGGAATCCGATAATAGATGTTGCAGATCTCGTCAATTTTGAAGGAGTCGTCGCCGCTTGCCGAAATTCGATAATAGATGTTGCAGATCCAACCGATTTTGAAGGAGCCGAAATTT
The DNA here is from genome assembly GCA_030674075.2 of Linum usitatissimum. NCBI lineage: Eukaryota > Viridiplantae > Streptophyta > Magnoliopsida > Malpighiales > Linaceae > Linum > Linum usitatissimum. The sequence goes on along the minus strand of JAUJYP020000468.1, from coordinate 378,594 downwards.
AGGGAAGAATAAAACTCAGATATGAACTGGTTCAATTAAAAAACAAATATGAGATGCCTCCGTCGTCGAGGGAACCGATGGATTCGTCGACGTCACTGTTGCCGAAGGATTCATCGTCGTCGTCGGTAGAACTAATTTTGTCGTAATGGTGGCCGTAATCGATGGATTCGTCGTCGGTTGAACTAGTTTCCTCATAATCGAGGCCTGGGGTTAATTCTCAAAGGCCACTGGGCTTACCAATTGGTCAAGCATATATGTTGTATGATAGTTTTTAATTTGTTTCCTTAATGCATGCCCCGCAATAATGCGAAGTTTGAGATGATTTTGAGTTGTTGAATGATTAAGGTCAGTTGGGACCCAGCCTGGAGTTAATTTGTCGTCCAGTCCACGAAAGGAAGTCGTTGAAGTGGCCTACTTTCAGGTCTTGTTTGGAAACTTTGTAAATGGATAGAATATGGGAATGGAAGAAGATAAGATTTTGAGTAGATAAGGCACGTGGTTCAACAGTTCCTAGCGAGCTTCTCTCAGCATGTCCTGGTCTACATGCATTTATTCACCATATAATTAATGCTCACAAACACTGCAATATTTGCATACATCGATCGATCTTCCAACTTATATCTTGAAGTACATGATCGATCTTCATATACTGCCATATGGGCACTTACTATATTGTCGCTGCTTCCTGATCTGAACAACAACATAATTGGCCACTGCAACCAACATAATCATCCCTCCAACTCCCACGAAAGCTCCCGTCACTCCACCTTCCGGCAACGGAACTCCTCTTACCCTCAACATCTCAGACATCTACATTATTTACGTACACCATTCAGAAAAGCAATAAAGGAAATTAATACCTACTCAAGTAGAAAACCATTTTGTAGTCTGTTAATATATTATATTACCAGAGACGGGAGGCGCATGATCAAATTAGAGGAAGCACTAGCAGTAGTGTTGTCATCATGTTGTTGGTCAGCCACGATGAGATAGAAAAGCCCCATAACTCCGGTGCGTCGGCGGTCAGCTATGTACACTGATTCGTGAACAAGAAGTTCCCCGTCATTAATAACTACGCTTCCCGGCTCAGGGTAACATGTTGTCATCCCAACCACGTATTCTTTCTCCTTTCCTTCTCCGTAGATCGGCTCCGTTTTACATAACACTCGTCCGTCCTGATCATTCATAATATTACTTTTTTACCCATCGTCAAATTACTACAAATATAAAGCCGTGGAGTTCATGATATTTTTAGTTTGATTTGTCGATGTATTTTAGTATACAAAATTTCAAAATCAAACCAAATTGGACTCTTATCGTAGGTTTTAATGAGCCAAACTTGAATTGAGCTCGAATTTGCTCGTTAATGGTAGTTAACGAGGCAGCTAGTTCAAATCGGCTCAAACTCCATACTAGCCAAAATTTTCTAACTCGTGTTCAAGTTTGAACTCAACTAAAAATTTTAACGAACCAAGTTTAACATGTTGAAATTTGATTATTCAACTCGGACATATACAGCCCTAGTCAGCTCCCCACTTAATTACCTGTCCATATAAGGTGGAATTTATAGCACCAGAATGCAAGTGGGTAAGACCAAAGAGTACGTTTCCACCCTTGGGCATTGCCGCTATTGATTTCTTCACGTCTACACATTTCTCTCCATTCCCGCTGTTGCACCTCTCAACATCATACTCTATCTGAAAATTATTATATATATTAAAGGCACAACCAATTATTAACTTAAAATGGTAAAATTGTAACTATATCCACTGGAAAGCATAGTTAATAATTACCCGGCAGTCGTGGTGTGCGGTAACGGCTCCGTTAGACGGATCAACATGGAGCTTCATATCATCAGTGATATCAAGGATGTAAATTCGGACGGGAACAATAACGGATGGGATCCAGTCGGTCCAGGTCAACTTGTACCGCATCCTAAGGCTCCTTGTCGGGCCATGGTAGTCATCTCTAACTTTGCACTTGGTGTGAGCGTAGCAACAGGACAGTCCACCGTGGTAATCAGGTTTCAACGGCTCCCCGAACTGATCCACCGTCACATTGTACAGATCCCTCCTGCACTCCACGCAACCCAGCCTGTCGACCGCGCCACGTGTATCTATGACGTGGACAACCAGCAGCCACTTCTCCTCAAACCCATCGTCGGGGATCTGGGCCGGATCGCCGATCTCTATCCCGTAGGGATCGGGGACGTTGGTCGGGGTGGTCTGCATCTCGGTCCCGAGGCCGAAGTACTGGCCGAGGATGTCGCCCTGGCAGATGCCGTGGTTGCGACGGTAGATGAATCCGTCGCCGTAAGGGAGGGTCTCTATGTCCTTTACCGGAGGGATGGAGTAGTTCCTGGCTTGGTAGTAGCTTACGATGTAGGAATGGTGGAGGTAGACTTCGTGGTAAGGGATGACGTTGTCATCCTCGTCGACCACGTCAGCATGGAAGCTCTTGAGAGCCAGGTGGCCCTTGGGGAAGTCCACGCCGTAGTAGTATTCGAAGACTACTTCTCCTGGAGTCATGTCGAACGTTGGTGAGTAGAATACACCCGACTTCAACTGGAGTGATGCTGCTGATGATGATTCCAAGGTTGGAAGAACAGCCGCCAGAATCGTCACGACCAGTACAGTAATCACTGACACCGGCCGGGAAGCCATATTCTGTCTGTGCTGGTTGGATAGAAAAAACTAAGATTGTAAGATTGAATACAAACTTAATGGAATGCCACGTAGGGCAAGGAAATAAAGTAGATTGAACAACTACAGAGGAGTGATTGGGCGACTATTATAGATAAATGGAATGCTATGTAGGCCAAGGAAATCAAGTAGTTGCTGGCATCGATGCAAGATGTAGCACGTGTTTATATATGGAAATAATTTATTTACTGTTATAGGTGGCATAGTAAGAACTAAGAAGAAATAATTTTGAACTACTATCATCACATTAACTGATTCCTTTATACGCCCCGCAACAAATTATTTTTTGATCCAACAAGCTAATGGCTCTTAACCACAAGAGCAAATCAGAACCCAAGAGGGGTCGACCGCCTCCTCCGATTACAGATCTGGAGCGTAATCTGGAGCAACCGAACTGGGCGATCGCTGTGATTATCCTCATTCAACCCCCTACACACTAAGCCCCGGCTGCAAGGATGCATGTAGCAGAGGGGGATATTATGAAAGAGGAAAAGGGAGAGGTGGTAAATCTTGAAAATCGTGCAATAATTGAATGTTTCAAATGTCATAAACTTGGTCCCTACATAAATGAGTAATATAATCAAAATTGGAATTATCACCACCCCAATTATTCCATTACAGAAAGATCTACAGGCTCAATCATATCATTTAGATATATAGGGAATGGAGCTAAGTTGAATGTGGCTGATAAAGGCAATGTCAAATTTCTGGTTGATAAATTGCCTTTGGTTGTTCAGGATATTTTTTATGTCCCTGGTTTATAGACAAACCTGTTAAGTGTGGGCAATTGTAGGACAGAAATTTGACTTTTGCCATCAAAGGCATAGTCTGTAAAATCTTCCATGACCCGAAGGGCTTATTGCTTCAGGCAAACCATGAAGACAAACAAAATGTTTACTATTCATGCAGACTATAGAGTTGAGCAGAAGACACAAGAAAAGCAATGCCTTGTTACTGGAGTTGCTAAGGAATCTAGTATGAGTCTTTGGCACAGACGTTTTGGACATGTTAATCCATTAAGTCTGAAGAAACTGCAGAAAGGAAACTTGGTGTAAGGGCTTTTAGTGCTGGATGGGAATTTGAGATTCTGCCGAACTTGTCATATAGGCAAGCAACACAGACTTCCTTTTCTCAAAAAAAGTAGATGGAGAGCAAAGAGAAAGCTGGAATTGATTCATGCTGATTTATGTGGTTCAGAACTTCTGTTTCCAATGGAGGGAAGAGATATATTTTCACTATCACTAATGATTTTAGCAAAAAACAGTAAATTTATTTTTTGATAGCCAAGTCAGAAGCACTTGTTTGGTTCAAAATATATAAAGCATAAGTTGAAAAGGAGACAGAAAAATTCATTACCTGTATTAGAACTGACAGGAAAGGAGAATTTCTATTTAAAAAGTTTTAGAATCTGTGTGAAAAAGTTGGTGTTAAAAGACAGCTAACTACTGCATTTACACCTCAACAGAATGGAGTTACAGAGAGGAAGAACCATACCATTATGAATATAATATGATATTTTTTGGAGGATACCAAAGTTCCAAACACATTTTGGCCAGAAGTTGCAGAGTGGACTACTCATGTTCTTAATAGGAGTTCAACCACAGTTAATGATGGGAAAACCCTTCAGAAACTCTAGACAGGCAAGCCTCCATCTGTTGATCATTTTAGGATGTTTGAATGCATAGGATATGTTCATATTCATGATAACAAGAGGAAGAAGTTGGATGATAAGAGCATCAAATGTCACTTTGTTGATATCTCACAGGAATTAAAAGCTTATAAGCTTTATAATCTGATTACAAAGAAGGTTGCTGTCAGTAGATATGTTGTTTTTAATGAGCAAGAAGGTTGGATATGGGAATCAAATACTGAGTCTATTCTAACCAGATTTATTAGGGAAGGAAACAATGAAGAGTGGTATGACTCAGAAGAAACCGAAGAAGAAGTTCAATCTTCCACAGAACCTGCTAGTTCTGCAACAGAAGGCAATAGTGATGGTGCTGCTATTCACCAGCTTTATCAGTTGAAGAAGAGGAGGAGGAGGACGGAGAAAGTGATTCTTCCACTGATGATGTACCATTGCCTAAAAATAGTGCACTTGGTCCAAGAGCTAAAAAGCCACCAACTCATTTGACCCAGTATGACTGTGGTTTTGCTGACTCTGATTGGTGGACTATGATAGCTTTCAACAATGATCCTCAGACGTTTGAAGAAGCAATTACAGAAGAAAAGTGACAAGTTGTCATGAAACAGGGAATTGAAGCTATAAAGAGAAACCAAACTTGGTATCTGACTACTCTTCTAACTAGAGCTTCGATTATTGGAGTTAAGTGAGTTTTTAGAACCAAACTAACTCATTGGAGCAAAATTCTCAAAGGCTCGAGATGGAATTCTGGTGAATGCCACTGAGTACAAGCAGCTCATTGGAATTCTACTTTATGTCACAGCAACCAAACCATATATAATATACTCAGTTTGTTTGCTCATCAGGTATATAGAGGCACCAACAAGAGAACATATGTTTCCAGCAAAGAGGATTCTAAGATATATGAATGGCACTATGAGTTATGGAATTTGGTATCAAAGATTTGACGAGGAGGATCATTTATTGGGATATACTCATAGTGATTATGTAGGAGATGTTGATGATATGAAAAGTACAAGTGGATGTGTTTTTTTCTTGGTAGGAGGAGAAATTTTCTGGACCTCAAAGAATTAACTAGTGGTTACTCTGTCAACTACAGAGGCAGAATTTTTTGCTGCTTTATACTGTGCTGCTTAGTGTGTTTGGCTTAGAAGAATCCTTGAACAATAGGATGGAAGACGTGTGTAAAAGAATCAACAAATGTGATATGTGACAATAGTTCAACAATCAAGTTTTCAAGGAATCCTGTGTTACATGATAGAAGAAAATACATTGATGTACATTTTTATTTTCTGAGGGATCTGGCAAAGGGGAAAGTGATTAAGTTAGAGCACTGTGGAACTCATGATCAGGTTGCTGACATGACTAAAGTTCTTAAGTTGGATTCATTTCAGCTTCTAAGGAGCAGACTTGGTGTTTGTGATAATGCAGAGATGGAGCTGATCGAGTAAAGATCAAGAAATGTTGAACTGAAATTGCAGAGAAGTTTCAGTTCAGGGGAGGATTTATTAGATGGTTTGAGTTGAACTGTATCGTTTTGAGTCAATTTATTAGTATTTACAGTTTGGTCATTAGACTTTGTTATTATTAACAATTTTGTCCCTATTAATGGTAGTTCATCGTGGTCCTGAGTTTCAGGTAGTGTGGCAGATTCTACAGGCCTGTAATCATCCTTTATTGTTTGATTGCCTTGAAGCTGGATAGATTTGTCAGTTTGCCTACCTCTTATCTCATTCGGGTGCATCAATGCCAAACTAGCCCGTTTAGATCAGTGGGAATTTCTTCACCGACGCCAGGATGACCCTCCGTCGATCAGCTAGAAGTCTCTGCATGCATTAGCATTTTTGCAGCAATGACAGAAAATGGGAGATGATTAGAGGATTGCATTTGCAGGTTGCGTCGGACAAGATGAGATAAAAATGAGGATTTCAACTTCAGAGAAGGAAGAAGATGAAGGTATGTTCTTTCAGATTTTTCTATTTTCCATGCCCACGGTATTGATCAACTCATGTTTTAGGTCCTTCTTTTTAATTCAACTTATATTCCCATAAGTGGCTCCTTGGTTGAAAGCTTGTATTGCTTTGGTTTGCTCCCTTTGATGCATTCCCTACTTGTTTGCACTTTGCCTTGGTGTAGTATAATCGTCCTTTGCTTGGGAGCTTTATCCTCGGGATGACCATCCTTGATTTTACCCATAGGTGGCCCTCTAGGTTGAACAATAGAGTGGAGTTATCCCCTAATGCAGGCATCGGCTTGCTTCTTTGCTTTGGAATTCAAATGTGATCTCCGATGTAGTCATATTTTGTATATAATGCTGCTTTTATTTGGTGTTGTTAATTGTTACAGTGAGTCTTGAAATTTTTCGAAAGGAATGGCAAGTAATGCTGTAATGGTATGGTAACTTAAAATCTATTTATTGAGATGTATCTTTCACTTGTGCTCCAATGGTACGATCACCACTTTTCGGTGCTTTATCTGTACCTTCTCTATAGAGGAATTTCATGAGAAATGTCCCATCATTACAACGATTGACAAAGCTACTTTAGCCACGTGTTAGACTCTCTCTGCGTCTGATATACCCTCTAGCTCTAACCCACTCCCATGTTAATGGTTCCACCGTCAGTTAATCAATAAAGGTCAAAAACCAATATTAGTATAACAACCAGTGATAGGAACCTTATCGAATCTGCCTCAATTCAAACAAAATAATCCGGAGTCAGCTCGTAATGTTCTTGCCTTGCTTTTAATAATCATACATTTAAAACCCGAATCTGCAAGAGCTGTGTTAGACATACATCCCTTCTATCTTATTTCAATCCTTTCAAGCCCTTTTGTTGTTTAATTTATGTTGATAACAGAGTTAAATGCTCTAGAGCCATTCCTCTATTCCATGTTTTTTCTGCGATTTCCAGCCAGAAAACTCTCATGATTTCCGGAAATCTTCTCTGGAAATCGAAGGCTATGTAAATTGCTTCTCTGTTGCTTTTTCATCCTCTAGTACACAAGCAAAGTAGTCTAGTTAAGTTGCAAGTCATTTGTGTTCACCTATTCCAATTGTCTGGTGACTATCTCGTCGACACACCGGCAGAGATGATGATAATCCAAGAAACAGTAATTACTACAGGAACAAGATCCAAGGTCCAACTTCCCTTTCATTATTTTTACAGTTAGCAGCATATAGTTCAGAGGACTCTGACTCTAGCCAGTCGCCAGAGCATTCATATTGGGTTGGGCCCTATTTGTCTCGGTTTATATCCTCATCAATTTCACGGTAACTATCCCTTTTCCAATCACAGTAGTAGTGCTGGAATTTCCCATAAACACTTGGTCTCCAGGTCCTACTTCTTCAAATTTGGTGAACATCCCTCTTATTCCACAAAGGTGTCTCAATGCTCCAGAGTCAATGATCCATTCAGTGTCGTTCTCTACCAGATTCGCCTCAGAGACTACAACAGAGAAGGTGATGTGTTCTCCCTTTTTCTCAGTGGATTCAGCAATGTTCACATGAGTTCTTGACCCTCCTTCACGCCTGTGATTTTGATCCTTTCTTTCTGTGCATTGGTAGGCTTTGTGTCCAGCTTTTCCACAGACTTAGCAAGCTCTCTTCTGGTACTTTTGAGTGTGGCCTAACCTCTTGAACTCCACTGATTTCTCCAATGTTTTCCTGCCTTGCCAGGTGGGTGTTTCCCTTTGTTTCTAAAATCAGTCTCAATAAGGTTAGCATTGTCTGAGTGAGAGGACCTAAGCGATAACTTATCTTTGATTCTATTTTCTTCTTCAATCTTGATGTGCCCAATGAGCTTTTCCACAGTCATATCCTTCTTTTTGTGTTTGAGGTGATGTTTGTAGTTGGTCCATGAATCAGGCAGCTTCTCCACAAGAGCGTTTGCTTGGAACATGTTGCATATGTTCATACCAACGATAAGAACATCCACTGTGAGACTTTCAAACTGGTGAACTTGATCCATGATGGGCAGATTGTCCACCATCTTGAAGTTGAGCCAGTTTCCCACTACATATCTCTTCCTACCAGCATCATCTCCTCAATATTTTTTCAGTAGAGTCTCCTAAATGGTTTTGGTGAACTTGGTGTGAGCCACAAGATCAAAAATGGGATTGCTCACATGGCTGAGGATCTGAATCCTGGCAGTCCTGTTGTCTCTTTAATACTTCTGGGTTTCTGTCAGGGACGGTGTCTCCTTGGTAGCGACAGTTGTGGAAGAGTCCTTCTTTTCAGCATCCATGGATGTTTGTAATGAGGATGCAGGAATGCCAGTTTCTCCAGCAGGTGGGTCTTTGAACAGTATGTGATCTATCTCAAGGTGTTCCAGAAAGATTAGCACCCTCAGTGACCACCTCTTATAGTTGCTCCTTCTAGTGCTTCCAATTTGCTCAGATCAGGCACGGACCTTGCTAGTGTGGACATTGATCTTTATGATGATTAAATAGCTTTAAGATTGTTAGCACAATAATTGAATCGGAACTCGAATTGGAAGAAACAACGAATCAAACAGTAGTGATCGTGGAGAAGCCACTACCCTTGAAGCTATTTCCCGATCACCACAGTAATCAAAGTGTCAGGAAATGCCTCCCAAGGTAATCACCAACAAAACGATTTAAAGAAGTGAAGAAGTAACACTCGGAAAAAAAAGATCCGGTTTTCTGCGAAGAGTTGTGATCTGCCGTTCAACCATTTATAGATTGCCAGCTTCATTAAGTCACTGCAGTCTCGTGTTGAGTTCCACTCCTTCAGTTGATGGAATCGCGAGGAGTCAGTTGAGAGAATCCAGGAGGATCATCATCTCTCCCTCCACTCCAACGGTCATGTTTCTGTTAAAGAGTGTGAGCAGTACCGTTAGTTGCAATAGTGTCGTTTCACTCTTGGTTTTAATAGTTGGTTCACTCAGTTGACTCTTGATTCCTATCGGTTGAACCTCCATATTCCCAACAATGGGTGGTGTGATATTGGAAGAATGACCTTTAATTCCAACCGTATGTATATGCAAATGGAAACTTTTTGGATTCGTATGACATCTTTGTACACAAATAAACGCTTGACCATTAATGTGGATTTATATGTAATTATTAATAATTATTTAAAGATTGAATTTTTCTTACATATATTGGATGTTTTCCACTTGTACTTTTATTGTATACTCACCAATTATCAGTGTATGTACTTTGCAATTATTTTGAGACAATAATGTTTTAAGAGGGTAGAAGTATTGCCGGTATTCTTGATCCATTTATTATAAAAACCTTAGCCTTACGCGAGGCAATAAGGTAGTGCATTCGAACAGGTACTTTGGACACTATTCTAAAGGTAATTCAGAACTTGTCATTTCTCGCATATTACAAACAAATATTCTCCATCCTCGGGAAGGCACAATAATTCAAGAAATCAAACAATTTTTAAAATGATTCTAATAATGTGTTGCTATCATATTCGTTGTAACCTTAACCACTCCACGCATAATATTACAAAGACCGCCTTACAATTCTTATCTCATTTATCTCCTATTCATAACCTCACCTTCCTAATATGCGGATCTTAATATTTTGATATATATTTTCATCCGGTCTCTTTCTTTCTTTCTCCTCCCCTTCCCTTTTTTGTCCCTTTATATATTTAGTTTAATGTGTGTTTAGATTAGGGCATTATTTTAATATCTTCCCCTAAAAATTCTAGTAAAAAAAATTGGTGGTGAATAAGAAACTAAGAAGCAAATAAATGCATCACAAATAAAGTCACAACCCATAAATCTGGTGTACGTGCAGTCACTGTACAACGTTGCAAACAGACAAGCTACTTGTAATAATTACAAGGAACATAACAGAAAATAAAAGCATAAAATTGGGAGAGCTGTTCGTGATACTGTTTGTATGTATGTATTGTAACGGTTCGTGATTTATGTAAAACAACCAATAATATCTTAGACACGTTAGTAGATGAGTCCGATAGAAGGTACAGGCTCAAACTAGCTAGAGTACTCTTAGAAACAATAAAAGAGCTTGTGGCTCTGATTCAAAGCTGCTTGACTATGTGCACCTCTTTATATGGCGTGTATTGCAGCACGTATTTGAGTTGGATTATGTACTTAATTTACTCACCTACCATTAATAGATGAGTTAGGTTGAGTGTTAGGTTACCCTTCAAACTCCACCCAAACCGAAACCCATTTTTCATTTTCCCTTATAACTTCTTTCGCGTTGTAATTTTTTAAAACATTCTCCAAGTTCCTTTTTTTAGTTCTCCCATATTTTCGACTTATTAAATATTTTTACTTTTAGATGTTTTGTAATCTCATATGTTTATTATGAGATTAAATTTCAGCCGTTCGATATTTTTTTATTTTCTAAAATAAATTCCTTAAGGATTACTTGATTTAATTTCAATTAATATGCTGTTTACTTTTATCTTTACCGTTTGATATTCCGTATTGGTTTTTTTTTAATATATATACATTTTAATATTAACATTACACTTACGAACCACTTTAAGTCTAGGAATTGAATTTTTGAATGGATAAACCTAACATCATCCATCAATCTTTGAACTTTTCGTCACCAGCCAAACTCATTTGAATCAAGATTGTCGAGAATGTGCTAAAGCAATTAGCATCATCTAGCATTCATAGTGGGAGATAATCCGTCAAATCATTCCAGAATACCAAAAAATTTCCTTTTTTTATAGTTAGAAAAGTATGTTCTTTGTGTTCAAATTTGTAACATTAAACTAATTTAATTTAAGGGTTACGCTTCGGTATCCTTTAGGGGTACCAACACCCCTCCCTATATGGCTTCCACATAAACGCCATGTCGTTTATACACATCAGCTGGATTCGAAGCTCAAAACGATATCCCATTATTTAATGGATGTTTGTTTTGGTCTTCATATTTTAATTGTTATCAAGATTCCACTCTATGAATTGTGTGAAGGATATATTTCCTTTGGTCAAGTGTGTATATGAATTAATGAAGTGTTAGACCTGATTAATCGAAATTAATTTGGGTTGATTAGAAGTTAACACGTCTTACTAGAAACCACTGTTAATTAGTGGTTTGGGCCACAACTAATCGGACCAGATCCTACAAGGTCACACGCATATAGTATGGACCAGATCAATGTTTTAATCCAAGATGGATTATGGTTAGTGGATTAGTGCCCTAATAAAGCTAGAGTTTATGAAAAACTCTATAAATAGACTGTTAGCTGTAACAGTTTATTATAAGGTTAAAGCCTAAATCCGTCAAAAAAATTTAGAGAGAAAACCCTAACCACCAAACACTCCGGAAAACCGTTCTTCGATCAAGTGTTCTAGCAGGCGTTGACGAAGGAGATCCGGATCCCAACTAGCGTGGACTGAGTAGAGGAGCTACACGTGAAGCTCTCGCATTCGATCTAAGGCTTCGACAAGTACTAGTCGTCGAGCTAGTAATCACGCTTCAAGTGGTAAATCGTGATAAACCTTGTTATTGATTTATATGCATGCGAGTCGGTCTAGGATGTTAGATATAATCGTATTTTCGCTGCGATTAGTTGTTATGCATCTAAATGATTTCCTACCGTGTGTAAGTACAATTTGATCCATTGAAGATAGTATTGAATTATTGATTGAATTATTCGGTCAATTCTTCTGGTGAGTTAGATCTAATGTTCCTTTCGGTCAATTATCAATAAATCGGACAATCATTCACTCTAATATGTCGATAATTATTTGAACCAAAAAAGAATTCAGTGCATTTCATCCTTCATCCTTCAGGTCCTCCATATAAAGTTTCAACGTGGATATGATATTGAAGATGCAATTAAACTACGAGGACGATTTAAGAGTTAGCAGAGTTGGAGTCCGAATTTTAGTAAGGAAGGTGCTTATTTTATATCAGGCGCTTGAGCTCTTCATTTAAAGTCCCGACATCTTCCGCTCCTTCTTAACACCCTGTTCCTCAGCTCCTTCTTTGTTAGCAGAGAACACCTTTCACCATTATAAAAACGTGAATTGCAGCAAGAAGTTAAGTACCCCGAAAGAAAAGGCCGGGAGATTCACTATTATTACTATTCGAAGAAAAGGCTCTCCTCCTGAGTGTTTACAACTGAACACTCACTAACTTTTTACAGCCCTGAAGTTCAAACCCAGAACTTCAGTACCTTGCTCTATCTTTCCCTGAACTTTTGACTCAACACTTATTAATAGAGAAGTGAATCGACTTTCAGCTACTCTGTCACTCGAGTTTCTTCAACGTCAAAAGTTCTTTTTTTCTTACTTGGGTCTGTCATTTCCTTATAAAGCTTCAGCCAGATGACCGTCCACTTTGATTTGCAGAGATCTCTTTACCGTTGCTTGATTGTTTGATTTGGGCACTGCTGATTTTGCTTCCTTTGATTAAGTTTGATTCTGTCTCTTGACTTTTGTTCTGCACAACTCAGAAACAAACTTTCCCCAATTCTACTTTGGGCAAAAAATAATTTTTTTTTATTTCAATAGTTGTTTCTTCTTCATCAAATTCTCCATGGTGTCTACATTTACTTGGCCATGAACTCGGATTGATTGTTATAGAAAAAATAAAAGTTTATTACGAGTTTTAAAAAGCGTAAAAAAATATAATCCTAATGACTAACCCTTACATAAAAGTTAATTTGAGGATCAATTACAAATTTATTGTTTCTATATCCACACAGTAAACTTGGTAATCCTTGCATAGCACGTGTAAGCGATATATAGAGGGTGTATCGGTGTATCCGGAAGTACAAAAGAATTCACCTTAAATTAAATATAAGTGTAAAGTGTATGTAAATATATGGCATGAAGCATATGGAGATGGTAAGAATGACAATTTGGGTTTCGTTGGACTTTTTCTCATTGGTATAAGTATAAATGTTTGCATATGTATATTGAAAATAACTTGCGATGGAGATTGATATTGTGTAAATTGGAGATTGAAATATTTGCAGTTGGAAACTCCTCTGCATATGTCTCTGGAATTTTTTCCACTCAGCAACCAAGGGGGTTGCATGGACCTCCCTTGACCAAGTAGCTCCGCCTCTAGCCACACGTTCAACATCTCGATGGCACACCTTGTTCGTGTAGCAACGCGCCCACTTTTGCTTGCAAGGGAGCCACTCCAAAGCCAGATACTGTATTAGCTCTTCGCTCCAGCCACCTTCTTCCAAATCACTCCATTTTCTGAAAAACATTTGGGTCGTTCTTGCATTCAACACTTGTCCCCATGGACCCCAGACGAATTTCTCAGTTACCCTACCTTCGATGTTCCGCTTCATGTGCCACACACACAGCAAATGTGTCGAAGAAGGAAATACGTCATGTAGTGCAACTGCCAATCCACGTTCCTTTTCCGTGACAAAGGCATTCGACACACGACCCCCAAGAACCAAACGCAATTGGTTCAATGCCCATGCATACGACTCTATTGTCTCATCTTCCAGTAGTGCCAATCTTATATTGAAATTTACGGCCGGTCGGCGTTGAATGTCGACCGTCGTGAAGACCGGTCGGCGCTGGTTGCCGACTGTCCTTTGTGGTGGTTGGCATCCAACCCCGACAGCCCTTAAATTTTTTTTTAATTTTTTTAATTTTTTCATGATTATATAATTAAATACAAATAACTAAATTAACCAATATTTTCATTAAAAACTGAGTTTATGGATATTTTTTGTATTGATGTATGAAAAGTATTTACAATCTAAAGATACCGTTTAGAAAGTTAGGGTTTAGGGTTTAGGAATTGGAGTATACGATTTAGGATTTAGAATTTAGGATATAGCATTTAGCATTTAGGGTATATGGTTTAGGGTTTAGGGTTTAGCGTTTTGGGTATAGGGTTTAGGCTTTAGGATTTAGGGTTTAGGGTATACGGTTTATGCTTTAGGGTTTATAGTTTAGGCTTTAGGGTTTAGGATTTAGGGTATATGGTATAGGGTTTAGGCTATAAGCTATAGGCTATAGACTATAGGGGTTAGGATTTAGGGTATAGGGTATAGGGTATAGGGTTTAGGATTTAGGGTATAGGTTTTAGGCTTTAGGATTTAGGGTTTAGGATATAGGATTTAGAATTTATGGTTTAGGGTTTAGGCTTTAGGCTTTAGAGTTTACAGTTTAGGCAAAGGCTTTAGGGATTGGGGTTTGGAATTTACGATTTAGGATATAGACTTTGCGATTTGGGGTTTAGAGATTAGGGTTTAGGGATTAGAGATAGGTTAGGGTATAGGGGTAGGTTTTATGGTTTAGAATTTAGAGTTCATGATTTCACGATTACGGTTTAGCAGTTAGCGGTCAACGAATCATACAACATATATGCATTATTGCGGGGCATGCATTAAGGAAACAAATTAAAAACTATCATACAACATATATGCTTGACCAATTGGTAAGCCCAGTGGCCTTTGAGAATTAACCCCAGGTCTCGATTACGAGGAAACTAGTTCTGCCGACGACGAATCCATCGATTAGGGCCACCATTACGACAAAATTAGATCTACCAACGACGACGATGAATCTTTCGTCGACAGTGACGGCGACGAATCCATCGGTTCCCTCGACGACGGAGGCATCTCAGATTTGTTTTTTAATTGAACCAGTTCAGATCTGAGTTTTATTCTTCCATAAATTTCGGCTTCTTCGAAATCGGTAGGATCTGCAACATCTATTATCGGATTTTGGCAAGCGGCTCCATCAATGACGACTCCTTCAAAACCATGAGATCTGCAACATCTATTATCGGATTCCGGCGTCGGCTCCATCGATAACGGTGGCATCCAAGGTTTGATTTTCTTGGCTTGTATTCGCCACACCCTAATCAAACTAGTTCCGATTTGGGTTTTCCACTTCCCTAAAATTCGACCTAATGTTGGAGTTGATGTACTTGTTCGGGTTGTTTGGGATTTCTGGTGGATATTGCGAACTAGTTTTGATTGTCTGGTTTTTCAAGATATGAATTGGTGAACTAGTTCGGTATGTTTGGGATATTAGGTAGTAACCGTGAACTAGTTCAGATTGTTGGGATTTCATGTTGAATTGACGAACTAGTTTAGTTTGTTTCAAAAATCAGGGTGTTAGTGTGGTGAACTAGTTATTATGTTGAAAAAATAGCTGATGTTGGAGAGCAATCATCCCTCGTGATCCAATGCAGCCCTAGCCGAATTTGAGATTTCTGGTGAACTAATTATGTGTTCTTCAGATGTCATGAATATATGGCGGAATAATTTTTTTTGTTGGGAATTCAAGAAAACAGGATGCATGAGAGCTTAGAGGAAACAACAATGAGTGTTTATTTGGATTTTGGGTAGTAGTTGTTTTCTGTGAACTTGGAAAGATTAGGCATTCGACGTTGGAAGAGTTTTGTTTGTTGGGAATTAATTCATGAAAAAAGGATGCATGAGAGCTTAGAGGAAATAGTGATTAGTGTGTTCATTGGATTTTGGATAGTAGTTGTTTTTTGTGAACTTGGAAAAAGATTAGGAATTTGACGTTAAAAGTTAGCACTTCGATGTGGTAATACAAGTTATGTTTTGACAATTTTTTAAAGTTTTAATGAACATAACAATATATGCCTACATCATCGTTATTGTACTTTGATATTACTTATATTTAGTCGATGAATAACATTGTTTGTATTTAGCTAGTGAATTGTGTAGTGGGCTAGATTGGAATATGCGGTAGTTAATTTATGAGTTCAAGGGTATAAGATGTTGCATGTTCATGCATTGAACTTTCATTTGGGCAGATAGAAATGTACTAGTACACCTCGTAATGATGAAGATGAAAACGTAAACATATGTACTAATTTGGCTAATTGAACTGTACAGGGATTGAAGAAAAAAGAAAGAAAAAAATCCTTTAAAGATGCGATCTGTAAAGGAAGATGAAGAAAATAAAACTTTTTTAATAATCAATAATAGTAAGTGTGAATAATTAAAAAGATGTTAAGAAACTAAAAGGAAGAAGAGCAAGAATATGAGAGGAGAAGAGTATTCTTATTCATGTGTAAAGATAGTACAAGAGAGCACTATTTATAGGCTCTAGAATTCATAACCTATACATCACTAGTATAACTACACTTAAATAGGATATTCATTCTCATGTTCAATGTATAGGAGTTACAAATGGGCATTCATACACATAATTATAATATTCATAACACTCCCCCTTGAATGACCATTGGTTAAAAATATTCATTATTCTTCGAATACGCTTTTGATACTGCCTCGTTAAAAACCTTACCAGGAAAACCCATTGGGAAAAACCATGGTTAAAGGAAAAAGAGTGCAGTGCGTATCGACTCCCCCTGATGATGATATCGGTTGAGATCCTTCATATCGACTCTCCCTAATGAGGATATCAACTAGATATCATCATTATATCATTCCGAGATCATTTAGTCGCCGATCTTCAAATTAGTGGACTAGGTTCCCAAAAAGTGATGTATGGAGAGTCTTGGTGATTAAACCAAGTTATCGCTTGAAGACACTTGTAGTGCGAATATTTCAACTTATTGGAGTTTGTGCATATAATGTATGCATCAATATAATCGATGGTCATCCATAATTCACATGACACTTCACATAGGATGACTATTAGATGAGAATATGCCTCATTAAAACCTTACTAGGAAAACCCTATGGGATAAAAACCTAGTGAAGGAAAAAGAGTACATAATCACCACATCACGTTGCATCATTTTCTTGCAATTCAAGGATATATGCAAAATAAATATCATACATGATTTATAAAATCATCTTGTGAAATGGTGGTGTAGCTTTATAAGTTAGTTTCACAGCCCACCAAGTGGTAAAATTACCACATGAGACCAATTTATGGTCAATCAACACAAATATGACCAAGATTTCTACTTCAAAACCGAGTAGTTCTTATGTTTGAATAAAGGTCGGTTAAAATCGACATAGAGTCACATAGTGATCTTACTACCATCCAGGCATTGATAGCCATGTAATATCCATATAACTTTTTGTTGGATATAATTAGTATATCATTGATGATATACGAAAATCATGTTCGAGAGAGATGCACAATTGACAAGTTAGTGGTAATCTTCCACATCTTTCATCTCAAACTCTATAGCTAATCAATAGTTGATTGCTTTGAGAAACTCTTTACGGGCTCAATAAAGTGTATGTCATATATGTAACAAAAGATGATCACATCCAATTATGTCAAAATAAAAGAAACACATTTTAAAATATAAAATTAAATTAAAAAAATTTTGGTAAGAATTTTGAAACCATAAAATCTGATAAAGATGATTTTTCAAAAAATCTATGCATAAAGAAATGTACGATATGCTAAGTGTACCATGTCTCTCAATCTTTCAATTCATATGACGTCAATTGGATATAATTGAATATTGTTCACGCGAACTTGAATTGTTTGCTTATAGCAAAATAAATCCTCGAGGGAATTTCATATACACACGTGTATTCTAATTATGCAAATCATACATATAGGTTGCAAGAACATCCATTAGGGGCAAACTCTTTCCCTTCACAAATTGCCAGACTAATCGAATAATAAAAAGTAGTTGCATCCACCACATGAGAATATATTTTCTCAAAATCAAAATGTTATAGGTTTGTTGTACAAAATCTTTCAAAAATGAGATGTTTCATAACTTCTCATACTCATACTTTACATCTCAATGTATAAAGATTTGATGTCTTAAAAGTTTTCATTTCTCTTGGGAATTTGAATTTGCCTCAAATTGAAATTTTTCAGCCAATCATTTCTATCTTTGCATGCATTTTGGCTAATGATCCTCATTTTCAACTATCATATTTAGCGTTGCACTATACGCAAAAATTTCGTCGACGTTGACTTCATTAGGGTTCCAATATTTTCTATCCAAGATATAGATAATTGAGATATATATTCATATCTTTCAAGTACCTGATACTCTTCTTGAGCACATTATCGTTTTGTTTAAATAATCTTAACCTCAATTTGACCATCTTGATATATAGCTCCATTTCACTTTTGAGGATTTTTTTCCTTGGAACCGTGTGGTCTACCATGTTTTATACGGGTTTTAGACTCAGTTGTGATGTCAGATTGCCCAATGTCAACATCATTTTCACTGGAGCATTGCGAGTTGGCACATGAGAGTTTTACTTTGTTTGGGTCAGTAAAGTGTCTGGCAAATGATGAATTATATACTTTTGAACTTCAAGCTCATATTGCTTAGTGCGAGGATCAAAATAATATGATCATTCATCTAATCTCTTGGCCAACTTTTGTTTTCTCCCCTTAATGTTGGGAAGTTTAAATATAAACCTCCAAACCAGTCATCAAAATACTTCCAACAATAATTTGATATTTTACCATCGATGAACTCATAATCACAATAATTTCTCAATCTTCATTGAGAACCCATCCTAATAAATGATGGTGGAGCAATTCAGATGTGTATATCACATCCATATATCCATAGATGGGAAGTATAAGGTTTTGACCCAAAAACCACATATAATGGAGGAATTCATAATAATTTTTTTTTGGCATAATGCGAATTTGTGTTGTTCATGTAAATGACATGTTCACAATAATATAAATGGAAAATGTTCGTCTCAATGACACATTTTCGTTATTGGATAATCATGAAAATATGCTCATAACCAAAATGGTTGAGCTAGCAATCTCGCAAATTCTAGTTTGCTTTCATATATACATGTGACTTTCTAGTTGATACATCAATTAAAATAATTGATCCACATGTTGGGTGTATGGATCCACACACATCACCCTTTGTTTTGTTGTGTATAAGATAAATTATCTTACTTTAGTTGATAATTATCCAAACAATCAACTCTATTTAAGAATAAGCAACCCAAAAATGAGTTATGTGTTGGAGATTTACCCAACAATGGGTAACGGAAAGGCAAAAATGCTTTCCTAGAAACGAAACCTTGTTGACAGAACAGAAAATCGTTTGTGTTCCCGGGAAGCGAGTGGGAGTCACAAGGACTACTTAAATCCCTATAACCTTAGGAATCATTTCTTTAGAATACCCAAGTTGAGACCTCCATGCACAATAATGTTTGCGAGAACCTACTTTTTTAGATTTTGGAAATCATAAAAGTTGACCATAGAGGTACTTATCAATTTGCATCATGATTGAACCGGGATGGTCTCACCGGTTGTGTCATATAATATTTTTCAGGACTAGTAAACTGTTAGTTTACATTGAAATATATCTCAATCACAATAACATGTGTAGTAAAATTGGAGGATAATATTATTGATTCAATAATTGTATAGCCATAGACCATATTATGATTCCTCTCTTGATCCTAAACAAATTGGAATAACGATTTTGTTCCTTCATGAACAATATAATAGCTCGATCTAGAGCTTGAGAGAAATGTTGTACTACACCATATATCTTGGTGCAATATCAATGTAATATATATCACAATTAAATATGGTAATTCTCATCATAAAATACTCATTTTTGTCATGAGAATGGTACATAGTTTAAATGATAAATAGAGATATTTCTCAATCATCTATGTCACCAATTAATGGATCAATAATTCTTGTATAACCACAATTGTTATGTCCATCCGAATAAAAGGGTTTCACATAGTTACATATGCTTTCAAAAATAGTGTAACATATGTGTTTATGCACATTCACTTTGAGGGCTAAATTAGTATCATTTGGGTATTATCATCAAAATAAAATTGATGGTTGTATGACCAAAATCAATTCACAATACCCTTTCATGGGTAAAGATACACTTCTCAAATTTCTATCTCATAACCAAAATAATAGGTCTTTTTCTCCACTAGTGTATTGACTTTGTGGGAATATATATTGGCTAATCACTTTATGAATATATGATTATATCCACTCACTTCATAGAGTGATATTTTATCTCATTGGACCATCAACATTGGAGACATAAGATAACCCGTTTCTAAAGATATGTGTCTCGTGGGACATTCAATCATATCGGGCTTTTATGAGTATAATCAATCACTACAAAGATTGATATTTTGTCACTTCGACCTTCAATATTCGGGACATATAAAATATATGTATAGCTTTGTCCTTTCGATATGTTGTACTCTTCGTACTCATCTTTCGGCCTATCATTGAGATGATAGCGAGTAAATAGCAAAGCCTTAGCTTTATCATGATAAGATGTGCATTATCGTCTCGTTTCACCAATACCATTATATATGGATTTTAACTTCTAATGCCCATAAAGGGTAATTCTTTCCCGAAACAACAAACGGTCACAAAATTAAATTTGAAATTAGATATACATATCAAAATAATAAAAAAATAAGTTAGATTTAATGATAAAGTTTTTAAAAAAATTTGCGACATAATTATAATTTCATATCTTTTGATTGAAAAAAAGAATTAATATTTACTTTTCACTAAGTATTTCACGATTAATGAATACAAATGTCATTTAATGCCTTCCCAACAGTTAGTTAACATTAGCCAACAAAATGATAACATCACAAATGATAATCTATATAAGAACTAATATGAAATTGTTACGACATTACAGTAGCTAAGATATCAAATTATGATAGCACAATGTGATAATATAACAAGTTTCAATTAAAAATCGAATTATTATCTGCATAATATATAAATGTAACGTTAACAATAACTATTATGTTAAGAAGGAAGTAGGGGGCCTTTAAAGAAATAATAAAATGAAAATATAAGAAAAAATTTAATCGTACATTTAAATATGAACAATGTAACTTATGACTTGTCACCAAACTAGAAAATTCTACGAAAGCAATAGATAATTTTTAGATAGCAATAATTTTAGAACTAAGGAGCAAAAAAACAAGTTGGTCAATCATCATATGAAGGGCATAAGGTTCTAATCTTTTGGGAATGACATAAAAGTATTAAAATTTCTAAAAATAATAAAAAATATAAAATATAAAATAACATAAATACCAATTAACTGAAATATATAAACACTAATATGTGTATACCGCCCACTTGAGCAACAAGAATACTCTATGAATGGTTCACATTATCATATTATAATCGGTAACTTCAATATGATACTAATCAAAATAAAAATGAAATAGTATATTAGAGATAGCAAACTAGACAACATAAAAATTAGTAGAAAGAAAACCGAAATTAAAGATGGCCACGAACAAGAACATCTTGAAAAATACAACTTTGTAAATATTTGAGAAGGTAGAACATCGTGCCGATAACGTGTTAAGAAACTAAAAGGAAGAAGAGCAAGAATATGAGAGGAGAAGAGTATTCTTATTCATGTGTAAAGATAGTACAAGAGAGCACTATTTATAGGCTCTAGAATTCATAACCTATACATCACTAGTATAACTACACTTAAATAGGATATTCATTCTCATGTTCAATGTATAGGAGTTACAAATGGGCATTCATACACATAATTATAATATTCATAACAAAAGATACATTTTAATTGAAAGCAAAAAAATAATTACATATCATTAATTTATCTAAACATGTAATAAATACAGAAGATCAACGGTTATGATTAATCACCTCTCCTACAAATTCCCTTTTTTGTTAAAGCATGTTATTCTTAAATATTGAATGTACCATTTTTTTTTCTAACCAACTATTATTAATGTGAGTATTGAGCTGAAATTATGATCAATTATATGCAGTATTGAGCCAAAACAACATAGCACTGAGCTTGATGTAAAATTGCCCTGAGCGAACTAATGATAATCGTAAATATAGACCTGAATTTACGGTTCATGGACGAAATTGCCCTGAGCCGTGCCACCCCCGAGCCCCTAATATCCGCCTCCACTCGGGTTACGAGATATCAACATATGGCTAATATACTAGGACTACTATAAAAGGAAACACTCCACCTTTATTACGGGAAGTCAGACCATGTTCACTATGCTATATTGCAGCATCAAATACGTCTAGACTCATACAAACCACCTACGGATACTACTGTGTTTTCCGCTTTTTCTCAGATACACAACTTACCCCATACAGACATATACTAACTCCGCCATACGTCTCGTTAGGAGCTGCCTAGGACGCCAAGAAGACCACTCACCATGAGGCACTAGTGATTTGATTCTCTTCATCAATGAACCGGTAGTTGATTGTCAAGATTCATCCGAGATTAGTCGGTGATTCTTACAAAAATTGAGAACATAATATAGAGTTATGTGTTGAATGGTGGACAGTTAAGTGATCTAGAATAATTATAAAATACCCAAAATTTGTTCAAATTTTCAGCGGGTATCAAATTTAGTATGAACTATTTTAAATTTTAAAACTGCATTTAACGGAGTATCGATTTTATCACAGTCGTTAGTTTATTTTGAATGTACCTTCAATGTTTTCAAACGTGGATGTCTAATCGGAAAATAAAAGGCACGTGGTCTAAGACCTTGTTTGTGTAGGTGAAAATAATGAGAGATTTTGGGTTATTTGGACTTTAAAATCTCTAAATTAGAGATTTCACCAAATAGCTTGTTTGGATTATTATTAATTGTTGGAGAATGTTAGAGAATTGTATCTTCTGTGTGGGTTCTTAAAGATTTTGAATTTATATTGAAATCATTAACGTGAAAAGGGGATTTTGGGAAATTCATTTCATTTCGTTTTTAAATTCTCTAATCTCAATAATTACTTAAAATGACACATCCAAATATTCTATTTTTCAAAATAACATAACCTTTATATTCTTTAATTATTTAAATTCTCTATCTATTTTCTCTAATTATTTAAATTCTCTAACTATTTAAATTCTCTTTCTTTCGCAACTTCACCAACTCTAAAGAATTAAATCCTGGGATTGAAATTAAACGGGGCAAACTTTTTTCAACAACCCCCTTTACCATTTGAATTGTCATGCCATCGTCTAATTGACGGAGATCTGAAACCCTAATTCTTTACTAAAGTGATTTTTTGCGATTTCGTTCGTGCTGGCGGAAAGAGGCGACAGTAAAGATGAAGCATTAGAGAGATGAAGATGACGCAGGCATGACGCCGGGGGGACGATGACGAGGACGAAGGACTGAGTTGGAGTATACTGTTGTTCTCGAAGAGCCCCATCAGCAGCAGCCATTCAATTCATGTACAACCTTTTGGGACTGAAGAACTACATTCCTACAATCATCACACATATGCACCATTTGATTTTGAAGCACTTGGTTGTCCCTCTTTCTCCAATCAGCCTTGGGGTGTATCCTAACCAATGTCTGCTCCAACTCATCAACCTTTCCCATCAATTAAACATTATCTGCATATAAATCACCGACCAACAGTTATCCATCCGCGACGCTAACCGAGCCTGAAGTACCGTGACTGGCCATCTAATTCAAATGGAGGGTTTCGGATCGCGGCGGTCAGGAACAGAAACGAGAAGGCAAGGACGAGGAAAGGATTGAAGATCACAGCGCCTGTGTTTCCGGTCAGTATGGTTGAGCCTGTGTATCAGATGGGGATAGGAAGAGGCTTTCTTGGTCGGAATCGTGATGGATTTCACGGTTTCAGATGGCGAAGAAAGAGGAAGAAGAGAGTGTGATCTCATCTCCGTTCGAAACTTTTGAAAACGTATCATAACACACGTGGACATTACTCATTACGTGGCCTCTCATGTTGTAGTGCAGAATGGCCAGGTGGACAACTAACACTAGGACCTTTAGGTCAACTGGTTAAATGTAACAGTTGACCGAAACAATTAGTAGACATCATTGGTGGAAAAAAATACTTTCTTTCATCATTGACCATTATTCTAAAAAAGTGTGGATTAGGCTTTTAAAGATTAAGGACAAAATTTTTGAGTTTTTTAAATTCTGAAAAATTATGGTTGAAACTCAAATTGGCAACATCTTTAAGTGTTTAAAAATTGATAATAGTTTAGAGTTTTATAATAAACCTTTTAACATCTTTGCTAAAAATTTTGTTCAAATTAACAAAAATTGAAACAATCAAAATAATATTTTAACTGACATGTCAAATGTAGTCATAACATATTAAAGTAAAAGTTGTAATTAAGAAACTAATAAATAATAAAATAATAATAATTATAAGATTTGATTTTTAATTTGGGAATAATCAACAAAAAATTTAATTAATTTTTTTTATATAATTAGAATGCTCATGTGATAAATAATATGATATTTATTTGACTAGTCAAGCGAATGATATGTCAGGTTCGTCTGCCTCGTCATTAACTTATTAAAAATTTTAACGAAAAATTTAGTCAATGAATTAGAATTGCTGGAAGACCAAAATTATTGATCAAATAATAATTATTAAAATAATTCAAACTATATTTAACAATGGACTCAAAATTTGGACTAAATTTGAATATTCAGCCGGGTCCGTCTGAGTGATATCCTCTAAAATAAAAATCCCATCCTTAAGTTAATTACCTTCGACAATTTAACTCTTCTTCCACCTCAACTCAACTAAAACTAGGTGCGACCCCTTTTCCCAATCTCGTTCACTAGCTAGAAAGAAAACATAACTAGTAGGTAATAAAAGGGATCGATGTGAGATTTGATGTAATGAATCTGTTATTCTGTTATTGCTAGTCACAACTGAATTGAATGTACAAGAGAGAGTGAAAGTTCTATTTATACCACTACAAATATCACTAATTCCATTGTGCTATCAAACTATAATTTAACGACACTATTTAATACCCCCCCCCCCACACACACACAAACTGGGGAGTAGATATTCAACACACCCAGTTTGGACAGCAAGAACTGCATCCGAGGAGCAGCCAGACCTTTACTGAAGATGTCAGCTAACTCAGTCTCTGTTGAAACGTGTTTGAGCTGCACCAGTCCCGACTCAATTCGCTCACGAATCACATGACAATCTATCTCTATGTCCTTAGTACGCTCATGAAAAACATGGTTATGTGCAATATGGATTGCTGATTGGTTATCACAGTAAAGCTGCATTGGACTGCTGTAAGAAACTCCCAAGTTCGCGAGTAAGACTTTCATCCATTGAACTTCACAGCACAACGAGGCAAGAGCTCTATACTCAGCTTCTGATGAAGACCTGGAGACTGTACTTTGCTTCTTAGTCTTCCAAGAGACCAAGGAGCTTCCCAGAAACAGACAGTACCCAGTGGTAGACCTCCTTGTATCCGGACAACTCGCCCAGTCCGAGTCACAATACCCACGAACTTGCAGGTTGCTGTCCTTCTTGAAGTACAGACCCTGATCTGGAGACCCCTTTAAGTATCTGATAACCTTGTACGCAGCCTTGAGATGTATGTCTGTTGGCTTGGCTTGAAATTGAGCCAGCTGCTGTACGACATAGTAAATGTCAGGTCTTGTTATGGTGATGTAGTGCAGTCTCCCAACGAGCTGTCTGTAGAGGGTGATGTCCTCCAGAGGACTCCTCTCATCTGCTCGTAACTTCTCCTTATAATCAAGAGGAGTCTTCGTGGGTTTCCTATCCAACAACCCAACATCTGAAATCATTTCCAGACAATATTTCCATTGACACATAGAGATTCCATCTCTAGTTCTGGAAATTTCAAGTCCCAAAAAATATTTTAGGGATCCCATGTTCTTCACCTTGAAATGCCCTTGTAACTTCTTCTTAATTTCCTCCATCAAAGCGAGATCATATCCAGTCAATATGATGTCGTCCACATAGACCAGTAGTATCAGCATGGACATCCCTGAGCAGTATGTAAATAGGGAATGGTCTGAATCAGATTGTTTGAATCCCTCCAACTTGAACGCCTTGGTAAACGTGATGAACCACATTCGACTTGCTTGTTTCAAACCATACAATGACTTCTGAAGCTTGCAAACTTGTTTTCCTTCTCCTTTAGTCTCATATCCCTTTGGTATGTCCATATAGACATCTTCATCCAGGTCTCCATGGAGAAAGGCATTGCTTACATCCATTTGATGCAAGTGCCAATCCTTAATAGCTGCTACTGCAAGCAGCGTCTTTACAGAAGTGATATTTGCCACTAGTGAGAAGGTATCTGTAAAATCTACTCTATACACCTGTGTGTATACCTTGGCAACCAACCGTGCTTTGTACTTGTCTATAATCCCATCTGGTCTATACTTAATCTGGTATACCCACTTGCATCCCACGGGTCTTACCCCTGATGGTTTATCAGTAACTGTCCAAGTCCTGTTTGCCTCGAGAGCTTGCATTTCTTCCATCATGGCTCTCCTCCAGTGGGGTGACTTAACAGCCTCTTCAAAGGTTTGTGGCTCAGATCCAATAGAAATAGACAAAGAAAAAATGTTGTGAGATGGTGAAAGAAAATCATAACATAGATACTTGTGCATAGGAAATGATGAATGGTCATTTACTACGTTTTGAGTTGAGCTAAGAAGAGAACAATGATAGTCCTGAAGATATCTGGGAGGTCTGGTGATTCGTGTGGATCGTTTACTGGGGAGAGGAGGATTAATGTAAGTGTGAGACTGAGTATGGTTTGTGTTTGTGGGTTGAGGAAGAGATGTGGAAATCTATGTTGGTAGTCTCTGTCTGAGAAGGACGACTTGTGTTTGAAGGTGAACTAGGATCTGTGATGGTGGTTTCTGTTTGTGGATGATGGTCTATGATTGTAGGCGAAATGTCTTCTTCTATATTGTTAATGGGAGGAGAAAGGGAATCAAGAGTGATAGGAATCATGGAGTGGTCTGGAGTAGTAGAAGACGTTGAAGAGAGATCAGGTTCTCGGTAAGGAAGGATTAATTCATGGAAAAAAAAACATTTCTGGACACAATGATTTTCTGACTAGCTATATCTAACAATTTGTATCCCTTAATACCATTCTGAAATCCTATGAACACACATGGGGTGGATCTGGGAGCAAATTTGGTACGATTATGAGACACAGTACTAGCAAAGGATAAGCACCCAAAAACCCGTAAATGATCATAAGAAGGCTTGACATTTTAAAGGGTCTCGTAGGGGGAAAGATTATTAAGGACTGGGGTTGGGAGTCTATTGATTAAGTAACAGGAATGTAGGACACAATCCCCCCAGAATCTGAGAGACAAACCACTCTGGAATCTTAAGGAACGGGCAACGGCTAAGAGATGTTGATGTTTGCGCTCTACTCGTCCATTTTGGGGAGCAATAGAAACACAGCTTTACTGATGAACAATGCCATGTGTGGCAAAGAAGGAATCCATGCGAAATCCAGCACCCTGATCAGATCGAATTGTTTTAACAGAAACTGAAAACTGTGTGGAGACCATGGAACAAAAGGATTTAACAAGTTCATGAGTTTCTCCTTTATTTCTCATAAGAAAAATCCAAACACATCGACTGAATTCATCAAGAATAGTGAGAAAATAACTATGTCCATCGTGAGTGGGAGTGTGCAATGGTCCCCAAATGTCCATATGGACAAGAGCAAAAGGAGAACTAGCTCTGGATGTACTATTATTGAAAGGAAGAGTTTTCTGTTTAGCAAGGTGATATGTGATGCAATGGGGAGAGGAAGGAAGTGTGATGGATGGTTGAGCTTGATGGATGAGTTGCAGTCTGCCTAAGGATGGATGACCTAGTCTGCAATGCCAAATGTCCAAGAGATGAGGATGGAGATTAAGAGATGCAGCAGCAACAACATCAAATGAATGAAGAGAAGTGAAAGCAGTAGTGTGGGTTGCAGGTAAAAAGTAGAGACCTCTACTTTCTTGGGCTAAACCAATCGTCTTCTGTGAGGGAAGGGCCTGAATATGACACTGGTGAGATGAAAAAGCAACAAAAATGGAGGATTGTTGAGTGAGGCGGCTTACAGACAGTAAATTGAAAGAGAAGCAGGGGATATACAACACATTATGGAGAGGTAGACCACAAGGGAGGATGACTAGACCAGCATGAGTGGCAAGAACATTAGCACCAGTGGGCAGAGTGACAGGTATGGGAGAGATAGTGTTAAGGTGAGAAAACAAATGAGATGAACAAGCAATGTGACTGCTAGCACCTGTGTCAACTATCCAGTAATTAGAGAGAGATTGAGATGTAGGAGTAGAAAGAATGTAAGTACATGATGAAGTAGATGATATAGGCAGGGTAGTGGTGATTAGGTTGGCATAGGTGGCTTGTGAGTGGGGCTATGATGGAATTGGTTGCTGGAGGAGTAGTCGAAGTCGTGCAAACTCTGAGGAGGACAGGGACATGTTGACAGTATCTGATGAACCTTCAGAAGCAGAATGGTAGTCTGGAGTTAGATAATCTTGAGAAGATTGACAATCATGATCGAGATTGCTGTGCACATCATTAGCAGCAGCACCAGCAAATCGATTGAAACCAGATCTTGCACCATTGTTTGCTTCACGAGCCTTTTTATTCTTCAATCGCATGCACGTTTCAATGTTGTGGTTGTCCTTCTTACAATATCGACAGAACAGGAACTGCTTATCACCAGCATCTCTTCCCCTTCCACTGTAACTAGGTGCAGCAAGAGCAATGGAGTCCACAGACTTAATCGCATTTCCCTTCATTTGGTGTTCCATTTGAACATCAAACTTGAAAGCAGTATTGACATCAGGTAGTGGATCCATCAACAATAACTGAGATCGCACTACGTCATAACTATCATTCAATCCACGAATAAAACGAATAACGTAATCATGTTCTTGGTACAGCAATATTTTGGAAATGACCTTGCAATTTGAGACACGACTAGGATTGCATTCACACAAAGGAATCGGCCGATACTGGATGTATTCCTCCCAAAGCACTTTTAGGTTAGTAAAGTACTGAGTAACAGTGGCCTGACCTTGATCGCAGGAAGCAATGCGGGATTGAAGATCAGCGATTCGAAGCGCATCACACTGACGGAAGCGTTGCTTGAGATCATTCCAAGCAGCAGATGTGTTGTCGTAAGAGATGAGGCTCTGCGCAATGTCTTCCGACACTGAATTCAAAATCCAGTTAAGAACGACAAAGTTGCATCGAATCCACGCCTGATGTGAAGCGTCCAAGACGTCCAGGGCTGGATACGAGCCATCAACGAAGCTGAGCTTGTTCTTGATGCTGAGAGCTACAGTCATGGATCGACTCCAGATGTGGAAATTCTCGTTCGTCAACTTCACGCCGACGATCGGAGCTGAGAGACTGTCACTGGGAGACAGGTACAGTGGATTGGCAAAATGATCAGTGAAGTTTGAAGGGAGATTGGAATTGAGTGTAGAGAGAATGGATGATGATTGAGATGATTCAGTCATGATTGAAACAATTCAGAAATGGAGCTCTGATACCATGTGAGATTTGATGTAATGAATCTGTTATTCTGGTATTGCTATTCACAATTGAATTGAATGTATAAGAGAGAATGAAAATTCTATTTATACCACTACAACTATCACTAATTCCATTGTGCTATCAAACTATAATTTAACTACACTATTTAACACGAGAGAGTGAGATGGGTGAGCATTTATTGGGCGAAGATTCACGGATGAAGGAAGCACATGAAGCTTCTAATATAATAGAGGATTTGGAGAACAAGAGGCGATTGACCAATGATGCTGAACACAAATCCATTGACGTCGCGGCAGCATCAGCAGCTCAATCTAAGATTGTTGAGGTGGGAATCAAGCTGGATTGCCTCGAGTCTCTCCTTCACAACCCACCTTCTAACCCCCTTCTGTACTACTCACTCTTCTTTTCTGATATATATTCTCCAATCCAATGCTTATAATTCTGATATAGGAAATAATGGCCAAGTGAGAACTTGAAATTGTGGATAAAAAGATTTGATTTTGGTCGAAAGATCAAGTTTTTGTACCTAAAGTCTTTATTGGTATTATGAAGGATTCCTTTCCCCATTTAAGCACATAAAGAGGGTTTCTTTTTTGCCCTGGTTGATTTGAGTGTAAAGGGTGAATTTGAGTGAGTGATGTCTTGCAGATCATTTGCAGAAGGGAGAAAAAGTTGGGATTTAGGTGGAAGATGCTCTCAGATTTCAGGCTAAGAACAAGGGCACAAGCTTTTTATTCTCTACCATTCTTCTTCTTCAAATAGGTATTATTAAGTGTTTGGTGTGACTGAGATTTGAACCAGTTCATCATATCATTTTCTATCTCAATGCGCCTTTCTTATTGCTAATAATTTATGCAGGACACTTGGAGGATCGGTTGACGCGAGGGCTAGAGAGATCAACCCAAGCATTGAAAGCCATGAGCAAGGTGAGGTGGGAATTATCAAATATTTGCTGTTTTTCTAATTTGCTGTGGCTAACCTTCGTAATGTTCTCTAAAATGCAGCTCACATGAAACACTCATTATTCAAACATGATCAAGTGGTAATTTATTGCAGACAGATGATACATCATCCAGATACCAAGCACAGCTAACTTCTGAGACCTCGTTTCATTTTAGTGGACTAATTTCTAGCAATTTTTTGGTGGTTTCTCTGTTTCTTTTGCAGCGTCTTACACTTTCTATACAATGTATAAGCAGGTAAATCACAAAGGAACAATGAGTTTGGTTGAAAAGGCATGCTGGACTCTTTGTATGTTTGTTGGAGCAGCTTCCCTTCTCTTCCTCTTGGTGTTTATCTCCTCAGCAATATGATCCCTTTGCCTTAGGTTACTGCTATACCATAAGTTATTTTACAGCACCTTTTCATAAGAATTAGACAGTCTAGAATATTGTGCCAACTGGGGGCATCCTTGTACAGCAAAAGATTGTGATACATATATTCAATACTGGGACCTCATCACAATAATACATACATCAATAATTGTACCATTCAGAGTTTAATCACTGTTCGATTACCAAAATTTGAACAGAAAATGTTAATTTAATCAGAAATGAATGGATCCAGAAGACACAGACATTGTACCAAACAAATGCAGGAAAAAGGGAATGTTCTTTAGCCTGCAAGGAAATGTAGAATAGTAGTAACTAGTAGTACTGTGTACAAAGGAGCATATAATGCTGAATCAGAATTCACCCTTTCTAAGCAAAGCAAACCCAAAACTTTAACCTCTCCCCAAAGTTTTCTTCCTCTCATGACTCATCACCTCCTACTTCTTCTTCTGCATCTACCATGACAACATTGCAACCAACAAATCTCACATTGTTCTCAACTTCTCTCCACAATAATGGGTTGGCCCAAGCTTCAGTTTCATTCCCTCTTCTCACCATTGAAGATGTTCTGGTCTCGAATCCAACCGTCTTGTCGAAAAAGTACTCTTCTTCTTCTTCTTCCCACTCCCCCTCATTTTATTTGCTGACTAGCTAGCTTGAGAATTCATGGTTTCAAAGACTGATTGTGTGTGTTACATGATGTTTTAGGGACAAAAAGAGGCGGCGAGGGCATATATGTGTTGTACGAGGATGTGAAGTCATGTCCTAGTGAGGATGTTCATGTTCTCTGGTCTATGCTCGTGGAAAACCATTTGCCTTCTTCTACTTGCATTCCATGCCATGAGAAGATTTGGCAACTCTGTAACCAACCAAATGTTCAAAACATAAATTAATCAGCCTTTGAGCTTGAGTGAGTTGAACTCTCTAGAAGTAAGTTGAAGTCTCTAGAAGTAAGAGAGTGTAATTGTGCCGCCTGGTTCAATTCATCGTTCAATATGTGGTTCGGTCTAATTGATGAGTTAGTATTGGAAGCATTTTAGTCCTAGGTACTTTTGAGTGTCCTTGGGGGTAAAGTATTTATGTGTAATTATGGGAGATAGGGGAGTATTGAAGTGAAGAGATGCCCTAGGTGTTTGGGGGGCCTAGGAAGGATATGATATATCGAGCTTCCAGATCTTGGTATTCAGGATGTTGTTGTTTTTTCTGAGAGATCATTCCTCTTGTCAGTCAGAAAACTAGGCTTGATCTCTATACAACTTTAATTAACCCCCACATACAAATTTACTTCAACTCACAATAAACTATCTCAAATTAATTTATGCTCTTGTTACCGTTGTGATTCTGTTCTTCGTTTCTCCTAGTTTTCCCAAATTTCCTTTCCTTTCCCCTCTGTTTCTTTCTGTAATCGATAATGAGCTGGAACAATTTGCAGTTGTTGGCTGAATGCGCTGTGTCCGTCGGAGAATGCAATGGTTGCAGTCACTCTGATCCGTACACTTGCTTTGTCACCGTCTCAAAGACGGCAAAACCGCACAAGAAAGGCTGCTGCTGCTTCTTCTCTGCCTTTCTGCTGCTTTGTCACCGTCTCAAAGATCCGGATATGGAGGTTTCGCATGAAGTGTCGTTGAGGTGGTGGACGATGGACATCGCCTACGTTTACAATATCATCAAAGAAGGATGGAGGAATCTTATTGATCCGGCTGTAGACGATGTGGTGGAGCTCTGGGGTTTCAGGTCCCCTAATTCAGGAGAGCTCTGTTTTACATTGGTTACTTTAGAAGGAAGACAGCTGCTGCTGAGAAGGAACAACAAATGATGATGATCGAATATAGAGCATCTTCACCGGAAAGCTGCATCAATCTTACTTGAGAAGATTAAAGCCCTAATATTCGGGAGCTGCTAAACATCGCCCTAAGTTTCGGAAAAAATCGCCTTAATATTTAAATGTTATATATGAAATTACACGAATGCCCTTGCCATTACTTATTAAATAATCGAGTTTGAACCAATAAACACGCCGGACCGCAACGCTGCCGGAGTGTCGCCGGACAGCCGTCGCCCCGCTGAATCTCCGCCGTCGCCGGACAGCCGCCGCCGCCGAATCTCCGTCGTCGCCGGACAGCCGTCGCCGCCGTGTCTTTGAAGGTTAGTTCGAAAAAAAAATTGACCTAGTCGTCCAAACCGGACGGCCGGTTAGAGAATTGGCAGTCCAATTGGGACGACCGATTCTCAAACCTGCAGTCCGATTTGGACGGCCGGTTCTCAAACCAACAATCCAATTTGGGCTATGTTTTCTTTAATATCATAATAATTATGTAATTAGTTTAATTAATTGATTATAATTTTATTTAATTATTATAAATATAAATTATGGATAATTACAGTATCATTAGTATTTAGGGTTTCTAGGAATGGCGTAAACAATACTAATTCTTAAATCCTAAACCCGTTAGTGTTTAAGGTTAGGGTTTAGAATAACCATTTTAGGGAACGTGTCCATTGTCCTAATTGGGTTTAAGGTCTAGGGTTTATGGTTTCTAGGAATAGTGTAACTGATACTAATCCTTGAACCCTAAACCTGTTAGTGTTTAGGGTTAGAATTTAGGGAAACTGTCAAGTGTCCTAATTGGGGTTTATGGTTTATAGAAATAGCGTAAACGATCCTAAACCCTAAACCCGTTAGTATTTAAGGTTAGGGTTTAGGGTAACAATTTTAGGGAATGTGTTTCGTATACAAATTGGGGGTATAGGATTTATGATTTAAGAGTAATAACGTAAACGATACTAATTTGTTTAGGGTTAAGAGTAAAAGGTTTAGGGTTTTAGAGTAATGTATTAGGGAACGTGTTCAGTATAGAAACTAGTGTTTAAAATAGAGGGTTTATGGCTTCATGGAACTAAGATTTTAGGAATAGCGCAAATGGTCCTAGTCCTAAATCCTAAACCCAAAACAAGTTAGTGTTTAGGGTTAAGAGATAGGGTTTAGGGTTTATGGTTTAGAGTAATATTGTCAGGGGACGTGTTCAGTATACAAATTAGGGTTTAAGGTCTATGGCTTATGGTTTAAAGTATAGCGTAAACAGTATTAACTTGAAAAGCCTAAACCCTAAACCTACTAGTGTTTAGAGTTTAGGGTTTAAGGTTATGGAGTTAGAGTTAGGGTTTATGATTTAATGTTTAGGGTAGGGTTTATGGTTTATGAGAACTTATTGTATAACTCATATCTACATTCACTTAATTGTCCAAATTATAACCTGGAATAATTGAAGACAATTTTTTTATATTCATATGGTGAAATACTAATTTTAATGTAACTACTCATAATGGATATTTAACATAAGCAAATAAAATTATAATAAATTAATTACATAAAAATAACATATAAAACTAATATAAACAAAGAAAACTAATTGTAATGTAACTAATAATGGATATTTAACATAATTATAATCAAATTAATCATGTAACAATTACATATAAAACTAATCTAACAAAATTAATTATAATCTAACTACTCGTAATTAGTGTTTAACATTATCATATACAATTATAATAAATTATTTGAATAAATCACATAAAAATTACATATAAAACTAATATACAAAAACTACTCGTTATAAAATCACACAAATTAATCTAATTAATTATTTATATAGAACTACTAAAGAAAAAAATAATTATTATGTAACATATGTAATGAAATGTAGTTATAAACAATTAATTCAATTAATCATATTATTATTATGATAAAATTATTTAAAATTGAATTAGTACGATATAATTGCAAAACATATAACCATTACGAACTTAGATAATTAATTTTAACAATTTGACACAAAGAATAGAAAAAAAGTATACAAAATGATAATTAATTATATCATTATCACCATAAAATTTGACTAATATTATGTAATTATAAAACATATAATTATTACAATATTTACAAAAAAAATCAGAAAAATTCACCTAGCTGCCCAAACCGGCCATCCGGTTTGGGCGGCTGGGTTACTAACCGGCCGTCCAATTTGGGCGGCTGGGTTACTAACCGGCCGTTCGGTTTGGGCGGCTGGGTTACTAACCGGCCGTCCGGTTTGCACTGTTGTGTTACTAACCGGTCGTCCGGTTTGGGCAGTTGATTTTCTAACCGGTCGTCCGATTTGGACGGCTGAGTAATTTTTAACATCCATAATTAGAGAAAAAATTATAATTAATCATATCATTATCATAATATAATTTTTAAAAATATAACTATTATTATATAATTATAAAATATATAATTTATACAATATTTAGACAAAAAATCGGAAAAATGGACCCAGCCGCTCAAACCGAACGTCAGGGGCATTTATGAAATTTCATGTTTAAAATTTTAAAGTTAGGGCGATTTTTTTTGAAAGTTAAGACGATGTTTAGCAGTTGAGTAATATTCAGATTGAGTCTACCGGCTACTTTCCTTCTATTGATATGACACTTAATTTGTAAACGATCTGATCTGATTCTGATTAGTTAGCAGCTTAGCTTGGTAGATATATGTATATTCTCGACCATTTGATTGATTCATTGGTTCTGATGAATGTAATGTGAATGAGTACAATTTTGTCAAGTATCAACATTTGTAGTAAACTAGGTTTTAGAATCTCGCGATGCTTCTTGCCTGTTAGTTGATTTATAGTACATGTTTGTTCACCCTCAACGATAGAGGAAATCCGAACCTGATCCTATTTAATATGAGTTTGCGAGTTATACTTGAAGTAAATTGTGTTTGCTTAATGTATATTCATCAAACACATGCATTACTTCAAGATCAATTATATATATAATACTGTAATGCCTCGTTAATTATTGTTCTGTATATCACTTTATTATTTAACCCTGAACTCGATCGGGTTCATTTTAGTTCAGGCTTGGCTTTCGGGTTACCCAAAACCCGACTGACTTGGTCGGACTAACCCCTGTCAGAATCCGACATGATTCCCACCCTTAAGGCCATCTCACCATCCACATTATGTACAACTTTTTATGCATATCACTTTATGTTGTAGAACCGAGTTCGACCCGATCTTGTTTAATTCGGGCTTTTTAAGGTTACCCGAAACCCAGCTGACCGGGTCGGGCTATGTCCTATCGATACCCGACCTGATTCTCACTATTAAACTTATCCCATCATCCACAACATAGCCTACTTTATCTTAGAAAGTAAAAAAATAATAACGAAACTAATGAACTAAATTAATTGAATAAAGTAAAATACTAAGGTTGAAAACTAACTAAAATCCTAAAAGCTAACCACAAAATACTCCTTAATGAATAGTAAAGTATCATTCACCTTTCTATAGTTTTAATAATAATAATAACTAGTTTTTGTAATCGCGCGTTGCCTGCTTACCGATTAGTTGGATTGTAGTATATGTTTGATTACCCGTCTTAAAAGAAAATTAATTAAATAAAAAACCAACTAATTTACTACCCAAACAGGTAATTAAGGCGATTATTATTCAAATCCGAAACTAAAATTAATGAAAAATAAATATCAACCATCAAAATCCGAATCAAACCGGTATCAAGTAAACAAACAGTTTTAAAAGCTAAGCAATTAATTAAAAACTAACCAAAAAACTCCTAAAAGCAAACTAATTAGATTAGAAACCAATCAAAAAAATTCAAAACAAACTAATAATGTGACAATAATGAATTGTAAACTAATGTGCATAAAGCAAACTAATTGAAATTGAAAACTAACTAAACCGGTTGAGAAGCAAACTAATTGAAATTGAAAATTAACTAAATCGGGTGAAAACTAACTAAACTAGTTGAAAAGTAAATCATTGATGTTGAGTCTGTTCGGAACCAACCCAACTGAAATTCGGTTGATTAGGTAGGACTAAGTCTGATCGAAACCCGACCTGACTCCCACCCCTAAACAACTAAACACATCTCATCATCCGAAACATGATTTACTTATTAGACTAACAAATAAAACTAATATGAAACTAATCAACTTGGATATGAACTAAATTAAACCTTCGAATCTAATTATAAAAATCCCCCTTAATGAAAACGCAAAAACACCTTAATGAAAATTCAATAATCTAAACCATAAAATTGGAAACATAAAATTTCAAATTTAAATTCAAAACCCAAACAAATTAAAAAGCTGGTGCGCCCAATTTGTTTCTCACCGACATTAGATCCTTTAAAATCATCCTTGACCGTTGGATCAGGTCGTCAATAGGTGCCGACAAATTCATATTTTGCACCCAAATTCTTTTGTAGTTGGCCAACTCTTAATAACAAAAAAAATGCAGTTGTCTCCATAAAAAAATTGAGAATACAGTTGCATAATATAAAAATGAGGTTGGTAATAGATGAATCATCCTACTATTGAATAGTGTCATATTCTACATCCAAATGTTTTTATAGTTGACCAACTTTTAATAACTAAAAAATGCAGTTGTTTCTTTATAAAAAAAATGAGAATATAGTTGCATAATATAAAAATGGGATTGGTAATAGGTTAAACCATCCACTAATGAACAATATAATTATTTGGAATTTTATATACTTTATATTTATTTAATAATGAAGCTATTATTAGATCACATCAGTATGTTGTTATTCATTTTTTTTATTGCGTGTCTTGCTTTTACTGATGTCTTTGGCAATGGTTTAAATATAACATTAAAGATGTCTACTTTGTCTTTGAAATTGCAAGTATACTTGCCCACATATATAATCCAAATCCCTTGGAAGTTGTTAGTTGTTGAGTTACACAGCAATCCTTCCAATAGAGACACTTGGCAACTTCTCAATGCTCGAACTTGTTCACTTGTCAAGAAACAATATGTTCTTTCATCATGATCCCATGCATGCAGGGAAAGCTAGGTGTCTGTCGTATGCAGACTACAACACTAACTTTGAAGTTGCTGACGTCAACTGTCAAGATGACCTTTGAAGTTGCTTTGTATGGTGCACAATAATACAGTTTGAAATAACTGCTCTCTTGAATTTATGTTGGAAAGCTTTCTGCAAAGCCACTATACATACAACAACTCTTTTTTAACTGCAGAATGATCCGTCATTGAAACTTGAAAGCGAGATTTTCAAAATGTTAACCTCTTCTAGTCTTTTTTAACTGTCAACATAATATACTTACTATTCAACCAACCACCACAGACAACTCACACATGAGTCGTGACACATATGAAACATTCAAAATTCCTTCATTACCACCAAACAAAAATTCTTTCCCCAAGCCACAGTACTTATCAATAACTACAAATTACTTAGAACACCAGAAAATGAAAATAGTAAAATAGAAACTAAGAAAAAACGCTAAAACAAACAAAAATAGAATAGATGTTCGAATGTTAAAAGAAGGACATTAAAGGAAGACAGATCATCCGCTAATGAGTTTCGATTCTTTTCATCAATTGCAGTCAGGTCTGCAGCCCAATCAAGTGGATTATGTGAAGGCCCATGCAGCCCATTCTCTTTTTTTCGCCCCGAACCCCAATCTCATTGGTTTTGATCTCCAATTCAGTTCTGAAAAAATCATGTGAAAAAATCATGCCAAATTAAGGGTTTAAAAATCATAGTATATCGACAAATTGAATTTATTAAAATGACCAAGTGAAAAAATCATGCCAAATTAAGGGTTTAAAAAATCATAGCATACCGACAAATTAAATTTATTAAAATGGCCAAGTGATTAATTGGTAGGTCTGATACATAAAACTGGTTGAACCTTATTATATATATATTTTTAGACAAGTTATTATATTTTAAAGTCCATTTGATAAGTAATTATCAATACAATATTTACTAGGAGATTTTTACTAGGAAATTGATTAACAATTTTTACTAGGAGATTCATCACCACATTAACAACTTGAGCAGTTAAGTCATTTGGTAATTTTTAACCTTCTCTATCCCAACAATTAATTAGTAATTTTCTATTCGTCATTTTTACAAACAAATACAATAAAAAATGATCCAATGCAAAATCATTAAATATTATTTATTTTCTATTCATAAATGCATTTCTTAAAAAATGTAGCAATTTGCCTATGTGATATAGCTACTTGACTTGCTAAATTTACAAGCTTGCTAAGATCATCCTCATCCCAAAAGTTATTTAGTAATTTCTAATTGACATATCATCAACTTTAGCAATTAACTTAATAAATAATTTCTAGCCACCTCCATTCTTAAAATTCTTTAGCAATTTCCATTCACAGTTTATGTATTTCTTAACAAAATTTTGCATCAATGATAATATATATATATTCAATTCATAAATGTTTTTTTCTTGAAAGTTGGTCCATTGCATATTGTGACATTGCTAATGAACTTGTTAAATTAACAATCTTGCTAATTTAGCTGCCTTTCTCCATCCCTAACAATTGCTTATTGAGTGTCACCTCCCCCTTCACACCACTTAGCAATTGCTAAAAAATTACTAATGGAGATGCTCTTAGATCTCTCCATCCCAAAAGTTATTTCGTAATTTTTAATTGACACATCATCAACTTTAGCAATTAACTTAATGACTAATTTCCAACCATCTCCATCTCTAAAATTCTTTAGCAATTTCTATTCACTATTTATGTTTATCTTAATATTTTTTGGAACAATGATAATATATGTATATTCTAATCATAAATGTTTTTTTAAGTTGGTCCATTATCCGTGTCATTACTAATTGACTTTCTAAATTAACAATCTTGCTAATTTAGAAAGCACTACTCCATCCCTAACAATTGCTTATAGAATAACATCTCATCCTTCACATCACTTAACAATTGCTAAAAAATTAGGGATGAAGATGCTCTTAACAAGTATGTCAACGTCTCTAACAATTGTTAAATAAATATCATACCATTCTCCATTTTATTTTAACAACTGCTAAAAGTTAGGATGAAGATGCTCTTACGAATACAATCATAGTAAATTTGCCATAACGGACTCTTAAAATTTATAAAAAAGAACTAACTACCTCTAAATCATGCGTCCTTGAATTAATGAAATGATTAAAATCTATACTTAAACCATAAATTTATTCTTGAAATTTCCAAAACAACCAAAAGAAATATTTGAATGTTTCTCAAAGAAATATCCAATCTCATGTAGATAGTGTAAATCCAAAACGGAAAGAAACGGAGAAGTACAGAAAATCGAGCAACGTGGTGTGCTTTCTTCCTCAAAAACCAGAGTAACAATCAGAGATTGAACCGTAAGAAATACTCACCCGAATTAGAAGCACAAGCACATCCACCGCCACTTCCCATTATAATTGAATAAGTAACGCTATGCCGGTCGCTCTGCCGGCTCCATTAGACTTAGTGGGGAAGCCAATCAGCCAAACGCCATCGCCACCACAGCAAGCAAGTCAGCAACAAAAACAATGTCGTAATACTAATGCCTATTTGTTTATTATTAACTACCTTCGGCTGTTCTAGTTCCACCAGCATTTCCAGAAGCGCCAAAATAACTCACTGATGCCTCCACCATAGAGATACCCATTACCGTCCACAGTCCAACAATGAGCTTAATTACGTGACAAATCTGCAGCTCTTAGCATCTTCTCCCTATCAAGATACCCTCTCCTCTTCTTTCTTTATTACCTTACTATCCCCTTATTCCATTTCTCTCACTCACTCGCTTCAATTTCGCTACTAATATTTCTCCGCTTCCCCTCACCCACTCTCGGCCGGCAGGGAGGAGGAAGCAGTCCGATTACCAGCTGCTCAAGGAACTTTTTTTTTTTGTTTACCTATGGCTGCTTCGATTCTGTTTCCCGCGAATTCCGTCTCTGGAACTAGAACTTGGGGGAAACCCGCCTTCTTATTTTCCGGCCGACAGCGGTCGGCAGCCCAGGCTGTTAGGAGACTTCATGGGTCCTTCTCTGTTCGCTCCGCTTTGGATTCCTTGGAGGCTAACGTCTCTGACATGCGTGTTAATGGTAATTCTCAATTTCTGCTTTTACCTTTTCCCCAGTAGTCGACTGTAAAGGGTTATAATGTTCAATGTTTTATTTGCTCGCTTGAATTTGACATTCAATCTGAATTTTTGGGTCTCTTTTAGAATGAAGAAGGATAGTTTATGTCAATGAGACTTACAAGTCATAAGCCTGGAATTTTGTGGAATTCCCATTGTTATGACCAAAGTAAAGTAACCCAGTTTGTTCTCTCGTTTACAACTGTTTGTGCTATCTGTTGAATCATTCGCTTGGCAGCTGGCTAAACATTGAGGATTCAGTTTTGATAATTCAGTGTTTCTTGCAAGGTATTGCGTTCTTCACCTTAGTTCTAACCTTGCGTTCCATCATG
This sequence comes from Linum usitatissimum, assembly GCA_030674075.2. Taxonomy (NCBI): domain Eukaryota; kingdom Viridiplantae; phylum Streptophyta; class Magnoliopsida; order Malpighiales; family Linaceae; genus Linum; species Linum usitatissimum. Next base: position 337,329 of record JAUJYP020000468.1, on the reverse strand, counting down.
ATATGGCTTGCAGCTCCAAAGGGGTTGTTTCCACCTGAACCTGAACATTATAGGGGACCAAAGCTTAAGGTAGCTATCATTGGTGCCGGCCTTGCTGGGATGTCAACTGCTGTGGAGCTGTTGGATCAAGGGCACGAGGTTGATATATACGAATCAAGGACTTTCATTGGTGGTAAAGTTGGTTCTTTCGTTGATAAGGGTGGAAACCACATTGAAATGGGGCTTCATGTTTTCTTTGGTTGCTACAACAATCTTTTCCGTTTAATGAAGAAGGTAAATGAGCTTTTTGTTCTAGTATGCTATTGTAATGACTAACTTCTTCTTTCTTTACCACTATATAGCCCTTAATGCACTGAACTTCAGTACTTTATAGTTTGTTATTCTAACTTATAATATTCCATTGATGGTGGTTGGGTAGTGTCTCGAGTTTTCTGATTAGAATGACATCATTCGTAGTGGGGTTTCCTAATAGTTGATTTGATACCTATGCTTAAATGTAGGTAGGAGCAGATAAAAATTTGCTGGTGAAGGAGCACTCTCACACATTCGTGAACAAGGGCGGTGACATTGGAGGTATGATGGCTCCATTCTAGATATTGATATTGCAACAAACATATGTGGTAGCTAGTAGTCTTTACTTTCTTCGTCTGCACCAATTTGGTCATTATTTTGGTCAGGCAGCGTTTTGATCTGTGTTTGCATGGCTTGATTTGTAACTGCAGAACTTGATTTTAGATTCCCAGTTGGAGCTCCATTGCACGGGATTAATGCATTTTTAACCACAAATCAGCTTAAGGTAATCATGTTTAACTTGATCAATTCTTGTGGTTTGGGGTCCTCACTAATGAAGCATTTTCTGCTGAGTAAATAAATAGGATCATTTCTGCCTAACTGACATGGAAATCATGTTTGAGTCCATCAGAGCTATATGGAATCCAGTGCTCTGAGTTTGCCTTTTAATTATGTTAAAAGGAGAAAAGTCAAAACGGTTGGTTTCTAATATCTAATGCTATTTGATTGCAGACCTATGATAAAGCAAGAAATGCCGTAGCTCTTGCACTAAGTCCAGTTGTAAGAGCCCTCGTAGACCCGGATGGAGCAATGCAAGATATCAGGAATCTGGACAGCGTAAGAGATGGCACCTCACTATGTTGTTCATATTCACATCATCCTTCACTAAAGCTCTTTTTGTCTTTGACATCATTCCTAACTAACTGCCTTTTTCTTATGATTTTGTCCCTTTTCCAGATAAGCTTCTCAGACTGGTTTATGTCGAAAGGAGGCACACGAACAAGCATCCAGAGAATGTGGGATCCTGTTGCTTATGCTCTGGGGTTCATTGACTGTGATAACATCAGTGCTCGTTGCATGCTCACTATATTCTCCTTGTTCGCCACCAAGACCGAAGCCTCCCTACTTAGGATGCTCAAGGGCTCCCCAGATGTTTTCTTGAGTGGTCCCATCAGAAAGTACATCACAGACAGAGGGGGCAGGTTCCATCTGAGGTGGGGATGCAGGGAAATTCTATACGACAAGTCTCCAGATGGTGAAACATACGTGACTGGTCTCGCCATGTCAAAAGTAAAATCTCTTCACTTTCTCCTTCTCCTTCCCTGTCAGGCAAGTGGAAAAGGTTCTATTTCCCCTCAGAATCTAACAAATGATGTTTCAAACCATCGCAGGCTACTAATAAGCAAATTGTCAAAGCTGATGCTTATGTTGCAGCATGTGATGTCCCTGGAATAAAGCGACTGCTCCCATCTGAATGGAGGGAATCCAAATTCTTTGACAACATCTATGAACTAGTAGGAGTGCCTGTTGTCACAGTACAACTTAGGTACAATGGTTGGGTCACAGAGATGCAGGATCTTGAGCGTTCGAGGTGAATCTCTTTGCTTTGACGATAGAAACGAGTTTTCACCGTTCTTTTATTATATTCATCCTGATTTTGTTTTGATTTTGCCTACCTGGTAGGCAATTGAGGAAACCTGCAGGGTTGGATAACCTGCTGTACACACCAGATGCAGACTTCTCGTGTTTTGCAGACTTAGCTCTCACTTCTCCGGAAGACTACTACATTGAAGGGCAGGGTTCATTGCTCCAGTAAGACACTCTAACTGAATCTAGTAATATTCTTTTCTTTCATGCTAACACAAGAACATGTCAGAAATTTGAAATCGAGTACAATTCGTTTGAATAAGAATCCTTTGTTAACGGAAAAACTGGCGGATTGCAGATGTGTTCTAACACCAGGTGATCCGTATATGCCTCTGCCAAATGATGAGATCATAAATAGAGTATCAAAGCAGGTTGGTGGGGCTGTATTTCTATTGGAGAAAAAAACATTGTTCTCTGTATTGTAAAGGCTTTGCTTAAATGATTAATTGGGTTGTATTGATGTTTCTGTATGTGAATGTAGGTTCTGAGTTTGTTCCCATCAGCCCAAGGTCTAGATTTCACCTGGTCATCTGTGGTAAAGATCGGCCAATCGTTGTACCGGGAAGGACCTGGGAAAGATCCATTCCGTCCAGATCAGAAGACTCCGGTGAAGAACTTCTTCCTTGCAGGTTCATACACAAAACAGGTACAGAAGTCTGGGAGTTGGGCCAAATTGTTTGAGGAGAAATTTCACTCTGCAGAATGTTAACTTTTTATAACTCGTCTCTGTTATATCCTACTTTGATCAGGATTACATAGACAGCATGGAAGGAGCTACATTGTCCGGCCGCCAATCTTCAGCCTACATTTGTCAAGCCGGGGAAGAGTTGGTAGCTCTGAAGAAGAAGATTGCAGCAGCAGCAGCATCCATTGATGAAGAAAGTCAAGCAAGTTCAAAATCGGGCTCGGTCAGTGATGAACTCAGTCTTGTATAATGCTGCAATCACTTGATTTCGTATAAAAACTCAAAAAGCTCTGTTCTGTATATAGCGAGCGCCATAAGAGCCACTATCAATACAGAATGCCTTGAAAGTAGATAGAATCATGGCTCTGGTAAGCTTTTTGTTGTTCACATTGTTCCATCGATACACAGAAATGCTTTGTTATCAAGATGATCAACAAGTTCAGACGGGTGAAAAAAGAGATGAACTCAATTTTATTAATAGATGAGTACAAGCACTACTCAACTAAGTATTTGGGCGCGGCGAACGAGAATATAGTAAATATATTGCACTAATAAATCACACATCGTAAATATTTCTCAGGCAGGTTGGAAGTGGCCGTAGTCCGCCAATATCGTTATGGATTGGTGATTACCACTGCAATATCATAATGACGATAATTAAACTAACCTCTTTAGACCAATTTACTGTGGTAATATTAATAATGCAATATATAACAAATATTCTCAAAATTGCCAAACACAAAACGGTAAGTAAGTAACACCGGGATTTACGTAGTTCCCCTCCAATTCGGAGAGTACATCTACGGCAGCAGCGATAGCTATGAGCACTTCTTCACTATAACAAGGTAGCTACAAAGACGATCCGAGCCGATCCAGAAATAGTGTCTCTCAAGTGTTTCCCAACCTCGAAACAACTATCTCACTATTTTTATCGCTCATAAGAAAGTATTCCTACCACGGTAAAACATTTACTGGGACTTTCTACCGCTCACCTATCTACCCACAATTGAGAATTTCTCTCAATTAAACAAATGAAGAAATTGAACTACTACACAACAGAAGAAAGAATGCGTAGAAGGAAGAGAATGAAGAAATGATGTGGGATGATGGAAATGAGTGTATGTACTCTCATTTTATAGCACTAAAGGGAGGGAGCAAATTAAATGGAAACAAATGGGGAGCCCATCTACATAAACGGTGCCATCAATTCCCCCCTTTTTATCAATTGTTTAATTAACCGGGATCAATAATTCTCCCCCTCCCGGTTAATTTCAACGCTCCGTCATCCCTGCTGCTGATCGACAATATTCAAACTTTTCTCTCAGAATGCTCTTCGTGCGCATATCTAATCCATTCTCATCAGTATGCATCTTCTCAAATTGCAACTGCTTCGACTCCACCACATCCTGAATCCAATGATATCGAACATCGATATGCTTGGACCTAGAATGAAACATCAAATTATTTTCAAGGTGTATGGCACTCTGACTATAACAGAACAACCGCGATCATTCCTGTTGGAACCCAAGTTCACTTAAAAGTTTCTTCATCCACAACAACTCCTTGCTAGCTTCAGTTGCGGCAATGAACTCTGCTTCTTTAGTAGAAAGGGCTACACATTTCTGTAGCCTTGACTACCAGGACACAGCTCCCCTTAAAAATGTAATCAGGTATCCCGAAGTGGACTTCAGTGTATCAACGTCACATGCCATGTCCGTATCTATGTAGCCGACAAGTACATGATTAGAATCTCCAAAACAAAGGCACAGTTTGGAGGTACCTCAGAGGTGTCTGAGAATCTACTTCACAGCTGCTAGTGTTCCTTTCCAGGATTTGAAAGAAACCGGCTAACAACTCCGACTGCGTGAGCAATATCTGGCCGTGTACACACCGTAGCATACATCAAACTTCCCACCGTTGAAGCATATGTAATTCTTTCCATCTCCGTCTTCTCTGCATCAGTAGACAGGCACTGTTTATGCTAAGTTGAAAGTGATTAGCAAGAGGACAACAAACCACTTTTGCACCATCCATGCTGAATCACTGGAGTAGTTTATCAATGTACTTCTCCTGCGACAACTAGATCTTCTTAGCAACTCTGTCTCGTGAAATCTTCAAGCCAAGAGTCTGCTTCGCGGGCCCTAAGTCTTTCATGGCAAAAGAATTGCTCAACTCCTTCTTCAAGTTGAAGATTCTGCAAACGTTCCGGCCAACAATCAACATGTCGTTGACATAGAGCAGTAGGATGATGAAATCATCATCAACGATTTATGTTGTGTTCTTCATACTTGATCTTGAACACCCACTTGTTCTTCAAAGCTCTCTTCCCCTTCAGCAACTTCACCAGCTCAAATGTGTTGTTGTCGTGTAGGGAATTCATCTCATCCTCCATTGTCTCCATCCATTTCTGCTTGTGTTCATCCTTCATAGCTTCCTGGAAATTATCTGGTTCTCCCCGTATGTGAATAAAACATATTCATTTGAAAAATATCTGGTAGAGGGTTGTACGACTCTGCCAGATCTCGTTCGGGGTGGAGAACCTTCGGCCGTTGGTGGTTGATCATGAGAATCATCATCATCATCAGGCTAAACGTCAAGGGGGACTTCAGGTTCAGCTACCTCCAGATGAATTTCTCCAACAATAGGTGTTGGAGGCTCTAACTCCTCAGGTGTTGAGCTAGCATCAGTGATAGGAGTATCTCTCACAGCCTTCTAAATATCTTCAATGGTCTCATTCTCCATGAATACATCATCACGAATCCTGATGAGCTTCTTTTGGATAGGGCCAAAGAATCTGTAGCCAAATTCATCTTGATTATATCTAGTAAAAATACACGATCGTGTCTTGGAATCCAGTTTTGACCTCTTGTCCCTGAAAATGTGAACAAAGGCCTTGCAACCAAACACTTGAAGATGGTTGTACAAGACATCTCTTCCCGACCAAATCTTCTTTAGGGCTTCAAAATTCAGTGGAACGCTAGGTGAAAGGTTCTATACATGCACTACAGCTAGTAGTGCTTCTCCCAGAAATAGTGCGACAACTTCGAGTGTGAGAGTAAGCATCTGACTCTCTCTATCAAGGTTTTGTTCATCCCCTCCGCCACATAATTTAGTTACGGAGTCTTGGGTGTGTAAACTAATTTTGGATTCTCTTCTCCTTACAATAGGAATCGAATGGCCCAATGTACTCTCCACCATTGTTTGTACGCTGACACTTCAACTTCTGGCCAGTCTCCCTCTCCACCAATGCAACAAAACGTTTGAAAATGTTTAGCAACTAATCCTTTGTCTTCAGAACATATACCCATGTCTTTTGTGAGTTATCATTAATGAAAGTCGCAAAGTAACATGCGCCACTAAATGATTTAGAATCCACTTCACAAAGATCAGAGTGAGCCAGATCTAGCACGTTTTTTGCTCTGGAAGGTAGAGAACTTCTGAAAGAAACTCGATTTTGCTTTCCCGCTAGACAGCCGGCGCATCTCTCTTGGTAGACATGATCGAGTACAAGTATAGCCTTTTTCCTCGCTAGTTTTTCCATGGAGTTCTCGCTCATGTGGCCAAAGCGTTTGTGCCATAACACGACGGTGTCAACAATCTCCGTTGAGTTTGTAGATTCTAGGGAGGTCTTGGCTTCTGTCACGTACAATTTAGATTGCTTCTTGCCTTTCGCCACTATTAATGCACCTTTTGTGAATTTTCATTGATCGTTTTTGAAGGTATGGCAATAACCTTCTCCGTCTAGGTTGTCCACAGAAATCAGATTCATACGTATGTTCGGGACATGTCTAACATCTCAAAGCACAAGCCTTACTCCATCCATTGTCTCCAGGCTAACATCTCCTTTGCCGATGACCTTGGAGAGGTTGCCATTTTCCATCCTTACCATATCGTAGTTGCCTAGTGTGTAAGATGACAAAAATTCACGCCTGGACGTCACGTGAATGGTGGCGCCGCTGTCAACCGGCCAAGTGGTCTCTTCAACGTAGACAAGCATGACCTCCTCAACATCATTTGCACGGTCACTATCATCGCCTTTGTTTTGCCTAAGTTCTGGGCAAAACCGTCGGATATGCTCCTTCTGCTTGCAGTTGTGACAAGTGATGTTTGCATGCTTGTTGGACTTCCCTCGGCTCTTCCCTTGCTTCTTTGAGCCCCTCGACTGACTCCTTCCTCTCCCATCCACAGCTACAATGTCTAACTATGATGAAGAGGAATAGGAACCTTGAGATCTTCTCCTCATCTCCTTGTTGAGAATTTCATTCTTGACATCCTCCATGGTGACAACACCATATGTGGCAGAGCTCATGATTGTGATCTTCAAGGTTTCTCACGATTCTGGTAGGGAAGTCAGAACCAAAAGAGTCGTCATCTCATCTTCCAGCTTTAAGTTCATTCCCGACAACTAGTCAATGATCCCTTGAACATCGCTCAATTGATCTGAAACGGAAGTGTCCTCTATATATCTCATCTACACCATCTTCTTTAGATAAAAGAGTTTGTTGTTGCAGGTTTTTGACGCCTAAAGCCCCTCCAACTTTTTCCAAAGCTTCAACGCATCCGTCTCTCCAGCGATGTGGTTGCGTAAGTTATCATAGACATGGTGTCGAATATAACTACATGTCTTCTCATGCTTGCACTTCCAATCCCCATCACTCTTAGTGGCTGGCTTAGTTGACGATGACAATGATTGATCCAAATCTTTGATCAACAGGAGATCCTTCATCTTCCAGATATGAAAGGTTGTACCATTCAAACTAACCATCTTGCTTGGCGTTGCCTCCATAGTGAACTAGGCTTTAATACCACTGTTGGGGCACATCGAACGAGAATAGAGTAAATATATTACACTAATATACCACACACCGTAAATATTTCCCAGGCAGGTTGGAAGTGGCGGTAGTCCGCCACACTTAAAATCACTATGGATGGGTGATTACCACCGTAATATGGTAATGACGACAATTAAGCACCTCCTTAGACCATTTTACTTTGGTAATATTAATAATTCAATATACAACAAATATTCTCAAAATTATCAAGTACAAAACGGTAAGTAAATAACAACGGGATTTACGTAGTTCCCCTCCAATGCGGAGAGTACATCTACGACAGCAGTGACAGCTACATGCACTTCTTAACTATAACAAGGTAGCTACAAGACGATCCGAGCCGATCCAAAAATAGTGTCTCTCAAGTGTTTCCCAACCCTGAAACAACTATCTCACTATTTTTATCGCTCACAAGAAAGTATTCTTACCACGATAAAACATTTACCAAGTCTTTCTACCACTCACCTATCTACCCACAATTGAGAATTTCTCTCAATTAAACAAATGAAGAAATTGAACTACTACACTATAGAAGAAAAAATGTGAACAAGGAAGAAAATGAAGAAATGATTTGGGATGATGGAAATGGGTGTCTGTACTCTCATTTTATAGCACTATAGAAAGTGAGGAAATTAAATGAAACCAGATAAGGAGCTCATCTGCATAAAGAATGCCATCAATTTCCCACCCCCTTTATCAATTGTTTAATTAACCGGGACCAACATTAAGATTCTCGTTGCAATGTTTCGCTTCTTTCTCAATAGCGAACTTGGCAGCGTCCATCTCTTCATCGAAGAAAATGTCCCATTTCCCTTCCCACTTGATGAAGAATTCCGTCTCTTGAAAATACTTCGCCTTGTGCACGTCTCCCGCCGGAGTGAACAGATAATCTTCGGCTACCAGATCATATTTCTCCATCTTCATCATGTTCCACACCCACTTGTTATCTTTCATCACGAGCAAATCGTGTCCAAAAGTGTGGTGGTGTGCCGGTTCCCCGCTCCCGGCTTTGAAGGTCACGATTGCCGATGTTGGACTCTCTCTCACAATCTTCATCGCTCCACCGGGGACTATCTGGTTTGGCTCTAGTTTCCGGTTCTTCGCCAAGCGGTAGATAGCACAAGGGGTCAAACTCAATTTCTCTTCCCTTGCTCCGACAGCGGCCCCAACTTTGGGAATTTAGATGAGTGAATTGTCGAGGAAAGAGCTTATATCATCGCTTCAGGACTGCAGATTGTTAGCAAGGCAGGGAGCCTTGAAAGGAGTTTCGACCCACGCGTTCATGATCTCGATGGTGGAGTCCGGAGAAGTTGATTTCTCGGAGACGGCAAGGATGTTGGAGTTGTTGATCGATCAAGAATTGATGGTGTCGGCCGGGGAGAGCCATGTAATAGCGAATACACCGATGAACTTGTTGGCGAAGATGGAGACTCCGGCTCCGGTGCCGCCAGCTACGAGTTCACGTACCTCAGGTGAAGGATTGGAGGGGGATGATGACGGCGGTGAGTTGAATTTTCCGGCGGAGACACGACGGTGACGGTGCAGTAGGGAGGAAGTGGTGAGGTCTTCGACTAGGATGTTAAGAGACTTGAGATGGGCCACTAGTGCATCCTTGAGTTGGGAGCCAAAATCGTCGGGACCTGCTATGACTCTGAGTGGGATGGAGGCAGTGGTGGATTAATCTACCATAAGTTGCGTTGGAGGAGGATCAGCTGGTTGCGGCTGTAGTGAGGTAAGGCTGCAAGCAAGCCAAACGGTTCGTGATCCGCTCGACTTTCGACTCGAAAAATTTGGGTCGTGACTCGAATCGGTTCGAAATGACATGTTCACGAGCCATCTCGAAAGCTTAACGAATCGAAATCGAGCTGCAAGGTATTCACCTCGTTTGATTCGCGAGCCAGCTCGGCTCGTTAACTCATGAAATAAGGTTCGCGAACCTGTTCATTTATGGTTACTGAGTCGGCTCAGCTCGTTGGCACATCGAACCAAGTTTGTGAACATGTTTGTTGATGGTTAACGATGACTACACTAGTTATTATACAGCTCAACACCCTTGCTTAATCGGTTCAACATGTTTGTTATATAGTTTTATGTTATATCACTTGTATACGAGAGTGACAATTATAGAGTATAATGTTCGTTAGTTTCATGCGATTTACGTTAGGATCTAGAGTTTGTTGATTGAGTGTTTAGAAAAGATATATCGGGTGAAACACATCATATATACCGTAAATCCGATATGTAATTCATAAATCTCAAACCTTAACATAAACTTTATCAACAAATCATAAGTTCGTTCTTCATAATTTACTGAACAAATGAACTCTAATGATTAACATCCGAGTAACCTCTTTAACGTGCATATAATCGAATTGAGGCTCGAGCTTGTTAATACATTTAAACGAATCGAACTCAAATTTCTTAAATGAATCGAGCTCGAAGTTCTTAAACGAATCGAGCTCGATCGAGCTTAAAATTTCTTAAACGAGCTAAGCTCGAGCTGGATTTCTGAAATTCGAATCGAACTCGAGGCGAGCTCGAATTGAAAAAAATTAAACGAGTTGAGTAGAAATTCAACTCGACTCGTATGCAGCTCTATAGTGTGGATTTGGAGAGTGAAACACAGTAAAGACGAGCTTAGCAGAAATATAAAGTTAAGAGTTGGAAATGTCTAGATTCATTGAATCGCATGACTTTAAAATATTACATCCCAGATAATTCATAATAGTAGAGAAAAGACCAAAATAAAAGGAAAATTATTTTTATGCACAATTAAATTAAAAATTAAAATTAAAATCTAAATTTAAAAAAAATTTAGCGAGACTTACGGTGCGCGGCATACCCACATTCCAAAAGTTGTATTATTTGATTTATTTTGATAAAACCAGTTTTTTGCTCACTCCCATATTTTTGTGTAATTACAATTTAGTCACAGAATTAGTTTATGAAGTGTGGTTAACTGAAACTCGATTTTTGGTACATTAGGTTAACGTCAATTAGTTACGAAATTGGTTAAAATGCACTAAACCAGTTAAAATTTGAGCTCAATCCGTATCTGAGCTGAACTCGGGTTAACCGTAATAGATTTTAAACTGAACGATTACGGATATTTAAAATATATTACGGTTGACCCAGCCCAGCTCCGGATTGAGCTCAAAATTTAACTGGTTCAATGCATTTTAACCAATTTCGTAACTAATTGACGTTAACCTAACACATCGAATATCGAGTTTCAATTAACCACACTTTATAAACTAATTGAGTGACTAAATTGATATTACATAAAAGGTTGGGTGTTAAAGTAGAAATCTAAGTTTGGTGAGATAAATCAAATAATGCAACTTTTGGGATGTGCAGTGCACGGCTAGGATGCGTGGCACGTCCAAACGATAAGCGGTGCTGTAAGTTTCGGTAATTGTAATTTTTCGTTATTTAGATAATTATTTACATAATTTTGAATTTAATTGTGCATTAAAAAATTTCTCATAAAAAAGGTATTATTCCCATCTATGAAATTTATTTTCAACTTAAAAAATAGCACTTATGCATGAAAGTCAAACAATATTTATAAAAATGGGACCCCATTATAAATCTATATAATTATTATTTTAAAACAACAACAAACTAAAGCTATTTTTTTTATCATATATAAAAATATAAGATTTATAATTAATAATATTAAAGCTAAATTTTTATTAGCATACAATTAATTATTTCGTTAAAGTCAAGTACAAAAAATAAAAAAAAATTAAAAGTAATTAATTATTTAATTAAAATGATGAGCTGATGACATAAAGCATAAATTTATAATTAATAGTTGATTAATTATCTTCCGCATCATCTCCAAATAGACTCTATATCTCTTCTACCAAATCGGATCGAAGTCGGTTATTTGTTTTCCTATTACAGATCGTTGCATTATTTCGGAGATACTCTTCATACTATGGGAGACGAGTTTGTGAAACTGTTGGCATGGATATACTTTTGACTTGATCACTACTATAATCACAATTACGAATATATGAATCCCACTCATCTTAAATGATCATGTTGTGCATAACTATACATGCTCTCATTATATCTCCGATTATATGTTTACACCGCATGCGTGACGGTCCATTAACGATAGAAACTCGTTCTTGGAGTACTCCAAATGCTCTCTCAATATCTTTTCTAGCTGCCTCTTGCATCCTAGCGAGTAACTTGTGCCCTTGAGGTAATGGGATTCACTTGATAAATGTTTTCCGGTTAGGTACATGCAATGAGTGAGATAGTAATCCATATCATGTTATTTCCATTGATAGTAAATTGGACCTTTAGTGTTTTTCCCTCCAGGAAGGCAGGATATCGGTCTAACACATTTATGTCATTCAATGTACATGGAAGACCAAAAAAAGCATGTCATATCCACAAATATCGTGAAGCAAGAACTTTAAGCATTATGGTATGAGTTTTATGATCCCTTTAGCATATTGACCATGTCATACAGTGGGACGAGTTTTCCACTCCCTGTGCATGCAATCAATACTGCCCAACATACTCGGGAAACCTATTTGTTGCCCCACGATGAGTAGGCGTTCGATATCCGTGGTATTCGGCCTCTGTAGGTACTCGTCCGAAACACAGCGTTGACAGCTTTTACAAATCTCTACACACATTTTGAAGAAATAGGCTTCTCCGCATACGGTATCTACCTCTGAACATGTCTTCTAGGTATTTTGGGTTCTCAGCAAATTAATCATTGTACAAGAAATGGTGAGCATCTTCAGGACCCCGTTCAAGCACTCGCCTAGGCCTCCTAGGACGTCTTGATGAAGATGCTTCATCTGCTTGTTATTGTTGCACTTGCACGTATTGTTCCACTAGCTTTGTGTAGATATCATCGAAGATCCACTAGACAATATTAGTTGAAGAGAATGGGTTATCAGGATTGAAAATTATAGGAGGCGATGAAGATGAAGAAGATGAAGAGTTCATCTCTGTATCACATATTTTGCTAATTATGACATGAGAAGGAAGTTTGTAGCCATACTTATTCATGACAATTTGATGAGCTAAGGTGATAAAGTGAGGTGATCAGATGATATGTTTCTTAGTCAGCTCGAGTGATTTCTAAACCCCTAGGCATGATAAGAGTTTACACAATCAAAGATGAAACTGCTTAGATGTCGAATCCCCCTAGGTAATTCTAATTCACAAATGACAGACAAATTCCACGATTTAAAAAGAGCATGATAGATGCTAAAACCTAAACCCAATCCTTCTCTAATCAAATCATGCCATTTTGGATCTGCTAATTTGCTACCTATCTAGTATCCTAATCCGCTCTTTCGAGACAAAGATCTAAAACCCGCTAGGTGATTTACTAATTTAGAATTGCTCACACGACAGACTAGTTCATTCGCTGCCGGATGAGGGTTAACGTCTAACCTAGTTATTTGATTTTGGAGTTCTAGGTAAGAAAGGTCGTTTGAGTCTAAGAAAAATCTAATGGAGATTCATTCAAGTTGATCAGCAAGAACAAATCAAAAGCGAAATCAAATATGCAATGAAATCCATCCAACTCGCATAAATCGTCAAACGTATCAAATCATTCATTCATAGGAATTAACCTAGGGTTCATCTAATCTAAGCATGAGGAATTTAGCTACACTTCATCTCAAAGAACAAATCAGATCCAAAGAAAGAAGTCATTGGAATTAGGTTTATAAGAGGAAATCCGAAAAACCTAATTTTGCCGATTCCCGCGAAAGAACTTGATTCATCGATCAAGATTATGTCTTCCGATCTGAGCTCCTTGAAGTTGATGCCTTCTCATCACTCCGATATCTATGAAATATCCTATTGATTTTCGTCCCCCAAGTTCCATGAATTATGAAGGAGAGCCAGCCTTTTATGGAGAAGGATTCCTTAAAAGTGCGCTATACAAGGACCAAAAGTATGCTATGCATTTTTAGTCTATTTACGGCCAGTTTGGTCTCATTTAGAGAGACCTCTAATCTAATAAGTTGTACAAAATTGAACTATCTTTCCAACATCGCCGGACTTGCATCAATCGGACTTCTAAACTAGGAGATATGTCGAAAATACAAAACTGTGATGTTTTGCGACCAAGTCGAAATCCAAGCTCCTTGAAGATTGAAAATCCTTCCCATTGCTTGTCCTAGACCATCCGCACACACCGTATTTCTCCGATTAATGCCTCGATATCGTTATGTACCTGAAATCTATAAAAAAATACTCCAAAACAACATCAAAATGGACCGCAAACGGATCTGAGACACTAAATCGAGATAGATGTTAAAAATGCACAAAACATCCTAAATCTCTATCCAAAACTATACGAATATGTATGAAATGTCGTTTAAACGAGGGTGATGAACACGACAAATCGAATACACTGTTCATACAACACTATTTTCTCTAATTTCAATTTTTTTCTTTCATTGGTCACACAAGTCCATTATCTATTTTCTCTACTCACACCACTATCTTTACTTCTCAACCTCATTTTGCTCTCTTCATCATCTACTAGATAAGTTTTGATATTTTATTACTAAATCCATGAATGGATATGAAAATGATGTGTAGCATGTTGATTAGTCCTGAATGATTTTTATATATTGGGTTAATAAGGCTGTGACGGTAATAAATAAAGACGACATGTTAACAATTTTTATCCTATTTGCATTTCTAAAAAATTAGCTCTCTTCCTCTAATTAGTGTTTTATGGAGCGATTCCGCCCCCATTTCAACCCATTTTTCAATTTCTCTCAAGGTTCATCTAATGAGCCTAATAATGACACTCACGATTCACAATCACCCATCAATTCATTCTCAATGCATTTATATCCTAATTACTCAATGCATATGTACCTTAATTACTCAATGCCTATGTATCCCCAAAATTTTCCATCAATGCAAGTACCTAATGAATTTATCCACCCCCCCCCCCCCCCCCCCCGGCCACAAACTAATAATATGAGTCATAGTTCTCAATTTCCTACTAATTGTTGTCAAGAAACTTTAATAAAAGATCAACAAGAAGGAACCAACAAAGAAAAAATGCGTTGGAGTACGCAATATGTTATTTTGCTATGTAGCTCATGGCTCAATATGAGCAAAGATGGATAGATCGGTGTAGAGTAGAACATAAACAGTTTTTTGGAGCGCATTCATTCTTATTATGTCCTATATCGTAACAAATCTCAATGACCAAGGGGAAAACAAGAGATGACATATCGGTGGGGGGGGGGGGGATCAACAAAGCAGTATCAAAGTTCGTTGGTTGCTACGAACAAATCCAACATCGAAGGGAAAGTAGCATAAACGAGGAGGACAAAACCAGAGCTATGGAGTTATACCATGAAAACCAAGGTGAAAATTTTACCTTTTTACACTGTTGGAACGTTTGGAAGGATGAAGAGAAATGGATGAGTCAAGGTGGAAGGGCTAACCCGGCTGACCATGATGAAAGTAGAGGTGGATCAAAGAGGAATAAAAATACTATTTCTGGCTAGTATACTTCATCCTCGTCAAATACAAACATGCCATCCACACTTGAGACTGTTTCTCATCCTCATCCCGCATGAAGAAAAGCATCCAAGAATAAGGTAAAAAATCATCTTTGTCAATGAATCCAGAGAAAGCCTACAAGAAGTAACGGAACCACAAGTTAACATTGAAATTGAAAAAAGTAGAGGCCATAAAACAATATACATCCATAATGGAGGCTGAAGTGAAGACAAAAGAGCAACATAGAAGATATAAAATGGCAATCAAACTAATGAAAATGGATCCAACAACAATGACTGAAGATAAAAAATGATATATGACTGGCAGATGAAGCAACCAATAGGTGAAAAGTAGTAACGTTGAATTTTGACGATTTGTGTTTTCTATCTTACGTGTGGTTTCATTATGTGGTTTAAATTAAAGGTAAAAAATTATTGTATGTGTTTCAATTTATGAGTGAATTACATGCCTAAAGTTGTTGTATGTTTCAATTTATGAGTGACTTTTAACTACTTATGTATTAGTATTATCGACTTGTTCAATGTGTGATAATTATGATATATGTGAATTTCTAATTCATAGTTTGATTTATTATAGGTTAATAATGGATGAGACCCAATGTGACCGACCATCGATTTTAATTGGAACGTAAATGATTAATTATGAGTTAATATAGTATTATGATAATTATTTTTGTTTAGTGTATTATTAATTTGATATAAAATTAATTACATTAAAACATTAATTAGCATATATTGATATTTAGTTGGAGACACTTATATGACATTTGGCATGTGCAATAGTAAAAGATGCAAATTTATAAAATAAAGCACATTTCCGCATCCATGCAATTACCATTTTCATTTACAAAAGAGTGCCACATGTGATACAAGTCATTTTGCTAACCTCACCATTCACATGGATGAGGATGGCCTTATGAGGTGCACATATATTTATTTTATAGATATACAACACTCTTATAATTTATTATACATGTGAATGAGTACAATGAGACTATGAATGATATTTGATTTACATGATAATGTGCAGATGAGAGTAACACAATATTGTGTTTATGGATATTCATCATGGTAGTCACAAGTTGTGGTAAGGTCGGAAAATTACCCAACAATGTGTCTTTCTTTATAGAAAAAAGGCAAAAAACTTCAAAATATTATGGAATTTGGGCATATGTCGAATTAGATTTTCTGCCATAAACTATCAAGTTTCTCACCAAAAATGTCTTGTTGTTAGTTTGCTCCATCTTTCGTTAGTCAATCGCCTCTAAGCTGGATATTAACTCTCTTACCTGGCATATAAATTGCCATATCACATACCACATGAAAATGCCACATCATTAGTTATTTTAAATAAAAATATTTATTATAAAATAAAATAAACATATCTCCCTCTTCTTCTCCGACTACTCCACCTTCCGACAGTGCTCCTTCTCAATCTCTAGATCTCCACCGACTTTCGATTCTTCTTCCTTATCTCCCTCGCCCTTCTCCTCTCCCCTCTTTCCCCACCGCTTCTCCCTTTCTTGTCCTCTCTCCTCCTCGGCCTCCTCCTCGATCTCGCCGTCATCAGCCTCACCAAATCAATCTGAAGAAGGATCATCTAGGAATTAATGCAACAACTTCAACTACAACCTCTCTCAACTTCGATTCTACTGGACCAAAAGCGGCGCTCTCAGAAAAATCCCAGTTGGTGGCGGCAGAGGAGGAGGAACTCGCAAGAACGCCAAATGATCTTCCAATTCCAACCAGAAACACACCAACTGGGATCCTACCCCTGATTCTTCTCCTAGTGTCACCCGCCAACTGGTTTCTGAACCTACATTGCCTCCTTCGTCTTCTTCAGTTTGTTGGGAGCGGATCAGGATTCGACCCAGTTGTAAGGGCTAGAACCTGGTCGAGATATGGGTTTGGAATCGAAGCTGTCACAATTTCACCATCAAAATTTCGAAAAAGTGAGATGCAATGGAAGGATCTAGAACTGGAAGAACCACAACAGATTCGAAAGGAGCCTCCTGCTGGTGATGCTACTGGATTCCATCAGTGGCCAGCTTCACCAAACCGGCAAGCATCTAAATTGCCCGGTGGCGGCCTCTAGAACTTGCCGTCACCATCCCTCTCTCTCCAAGGTTTGTGTTAAATTAAATCAGTGAAAAAGTGATGACACTTGATTTATTGTGTTCATCATCCTCATTTAAGCGACATTTCATGCATAATTGTATTGCTTTAGGTAGAAGTTTAGGATGTTTTATGCATTTTAAACTTTTATCTCAATTTAGTGTCTCGGACCCGGCCGGGGTCCATTTGATTTCATTTTTGAGTGCTTGTTTATAGATTTCATATACATAATGACATCGAGGCATTAATCGGGGAAATACAGTATGCGTGGAAGGTCTAGGAGAGGCAATAGGAAGCATTTTGACATCTTCAAGGAGCTTGGATCGCGACTTGGTCTAGAAACGTCGCAATTTCGTTTTTCAAACATATATCCTAGCTCAGAAGTCCAATTGATGCAAGGCTGGCGGCGTTAGAAAGCTCGGTCAGTTTCTTACAACTTTGTTTAGGGAGTTATGTCAAGATTGCCGCTATAGGATTGTCAAATTTTCCGCTATGTGCATAGCGGCAAGATTGACACCCTCATAGCGGCAAACTTGACATATCTCTCTGGAAACATGTCAACATTGCTGCTATAGGGGGTATAGCGGCAGATTGACCAACGATAGCGGAAAAGTTGACATTTTGAAAAATTGAAGGATTTTTTGGAACTTCTATTTAAAGCCCGGTCCTCCCTCATTGGAAGGAAGACTTCTGTGGACGAAATTGAGAGCTTCAGAGAGAGATTCAAGAGTACCAAGACGACTACTTCATGATCCTTACACAACTTATACCACCAAGAGCCTGCACGGAACTATACTTTCAAATTCCTTAATATTATGAAGAACCATCACAGAACAATTACCTTACGGATATCAAGGAAATGCTTGCGGCCCAGGAGGAATGGTTTGTTGTCCAGGAAAAAATGCTTGTTGTACAGACAGAGATGATGAAGAGAATGGGGCTTACGTAGAACTATCACTATCAATCGCCTACAGTTTATGAAGAACTAAACGAGCATATTCAAGATAGCAAAGAGCAAAAGAGGTTGAGGTTTGAGGAAATAATGGAGGCTCAGAAAGCATTTAGAACGAGAAGGGATGTCGTAGAAGAGATGATTTAAAGGATAGAGCCCACCAACACATTCTTTGACGAGGATGCCGTGCTCGATGATGATGAGGAAATTCAAGATGTGCTCACTATTACAAGACACGTGGTGGTCATAGAGGAAGAAGATGAACCCATCATTGAAGAAAATGTTGCCGACCATGATGAAAAGCTAGAAGATCATGAATGGGATGAGAGTGAATTCCCTTTCCAATTATTAGAGGAAGAAGTGGAAGATTTAGAAGATACACTAATCATTAGAGAATTTCACGTTGTATGTGATGGTGAACTTGGAAAATGTGAATCGGATGGGTCTTCAAGTTTTTGGGATGACGATGAAGATATGCGGGACCAAGTCATTGAGGAAATACAAACTGTATGCAATGAAGAACTAAAAGAATACAAAGAAGATTACAATAAATATCTCATTGAAACATTATGGGAGAATGAATCTCATATTCCAACTATAGTGAGAGAAGATATAAATTGCTTCATCTACAAGGACATCTCAGAAATTATGGTTCCACCAAAGGAAATGGAGACTCTTCAAAATTTTTGCGCAGTCATGAAGTACTTGTGTCAAGAAACTAATAGCAAGCATCTAAACACCAAGGTTGAAGAGGTCAGAGAAGAGGAGCCACTCATGCTCAAATAAGAAGACTTTTCAAGTGGCATCATTGTTGTGAAAAAGGTTGAGGTTGTTGGTGGTGAAACACACTTCTATCTCTTTCCTCCTCGAGCATTACAAATTCATAAGGAGAAGGTCATTCTGGGATGGCAAACAGAGTTCGAGCAGGCTACTTGGGCTATTCCATCATTTGCTTCAATTGCTTCTAGACACTCAACTTTTCACCATGATTTGTCGTGTTCATCATCCTCATTTAAGCGACATTTCATGCATAATTTTATTGCTTTAGGAAGAAGTTTAGGATGTTTTATGCATTTTAAACTTTTATCTCGATTTAGTGTCTCGGATCCGGTCGGGGTCCATTTGATGTCATTCTGGACTGTTTTTATAGATTTTAGGTACATAACGATATCGAGGCATTAATAGGAGCGATACGGTGTCTGTGGAAGGTCTAGGACATGCAATAGAAGCATTTTGACATCTTCAAGGAGCTTGGATGGTGACTTGGTCGGGAAACGTTGCAGTTTCATCTGTCGTACATACCTCCTAGCTCAGAAGTCTAATTAATGCAAGGCCGAAGGGGTTGGAAAGCTCATTCAATTTCCTACAACTTTGTTTAGGGAGTTATATCAAGATTACCACAATAGGATTGTCAAATTTGCCGCTATACACACCCTCATAGCTGCAAACTTGACATATCTCTCTGGAAACATGTCCACATTGCCACTATAGGGGTGTCAATTTTGCCGCTATGCGTATAGCGGCAAGATTGACCAACCATAGCGGAAAATTTGACATTCCAGAAAATTGAAGGATTTTTGGAACTTCTATTCAAAGCCCGGTCCTCCCTCATTCGGAGGAAGACTTCCCTAGACGAATTTGAGAGCTTTAGAGAGAGATTCGAGAGCACCAAGAATGCGACTTCAAGGACCTCAGGATTGGCGAAATAACGACGAATCAAGTTCTTGAGAAGATTGATGAAATTATGTTTTTCATAATTCTTTGTGTAAACCTAGCTTTGATGTCTCCTCTTCTGATTTTGATTTTTCTATCGAGATTATGAGTGGCTAAACTTCTCTTACTTGGATTAGATGAACCCTAGGTTAATTCCTATGAGCGAGTGATTTGATACGTTTGACGATTTATGCGAGTTGGATGCATTTCATTGCATATTTGATTTTGTTTTCGATTTGTTCTTGAATGATCAACTAGAATTAAATTCTGTTAGATTTGTATTAAACTCGAAAGAGCTTTCATATCTAGAACGCCAAAATCAAATAGATAGGTTAGACGTTAACCCTCATCCAGGAGCGAATGAACTAATCTGTCGTGTGAGCAATTCTAAATCGGTAAAATGCCTAGCGGGTTTTGATCTTTGTCTCAAAAGAGCATACTAGAATGCCAGATAGGTCTCAAATTAGTAGACCCGAAAAGGCGTGATTTGATTAGAGAAGAATTACAATAGTGTAATGCATCTATCATGTTTCGTTTAAATCGTGGAACTTGTCTATCATTTATGAATTAGAATTGCCTAGGAGGAGTTTGACATCTAAGCAGTTTCATCTTTGATTGTCTAAACTGTTATCGTGCTGTCTTGCAACCATATTTACATTAAAGTAAATGTTCATTTTCTTTTTTGATTGATTGATCATCGTGGCACCTAAACCACATTCAGTGATATCTTGATTAGTACTAATTATAACTTTGAGTAAGATACTTAAAGAGAACCTAGGGAAATTTGACCCGGTTAATTCATTAACAGGTTTATTTTGGGAAAGAGTACAATCCGTTCATCAAATTGACGTCGTTGTCGGGGACTTCTTTGTTGCGCTTAAAAGGAGTTAGTTTAGTGTTAATCATTAATTCATTGTAAATATCCATCTTTTTGTATATTTTATTTTGCTAGTTTCACATTGGTAGTTTTGTTTGACATATGATGCAGGACTGCAGAGGATGCAACCAACGGTGGAGTCATAATGAGCATCAACTATCACCATCTTGTTATCATGATCCTTACACAACTTTATACAACCAAGAGCCTGCATGGAACTTTCACTTTCAAATTCCTCAATATTATGAAGAGCCATCACAGAACAATTACCTTCCGGATATCAAGGAGTAATATCCGTTCATCAAAAAGCTCTAAGAATCTTATCATTTCCAGGCTTTAGGGATAATGTAATCGAATGATCAAGGACTTGGGAAATTGATGGTTTTACTTTCAAGTGCTGTGATTTAGGCCACTCTAATCGAGCTGAAGGCCCGCAGAGGATTAGTCGAGTGGTGGATTGTCAAGGAGAGAGTGATGGAGAAAGAGGGTTGTTCTTGGTGGTGGGCGGCGGCGGCGTTCTTTGATGATGACGATCAATGATGTGGCAAGGTGGGAGTGGTATGGAGTGGGACTTGGGAGGAAGAATGATGATGGCGGAGACGATGAGGATGATGAAGAAGAAATTGAATGCGGAGAAGAATAGCTTGATGCTTTTGAGGGATCGATGGTTAGTAACCGGCAACAATCTACGTGGCAAGTCAAACAGTCACTTCTGCTGACTCATTTAACATCGTCAAATCCATGTAGCCTGAAATATGGAGCAAACTAACGGCGATACATTTTTGGCAAAAACTCAGTAGTTCGTGACAAAAAATCTAATTCGAAAACATCGTGTTATTTCTCGACATATGCCCAAACTTTGTGACATTTTACAGTTTTTTGCCTAGAAAAAATGGACTCAGAAAGCCCAACCTATCGACCTTTCTATAATACCCCAATCCTAGTATGAAAATATTAATGTAAAACTCTCTAAATCTATCTATAAGAATTTGATTTGTACTAGTATTAACTCTTACTAATTGCATATTAAAAGGGGTGTAATTAATTGCTTAGGGTTGAGCTCTTATGGTCTAAATATACTTATGTAGTATGTAAAATGACCATAGATTAATTTAGTAGCCCAACTGGTTAACTAACCAGTCTTCAAATCAATTGACCCGAGTTTGAGTCTCAGGGAGGGAGTTCCATTTTATTTTCTCTCTATTTTTGCTCAGCTCAGTAAACGACATCGTTTTGATTATAGATCTGGCCATCTTCTTCACCCCCCCCCCCCCTTATCTCGTTCCACCAACGACTCTTGTCTTATCCAGCAACCATCGATACCCAACAACAAACATCTCTAGCGCCTCCCTGATTGATTGAACTTCGTCAATTTGACCCTCTTCCCTATCCCAATCCATGTGAACTGCAACTGAAAATAGTGTCCTTCTCTTTCTCTGATGTGAACTCCGTGACACCAAACTGTAAACCCAGGAGTTGTTGCCAAGATTCGAGACTAAACCTTAACTTGTAGGAAATCATCTGGGTATCTAAAGCCATACCGAGGTAGTATTAAACTCGACCAGACCTGAACCCATTGCCCTTCTCCTTCTTTTTCTTCTCCGATGTTGATGGTTGTCGATAAGATTCAACCATCCTCTAACCCCGTAAATGCCTCGGTTGAATTCGTATTATTAAGACGAAGCTTCCTGTATCCTTCAATCCAACTTTGATTGAGTTTCGGGGATGATTCTAGGCTCGCTGGATTCTACGTTCATTCCGCCAAAAACTAGAGTTCTCGTTGAGAGATACGTGCCAAATATCTAATTTAGTCTCTGAAGTTTCTTATGCTAGAGTTAGCCCCTCAACTCTTCTATTTTGTCTACACAGTCTGTAACTTTTAATTATTCCAGACGCAACCCAATACTTTCCAGTTGGTGAAATTTAGTCCAGAATGACACAAAACTCCTTTAATTGAACCGTTCTTGGAAATTTGACCCGTGTTTCTACTCAACCCGCTTAATTCCAGGTGGGTTGTTTTAAGGGGGTAATATCTTTCATTTTAAATGTTTATGTTTTACTTGTGTTCTTTATGCTTCTTGAAATGACATGAATAATACTTGGATTAAATGTTTTAAATGCATAATAGTGACAACATGACATGTCAGTTATATCTGATCCATATATTATTCTGATATATCCTAAGTGATATATTTCTGATATGATATGTGACATGTAATTTTTCAGATGAACAAGTTCTATTACAAGGATAATGTTGGTATTGATTGATCACCTAGTTAGGACTCATATGGTAGCGATTGTGCTTATTGCATTTCCGTTATGCCGTGTGCCTTGGTAAGCGCCACACTAACTGTACGTGGGCCATTTTAGTGCCACTAACTCTATGTGGGTCGTCACCATATGTGATTCGGGATCCCAATTAAAATATGACAACACTGTAAGAATACGGGTCGGTTCTCGCAGTTATGGGTTGTCAGTTTTAACGTTATCACCCCCAGAACAGCCATTCTTGCGGTTATGGACAACCGCGGGGAAACACACTCTGATAACGGTACCGTTGTTGTGGTTAAGCAACCGCAAGAACAGTCAACCGTTGTCGCACTTATCAACCCCTAAAACCGCAAGATTCTGTTCGTTATGTTTGTTCTCGCAGTTATCGTTATGTTTGTTCTCGTGGTTATGAATTGTTCTTTCTCTCAGTTCTGGGCAGAAATATTTTTTCCCAAAAAAATAATCATCATAACATCATAATCATCCCCATTATCCATCACTCCACATTCTAGACAGACCCATCAAAATTTTCCCAACAAGAAATAATAAAATTTTATTTAAATAATCACCATACAATTGAAACTAAAAACAAGAATTAAATAAAATTAGAAATCTATACAAAGAACTAATTTTAGAAAAACTACACTATATCGGCAAAAAAGCTGAAAGTTTACGTATCTTCATCGTCTTCTTCCACTACCTCAACGTTTTAACATTTTCTGCTCATTCGACAACTCTACTTCTTCCTCTAGTGGAGTTGTAAAAAGTGTTTTACATGCTATATGGTTGGCTTTTCCAATTATTTTAAATATTAATATTTATATGATAATTTCAGAAGACTAACTCTGAGCCACCCACCTGTGCTTGGCAGGTTATATTATATTAGAAGAATTAATGGTGTATCTGCTCATCTACCGCCAAACTGAAGTTGGGATGTTGAGATTGTGTATTTCTGGGATTTGTTTTCAATGGATGGGTCCATTAACTATTTGACACCAGCTTTCGCAAATGAGATGTTTCTGTAATATTCTAGTTTTTCTGAAAATGTTACCAGTACCGTTTGTATATAGTTTTAATAATATTTGTACTATTTTTTAAATTGTATCTAGTGTCCGTTCCGGGACAATTTCTCGTTTATTTTTATGTGAAACTAGGATGTTACACTTTCGTAAAAATTGGCACAATCTATTCGAAATAATTTTTTTCATACCATTTTCAAATTCCGTCAACATCATTGATGACATGGACAATAAAAAAGAATGTGATATGCAAACGTGACAAAAACAGATAATGTGTCAAGCTAATGTGGAAAAACAATTGAGAAGGCAAATAAATATGGGTAAATGAAATATAAAAATAAATAAAGCCCTACCACCATGTTAATCCTCCATAGCTGTCCATTTCTTGAAGCTCCCCCTCCCCTAATGATGGATCCCATCATCTAGCACAATCTCAACTCCCTAATCCAACCCATAATTCAACCCACAATCCTTGAATTTAATTCCGAGCCAAACTTATTTCCCTCCCCTCTCCTCCGCCTCACCTCCCTCTCCTTCCTCCTCACCATCGTTGCTCCGGTGACTACTAGAGACATCCTCTTGACCTTCAAATTCTCCATACCAAACTCATCTCTCCTCCCTAACTAGCTTCCTAATAAACACCATTGCTCTCTAGTAAGCTCACCAACGGAGAAATCGCCCCTGACCTCCCGATGGCGACTTTATTCTCTTCTACCTGTGATAGCCGGAGCAGAACGCAGGCGATGTTCTCTTTGGTTGTGGCCGTCCGGACTTGAGAGCTCTAATCAGAAAATTAATCTTGCCGGAAGAAACAACGCCTCTTTATTCTCATCGTAGAGAGACAAATTGAGAATCGATGTGACGCCATAGTCCTGGAGCTGAGAATCGTTGGAGGAATTTAGGAAAATCAGGGGCCTAATTGCTCATGCTGTAGCAACCTTGAGTCAGTTCTCTTACTTGTTCTTGACGAGAACCCTAATTTCCATGGTGGTCTGCTTCTGCTCATCAATGGAACATGAGTCGAGACTAGAGACGAGCTAGAGCATGACCCCGTCGGAATTGTCAGCGGCGCAAGCCAAGTGACAAGGAAGAACATTACGAATTTTAAATTTATTTTCAGAATTGTTAAATTTTATCGTAAGAGTTTAATTAAATAATATTATTCGTATGACGTGGAGTCTTCGTGGAAAATATATATCGACGGCCACCCCATCACTGTTAAGTTTGACCAATTAAATTTTTTCGTTAAAATTTAATTAAATAATATTATTCGTATGACATGGAGTCTTCGTGGAAGATATATCGACGACCACCTCATCACCGTTAAGTTTGACCATTAAATTATCGGTCAAACTTAAATTCAATGCCAAAAAAGTATTTCGGATAGTATGTGCCAATTTTTGCAAAGGCCAATAAGTTGGGCTTTCTGAGTCCATGTTTCCTTCTTTATATTGTAATCGCATCCATTATTTAACAAAATATCATATTAAAACAATATAGGCATGTCAAATACCCAAATTTAGTCCAAATTTTAAGTGGATTGTCAAATCCAGTCTGAAATATTTTAAATTACAAATCTGCCTCTTAACGGAATTTTGTTAAATTTCTCGTCCAAATTAACGAAAACTGAGACAACCAAAGTGATGTATCAGCATACAAGTCAAATGTAACCACGTCATCATTCCTAAATTAAATAAAAACTATAATTAAGAAAATTAACAGTTTGATTTTTAATTTTTAATCTTGCGAATAATCACATTTTTATTGAACTAAATTTTTAATTGAAATTTTGACGTGCCGGCTGATATGGCATTTATTTGACTGGTCAAGTGAAGGCCATGTCAGCTATGTCTGCCTCGCTTCTAACGGTGTTAACAAAACTTTAATAGAAAATTTAGTCAACAGGCTAGAATTGTCGAAAGACCGCAACTATTGACCAGATAATGGTCATCAAAATAAGTCGGACTAAATTTGACAATCCGCTCAAAATGTATACTATATTTAGGTATTAGGCCAACCATATATAAAATAGAGTACATCATTTTTCTAATTAGTGGTTGCATCAGAAAATTAGTTAGCAATGTGTCTTTCTTATATGGTATAAAAGTCAACTCTAAACGACACCAAAGAAAAAATATATAATACTTAAGATATTGTAACATCCCGGGTTAACTTAAATTTTTCTCTAATTTATTTCATGGGATACGTACATTAATAATCTTATTTGGCATAAGATTTAATGGTTAAATTTATGAGATTAATGAATGTCGTTTAATTCGCCAAAGGATAAATCCAACTAGTTAATTAGTATAAAAATCGAGCTTAATGAATACAAAAATTCCAATGTAAAATTTATCATGAAATCAAATTTGGTTGAATAGTTAATTTGCTTGTCTAGCTCACAATAGACTCAAGTTCATTCTTAGCTTTGGTATTTTGATGTTTTTAATTCCCCCTAGCAAAACGATGTCATTTTAGTCAACAAAAAGACAACTCAACAACCTCTTTCTCCGACCTCCATTGATTCCGCCAGCAGCCTCCTTTGTTTTCCGGTGAAATTCCACATCAACAGTTGATGGTTTTGGCTCTATTTACCTACTCTAGCCCCGCATTCTTGCATCACGACGCATCAAATTAATATCCCAAATGCTCTCCAACTTAATAATTCACTAATTAGACACCAAAATGTCAAATCCAAACTTTTATCGAGTGGTTTTGAGATGCCGACCAGTTCTGTCAAAGGGGTGTAAATACTCTAATTTTTATCGCAATTCAGAACACTCCTCCAAGTCTTTATAAACCTATTCGATCAGTCCCTAAAGAAAGACAAACCTAGAATTTCCAGTTTTCATCCTTGTTCATTGCTTCAGCGAAGTTAACGGCCATCTATGAACTTAACGATTCAGGCAGCTCCGATATGGTTTCTTCATTACGAAAGTTAAGGAATAGTTTTCTGAACCTAATCGAGTAATTAATTGTTCTAATAATCAACACAAACTCACTCTTTCGTTTCACCAATCAAATCTCCGGCATGAGTTGTGTCGAACTGTTGCAGACTTGCCCAGGCCTTTGGAACCATCTCTTTAGGTTAGTGGCGATCCGAGGAATCTAACCGTGTCTTCC
The DNA here is from genome assembly GCA_030674075.2 of Linum usitatissimum. Lineage (NCBI taxonomy): Eukaryota > Viridiplantae > Streptophyta > Magnoliopsida > Malpighiales > Linaceae > Linum > Linum usitatissimum. Next base: position 310,269 of record JAUJYP020000468.1, on the reverse strand, counting down.
ACCTTCATTTTCGAGCAATGATTGTTTCGCCCGTGTTCTCCCTGTAAATTGGAGAAGATGATGGTAAACTTCCATTTTAATCCCCAAGTTTTACTTTCCAGTTTAGCCCTCATAGTTTCGATAATCTCCCGCTTAACCTATAACTTTTAAATATGGACAGTCGTGGCCTAGGAACTTTCCAGCCATTACAGTTTAGTCCGAACAGTTATGAAAGTGATGTAATTGGCTGATTCTTGGACCGTAAACCTATATATCGAACCCAGCTCGATTCACCCAAGGTGGGTTGGTTTAAGGGGGTAAATTCCGCTTTAAATAATTAATTTAATGATTTATTATGTCAATTATTCTTCCTTTGATATGCATAACAAGTGAATTGAATACGTGCAATGTGGCTACTTGAGAATATCAAGTGTACATAATTTATTAACCATATATTCTTATAGATGTGGTGTTGATATAATATGTCAGATTTGATATGTTATATGAGAAGTGTTTAGCTTGTCAGAATTAATGTCCATGGGTTAATAATGGAAATTGTTTGATCACTTAGATTAGGGCCCATATGCTGGCGATCTACGTGTGTGCATATTGCACTACTGCTACGTGTATATGGCCCCGAATGGGTGCGAATAATGGGCCCTTGATGGTGCCACCCATAGGTGTATACGACCCCGAATGGCTGCTGCTGTATCAGCTATGTGTATATGGGCCCTTAATGGTGCCACCAATGATAAGTGAAATGGGCATTGATGGTGCCACCAATGATAAGTGAAAGCCCGAGAATCTTCAGCATATGTGAGCCAGGGATCCCAACTAAAATATGGAAAAAGTCTGAGTCATATTTCATATGTGTTTGATGATTGTGATCTTATTGTGATTTATGAGGATTAACCTCGAGCCACCCACCAGATTTTTACAGGTTAACTGGGACTAGCTATGATCGATCGTTGGTGTCTTTGTGGGCAAGCTAAAGTTAAGAGGACTGTGAGGTTGTGTGATTTGGAACTTGGTTCCGTCACTGTGTTGAATATATGTGAGGGACAGCTTCTGAAATTTGTATTTATGATGTATCTAAATATTTCTCCTCGTGTTTGAATGAGATGGCTATTTATGTTTGGTTTTGAAAGAGTAACTATCCGTTTGAAACGTCAAGAGTCCGTCTCGGGACAAGTTATTTACCTTTATTTTTTGTTATGGGAGTTGGGGTGTTACAGATACGTACAATTAACTTATATTGAACGTACACTGCTTTATTACAAACCGCGACGAGATTCCATAATATGAAAGCATTATAGAACACTTTTTGTCCAAACTAGCACACAATCTTGTTCAATATACATCACTAATGCAACCGGAGGACTATCAATCATAGAATTGCCTCAAGAAGAGAGAGAGCATTTTCATTTCTATCCTAGTTCTTAGAAAATAATTTAATATTTTTTTAACAAATTCGAATATGATATTGAATTCATATAGTGCCAATTTAATCCGTCTCACTTAAGTTGTTCAATCTCACGTAACCAGATTTATTTATTTAATAGATAAATCGTCCGATCGAAATATTGAGACTTTGAAACCTAATAGCCTCGCTGGTTTAACCTCTGATCCAATCCTGCAAAGAATAAACACATTCTGTCACTATGTGAGCCAAGGCGAATCACATATAATTTGAGCCCATTTTCAAAGCCCCGCGTCTGGTGTTGAGAAAGTACTCTATCACATATGATGAATGCTTATCAGCCGTCTAATAACCCCAAATTTTTTTGGTAGACACGATTTAATTCAAAATAATTCAGGAAGAAAATATACAACATAAATAACTTAAAATAGCCATTACCAAGCCCTGCATAGCGACGCGCTATGCGGCATGTGCCTTAACGACTAGTTTTTAACGACCGTTACAAACTAGCCATTGAGGCACAGGTTGGATAGCGCCGTGTTACCTGAGTAGCGCCGCTGTCCAGGGCTTGACCAACAAATCCTATAAATAACCCAATAAGTAGAAGACCAACTCACCCCTCTTGTCAATTTTTGTACTTCCTTCATCCCAAACAACTATCTTTGCTTGAAAATGTCATCAAGCCATCGTGTTGAGAACATCATCCACAACTTATGCTGCTCTAATGAGTCAAAAGACTTATTCACCTACAACAGAAAAAAGTGAAATACGATAGCGGGTTACGTGCATCGAGACTCAGACTCTTCAGGTACACCGTATATAAGTGTAAGTTTGAGAAGAAGTTGGAGGTGGTGGCGGCCGAGAACTCAGTGAGGCTTGAGATGAGAGCTACAATGAAGGCCAAGGTTGCTGAATTGGAGGCGAGGAAAGATGCTAAGATGGCTGTCGGCTTGCTAAATGGGAAGTTGAGAGGAAAGCCATCATAAGCTTGAAGGATAGGTATATCAATACTTTGACTGTTGAGTGATGTGATGTATTTTCGACACACCTTTTCTCGTTATAAACTATATTTTTGTGTGTCGAAATGGATTCAAATTTGGGTTTTGAGTACATGTTTGGTTCTCTTGCCCCTCGGGGCGGTATTATGGTGTTTGGTATGTTTTTGGTATATTTCAGGTGTCATATGACGTTTGGAGATAAACCAAGACATGATGGGGAGGCCGGAACAACTCAAAGCGTTCGACTTTGGAAGAAAGCGTCACTGTTTAGTATTTTGAGCATAACTCATCGCTCCGAAGTCCAATTGATGCAAGGTCAGCGGCGTTGGAAAGATAATTCGATTGTCTACAACTTTGATGTTGACACTATGGTCAAATTCCGTATAATGAAGGAACACGGCGTGTTCCTCCGCTGAAATTGCCCGAGAAAGTTACAGGGGCCGAACACGGCCAGGAACACGGCCGTGTCCATGGAACACGGCGTGTTCCATATGGAGCACGCCGTGTCCCACCCCCAGACGGGTTTTCAAGTCCTTTTCCTTCTCCAACATGGTCCAGAAGCCTATAAATACCCCAGAGACCCCCGAGGACGGGATATACTTCATTATACACATATTTTCGAGCTCTTGGAGAGAGTTAGAATTCCATAGAGACGATTGAAGCGAGAGGATCAACCACGACTGGCGCAGGGCAAATCATCAAGTTGAAGATTGGGATTTCCACGAAGAACATGTCGTCTTCTCCGGTTTTTCTTCTCTTCTCTTGTGATTTATTTTCCGGAACCATGAGTAGCTAAACTTTCTGTGTTGTTCGGATGAGATGAAGCTTTAGCTAAGCTTTGTATGGATGATTTGATTTGTTATTGAGGTTTATTCGGACTTATGATGCGTTCTTCCTAAAACCTAATTTTAGATTCATTCTTGTCGATCATCTTGATTGAGTCATCGACATTGATTTGTGGGTCCGAGAGGAACATAGGTTGATAGGTCGCTTAGGAAGAACCCTAGATTATTCGTTAGCTCGAGAGAGGAGCGAATCGTTTAGGCTCTTTGCACGTTTATCGTTGTGGCATTTCATCGAACATAATTAATGCGTTTTGTTTAGGTGTAGATTAGCTCGAGAGAGGAATCTACAGTTAGACGGAATAGATCCTTAGAGGCGCGAGAGTGATCTAAGACTACATTAGGAAATTGCCGAGCCGTTATAACGTGAATAACCGAGATCATTTATCATTCATTCATACATTGCTAGCTTTAGTGGATTTGAATCCGAGCAACCTTCATCTTATCTTTGAAACTCGATTCCTTGCATTTTGATTTGTTTTATTTCAGTCATTAGTTCATAATTGGATACAAAAATAATAAAACAAACAATCATTACACTGTCACTTGGTCTAGTTAGCAAATCAACTTGAGTAATAAGAATAGAAAGACCCTAGGGAGAATTACGATCCCACTAGAGCAATCTAGTGGGTATTTGAAAGCGGGGTAAAATCAGCCCATCATTGAGCTGAACGATGCAAAATGGGAGCTTTAGGGACATCATAATGGTAACTGTATTAAGAGGAGAATGTGAAAGTGTGTAATGTTTATGTATCTCTTATGCGATGTTGTTTTAATTGGTTGTCATTATTTTCGTGTAATCCATTTTAATTGGTTTTCATTGTTTTCATGTTAAATAGAATAACAAGAAAATAACACTTTATTACGTAACAACATCCAAACATCACATGAACAAACATCTTACATGACCGAAGGGGAAATACAAAATTTACACAAACAAAGTCTCTAACCGCGACCACGACCACCTCCCCTCCAGTGGTCGGCTATGGGATGATCTCTAGTCGGGCAATGCCCTTGGCGGGGTTCCCCAGGCAACCTGAACCGCTCTTTTCCTATTGTTGCGTTAGCATCCTGTTGGAAGAACCTATGTGCTGCTCCAGCTCGAGGGTGACGAAGTCATCAAACTGAAAGTCGGCTTCTTGTAGCGGCGACTCAGTTGGTTGAGTCTGTGTGGCCTGTGTCCACTACTGCGTGGACTCAACTTCACTATCGTCGAACCACACAAGTTGTTGTCGAAAGTCCTGAGTGGTGTCAACTGTCACTGGTGGTTGCCGAAAATCCCAATCTGGGTTGGCCTTCTAAATAGTCAATATGCGGGACTAAGTAATACGTTGGTGATGGGCATGTCGTCCCCAAGGAACAGTGGCCTGACTGAGTTGTGGCATGTCGTAGAGGTCGTACACGACATGGGTTGGCCCATCAGGTGCTTATGAACGGTACCGCCGAAGTCACTCTCAACGATGCATCCCTCCAGCAACATCTAGCTGCCAAGGGTGACGTAGAGGTGCTCCAAGCCATCAACCTACAAAATAAACAACCATTGTGTTAGTTTTGAGATAAACTGTTGTATGCTAGAAAGTTGACTCGTAAAGAGTTTAACATTACTTACAATGTTCTCCGTTGAAGTGCCTCGACGACCGACATATCGCCGTGTGATCCTGTTGTACCACTGCATGTAGCCGTTGTGGAAATGCCACCTTGCTGGATCTGCGACTAACTCGGTCCTCACCATGTGCTCGAACCTAATGTCCCACAGCTGAAGATAATAGGCAAGTCTGTTCACAGCTCGGTGATCGTTCCTATGAGTAATCTCAAGCAAGTAGATCACCTCGCTCTCATCAGTGTCCCAGTGTGGGATCGGCTGTCCAATCCCAAACTACACGACCATCTAGTTTTCCCAGTGCCACTATACGCTGTAGAATAGAAAAAATTGTGCAACGACTCTATGATGTCGGTGAGTGCTCACACTATACTCGTACAAACCATAGTATAGGGAATAAAGTAACCCCAAGTTAGGTATCTAGCAACATGAATAAAGTAACCCTAAATCGTTTACTAATCCAATCGTACCTCGAATGGTGTGCCTTCATCAAAGAACTGCTTGATCCATTCTGTCACAGTCACTCGGCGGGACCTAGCGTTTATCCAACTCTTCCATCTCGCGATACGTGGACTCCTCAGACACACCACAACCCCTGGGCCTCTGAACCATTATGGATGGATCCTCCTTGTTATGGTAGGGAACCTGTCCAGAGCCAAGGCATGAAGGAGCACCAATCAGCCCCTGATGTCGCCGCCCGACCTAGAAGCACTGCTCTCCAGCCTGGACGATGTCTGTTCGAGACAATGCCGCTTCCCACTAGGACCACTGGTGGCCCTCCGACATCGACTGGTCCTCAAGAAGCAGAAGGTACGAGCACTGTAAACGTGAACTTGACCTATCCGCGAAAAGGAAAGAGCCAAGGCAAGCCATCATGTATGCCTGTACATACCGTCCTAGGTGACAATGTCACTGTCTCCTACCTCCTCCGACTTCGCAAACGTGCTCTTAGCCAACTAAGCTTCATATTTTCGTCACTCCTAATCTCGGACTTATTCAGAAAACAACCGTTACAAACTAGTCATTAAGGAGGTCCCTGCATAGCGTCGCGCTATGCAGGATCTGGTAATGGTCATTTCAGATTATTTGAGTTTTGTATTGTCTTCTTAGGTTATTTCGGATTAAATCGTGTCTAACAAAAATAATCTAGATAAGCCCCCTTTTCACCCATTTTACTCTAAAGGCTCAGATTTCTATGGGCTGTTTGGGTATTTTACCTCTGGACCGCCGACCGCCTCTCTTGGCCGTCGGCGTTGACCGCCGACCGCCTCGTGCGTCAGTTGGCATGCCATCCGTTTGTTTACCTCTGGTCCGGCGGCGACGGCAGGGGTGGTCCGGCGGCGGCGGGGGTGATCGGGCGGCGGTGATCGGGAGGCGGTGGTCACGACGGCTGCGGCGGCGGGGTTCGGCGAAAGTCCGGCGGCGGCAGAGACAGATTCGAGAGGTTTTTAAAGGGTCGTTTGGAATGAAGTATAGTTCTTCGAAATTCCGCGTTTTATAAAGAATTTCATTTTACAATTTAAGGGGCGATTACGTTAGTTTATTATCGAACTCAAATAATTGGACGATATTAAAGCGTTGGAGAGTAAAAAGCAGGGCGTCGATTAATAATCCCCAAATCTTTACTATTTTCAAAAATCAAACAAAAGTTTTTGTTCAAATCACTTAAGTTCACAAAAAATTTCTAAATTCCCTCCAAATACAAAAATCAAACCAACCTTGAGAGAAGACAGAACATTGATGGCCATAAACAATAAGATTGAAATGGAATTTAATAATTAGAATTTTTGCTGACTTTGTTTGGACTGTACCATCATCTTCTTCATTTTCATCCGCTCCTCTGTTTCTTTGGTAAAAAGAAAAAATTAAACACAACATAGAATATAAAATAAAAAAGAAGTAGTGGGGAAGGAAATCATGGAAGTGAAGTGAGAGAGCGATATGTCGGATGGAGGGCAATTGAGGATTTGAGGTTGCCGACGGATCGATGGGTGGGAGAAGTGAAATTTGAAATAATTTTATGTGATTGGGCTTCCATGTCAGCCTTAGGGTCTGATTGCGCAACGGACATCTATTCCACGTCAGATTTTCGTCAAGCATTTTAACGGAATGGTACACGCGAAATCAAATATTAACATTAGTAGTTTCAGATGTATTAAATAAAGTTTAGTGATTAGTGTGAAATATTTTTAAAAACTAAGTTGTATATGGTGTAATTAATTAACAAATGGCCCTCTAAATCAAAATTAGAAATATTATGTGTCTCTCCATTGCCATCCACCACTACAGTTTAAGCTAAAGGAGGAGGGTGGTAATGGCTGGAATTGTTTCATCCTCTCCGACCTCAACAATCACTCCCGCTCACTTAATCTCGAAGAGATCTCAGCGATCTCGAATACGATGCAGCTCACCATCAAGCGAACCACCGCACAACCAACGAATTAACAACAGCTCCGGCGGCGGGAAGTCCAGGGCTGCCGAAACCAAAACCCCCACCGTTCTGAAATTCGTGGTGAGTGGAGTCACCGAGATCCTCAGACTCTTCTCTTCTTCTGGTAAGGACCGATGAGTGGAGCTCAACTCAACCATCCCCGTACGCCAAACCAAATCTTCTTCGCTGATTAGATTATTTCTCTGCGAGGGTTCCTCTAATGTACTTGGTCAGATTGCAGAAAGGGCGATGTCGGTGTTACTGGCAAAAGTGATGGGCCCATTTCTGCGTTGAGCGTTGACGATGTTGTTAGGATACTAAGGATTGATTACCAGAATGCCTACTTCGTCACAGGCAACCATCCCGAAGTTTCTCTGGATTATATTGCAGGCCTATAGTATGTAAATGTGGCTAATGCGATTGATTATCCTTTTTTCTCAGGGAGTTTCACATCTGGACTCTATGTTGATGACTGTCTGTTTGAAGATCCAACTATCAGGTTCCGAGGTAAAATTATGGTATTAGTAGTCACTTCTTGAAATTTGTTGTGTACATTAGAGACAATCTTACTGGAATAACTGGACATTTTTGTGCGTGTTATCATCATACGCTTCATAAAAGCTCGAAACAATGGAAGTTGCTACCTTCCAACTTATGCTTCTGAACTGATTTGCTAGTTTATATCTTGGTTGGAGTTGGAAATATATCTCAGGTACTGATTTATATTCGCGCAACTTGAAGTTGCTGGTTCCTTTCTTTGACCATCCCTCCATTGGGTTACAAAGCATTGACAAGGTAAAAGACTTCAACTGCAAGTGCCATAATATACAAAGCAGCAGTCTGACCTTTTAGTATTAAAATGGGATCACTGTGAATAACATGATTCCATATGGAGCAGGATGTGAGTTCTAGGACAAACCTTGTACTCGCAACTTGGAAATTGAGGTTCATTACTTCACCCGCAATTATGTTTTCATGCATACTCTTGTGTAAACCTGTTAGGAGTAGTTGGTTCTTTTTCATGACACTCGTTTGAAGATTGGGTCTTTCTAATGATCGGTATTTTGTTGTTACAGAACATACCTGCGATTTCCATGGAGGCCGCTCATTTTAATCGATGGAGTCACAGTCTATGAACTGAATGAAGACTTCCGGGTATGATAACGATGGTTGACGCTACTTAGCACTCCGGTTCCTCTGCAGTATTTACTCATAACAAAACCACACATACTTGAATATGCAGATAGTTAGGCATACAGAGAGCTGGAATGTGTCTGCGCTTGATGCATTGGGCCAGATATTCACTCCAAGCTTTGAAGATTAGTAATTCCAAATTCCAGGGAAGGTAATGGATCTCAGAAGATCCATTCCAACGAAACTGTTTCTTTATTTTTGTAGAGACTGATCTTCCTCCTCTAATACAATCCGATTCTTCAATCTAACACTATTGTACAATCTATTACAACAACAGTACAAAAAAGTGAAATAAGATTATGTGCAGTACCAATTATTGGTACTGGTCTGATGGTAGAGTTGTGTGTTGGAGATCCAAATGTATCGAGTTCAAATTCAATTATATCCCACGTATGGATACCTATGTAATGTTTATTTCTTTCTTATATTTTATATTTGGACGAGAGGTAAAAAAAATATGTTTATCATTTGCCCTACCTTGCATGCTACCCTATTCCCTCCCATACTAATGCTTAAATGCCTTCATAAGCAAGCTATCAATATCCAGAGCCACTAACACAGGCGAGTTATCCACACTACGGGCCATGGCGAACATGATCTCCACTATTAATGCTCTTCCCTATCTATCTTCCCGGTTTTATCCTCATTGAATCTCTCAAATATAGCATCGTAAATGGTCTCATCGTGGGCATCACTACTTTTGTCGTTCTTACATGTCGATGATGATGCCATAATCTTAAGAAACTCTTCTCGCATCTCCTCCCGAGTTAGGGTTCCGTTGCCCTTGACATCGAGCATTTCGAAGCATTCGTTGACACAAGTATCGAATGCCCCCCTTGTCGCCCATGAAATTGGTCACGGTGGCTCCATTGATCAATGCAAGACTCATGCTTCTCCTTTGTTTTTTTTGTGTGCTATAATAGTGGCTTTTTAATTTTGGTGTGGGCTTAAGTCTATTCCTGAATGGTTTGACTTGTTATATTGTGAATGAATCGGCTATGTTTAGCAGAGTTCTTATAGGTTGGTTTGACTGAGCTTTTAACTTTCCGTCCTCAAATTTCTGTGTGGCCTTCTTTTGTCCTGTTTTTTATTTGGTTGGGTCAACCATTGTTTTTTATTTTTCGAATTGCCATAACTTTCTAATTAAAGGGGTTTGTCGACTCGAATGAATGATATTATGAAATATGAGTTATTATAAGAAAAATAATTTTTCAAATATCTAATTCCATCATCGATCGATCGAATAGGTTATGGATCTCCATCGGGACCCCAATCATACTAGAACACGAATATCTGCGGGTGCCCAATGGACAATAGTTACACTACAAAGATACTAGTACACTGCGGCCTAAATGAATCTTAGAGTTACTTTTGATACAAAGGGAAGTGGTTTATTATATCCAATACTAAACCTCGTACACTAACTTGTTAGATAATGAGAAGGACTTCAAGATTACTTGCGTAGGGGGGTGGTTTGTGATTGACCAAACGTAGATGATCATTTAGGCCCATTAGCCCTGATATTGCCTTCCTGACTTCTGCAATTTGAAATTTGGTTTAAGAAAATGGATTAATGGGTAGTGTGGCGAACGCTGCCGGACGACAACCCGAAAAAGGTCCTCGCTCATTTTCGAGTAATTGTGAAAGAAGAAGAAAAGAAATCTAATATTTTGTTATACTGTTTCCGATGAATTCATTAACGAGTGAATTCATTAACAAGTGTGGCGAACGAAGTGTAGTCGATGTGGTAATTTGGCCCATTTTCAGTTTAGAGATTCCAAGTTCAAATCTTGAGACTCGCTCTTGTAATACTTTTGGTCTAGTTAAATAAGTACTCATGCTAGTAGTCGACAATCCCATGATTTACTCAACTGTAGCTTCACAAAGCGGTCCATCTTGAACATGGGATTAAAATTTATCGCGAAAAGAGAATCGACGGAGAGAAAAAGAAGTGAAATTCATATCACATTTCATCTATAACACTATCATTTACATATACACAGTCTCAGGAATGCATACAGTTTATCCACCAGCCACCAAAACTTGCACCTTCAATATGATACCACCGACTATGCTTCACATGCCTATATCCTCTCCCAACTTCCTACTGTGAGAGCACCCGCATCCATGTTCACCTTGAGTTATACTTAGAAGCAACCTCTCATAATGGCCTTAACAGCGAGTAATCTTCGAGAAGTTCGCGCTCTGATAAAGTGTCATCCTCATTTTGGGGCGTCCACAACACCTCAACTGCCTGCAAATGTCGACAGCTCGGTCACATATACGACTCGTTGTAATAAGCATGTCTAAGATTCACAATGATCAATCAGATCACCTTACCAGTGTACTGCCAGAGGAAATTGATCCAAGCTTTTGCAGAGCTTCCTTCAGGTCCGCAACGCTGTTAATGGTTGGTAACTTATGCACCCCTTCTGCTGCCACCAAGATTGTTATCTGCCGAATTGCACAACATCCGAATAAGACTCTTTCAGATCTAGAAACCTTGATGCATCTTTCTTAGAGCAAGATAAAAGTATATAACTATGAATGTGAGACACAGCTCAAACAAATTGCAAGTTCATTAAGAAAGTCATACCACTATGTATTCGTTGCTAAACCCACTTGCTCTCTGGGTTTTGCTACTCTGCCTCTTAATGCTGTTCACATTAACTAGAGTCTCTTCATCGAACTTTCCCCGTTCTTCAATAGAAAGCTGATTGAAGCGTTTCTCACCATCCTCCATGCTTCGCTTAACATCTACCTGAAAAGATTACAAAATTGCACATGCAAGTGTTACTTAAAAGACCAGTAAAGATTGTGGTCTATTTTAGTTGATAATAGAGAGACAACATCAACATAAGTTGAGCATACAATCGAGTTCAAATGGATAGTCAGAAAATGTTAGTTATGAGTAATAACACCTATGCTAAGGCATCAACAAATGAAAAGCGAATGTCGAGTTAGATGGTGTATTCAACTTACAGACGAGTAAGCAGAGATGCAATAATCAGGATGTCGAAGCAATGCAAGTGACGTTTCTGCAACCACAGCATACAAATGATCACTTTAGACTGCCATTGACATGAACACAAACTTCATTGTACTCTACAAAAAATAATTGCTTCTATCGTCCCTGTAAAGTGGTCGGGCCTAGTGTAAGATAGAACCTTTAATGTTAGCTTCTCAAAAGGCTTCTATACCATTATTACCTGTTAATACATAGCTTAGACCCTGTGAGGAGGATGTATCTGCAACTTCTGCAATCCTATTAAGATCCTTCTGAAGTGATCGCGCCATACCTAGCAAACCAACCTAGAAGAGAAGAATGATGAGGTCAATTCTTCTGCACTATAACAAATCACGTGAATGCTTTGCTTCCCAAGGCAAAGCCCCAAATTGCCAATACCAGAAACATCGTTCCGAAAGCAACACTTGAATACCATTTTTACTTGCTGCTCTCGTACACAATATTTCAGCTTGACTTCCTAATTTAGAAGTAGAAAGTACCTGGAGCTTGAGAACACTGGTTTTCTCCGTAGCAGCAAGGATCCCTCCTTCATCCCTATCGGAAAGAAATCCAGAGACCAACACAAAGGCAGCAAAACCAGCTAGAATCAGAACCAAACCGGAGCCAGCTCCAACTCCAACTCCAACAGCCGGCCCCACGTATAGCCCTCCACCACCAAACGGCGACGGTCCATAGTAAGGAGCGGAGTAGGAAAAGCTCGGACCCGAACCGCGAGGCACGGAGTAACTCCTCGACGAAGAAGACGAAGAGGAACGGGAAAACGATTTCCCGCCCATCCTGCCCCCTGAGGCAGCTAATGCGGCTGCGGAATCGTACATCAGTAACGCCGCGATCAGAACCGCGGTTATTGCAGGCTTCTTGAGCTTCTCCAAGGCCTTGAGGGCGGCGTCGCAAGCTCTTTGGAGAGTAGTCTTGTCCTCGGTATCGGCGTTAAGATGCTTCGCTTGGAAGGAACAGCGGAGGGTGAATCTGGAAGTGGAAGGTTTGTTGGTGGTGGTGAGAATCCGGAGAGGGAAGGAATAGGGAATTGGGGAAGTGCGGGTAGGGAGATGCTTCCATTGTAAGGGATTCCAGTGGAGGAATGAAGCAGTTGCCGCCATAGGTGAAACTGGGAAATTGGGAGGCGGGGGGGGGGGGGGGGGGGGGGCGGGATTTGGGGGAAACGGATGATATTTCTTTCTTGTACGGTGACGAATGGAAATGAGGATGGTGGAGAGATCGACGTGGCTTTCAAATAATTGAAATACTCCACAATCCACCATTTAAATTGCATTTTCTCCCTCGCGGTTAACTTCAATATTAGATTGTGTTATCTTATCTAACATCATACTACCAATGACTGAATTCAGGGTTCCTCATCCAAGAACGTTGAATTTTTATATAAAATTTATATATTTTTAAGTTCCATTCACATTATTTAAAACCCACTTATTAAATAAAATTATTTTAATTTGAGTCCAAATCTTTTTTAATAGATAATAACGTATCAAATTTAAACTTATAATCAATCTATTAGTTAGTAATAATCATAAATTTAATTCAAATTAATCAAATAAAAGAAAAAAATTTGCCAGTGCCACATTCATATTTGGTTCGACTAAAAAGTATAACAAATGTTTTTCTCGTATATTATTGTAATTTTGTATTAGGTAAAAGTAATGGATTCGTCAATTGATTATTCAATATCCAAATATTCAATCAAAATCCAACTCGGTGCATGTTTCAATTGTGACTACGGCCTTAATTTTATTATTACTAATAAAAAAATATTATTATAATTCACTTCTCATATAAATTAACTTTTAGGTTTAAAATTCCACTTACAATCTCCGATCATCCTGATTCCGCCATCAATAGTCCTATCCGTACACTCTCAATAGATGTGTCATATAGCTTGGCAACACTAGAGCACCAATCACAAGGTTTTTAGTTTATTTTACGTGCTTCAGTATGATCCATAACAACATCCTCTTTATGAAATTTTCTTCATTTGCCAAGTGAAACAGAGTTTATGCGACCATCTTTTACTATTTAAATGAGAATTATATAGATGAGAGAGGAGTATTTTTAAGTATAAAATTTGAACTCGTTATGATTAAAGATGATAATTTTATTTGGAGTTATTAATTTTTATGGGTGAATTTTTCAATATACTGAAAGTTTCGGTGTGCTTAATTTTTTATAAATAACGTAATCTAATTATAAACGTCTATTTTAAAGAATCGATCTCGACGATTGACAATAAATATAATTTAAATTTTTTGTTTCACATATCTTTTATAGTCTTAAACTTTAAATACTTAATAAATTCATCACTCTAACTTTTGGATATTTATGAAATGAGTATTATTTTTGTCAGTTAAGAGTTACCAGTTTGAATCAAATCCCCAATTCAATGAACTCTTCTTTATAAACAAAAATCATCATGAACTCTTCTCTCGTCTTCCGCCGATTATTTCAGCCTTACATCGCCACATCACGATGCAGTTCACCTGTTAAAATGTTATGGAAATTATAAACCAATATATTTGAAGAGCCGCATTATTAAGGTTTAGTTTGTAGTTAATTGAACCCAAACTTTATAAAATTAACAAAATTTCGTTCTTAATTATGAATGTTTGCTTCCTCTTCAAAATTGACTCGACAATGGGTTCATAATGAATAGGAAAACCCAACATTAGTGAGCCCTCGATCGAGTCTTGTTGCTGTGTTGCAATGTTTCCTCCCATGCTTATGGGTATTCATAACATATAGGGAATGAGTACCAACTCCACAAGGCACAAGTTTGACACCAGAATTCGAATTTCAGCAAGGAATCGGGATACTTTCTTTGAGCTCTCGGGGCTGCTTCTTTGGATTATTTGTGTTTCTTGCCCGCAAGGTGTCCACCCGCCCACACGCCTGAGCCGCCTCTACTGCCCTCCGACACGATAATTCTCAGACATCGGATTAGAATAGTGTAAATATATTGTACTAATAAACCACACATCGTAAATAGTTCTCAGACAGGTTGAAAGTGGCAGTAGTCCGCGACACTTAAAATCAATATAGATTGGTGATTACCATCGCAATACCATAATGACGATAATTAAGCTAACCTCCTAGATCAATTTATTGTGGTAATATTAATAATGCAATATACAACGTCTATTTTCTAAATTTTCAAACACAAAACGGTAAGTAAATAACACCGGGATTTACGTAGTTCCCTCAAATGCGGAGAGTACATCTACGGCAGCAGCAGCTACGAGCACGTCTTCACTATAACAAGGTAGCTACAAGAAGATCCGAGCCAATCCAAAAATAGTGTCTGTCAAGTGTTTCCCAAACTCCAAAACAACTACTTACCATTTTTATCGCTCACAATAAAATATTTCTACCATGATAAAACATTTATCAGGATTTTCTATCGCTCACCTATCTATCCAATAATTAAAATAATATATTTCAATTGGTACATAGGTAAAAAGCAATTCACTATACAAAAGAAGGAAGAAGACGTACAGAAAAGAAATGAGGGATGATTTCAAACATGCATCCATCATCTTTTTATATAGTTAAAAAGAGAGAAAAAAATTAAATAAATACAGTTAGCAACTCATTTAATTAGTGACAGTGTAATGAAGTTGGAGATGAACATGAGATTTCTTTTTAATTTCTTTATTCAGTTGGGAAAAACACTCTAGTGAAAGATCAAATCCAGACCAATTTTGGCCTTCTCCAACTCTTGTTGGAGCATTTCGTTTATCATCAGATAGGCGTCGTTGTCCGTTATAATCCAGACAAATAAAAAGTTGAAAATTATAATACAATAAGCAAGATTACAGAGAGTATGGAGAGAGTTGGATCGAATTCTAGAACTGAAGAATCAAAGTAGAATTTATGTATGTGACAATATTTTCTTATTAGTTAAATCTACCAGCAAGATTGAGACACGAAACTTCCTTATTAATTTGATTTCGCAAGACTACAGATTGGGAGCAGGAATGTAGCAGACCACTAAGCATACGATATTTGGTTACAGTGTATAGAGAAAATCGCCATGATACTCCCTCCGTTTGTTATGTTTTCAGTGATTCTATTATCTATACACTTCAAATTGGAGGAAGACAAGGGAAGAGAGTTCATGGTGATTTTTTCATAAACAAGTTTGATTACTGTTAACATATATACTCAACTCAAAAAATTAAACACTCGCTGATGGGTTAAGAATATCGAATTTGTTAAAAGTATTTAACATTCATGATTATAAAGATATATGCACTTAAGTTTTAAAATTATATTTATTGTTAATCGTTAAGATCGATTATACAAAATTGACATTTTTAATAAATTTATGTTACCTATAACAAATCGGGCGCACTGAAACTTTTCATATATAAAATATATTAAAGAATTTATCTCTTTTATGATATTTAAAATATAAATATTTTATAGACGGAGACTCTAGTGTATTATTGCACCAGGTATACATACCACGTGGCATTTTTTAATTGGTCGACTATTAAAATATTAAAACATGTTGTGCCAACACTCAAATTTAGCCCAAATCAAAATTCAGTCACTGAATAAATTAAAAATTTGGACAAGGTTTATCCGTCCACTTTAATAGATTGTTTGTTTTTAACTTTTAATAAGCCACTTCCAGCAATGAATGAATCAAGGTGAATTCTTCGGTGCATCGGGTCGGGTACACCGATGCACCCCTTACCTTATATAGCACATACATGCATATTGTGAAACTATGAGTAAACGGCTATGTGGATTTGAAGAATTAATTTCAATTTAACTCCACGTTAATTTATATATGCGGTTAGATATGACATTTTTAGTTATTTAAAAATTCATCATCAGATTAATTTTGTGAATAGTTTTATGATTTCGATAGAAATCTATGATTAAGAACCCTACCGAAAAACTCGAAAATGAAACTAAAAATTAGAAGAGCTGGTTTCTGGATCTGAATAGACTGAGTTGTATGATTCCTCCTCTTCAATTAGGGTTTTTAACTAATGAACTCTGCAATCGTAAAAAAGCAAATCAAATCTGGCATTGTCAAAGTTGAGCCGATGAGGGGAAACGGCGGTGGTTGGTGGTTCATTTGTTGGAATCCTGGAAATGATTAGCTATGATGAGCAGCGGCTGTGGACGATTCTTGATTCCCTCTGAACTGTTTAACTTCAGCCGAAAAGCAAACCGTAAGTACCAGAGATTTTACCACACATGGTACGAAGGACGAACTCTGTGATAGACTGATAGTGGACAACAGTGCGGAGGATGGGAGCACGGCTACGGATGCTACGACAGAGAGTGGTCCTCTCATGTTAGTTGAATTATGGTGTTCGGCGGGGCAACTGAACTCAGTTGTGTTGATGATGGTTATCAATATTTTGTTCTAGATTAATGATTTAAGAGCTTGGTGGAATTCCTGAATTTGTAAAAGCGAGTATGGGAAGGTGTTCTGGTCATATTTGTTATCTCTCTGAACTGAATTGTGTTGATGTGGAGCTCAAATATTTCATAATTCACGATGACAAGAAGTTGTTGCGATGGAGATACCCATGAACAAGAAAGATTTATATTGTTTGTAATGGTTTCCATTCTAACAGTTGCAGCAAAAAATAAGAGGCAACAAACCCGTTGTTCATACACAAGGGACATGAAGAAAGAAGGAGGAGTATTGAGAGTTGTGATGGACTAAAGGAACGCGAGACCCGTTTTTGGTTTTTTATGGTGTTGGAGAAGACGAATATCGGAATATTAGATGTGGTTTAAGAAAAATTAATATATAACGAATATTGTTATATAAGATGGAAGTGTGAGTTGGGAAAACGAAAATGTTTAAAATTATTATTGATGATCACGAAGACAATCACTTAATATTGAAATGTTCAACCTTAATATTTGCACCATTAAATTAATAGTAACCAATCGCACGTGGCCACGGATACACCCTTTCCAGATTTTATATAAATATTGGTCCCACTTTTGCAATTATTTTTGAAATAATCAAATAAATTGCATTAATGTGAATGATATAATGAAATCAGATAGATTGCATTCATATGGATGGTATAATGAAATAAGATTTCCCAGGACCCAAAGCTTCCTTCAATAGCGTATTTGGAGCCTAGCAAATTTGTTACAGAATTGGCTTTAATTCAGAGCGCAGTTGTAAGCTGTAATAAATATATCAAACCATGTACGTTTAGTTGTTGTTTCCACATACCCTCTGAAATCCAAAACTGTAAACCAGAATTTAGTTGGGACTTGGTAGATGTTCAAGGGTGCCAATGGACCACCTTACTCAATTGATACAGACAGACTCACTCTGATGAAAGATCCAGTTTAAAAAGGACGGCAAACAATATAAGTTTGTAGACTCACTATACATAATACATATCTCATAAGAGTGTGTCTAGCTGTGCTTGCAGGTCACCAATGGATACCATGTTGATGGTGGTTTGTTCTTCGGTGGAGTACTCTGCTTTTAACAGAGACTGTACCTGGATGTGTGCTTCCACTATGTTCGTCCTGCATCAAAAGAGATGTCCAAAGTAAGAACATGGAAAAACGAGATCCATAGAATTTCTGAAAAGAAATGTGGAACTTACTTTATGGGTTTGAAAAGTATCGTTCGTGTTGAAGGGTTCTGCAGGTAAAGCTTCATTTTCTCCATCACTGGCGGCAGCTCTTTCCGGATGGCAGCATTCACCTGTGCATAGAGAATCAAAACCATAAGCAAATCAGACACAAGTATAAGTAGAAACAATCTTCTACATCTAAACATCTTATGAAGTTTGTTTTTATTATATAACAACAAGCATAACTTCGCCAACTTTCTTTCATTATCAAATTTAACTACGTTTAGGGTAGTCATGGATTATGCATTTCTCTATGGAAATATGATGCAGTTATTGACACTACTACACAAACCTACCTTCTGAACAAGTTCGGCCACCTTTTCTGGAGAAGCAAAGGCTTGATCCTTGATTGGCTTGGTCATGATAGAGTCTGCTCTCTGGCTCTGGCTGCCGACAGACAAGGCCACTTTCACTGCTGTCACCTGTACAAGGAGAAGAAATGCAATTGCAGCATGAAAAAACAAATTACTTGTCAGCTTAAGAACATAGAAGTTAAGAATGGAGAAACAGAAGATTATGCTGCAAGACGAGTATCAATGTGGAAACTCATATAATTGCTAATCTTTCATGTATTCCGCCCTTACCAACTACTCGCACCATACATAATCGATTGTCCTTTCACCACAGAGAGAGATAATAGTCATTTAGCTTTTTGTATCCCCTCATGGATGTTAGATTTGTCTCTCCTGTGGCTGTGTGCACATAATGCATGAGCGTAACTATTTTTCTCGATTTTTCTCGGTTTCATTTTATTGCATCTATATGCAGACGTCCTTTCTTGCCAAACTTGTTTGCCAAGTCATTATCTCTTGTATATTTTTTTTTCCGATGAATATCTCTTGTATATTTCAAGTATATATATATATATATATCTATAACTAGGAAGTTCTCCTTAAATAAATTTTAGCAACACTGACCTTCGTAACAAATGAGAGCATAGGATCCACAACTGACTTGGTCACTGACATGATGAACTCCTCGCAAGTGGCCTTGAGGCTTTTCTCAAGTTCCTGCAGACAGATAAAGAAAATTTCTTATATATAATTCAAGGGATCAAGGGGTAAAGATATGGTCTGTTTATTCATTAGGAAGAGATGTCAAGAAGATACGCAGATTGAAACCATCAGTTTACCTTTTTGGCATCAACTTGGCTTTCTAGAACTCGAGGAGACAATGTCCTAGCCAGTGACGTTGATCTTGACCAATCAAATAGTGAGGTCTGACCTCTAAGTATCCGTCTCAATTGCTCCTAGTCAAGGATGCTAACATTAGTAAATACTTCGACGTCACTCATAATTATGAGTACCACAACTAAACAGAACACAAGAAAAAATCATTATGCTTCAATGCTTGATGCAAGAAATAGAAATTTCTATCAAGAGAAGTAATTGATCATAACCATAAAAGAATCCATAAGACATTGCATACAGTCGTACTATTGCCATTGGTTTCTAAACAGATACATCACTTTTGACCCGCTAATGAGAGAAACTAACCAGCAAGTGCGAGAAATCTAGCTCCTTGTGTGTGACAGAGAACTCTATATCGAATGGCGCAATCTGCAATACCATAAATCAAAGATCACATACTAAAATTGCACAGAACAATCCGGTGCTACAAAACCAGTAACATTGAAGAACTGGAGATAACCTGCTCCCTCAAAATTAAAAGGTGCTTAATAAGGAAAAGCTGTCCATCCATTGATGTCGTTCTCTTGGCAATTAGTTTACTAGCTTTCTGCAGCACAGTGATGCAGGAAGATGCCGTTAATGCATGGAAAACTAGAGTGTGGATACATGCCAAACTTAGATATTTGACTTACTTGAATGGAATCAGAGCAGACTTCCATTGCTTCCTGATGAAAAAAAATGCAAAGGAAAGAACAAAAAAAGATCAGCAGCTAGATAAGTCATGAGAACACCGGCAAGAAATAAAAAAATGTAAATACCTGTGCCAAACCAGTGAAAACGGATTGTTCAAGACAGCGGTACAACTTGGAGAGGCATGATAAAGTTTTCTCCAATGGTGGATACCATGTTTTAAACAGCTCCGCATTTTCATCAACCTGCAAGTATAAAGTAAAAAATGATGGAACTATGACACATCGTACAGTTATCAGTACTTTCTCCAATTATGGAACTCCAAGGCTCCCATTCTTCCCCACGACCAACTTTCAGAGGCCACTTATCATAGATAAGGCAAAAGGATAAAGAAGAAGAAAACTGTTGGTAGAAATAAATAAAGGAAATTTCAACTGAGGATTTACCAAAGAAGCTTCTGGCGTTGTCTCATTAGTTTGCTCCAGCTTCGCAGGGTAATTCAAGTCTTCATCAGATGGAATATAATTTGCTATCTGCAGACCATCATTAGGATGAGTTAAAGGTTCCGGAACATTATTACTTTTGAATAACATTATCTAATTCTGTCATTCAAAACTGAGAAAGAAGACAGTGCATAAAAAGAGAGAAATATAGACTGCATATGCCAAGCTTTAGCTGATGAATTGATAGGCATGCCGCAAGAAACATATTTAGCCAAGTCCAAGAAGCTTGAAGTCTTAACCTTTAAGCTAATTAAACAAAAAAGACTGTATATGTTGAAGGAAGTTAGTTTATAAGCAGCAACTTATGTGAGCAGAAACATCCTAGATCACAGAAAATATTCATGAGTCGCAATCTTGAAAAGGATGTTAACAATTAGAATGAGAGAAGTCGCAACAAGTTAACTACGAAGTGACATTTCGTGGTTCTAATCAACTTAGATACAAGAAACCTAAGATTTCCAGCCGTCTCAGCCGCATGGAATTCTAAAATGAAACAAAAAACTCAATTGGACATTTTGTATGCATATATTTCACTTCAATAAGTAATGGAACACAAAGTTATGTTGATACCTCATCGCGAATATGAGTTCGAGCACGGAAAGTCAATCGCTCATGAACATCAGCTAAAATCCTTTCCAGGGTTGGACGCAGCCCAGCTAAGGATTCACTCCGCTTGCTAAGCTGGTCGCCTAGGACTTCCACTTTTAGTATATCAACAAGTTCACAAAGAAGATCAACACTTGTTTCATGTATAAGTTTTGGTCGTAGGGTGTCATACAAGTAAGTAGCCCTGTAAGAGAGAATGGATAGTCAGGAAAGTGGAGCATGAATCAACTCCGAGAATAAACTGAACATTTAAAGCTACAACAAGGAAAGATTAGAAAAGGAGAACCCCTGGAAACTTGTACAATAAATCTTACAGAGGATATATCAATGGAGCCAAACTCGAAACGTTTTCTGAAGAAGATGGGAAAAAGTGATCAAAGAGCTGATGCTCAAGTTGACAAACCTGCAAGTTATTAAACAAAATGCAAGGTTTTTGGCAAGATGGGAAGATAGAATATACAGCCACAAAAGAAAATGAGTTAACTCCTGCCGGAGAAATACAGAAATCCAAGGCAGAGTAAACAAAGAGTTGTTTAAGATAATGAACCGACAAGACAAACTACAACCATAGCAGTGTAAGATAATTAGAAAGTTCTAGCATAGTTCTCTATGGATTCATCATGATAACACCGCAATCCAGAACCTAGTTTAAGTCTTATATTGAACGCTTACAAGTAGTTTAAGGAGATACTAGGTAAATGCTCCTCCTGCAGAATCCAAGTCTGGACAGGAGGATTACCCTTTGCTCCCAAGCCCGTGATGACACACAGTGAACAACAGCCAAAACCAAGACTGGATTTCATGGCCTACGAAAATTTTCTGGGTGGACCTTTGTACCTAATATATGACAAGAAGCTAACTCTTCAAGCCAGCCAATTCAAGGGCTGAGAACATTACCTGCATCAGATATGCACATCCAGATCTAGTTAAAGATGGCAGGGATTCTTTCTTGGAAAATTCAGAAATCCGCTGTTGCACTATGCCTTTTACCTTCAAAGAAAAAAACAAATTTGCACGGAAAAATGCAGCCAGATTATAAAGCAGAGCGACAGAGCTAGTGATGTACCAGAAAACTACAGATACTAATCTCACCAAAGAAAGTCTCTGCTCGCAGTACAACTTATGGCATTCTCCAAGCATCAATACATACTCCTTTCGAGCAGATCTACCTTCTACTTCCTCCAGAACAGGTTTTAACTGCCAATCATCATTGTTAGACGGGCTTTGTGCTTTCAATTTCATAAGTCATAAACATTGAACAATGAAGCTCTTGGAACTAGTTCATCACAGATCCCTGACGCACAATTTGAAAACAGCATAAACCGAGAGTGAAAAAAATAATAAACTACCTCACTTGCAGCTGCCTTGAATCGAACATAGATAACAGATGCCTCCACACCCTCAGAAAGCGACGTTTTACTGCCACCAGAGCTCCGGATAGCTGCTTGAACCTGTTGAGGATGTGAATCGTCAATCATGATCAAGACAGTAAGCAGAGTAGAAGACATCTTTCTGGTGTCAGCTAGTTGATTTGTTTTTCTGGTGCAAAGGATATTCACCTGGGAAGATGCACCTTTCAAGACTGACAGCACATGAGAACGAATCAAACCCAGGGCCCGAGACTGTAAAACATAAATCACTTGTAAATCTTTGATGCAGAAGTAAGATTTGCTCTATCATTTGCACAATCTACCATTACTTGTAGTTTTTACTTGGATACCTGGAGCTGCCGAAATTTGAGCAAGTAAACACTAGATTCAGCATATTGTGGATTTCTTTCAACATACCTGAAAATAATAAATATAACGACACTTAAATATAGTCCAACTAAAAGAAATAGTTCCAGCCTCTCATGAACGAGCGGGCATATAATATCAGCAACATATGAATAACCAGCAGGCAGAAGAAAGAACTGAATACGTACGCTATACACTCATCAAGCCGCTTGAGTAGAGGTAGAAAGTTCCCATTCCCAACATTCATGTTTGGAGCATAAAAATTGGTAGAAATCTGTGGACATAAAAAATGTGTAGTTCAGTAATATCTGAACAATTTATACAATGAAAAACCTTCTATGGCTATCGTGGTTCTGCCCAATTAGATCCAGTAAGGCATTAACATCAACATTACTGGTAGACGTGTCCCATGAGCGGTATCAATAAACATTTTTATGAAATAAACACATAAGGAAAAACATTTTATATTTCAACTGTAACTCTAGACAAGGTAGGTTCAAACCTTACATTCTCCAATTCATCAAAGTAACTGAGTTTACTCCGTAGTGCATCTGCAAATTCCATTAGTCTCTGCTTCTCTACCAACTGCAATAGAAAACTAGAAATGAGTCTGCCACGTAATTTAGTTACTTGCAGTAGGTTTTGAAGTGGCTCTACTCTTAAACCACCTAACAGAATTAATGTTCGTGGAAATCATTACTAAATTAAAATACATATGCTACTAAATGAAGAAATCATAACAAAACTTTCAGTTTCTGGTATGCAAGTTCATCAAGTTGGTCTGAGTAACAAACTGGAAAATTCAATGAACAACTCCAACTACTTGGTACCTATGTGTCACCAATGGTCTCACTAAGACCTCTCAGCATCAACAGCCGGAAATTATAACAAGATGAAGCTGATAACTCCGATGAATAAAATAAATCAATAAAGAGATTAAACACACCAGTCGATCACAAGCATCATGGAGAGTCTTTGTCTTTGTAGCTACTGCTTGGTGTTGCAACTGTAGGCTATTGAAGAAGTCTAATGTTTCATCTACCTGCCAAATGAAAGGGTACCCAATAATCCATTAGCACCAATGGATTTTGTTGAGATACAGCAAAATAGTTATTATTATTATTTGTTCCTTCTCTATCATGTCTTGATTAGGAAGTTATTACCTATAGATATAATAATAGAGTCCAATAAGGACATTCTTTTATTGCATAGGAAGTTAGTATTATTCTATTAAGGGTAGTAGTCTTTTCCTATAAGGACTTGGACTCTAGTAGTCTTTTCCTACAAGGACTTGGACTCTAACCCTAATTGTACAGCTCTATTATAAATAGAGCTGATTATCATTCAAGATCAATAAGAACAAGAGGATTATTACCTCATATTTTGACATGGTATCAGAGACCCTAGGACCTCCTGCTCAACCGCCGACCAACTCTCTCTCTCTCTCTCTTAAACTTCTTCTTCCTAGACAGCAACCATGACCGGCGGAGTAATCAAGTTCGGACAAGTTGGTGAGGTTGTGACCACTGAGACTGGCGCAAACGCAGACGTAGACACCAGCCAGAGTCACACCAACAACACAATGCCTCAGTCTCCTCCGACCAATGAGTTTCCTTTCGGAAAAGTTGGTGAGGTTGTGACCACTGAGACTGACGCAAACGCAAACGTGGACGCCAGCCAGAGTCACACCAACAACACAACGTCTCCGTATCCTCCGACCAATGAGGTTGAGTTCGGACAAGTTGGTGAGGTCGTGACCACTGAGACTGACGCAAACGCAGACGTAGACGCTAGCCAGAGTCACACCAACAACACAACGCCTCCGTATCCTCCGACCAATGAGTTTGATGTCTTCATAACGCCACACAAACTGAATGGCAATAATTATGTGCAGTGGTCGCAATCACTGCTGATTCATCTTGCGCACAGAGACAAGGAAGGCTACATCAATGGAGATCTTCGTGCTCTTGCTCAAATAGAATCCACAGACAAAGTTTGGAAGATCAACGACAACTTTGTGAACTCATGGTTAGTCAATACCATGGAGAAGAACATAGGTGAATTGTATCTCCTTCACAAAATAACAAAGGACTATGACAACTGCAGAAGACACGGCCACATCTGTGAAGAGTGTTGGGGAATTCATGGGAGACCCACTGACCAACTGACTCAACAAAGTCAGAATAAGGCAAAAGGGAAACCCAAACGTGGAAATCTAGCAAGAAAAGGAGAGGAAGGCAGTAGTTCGCAAGACTCTTTTTCAAAGGGACAGATCGAGCTCTTGGAGAAGATGTTTACGAAATTTGCATCCTCCTCTGCAGACAAATCAGTTAACCTAGCTGCAAGCGAAGGTACTTTATCTTATACTCATCCGAGATCAAAATTGGAACCTCGTTCTATAAAATGTGTGTTCCTAGGTTATTCAGCTCATAAGAAGGCCTATAAGTTTTATTCGCCCCAGAACCGTCGTATCTATCACACTATGGATGTCACGTTCTTTGAGCGAGGATCTTACTACACCCCTGCATCAATTCAGGGGGATAACGATCAGCAGCAACAACAAACACTGCCGACTCAGATGGAATTGCCGCTATGGGATATTATCTTTGAGCGAGAACCTTACTACACCCCTGCATCAATTCAGGGGGGTAACGGTCAGCAACAACAACAAACACTGCCGACTCAGATGGAATTGCCGCTATGGGATATTATTACTCCTGAAACTGAAACTGGAAGTGAGGACGCAAGTAAGGTTATTGGAAAGAATACTAATATTGCAGCTCAAAATCAGAATCAGAATGGTGGTATTGCAGCTCAAAATCAAAATCAGAATGGTGGTAGTGAGCAGCCTCAAATCACTCAAACTTACCAACGACGAAATAGAACAGAAATTCGAACTGAGAATACTGCTCACGTTGATAACTCTCATGAAGAGGAGTCGATGGTTGATCATCATGAAGAAACTGTGATGGGAACTGAAGAAGTGCCAACAGCTGAGGATGATGGAGACTTGTATCTACCGATAGCCTTCACGAAGGGTGTTCGTGAATGTACTAAGCACCCCATCAGCCGATTTGTAAGCTATGAAAGGTTGAGTACAAACTACAAGGCCTTCATAACAAATCTGGATACTATTCAGGTACCTAGAAATGTACAGGAAGTAATGCAACATCCTGAATGGATCAAGGCTGTTGAATGTGAAATTCGAGCTCTACGGGAAAATAAAACTTGGATCATAATGCAACTACCTCTCGCGAAGAAGACAGTGGACTGCCAATGGATCTTTACATTTAAATATAACGCTGATGGAAGTGTAGAAAGGTACAAAGCTAGGGGGTTTACTCAGTCTCAAAGCATAGATTATCAAGAGACATTAGCTCCATGTGCCAAACCTAACATGATAGGAGTTTTACAGTCTCTTGCAGTCAATCTCGGTTGGCCATTATTTCATTTGGATGTGAAGAACGCATTTCTGAACGGAGACTTGACAGAAGAAGTCTACATGAATTTGCCTAAAGGGTTGGAAAATAGGAAACCAGGAATGGTGTGTAGATTGAAAAAGGCTTTGTATGGGCTAAAACAATCTCCTAGAGCTTGGTTTGAACGTTTTGCAAACTCAATAAAGGATGGAGGCTAGAAACAGTGTCAGAATGATCATACATTTTTTGTTAAGCAAAGTTATGAAGGCAAGCTTTCTATTTTAATCATCTATGTAGATGACATAACCATCATTGGAGGTGATGAAACTAAAATTCAGACCCTGAAGAGCAGATTGTCAAATGAGTTCGAGATCAAGGACTTGGGGCAACTGGGGTACTTTTGGGGATGGAAGTGGCAAGATCCAAGACAGGCTTGATTGTGTGCCAACAGAAGTATGTCATTGACCTTCTCACAGAGACAAGCCTCCTCGGATGCAAACCGATTGACACCTTGATGGAACAGAACAAACGGTGGAACTGTGAGATTGATAGTAAACCAACTGATAGAGAAAGATACCAAAATTTGGTTGCAAAGCTAATCTATCTGGCTCACACCAAACCAGACATAGCCTACTTTGTGGGAATTGTAAGCCAATATATGAAGGAGCCTACAGAAGAACACATGGAGGCTGTGATTCGAATTTTGAGGTATCTAAAAGGCACACCGGGAGTAGGCCTGAGATTCCAGAAGCATACAAGTAGAGGAGTGGAAGTGTTCACCGATGCTAGTTGGGCAGGTGAACTCACTGATTGTCGATCAACCAGTGGCTACTGCACTATGTGTGGGGAAACTTGGTTACATGAAAGAATAAAAAGCAACATGTTGTGGCCCGAAGCAGTGCAGAGGCCAAGTACAGGGCACTCGCACTCGGAGTGTGTGAAGGGATCTGGCTAGAGAGACTTCTGAAGGAACTACAAGTTGAATCAAGGGGTTCAATTCTCATGAGAACTGACAGTCAGTCAGCTATGAGTATTGTCAAGAATCTTGTGCATCACGATCGGACTAAACATGTGGAAGTAGATAGACAGTTCATGTCAGAGAAGGAAGCAAGTGCTATTATTGAAGTCACGTATGTTCCCTCCGCAGAGCAGACAGCAGACATACTCACAAAGGTTACCTCTCGAGAAGTGCTGCAGTATCTAAGGAGCAAGTTTGATTTATACAATGTCTACACCAAGCTTGAGGGGAAGTGTTGAGATACAACAGAATAGTTATTATTATTATTTGTTCCTTTTCTAGTATGTCTTGATTAGGAAGTTATTACCTACAGATATAGTAATAGAGTCCAATAAGGACATTCCTTTCTTGCATAGGAAGTTAGTATTATTCTATTAAGAGTAGTAGTCTTTTCCTACAAGGACTTGGACTCTAACCCTAGTTATACAGCTCTATTATAAATAGAGCTGGTTATCATTCAAGATCAATAAGAACAAGAGGATTATTACCTTATATTTTGACAGATTTAGAATGTGTCTCCCAAAAAAGGATAACAATATCTTCACATACCTGACGAAGAATATCATCACACGTCTGAATGCGGTCTGTTAATGTGTTCACATAGTGCTGATATTTTTCCTCTGTCTAAAAAAGAAGAAGAATTAGGATGACAGACGTTTGTGTCTTCAAACATAATTGATCTATAAAGAAAACATGTTAATAAGATAAGCTGTAACCTCAGATTTCATTGCTGATTCAAGATCCGTGAACCACTTGTAAAACTGCATAAACACAAGAAATGGACAGTGAAAATATAACAAAGGCATCCACCCACTTTGTGGATAATATAAACGTATTGTCCAACTGTTTCCGAAAATAGAAGCATGATATCCATCTATCCGAATCTAAATGTCCAGCAAAACCAACGCTTCCCCAAAGATAGAAGAAGCAAACAGAAGAACGATTAGTCCATATTGTTTCAGGGCATAAAACACACCATTGACCTACAAACCACTCATGGCAAGTGTTCGATCTAGGAACGTTCAGCACCTAGTATAATATATCGCTAGGTATAAATTCTGATAGAACAACGTACTTGATTTGTATTGACTAAAACAGCTTCAATTGCTTGAGCCTCTCCCAGCACACTGTCCTTGGTAGATACAGTCAAGCCACCATTCTCTGGTCTTGGGGTATGATCTTGAGACTACAAAATAGAAAGTCGAATGAACAGCTACATAAACATTAACAGGAACACAACAAAGATCAGAAATCTCATGTTACCAAATTGGCAGGATACGGGCGCTCCTCAACAGCACGAGAGAGTGAAAGAATGGCCGCTTGCTGTTGCTCAGTAAGAGGAGCATTCTGCATCAAGGAATTCGGAAATGACTCAGAATGAAATGGTACGCCTCAGGTGAATGCAGTAAATTAAACGGTTGACGAAGGTAAACTAAAGTACATAGATCCTAATAATATCACCTAAGCAATAAGCCAGACACACATTAGACTGGTTACCAAATAATGCAAATGTCTTAGTTCCGCCATATCTTTACACCTGATCAAGAATTTTCATTTCAACTACTAATGCCGATAATGAGCTGCCAATTTCAGCGGCAAGTTTGCAGAGACTGAGATCTAAAAGGATAAAAACTATATGCAGTTTGCGAGGTACGCGGATCAACGGGGCTCATAATTCAACAGGAAAAAGAAGAACGGAAAGCAGGAGGAAATCAAACCTGTTCCCAGCTAGAAGCAAAGTTGTATCCCTTAGAAATTGCAACGGATTTGTGCATGTTCGGTTGAGTTCCTTTCGCCGCCATAACTCCGGCGAATCACGGGACTAATATCAAAAGAGATCAGAATCTTCGGCTTGTACCACTGCTGCCGAGAGCTCTTGAGTTTTCAGCAGATCCACATCCAGAACAACAAAAACAAACCAGCAATGGCAGATTTGAAGGAGTGTCCAGAAACGACACCCGGTTTGCCGTTTTGTCACTTACATGAACCTCTGCCATGAGCCCAAAGAGAGGCTCCTGGAAAAGCTTTTTTGAGAACTGGCCCAAAGTTCAAATAAAAGCCCACTATTTTGTGCTCAGGAAAGTGTAGCCCAAATATTCATATTTCTAGTGCAAACCCTAACAATGGAGGTTTATATCAATCAACCAAAGAGCTGTTGTTCAGGGGCTTCCGAGATTTGACTGCAAGGGCTGCTATTGACTTCTTCATTTCACGAAGCAAGCAGCAACCATGGCGGAAAGGGAAAACAGTAAGTCCAATGCAGTCAACGTTTACACGCGGAAATTCATGACAAACCGCCTCCTCTCCAGGAAGCAATTCGTAAGTTCTCCGGGTTCTTTGTAGTCATTTTCGTCGGTTGTTGCTATCTGATGTAGTCTACGCTTTGATTATTTGGCCGATGATGTTATGAATATATTTGCTACTCTTGATGGATTCGATAGAGTCCAATGGATGAATTTCTATCCACCAAGATCTCTGAGGCCATCGATCTCTTTGTTTTTCAAATGTGATCTGTTCTTTCCAAAATGTATGTTTTCTCATATTTTTATTCCAAATTATGTTAATCCGTTATTGAAAGAATTTAGGATTTGCTGATGAAGTATCTAGACTCCTTATCGGAGGCATCACTATACAATTTGCCTCTTATAAGACACTGGATTTATCTTAGTTGGGGTGTAATAGATATCTTGTTGTTGCAGTGGATCTAGGTTTTCCTTTTGGTTCATCTATACTATTGAATGCAAGTTCTTTAAAAACGTCTGAGTTCATAGTATAAGTTCCTATGTGTTTGCAACCAGGAATCAGCTGACTTCAATTTGGCTCTCATACGTGTTCTACCATCAATGTAGGTCATCGATGTCCACCATCCATCAAAAGCCAATGTCCCCAAGGTATGTCGATTACAGTGTGCGGTGTAAATTACTTCAGTGGTGGAATCCACTCTTCCATTTCTCATAGGGTTGCAGAACATTCTTTTGATATATACATTCAAAGTCTATGTGTTATTCAATTGGTTGCCTTTTGTGAAGATGGAGTTGAAGGAGAAGTTGGCGGATATGTATGGAGTGAGGGACCCGAACGCAATCTTTGTGTTCAAATTAAGGACACACATTGGTGGTGGAAAGTCAACTGGGTTTGGATTGATTTATGATTCAGTTGAGAATGCTTAGAAATACGAGCCCAAATACAGACTTGTCAGAGTATGGCAACCTTTTCTTTGTTGATGCTACATTTGAAGTTGTTCGCTTTGGTTTTTATCAGTTGCATATACATAAAGTGTTTAACTTCTCTTGATTCTCCCATACAGAATGGACTTGATAGAGGTTGAGAAGTCAAGGAAGCAAATGAAGGATAGAAGAACAGAGCCAAAACGATCCGCGGGGTAAAGAAGGTAAATCTACTGTTGTAACTCAACACTAATCGCATAAAAACTAAAAAGTGTCATTGTGGATTGTGTACAGATAAAAGCTGGGGATGCTGCCAAGGGTGGAAAGAAGAAATTGAGGTTTAGGAGAAAACTACTGACAGAGTCTTATTTATATTAATTTTGAAGTGGAAGTTGATGCCCCTTTAATATAATTTGACGAGGATTGGATCAAGTTTTGCTTGAATAACCAAAATTTTGAGAAGCATATAGTTTACAGGGATTGTGCGTGGTTGGCTTGTTTTGTGTGCGATTGTAAGCAATCGTCAATAATAGGGTTGTAGTTGGTAATCAATCGTGATTAACGTGCGAAAATGCAAAACAAAAAATCAGGAATTAGCCTTTTGCTTAGGGCATTTTCTAAAATTTTAGTAATTATTAAAATGATGTGGAGGATAATATGATATCTAAATAACATTTATTAAGTAATTATATAGTTTTGATAAATTAAAAAAAAATTAATTTAAAAAGTCAATTAACAATGTTAAATAGGTAATTGGATTATTTTTTAAGAAAAATATTAATAATTAAGATTTATATATGGGAAAATATTATTAAGAAATATATAAATGATGGATAGAAATTGTTAAACAAATTAAAAATGGAAATAGTTAAAATTTATTTATTAAATAAATTATTAAATTTGTTGATACGGCCATATAAATATAGTTATAAATTTTTTAAATAAATTTTGGAATAAAGAAAGTCTGATAATATTGAAATACAGTGGACAAACTGGATAGCCACATGACTCATGTTATGTTATCTTTTTTCCTTTTAAATTTATTATATTGTATTGTATGGTTTTTTATTGATTTCAGAATTTTAGAATTGGATGAATGAATTGGAGTTTATCTTCTGGTTATCTATTTGACCTAACACCTTGATAGTTGGTGGTGCTTATCTTCCATGTTCATTCCTTTTCCACATGGGTTTGTTAATTGTTTCAATTTACTATACGCAAGGCACCAAAAACAATTAACAAATATGGAGGGGTGATAAGCTAGGGAAAATATGAGAGAAGATGATGACTATTATTTCTAAAAGAGATAATTAATCCTAATTCTTGATTTTTTTAGAGATAAAGTAGATAATTGTTTTTTATGCAAACCCCATAATCTAGAAAATTTCAATAATAAAGTCAAGGGCTCGTCGAAAAGCGTACAAAGTTTATTTAAAGATGCAGACCCACAAACAGGGCTATATATATTGTGATCCCTTTGCTAAAACATCACACATACAAAAGGATTGGTGGGGTAAGGAATCATAAGACAATAAGACTTGAAAAAACAAAAATTCGGACAAGTTGCAACTCTGACACAAAGAATGAGAAGAACTAGCAACATGGACAAATTCCTTATTTCATCCGTCGAAGAAGCAAGAATTCTTGGTCGAGGAGCAAACCGAGGTCTAGGGGCCCAAGTTGGGCAACAACAATCGACCAACAATGTGGTTTTCGTTGCTAGAAAAGGTCGTCTTCCTTGGAGATTTTGTCAGTTTTCGTCCGCTAGCCTCCTTTGTGTCCATCAAATTTGTTAGCGGTTCAACACGACGTCGTTTCTTGACATCTAGCATCTGATCGGCTATAGTTGTGAGGTCAACCAAGAAAAGATTTGGGACGGTTACCGTGTATAGGTTACAGGTATCACCACCCTCGGATTGTTGCTTAAGGGGTGGCAGAGCTAGTGTGTTGGGTTCTCGGTTATCCTGTGCCTTGGTTGTGTGATCACGGGTTGATGTGCATGTGGTATTTCTAACAATGAGCCATGGATTCGTGCCTTTGCTTCTGCTTCTTTTCTATTTTCGGTCTTGATAGAGTCATCCCAACGGTGAAGTAGCTGGTCGGCCAGATAACGGAACCGCATAGGGCATTTCTTCTCAATATGTCCCATAATCTCACAAATAAAGTAGAAACTTTGCAGTTTTTAATACCTGATTTTACTGTTAAGCTCATTACCGTCATGGAGTGTAACTAGTCGCTCCTTCTGAAGTGGTTTCCCTACATCTAACAAGAGTCTGATTCGCATGTAGGGCTCCGGTAATAGATGCCATTCTTTGGGTCGTAATCCAGGTAGCGACCGACAAAGTTACCTAGAGTCTCTCTGTGAAACCCACCCCTAAACGACTCGATCGAACCACACGGTTCGATCCATGCATTGCTCATGGGTTCACTCAACACATAAATCATAATATCTGACAAACAATAACTGAACTGAATATCCCGGAGTCACTGCGATGTGGTATCACTACTCATGCACCCTTTTTAGGCGACATTAGCTCCGGAAGTACCAAGGTTGGTCATGCATGAAGAAACAGAGCGGGGTCAGTGATAAGCATTGAGTGCTGAGCCTGAACATGAAGAACTAAACTAGTATCTAGTGATGTAACCTTGTGGTCCTATAGGCATCATCCTAACGTTAGCCACCCCTAGCTGTGAGCGAACGATCTCATGGTGGATCAGACCATGAAACCACCTTGAATATCATGAGAGCAGCAACTGAAGGCATACTTGTCACGTCTTGCCTGAAACTGAATGTAACCAAGGGGATCGTACAATCCATGAGGTGGGTGACCAATGTATAACGTGAGCTAGTCTATCTCGTCCTGATTCTTAATCCTAACATGAACTATGAACATGCACAGTTAATCGCTATGAACTTATGCTCGAATAATAAAAAACTGTATGTGCAGTAGATCACACGCCACTGCACAGCCTGAAACTCTGAACTGCATAACACATATGTTTTTACAATAGATCACACGCTACTGTACAGTTCTGAAAATCCAACAAGAATTCCTGACAACTAATTACAATTCCTCGCATAAAGCAAAAAAGTAATCATAACCCCTACATTTGAAAGCTTTCATATGATGAGTTTGATCTGAAGCTACTTTCCTAGAGCTCGACTGCTTGATCCGTAATACCTGAAGAGATTAATCGTAGGATTGAAATCCCAAAACCTCAAATCCAAACCTGTAAGGATTTTCCTACATGGGTTTCAAAACAGAAGGATTGAGAAAAGAGGAAGAAGGTAGATTACCTTTTGAAGCTTCCTCAACGATCTCTAAACCTCTCCTACTAGTTTGGGATCGATCACCAAGACTTTCTCCCTTGCCTGGAACAATCACCGCTTGTTAGAAGTTTCAAGGAAGAAGAAATTAGGTTTCTGTACTTTTGAATTTGTGACTCTGCTTTTATAAGCTATCCACCATGCTCGTGGCCTACTGCTTACCATGCATGTGGTAACATGGTAACCACGTTCGTGACCTACTGATGGTCACGGTTGTGATCCTCCTGCTGCCAAGATCGTGACTATCACTGACAACGGCTGTGATCCTCCTGCTCCCACAATTGTGACTATCACTGACCACGCTCGTGATCTACCTGATGATCATGCCCTTGACACACTGTCTGTCACGCTAGATGGACCATCTAACAGTTATGCTCACTAATTACTGTAATTAACCCAGAATCAGACATCAACCCGAAATCGGGGTGTCACAACTCTTCCCTCCTACAAAAGGTTTCGTCCCCAAACCTGAATGTGAACAAGCTTAACATGGTGGAAAGGAATTATCTGCTAGGTAGTCCTCTATGAGCTCCGAATATCATTCTTTCATGTTAGCCTCGGTCTCCCATGTCGCTGCCTCGACATCCTGATTTCGCCAAATCACCTTAATCATATGTGTTTCCTTACTTCTCAACTGGCGGACCTTTCTGTCCACAACTTAGGTTGGTTGCTCCACAAAAGTCAAGTCTCTCTCCAACTTAAACTCATCTGGATGAATCACCTGGTTCGCCTTGCCAATATAGGCCTGAAGCACACTCACATGGAATACATTATGTATCTGATCCAACACTGGCGGTAAGGCTAGCTCATAAGCTACTATTCATATTCTCCAAATGATATCGTCAGGACCGATGAAGCGGGGAGCCAATTTCCCCTTCCTTCCGAACCGCATCACTCCCTTCCAAGGGGAAACTCGAATGAAGACCTTATCCCCTTCCTTGAAACTAACCTCTATGGCCTTCCCCTAAGCATACTGCCATTTGAGCTACTCCCATCTGAGCTGGAATCACTCTGACTTGTGAGGCCATCTTCTAGACTATCTGGGGTCCAGTTAACAATCTTTCTGACTCCCCCATCCCATAATAGAGAGGTCATGCACTTCCTGCCATACAGTGCCTTGAAAGGAGCCACCCATATGCCATGGTGGTAGGAGTTATTATAAGCGAACTCCACCATCGGTATAACCTTCCACCAAGGTTAATCAAACTCTAACACACATGAGCATAACAGCTCCTCTAAGGTCAGAAGGGTCCGCTCTGACTGACCATCTGGTGAGGATGGTAAGCTATAGAGAAGTTCA
The DNA here is from genome assembly GCA_030674075.2 of Linum usitatissimum. NCBI lineage: Eukaryota > Viridiplantae > Streptophyta > Magnoliopsida > Malpighiales > Linaceae > Linum > Linum usitatissimum. Next base: position 275,236 of record JAUJYP020000468.1, on the reverse strand, counting down.
GGTTAGTCCCCATGGCTGCATGCAAACCCTTCCAAAAGTGGGAGGTGAAACTGGGGTCCCCATCCGATACGATCGTCCTAGGCACACCGTCAATCTCACAATATGCTCTACATAGAGACTTGCCAACTCCCATACTGCATCCTTCCCATTGACCAAGGGAAAACCACTAACAAAGTCCATCGTGACGTCCTCAAACTTCCACACTGGTATCGACATGGGATGAAGCAACCCTCCTTACATTTGTTGGTCGAACTTTGCCTTTTGGCACACTAAGGAACTAGCCACATGTTGGATCACATGTTTCTTCATACCTGGCCACCAGTAATGAGGACGAAGTGTTCTGTACATCTTTATCTCACCTAGGTGCATGACATAAGAAGACGAATGCGCCTCATCCAAAATATCCTCTATCAGCTTCGACCTGAAGGTACTTACACTCTGCCTTGGAAGAGCATCAAGCCATCCTTCCAAGTGTAGAGTATAACCTTATCAGCCGTCACCCACTACTGAGCTTCCATTACCAACTCCTCTGTCGCGTGACCTCTTCAATTCGATCCAACAACAAGGGTCGTACTACTAATCTGGCCAGTAACCCCTTGATTGGATCGACCTCCAACTATGTACCCATGCTCCTCAACTCAACTAGATCGGTCAACCTCTCCTTCCTGCTCAAAGTATCAGCCACTACATTGGCCTTTCCTGGGTGATAGTCAATCACGTAGTCATAATCCTTAAGCACCTCTACCCAGAACCTCTGCCTGCTGTTCAACTCCTTATGCTCCATCAAGTACTTGAAACTCTTGTGATCGATCTTGATCCTAAAAGTCTCGCCATACTAGTAATGCTTCCAGAGCTTCAGTGCAAAAACCAATGATGCTAGCTCCAAGTCGTGGACTGGTTAGTTCACTTCATGAACTTTCAACTATCGTGATGCATAAGCCACCACTCTGTCATTCTGCATCAGAACACAACCTAACCTTGAATACGAAGCATCACTGTAAACTACATACTAACCACCAGTCACTGACAAAGTGAGTACTAACGAGGTGGTGAGCCTCCTTTTCAGCTCCTCGAAACTCTCATGACAAGCCTTACTTCAAACAAAAGGCGTGTCCTTTCTTATCAACTTGTAGATCGGTCCTGCTATCTTAGAGAACCCCTCTACAAACTTCATGCAGTACCCTTTCATGCCTAGGAAACTTCTCACCTCTGACACACTGCTAGGCGAGGACTAATCTACTATCGCCTCCACCTTCTTTGGGTCTACCTTAATGCCTCGAGCACTGAGCAAATGTCCAAGGAATAACACCTCCCTCGGACAGGACTCACACTTAGAGAACTTGGCAAAAACAACTCCCTCCTTAGAGTAGCCAACACTGCTCTCAAGTGCTTTGCATGCTCCTCCTTCGTCTTGGAGTAGAGCAAGATGTCATCAATGAATACTATGAAAAACTTATCCAAATATCCATGGAATACCCTGTTCATCATCACCATGAAAGCTGCAGCGGCATTGGTCAAACCAAAAGGCATTACTAGGATATCATAGTGACTGTATCTGGTTTAAAATGCCGTCTTAGGAATAGCTTCCTCTGCAACCTTCAGTTTGTGATACCTTGACCTCATATCGATCTTAGAGAACATTGTTGCTCCCTGAAGTTGATCAAACAGGTCATCAATGCGCGGAAGAGGGTACCTTTTCCTCACTGTCACCTGATTCAGCCTCCTGGAATCTATGCACATCCGCGTAGACCCATCCTTCTTCTTCATAAAAAGCACTAACGCACCCCAGGGTGACACACTCAGGCGGATGAAACCCTTCTCTAGCAACTATTGCAATTATTCCTTGAGGTCCTTCAGCTCTACTGGTGCCATGCGGTAGGATGCTATGGATATAGGTGTTGTGCCTGGCACCAACTCTATATCAAAAGCCACCTCCCTCTCAAACGGTACATATGATAGGTCCTCTAGAAATACATCTAGAAACTCTCGAACCACTGGTACATCATCAATCTGTCCTTCTGCTTCAAGGGTGGCGTGGGTTAGAAAACCCACACACCCACCTCTAATCAATTTCTCTGCCTTCATGGCAGAAATGAAGGGTCGCCCGTGATGCATCCGCTGGTGAATCCTTGAAATGACTACATCCTCTTACTTAAGTATCGAGAACCTGATTGTCTTCATCTTACAATCTACTAAGGCTCCATGATGTTCCAACTAATCCATCCCCAAAATCACATCGAATGCATCAAAAGGAAGATCGATGAGGTTTGTCGTGTACTCCCTATCCTTAAGGAGCAAAAATTGCCCCTTCGACAACTGTAACCGTGATGGTATCTGGTGCTGCCTCTGCCTCAGTCGTAGTGGCGTACACCCTGCTCTGAGCCTCTGTGTTCCTTCCCTGCGGTGTGCCCTGTCCTAATGGTACTGCATTGGCTCTCGTAAGCCGAGCCCTAAAAACCACCATCTCTAATCCTGCTCCCAGACGATGCTCTCCTCTGCTACACTATCACCTCTAATGCTGCAGGCTTACTCACTATCGTGCACTCCCGAGTGTAGTGACCTACCTGCTCACATTGGAATCAAATTCTTGCTTTCTTTAGAGACGCTCCCTAGTGTCGCATCTCACACTCCGGACAAACTAGATGATCATATCTGGTAGTGGTCTGCTTCTGATGCACTGTCGGGGTGACAGAAGTAGAGAGCCTGAGATGTAGGGATACTACATGTCGTATGTCTCCTCCTCTAGGGTGCAGGCATCTACTAGATTTGATGCGACCCGCCTGGCACTGCCTTCCTCTTCTTTTCCTCCTGCCAAGCCTGAAACTCTCCCTTCCTCACACCCTCGAGGTGCTAGCTCTCAGAGCTGCTGCCTTGATGTCTGCAAGGGTCATCATATCACTACTAGTGACTCCTATATGGATGTGAGCCCTCAGCCTCTCTAGAAACATCTGCTTCATGGCCTCCATCTTCTGCTCAGGTGGACCCTTGTACCACCTGATCAACTTGATGAAGGCACTATGGTAATCTACCACTTTAATCTCACCATGTCTGAAGTAGATGAACTCAGCCCTCTTGTTCTTTGGCCACTGCTCTGACATGAACTCCTTCTTGAAAAAGGTTAGCAACTTCTCCCAATCCCAACTCGGAAAGTCTCCCTCGACTTTTAACTGATTATCCCGCCACTGCTTCATCGTACCTCTCAGCAGGTAAGTGGCATATAACATTTCACTAGCTGGAACAATCGCCGCTCGTCAAAAGTTTCAAGGAAGAAGAAATTAGGTTTATGTACTTCTGGATTCGCGACTCTACTTGTATAAGCTATCCACCACGCCCGTGGCTTACTGCTTACCACACTCGTGGTAACATGGTAACTACGTCTGTGACCTACTAATGGTCACGCCCATGATCCTCCTGCTGCTACGATCGTGACTATCACTAACTACGGTCGTGATCTACCTGATGATCACGTCCTTGAAAGATTGTCCCTCATGCCCGTGACGGACCGTCTGATAGTGATACTCACCAACTAACAGAAATCGTAAGTAACCCAGAATCAGACATTAACCCGAAATCAGGGTGTCACACTCTCCCACTTTTTTGGAAAAATCTCCTAAAGGAAGATGATGGATTTGGATCCAGAAGTCTGCCTTTGTCAAAGGCACATCATGTGAGGATTCACCATGGTGTAGTTGATGTGTGGTAAGGAGAGTGTGATCCATACTCCATGGACTTCATTCCATTACAAACTAGTCATCGATGTCGTGATTGAAGCGAAAGAGGACGTGCTTCCTTTCCAGAGTATCGATTACTACACCCAACCTTTGGCGTGGTAGGACGCATCTCTTGCAGGTTAATAGCCTTCTTTGTGAGAAAAGTACGGACAATACACAAATCGTAGTCCCATGTTAGGGTTCCTCGATGAGATCAGCAAGTGCAAGCGCCGGAGGAGGCAGGTCAGTGAGATTGAACTGGTCGACTTGCCTCTAGACTGGTGGTGTGGATGTTGATGCAACTTTTTCTATAGAGTTGGAGTTGGTTGTGTAATGACTACGTTCGTGGTGGGTGAGATTTAGCCGGTTGGGGCATGAGGTTTTGGTTTGGGCGGTAATGGTGATGGCCTTGTCGGCAGGGGTTGTCGCGCCCGACTTGGGTTTGAGGTTGGTTGGGTGTGGTTGTCAGAGTTTTTCTGGGAGGTTGAGCCGATGGGGATTTTCCAGTGGAGGCCATCTGCTTGAGTGGTGCAGGTCAGAGTTGACGTCGATGGAGGGAAGGTGAATAATGACGGTGGTCGACGATGGGATGAGAACTAGAAAACTTTGAGATTACCTTACTGAATTGGGGAAAACATTGCTCTCCCACAGAGAGGAAAATAGGGTGACTCACAAATCGATATCTAATTGAGATAAGTAGATAAAAATCTCGTTTCCTATTTGATTAAATTATATATTTTATAATTATTTTATTTTTCCTAAAAAATAAAAAAAAATTGCTATTTCAAATTTCTTTTCACCTAATAAAATGGAGAATCGATGATCTATTCTGTTATTCATCTTGAGATTATATACAATGAGGATTAACTAAATATCCTATAAAGGAGTAAACTATGCCACTACTAGTATATGGAGAGAGTGGGCTTGAGTAGACTAATATCGGTTACTACCCGCCCCCCTCCCGCGCTGCAAGTTCAAGGGCTGGTCGAACTTGAAGATTGGATCGAAGGAGTGTGAGTCTGTCTTTGGTGAAGATATCAGCTAACTGATCGTGTGTGGATATTTAAGCAATCTTGAGTGTGCCTACTTCGACTTGTTCGCGAATAAAATGGAAGTCAAGAGCCACATGCTTGGACCGAAGGAGAGGAGGTTGTGGTAGTGCCTGGCCCAGTTTAGCGAATAATTGGTGGAGCCAGATTAGTCTGTAGTTGTGTAGACTATTGCGCGTTACTCAACCTATGTGCTTGATCAAGCAACAAGTTTTTTGTTTCCTTGATGTCCAACTTATAAGGTTGTTTCCATAAAAAATTGCATACCCATACTGAGATCGACTATCATCTGGATCTGAGACCCATCACAAGTCTAAATAGGTGAGCAAGTGTGAAGTTGTCGTGCGTTGGCAATGGAGAGATTGAGAAATCGTGTCGTTGATGTAGCGAAGCAGTTGTTTTACTGCTTGCTAATGTGTAGTTGTAGGAGAGTGCATGAACTGGCATACCCGATATACATCATAGGTAATGTCTAGTCGAGTGATGGTTGCATACTGTAGCGAGCCTATAGTTTTTCGGTAGAGCGTTGGGTTTTCAAATGGCTCCCCGTCACGAAAAAGCCGTTGTTGTGGATCGGCCGGTGTGGGAATAGATGCAGCAGCTTCCATGTGGACTCGACCAATTTATTGCTTTAGATATTGCTGTTGTGATAATTCAATCCCGTCTTGCGTATGTAGAATATCAATTCCTAAAATGTTATGTATTTTACCCATGTCCTTGAGAGCAAATTGGTTATCCGATTTCTTGATGAAGGTGTGAATGAAATCTTAGGTGCTTCTAGTGAGGATGAAGTTATCACCATAGACCAGCACATAAGTGGTGTCGGCTGGAGTTATGTGAACAAATAACAGTGTATCCGATTGACATCCCTTAAAATCCTAACCGGTCAAATATGCTTTCAGTCTTTTGAACCATGCACATGGTGCTTGTTTGAGCCCGTACAACGCATTGTGTAAGCGGCATACATGATTGGGGAAGTTCGGATGCTGGAAATCACAAGGTTGCTTCATGTATACCTCCTCCGTAAGATCACCATTGAGGAAGGCATTATTGATGTCGAGTTGTCGAAGCTCCCAGCCCTTGGAAATAACAAGAGGGAGAACGACCCTGGTGGTAGAAGGCTTGACTACTGGGTTGAACATCTCATAATAATCCACTCCTTCTTCTTGACTGAATCCTTGAGCGACGAAGCAAGCTTTGAAACAGTTGAGAGAATCATTAGAGTGTCGTTTTATCCTTAAAATCCATTTACTCCCAACAACATTGACATTAGTAGGACAAGGCACAAAGTGACCAAGTATAATTTTTCATAAGAGCATTAAATTCAACTTTCATAGCGCGTCGCCAAAATTCATGGACCACAGTTTGTTTAAAAGTTTTAGGTTCTACTAAGCGGTCTTTAGCTAACGCGTGTTCTTAACAGTACAATAAGTTAGCCTGAATTCAACACAAACATTATTGTCACGAGTAAGTTTAGACACTCTTAATAGAGTTTTAGTAAGTTGTGGAACCACATAAACATTCGGTAAATGCAAATGAGAAAGAGAACTCGAGCTAATATGAGAAATTAATAAATGATTACCATTCCCAACTTGGAGGTTGTCAGCACCAGTATAAGCATCAGCAAGCGAGAGTTTGTTGAAATCCGGAGTCACATGATCACTGGCTCCCGAGTCGAAATACCAAGATAGGTCCATAACGGTTAATAGAGTTGCAAGTTGAGCAGAATGTGCTTGATGATAGAACTGTTTACGGGATGTCGGAGGAAGACCACGCGAAGGATAGGCAGAAAGATTGGTTCGCTCTTAACAATCAATAGCCTCATGACCACTGATTTTACACAATTGACAGAACACCTTTAGTTTTGAGGAAGTGAAACGCGGTGAAGAGGAGCTACATGTGTACGGAGAACGACGATTAGTAGAGCGTGGAGAAGAGGACCGATTGTAGTGGCGCTGTGTGTTGTGGAAAGATGACCGGCAAGATTGTCGACATCGAGAGTGTCGACCTTCATCATGAAAGCTGTCTTGAAAGGATTGTACGAACCGCCGGGATCTGCGCAGATGTGCCCAAATAAATCCCCATTTGAGATCAAATTGTTGATTACGGCCCGCGAATATGCAATTGCCCGTTTCTTCTCGAGGTACTCAATCATGGATAGAGATCCCTTCTGAAGAGACTGCAGTTGCACCTTCAGGTGCATCCGTTTGGCCATTGTTTGCGTCTGGAAGTTGCGGTCGATGCTTTACCAAGCCATATACACCATCGTCGCCCGGACCACTAGAGTGAGGGCTTGTTCCGAGAGAGTGGAACGAAGCCATAACAGCACAAACTTGTCCTTCTGCTTCCAAACAGTGAAAGCCGGATTTGGTTCTTCAGTAGCATTACCAGATTTCGAGGAGACAAAACGAGTTTCCGATGGAGGTTGAGGATAAAGGATATGAGACTCTAAATCAAAGGTCTCAAGTGCTGAAACGATCGTGGCCCGCCAGAGAGAGTAGTTGTCACGATTCTGCTTGATTGAAATCAGAGGAATCTGGAGATTGAGGGAGGAAGAAGAGGCTGTGGCCATGGTGATAAGGCTTGAAGAAGCCATCAACGGCAAGATGAGAAGAGATAGAGAAGAAAGGAGCCGGAAAAAAATTAGGCTTTAATTGTTGAAGGCTCTAGATACCACAATAGAATGGAGAATCGATAATCTATTATGTTATTCATCTTGAGATGAGGATTAACTAAATATTCTATAAAGAAGGAGTAAACTATGCCACTACTAGTATATGGAGAGAGTGGGCTTGAGTGGATTAATATCGGTTATTATCACTTATGAGGAGGAAGATAGAGTGACTATAACAACTACAAAGAAGGTGGTGATGATGTACATAGATTTTTTTTATATGGTGGTTATTTTTTGTGGAATGAAAAAGTAAAGATTTAATAAGTATATATGGACTATATTAAAAATACATGTTGTAAACCCTAATGATCCAATGATTATAACTCCGGTGAGGCACCTCTGGTGATAAAAAAAGAGTTAAAACTCTAATTTATTTTATAACTTAAATACTCTAATTTATATGTCACTTGCCGGGTTAACCAGTCTTCTTATCAGGTTTGGATTTATTGGGGCCTTTACTCGAATCTGTGTATTTGGCAACCAAACCCGATTTTATTAGTCTGGATTTTGAGTTATCCAAAGTTTGGTTTAATCGGGCTGAATTAAACCCGATCAGGGCTCCATCCCTATTAACTAAGTGCATCATTAAAATAAAGTTAGCCCGAATCAAACAGAACTTTCATCGGGTTCGAACTTATTTGATTTTATCTGAATCGCTTGAAAACCCGAATCTTTATAACTTACAAACTCAAACATAAACTTATCCTATTTAATCTAAATTTCAAATTACAAATTTAACTAATCATCCGACCCAATTTCCGTCCCTAAATGACTTGGTGAATCTTTCCGAGCGGATTTCATATAGTAGTTTAAAATTCCAATGATCCCTCGCCTGATTTTCACATGCTGGCTGGCTCTTTCCATTTTGTGGCTTATTTCCTTCCCAATTATTTTATTCTTCTACACTCCAATTTTATCTTCTTTTTCTTTTCTCTCCTCCACGACGTACGCCTATAATATGTCTGCAAATTTCGTGGACTAGTTTTGCTACGTAACCCTTTCCTTTCCTTCCCTTCATCTCTCTCTCGCTCTCTCTCTTCCCCACATTTCCTTCTCCTAACCAGGGCCCATTCCTTCTCTTTTTTTACTCTCTGATAGGAATCATGGCAGATGGCAACGGTACGACTTCTTCGTCTCTCTTTTCCTTCTCTACCTCCCATCCTGTAGTAGATTTTGGTCCATCGATTCCGCAATAGAATTTTGACATTTCTTGTAGCGGTTCATAATTTTGGTTTGCTTTGCCTTGGTAGCGGATTGCGATTCTGACTGCTGTTTGATTTTCCCCTCCTTTTATATTTTTTAGATTCTGATTTGATCAGATTTTGATCTAATCTTCAGTAAGAATATTCGGTTATTATCGTTCCTTGCGATGATGTGTCGATCTGAAGCTCTTTGATTCTGGACAACTGTAATGACCTTGTCATTTTTCGGCAAGAGTTTGGAGTCGTATGGAAGTGGACAGATCCTGCAGACTAATATGTATTCATCGAAAAAAAAAATTGCATCGAGGCTTGTGCTTCCGTTACGTGTTTGTATGCATTTGAATGGCGTAGCGTGAGCTCAACCAGATCGGTTTAGTTTTGATCATCAACTATCCGTATTTTTCACTTGGAACGAATACACACTGGGATGTCCTGATTTGTCAGACTGATCGATCACTGCAGAATCTCTTGCTTGTGTTGATCACGGTGCTCTTACATTTCTGGGGTTTGCTCTTTAAGGCTAAGAGGTCGTCAGTTTCTTGAGTTATTCCTAGCATTATTGGAGTAGCTTTAATAGATTTTCTGTGCACAGAAAGAGTAAAGTCTGGATGCTTGCTTGTTTCAGATTGCGTGTTGGTTGAATCTTTCATGCTTCTCATATTCTGATATTCTCTTCAGTCAACAATTAGTTGGGCTTCTGTGTATTCTGGATACCAACTTCTGCCTAGCTTTTTCTGTTTCTCAAGAGTTAACCGACTTAACATAACGACTTTTGTTGCTTTCTATGACTGGAAAACAGTGCTGCCTACTAAAGATGGGGCTATCTCTGTGGCCTCTGCATTTGCTGGTCATCAAGAAGGTAAACCGGTAGCTTTTCTCTTTTGTTCTAATTGCTGCTTACCTTGCAGTTCATCTAACAAGGTGCTATTGAAGAAGACGATTAAGTTAGTGGATCCTAGTCTTTATTGGTCCTTTCAGTTTCTTTAATGGATTTGGGGTCTATCGTTGTATGAAAGCTTTTGACTAATGTATAACCAGTCATCCAAGAACATGGATCAATACAGCAGTTGTGGAAGTATTAGTGGTTAGTTGTCACTTATCAGCACCTCTTAGTTAAGCATAATAATGGGTGCCGGTGATTATAACAGCTGTGAAAGACAGAGACCACAAGTTCTTGAGTAGAGCTGTCGAGGAAGCATACAAAGGTGTTGAATGTGGACATGGAGGTCCTTTTGGCGCTGTCGTTGTTTGCAATGACGAAGTTGTGGTTAGCTGTCACAACATGGTCATGAAACACACTGACCCAACTGCTCACGCGGAGGTCACAGCTGTTAGAGAGGTAGGAGCACTGCCCAGCCTCTTCTGGCAATCAAATTCTTTATTCTTCTTGTCTATTTAGCTTGACCAATTCGTCAGACTGTGAGCTTGTCAAGTACGTTCATCTTCTGCAAATCGACAAATGACTTAAAAACTGAAAAGCTGTAAATTTTGTTCACAACTTTGGCGTACTGTTTCTAATCATCTGGGATTTCCCTGATCTGGCAGGCATGTAAAAAGCTCAACAGAATCGAGCTGTCGGATTGCGAGATTTATGCATCCTGTGAACCGTGCCCAATGTGCTTTGGGGCCATCCATCTGTCTAGAATCAAGGTAGAAATCATGTAACACCACCATATACATAATTTCTTATCACTAGTGTTCTCACTCTCTCATCCTAAGCAAGGCTTGTGGCTGTGTGTTTGCAATGGTAGCGTCTGGTCTATGGAGCCAAAGCTGAAGCAGCAATTGCGATTGGTTTCGATGATTTCATTGCTGATGCGTTGAGAGGTACGGGGTTCTACCAGAAGGCTAATTTGGAGATCAAGCAGGCTGATGGCAGCGGTGCTGTTATTGCGGAACAAGTGTTTGAGAACACCAAGGCCAGGTTTACCATGTACTGATTGGAGTTGGGGGGGGGGGGGGGGGCGGTTGAATATTAGACACAGTTGATTACTTTTCTTTTCTCCTGTCTTCTTTTCCAATCTGGCTACGTTAATTGATTTTAAACATCAGTCTTATTGATTTCAATCCAACTTGTAGAAAGATGTTGCAGTTTGTTACTCTTGTTTAATGAAAAGGATGGTCTTTGTTAACTGTTCAGCAGCTGTGGGGACTAACTTTTTAAGATTTTAAACGTAGTGCCTTTTTTAACGGGGAATCACACAGGTATAAGAAAGATCAATAAGAATTACAAACGATCAAACAGCAAAACTCAGCGACGACACTGGAGTTCAACCTGCACCCTACGAGCAAGGTCTTCCACCTTGGTAAGAGCATCTTCCATACCATACATATATGAGCAATCAGAGCTAGGAAGACCATTCTACTAGCACACGCAGTGTTTGAGGCCCCTCTCCATTTGCAAGCAGAAACATCAATGGGAAGGCCCCTCTCCATTTGCAAGCAGAAACATCAATGAGACCTTCCCAGGTGACCTCTCTAATAAGCGCTTGTCTACTAACCAAAGAAGAAAGACTCATCGTGTAATCACACAGCGTACAAAGATGTGGTCATAACTGTCCACCCCCAAGGAGGACAAGAGACAGTGAATATCCGTAGGTAAACCCCAGGCGGCACTGCGCTCTCGGGTGACGAGCCATCGATGAACCGCAAGCCAGAAGATCATGGAGTGTATGGGGATAGTAGGGGTAGCCCAGACAGTTGAATGCCAGGGAACATGAACGGGGAGGGTGATTCCTTAAAACTCGCCATAGGAGCACCATCCCAAAGAGGCTCGTTCACATAGCTGATATGAGGCAGAGCACAAGCCCTCATTTTGAGAATTCTCTGCCATACTCACGAAGCAGTAGAATTCTCATTTTGATAATTCCGACAACCGGCCGTACATGTATGGATTATTACAAAGTGTATACATTTAGTACGAACTATGTATAACCTAATACAAAGTGTATACATTTTGTTTGAATCCATACAAGTTCTACGTTAGGTCATCCGGGAATGTTTTTTAGAAAAAAATTTGTGGGACGACGAATCTCATATTCCAACTTTGGTGATAAAAGATATAAAGTGTTCCATCTACAAAGAAATCTCAAAGATTATGGTTCCACCAAAAGATACAGAGATTCTTCGAAATTCTTGCCTGCTCATGAAGTACTTGTGTCAAGAAATTAAAGCAAGCACCTAAACTAACAGCAAGCACCAAGGTTGAAGAGGTAAGAGAAGAGGAACCACTCATGCCCAAATCAGTAGACTTTTCAAGTGGCATCATTGGTGTGGAAAAGGTTGAGGTTGTTGGTGGTGAAACACCTTTCTATCTCTTTCCTCCGCAAGCATATAAATTCGGAAGGAGAAGGTCATTCTAGGGTGACAAACAGCTTTTGAGCAAATTTCTCTGGTTATTCCATCATCTGCTTCAATTATTGCTCGACACTCAACTTTTCACCATGAAGAAAGCAATGACATTTAAGGAGGTGCTTAGTTGGATTACATAACCATCCAGGTATCGTCTAGCTCAAAGACAAAGAGTGCTTCATGGGAGGCAACCCATGTATGGATTCAGTATTTTGCAATTTCTTTGAGTCATATTGCATGATTAGGTGTTAGATAGAGTCTAGAACGATGTGCTATGGGTCCTGTTTTGATTTATGAACTACTGGATTTAAATTTGGAAACACAAAATTTTGGCGTTTTTATACAAAAAATGAGCCTTAAACAGACCAACACTGCGCAAAGACACTTTTGGTCTATTTCAACACACTTTTGGTGCTTTTTGAAATTTTCAATCCCTGTAAAGTATACCAAAAATGCGCCTTAGACATACCAAAAGTGTGCAGCTTTTGGTATATCTTCTGAAAATTTTTTGTCTATAATTCACGATTCTTCAACAGCAGTTCAGCGTTCTATCAAAACAATTTCAGAGGACTAGTGGTTGAGTAACATCGTTCTATCTCGTAGTTTTTCTTTCATTTTTTTCGGATAGTGTATCCACTTTTATTTTGTGTGGGAGTTGGACACTTTTCCTAGTTCCTTTTTACTTTTAGTTTTGGTTTTGTGTGTTTGAGTCTTTCTTTAGGAGTTAGCATCGCAACCAAGTTCGAGCTTCATGGATCATGCATCTTGCCTCTTCGGATTTCTCACGGCTTATTCCTATGCAACATTTTCTTTTCGTTCAGTGAGGACACTGTCGAAACTAAGTGTGGGGGTGGGTTTGCATAGGATTCTTTTTAGTTAGTCTTATTGGGTAGTCATCTTGCATACCACTCCAAATCTCAAGCTTGTTGGAACCATCTTTGAATCGATTACATGACATGCTCAGAAAATTTCTCTGTGATTTGTGCACTTAAATTGCTAATCTACTTGTGAACCTAGATTTGATAGGAGTAGTGGCCAATGATCAAAGTCTATTGATTCGTTCTTTAGAGTTACTTTGATGTGCTTAGAGTAGCACAGACTCTCCAACTTGATGTGATCGGACTATATAATCTTACATTCTTCAAAACTAATGTACACATGATCAAATGAAGGCTTGAAAGAAAGGGGATACGATATTATGGGGGTGGTTATGAAAAGGCTTTTTCATTGGAAATATGCACTATGGACTTGACCTTGGTGTGATACCAAAGTTAAGACGGATATGTGAGTTGACGGGAAACCTCACTTTAGCTTAGGTGCTAGCTAAAACTAGCTAGCATAAGCTCCTCGGTGAGCTAGATGAAGCTAGGGACTGACACTTAAGCTCGTCCAGCTCAACCTTGAGCTGGATGATAGTGTCACTAGCTGCGGTACTAAGCTGAGCTGGAGTGAAGGTGGGGAGCTAGGTAGTTGGAGTGATAACTCTCCCATCTAGGACGAATGGGCACACACCCTTTCGTTTGATTTAAACTCTTTCTGATTTGTTTTCCCTCCAAAACTCGTGGGACTTCATGGCTGTTGCCTACAAGTCTATCCTTGGGGATAGTAGCACCTCTTGGTGCAAGATACTCACACATTTTCATCCCTGGACCCCTCTACCTATATAAAGGAGGAGGTAGTGTGCAGAATACACACAGAAAACAGACCTCTATCCTAACCTACGATTTCTTAAGTGACTCTAGTATCTAAGCCTAAGAACTTGAGTGGAGACAGTCTTATCCTCGGAAGAGATTTCCTGATACCCAAGGTTCGTAAGGGTGGAAATACTCTTTTCGGAAAGTGGTGCCCACGATTCCGTCTTGATCCTAGATCTCATCACCTATCAAAGCTCGAAGCATTGCTACTTGGAACCTCCCAAGCTAACATTCGAAAAGAGTATTTGCCATGTCCAAGGTTGCAGCAATCAAAGAAATGACTGCATCATTTGGCAAACTCGAGAAGTTTGAAGGTGTGGATTTCCGTCGGTGGCAGAAGAAGATGTCCTTCCGTCTCACTACTTTGAAGGTCGTGTATGTTCTTTCTACACCTTATCCTCCGGAGCTTGAGGAAGCGGAGACGGACGAGACAAAGAAGGATGAAAGAGTACGGAAGCAACTAAAGTGGGACAATGACGACTATATATGTTGTGGCCATATTCTAAATGGCATGGAGGATTCATTGTTTGATATCTATCAAAATTATGAATCGGCCCACGAGTTGTGGGATGTGCTGGAGTCAAAGTATTTGGCTTAGGATGCTTCGAGTATGAAGTTCCTGGTTAGTAATTTCTTAAATTACAAAATGGTCGAGACCAGACTGGTCATGGAGCAATACAATGATATGCTTCGGATTTTGGGACAATTTACCCAACATGATATGAAGATGGACGAGGCCATCTCGATGTCGTGCATAATCGACAAGCTTCCTTATTTATGGAAGGACTTTAAGCACACGCTTAAGCATGGAAAGGAGGAACTGTCCCTGATCCAACTTGGAAGCCACTTGCGGATAGAGGAGGCTCTACGGATGCAAGAAGGTGGGAAACCGAAGGATCCTTCATCTGTTCATATGACAGAAGAAGGAGAGCCATCTGCTCGACGGAAGGGCAAGAAGCGCCCTTGAAAAAACACCAAAGGAGACTCTAACAAGAAAATGAAAGTTTCTTGTTGGATATGTCGGAAAGCGGGTCACTTCAAATGTGACTGTCCCACGAATAAGAGTCCGAATCACGACACCAAACAACGTCAGAAATCTGGATCTAAAGATCAAGGGACATCCACTTTGAAAGGTCGGTTCTTGGACCATGATTTAGATATTGATGTGAATTCTGTTTCACTAATATCGGAAGCATTCTATATATAGGATGATGAAGTAGCATGATGGTTTGACTCGGGTGCCAACAGACATGTATGCAAGGATCGTCATTGGTTCAAAACATACGAGGCATCAGATGATGATGATGTACTTCACATGGGCAACGAGTCAACGACCCCTATTGTTGGACGTGGATTGTTGGTGTTGGAACTTAGTTCTGGAAAATGCCTAGAGCTTAGAGATGTACTTCACGTCTCTAAGATTAGGAAGAACTTAGTGTCAGGCAGTATACTTAATAGATATGCTACAAACAAGTGTACGAATCTGATAGATATGTATTATCTAAAGGTGGTGTGTTTGTAGGCTCCGGCCACTATAACAATGTCATGTTTATGCTGAATATTAATAATACTATTATTAATGATCATGCTCTCTTGGTTGGTACCTTTGACTTCTCCTTATGGCATGCTCGGTTAGGACACGTTAACTATAAACGTCTAACTGAAATGTCGAAAGAAGGGATTCTGTACTCTTTTGATGTCAATGGTGAACGATGTAAAACGTGTATGCTCACAAAGATTACTCGTCAGCCTTTCACTAGTATCCAACGGAAATCAGTGATGCTTGAGTTCAACACAGCGATTTGTGTGACTTGCATAGCACTCCGACTATCGGAGGTAAGAGGTATGTCATCAACTTCATTGATGACTACTCTCGGTATTGCTATACTTGTTTGTTGAATTTAAAGGATGAAGCCCTTGAGAAATTTTGTGTGTTCAAAACCGAAGTTGAATTACAACAAGGTATCTCGATCAAAGTATTTCGTACTGATCGAGGAGGGGAGTTCTATGATCCAACATACTTTCAAAGTGTGGGGATCATCCATGAAACCACTGCTCCATACACACCACAGCAGAATAGTGTGGCTGAGAGGAAGAATCGAACATTGAAAAAGATGGTAAATTTGATGTTGTCATACTCAGGTTTGAGTAATGGGTTTTGGGGTGAAGCCATGCTTACGGCTTGTTATCTTCTAAACCGGGTTCCTAACAAGAGGAACAGAACTACCCCATACGAATTATGATATAAGCGGAAACCAAACTTGAGTTACCTTTGAGTTTGGGGTTGTAGGGCTATGGTAAAGGTTACTGATCCTAAACGAAAGATTTTAGGAGAAAGAGGCATTGATTGTATCTTTGTGGGATATGCTGAAAATTCAAAGGCATATAGGTTCTATGTCATAGAATCTAACGATGCACACGCTGTGCATTCAGTAATTGAGTCTAGGGATGTTATCTTTTATGAAAATCGTTTTTCATCGATCCAAAGACCCAAGGATTTGATGCCATCATCAAATGATATTGTGCCTATCCCTATGGACGAGTAGGCTCTGCCTCGTAGGAGCAAAAGACTGGCTTTGAAGAGTTCGTTGAATACCAACTTCAACGTATGTCTGATCGAAGGATCCAGGATGGAACTAGGATCGCAATACTTGTACTGCTACAATGTTGACGATGACCCTAATACACATGAAGAGGCTATGCGATCGCAAGACGCTGCGTTTTGGAAGGAGGCAGTCGATGAGGAAAAGGATTCCATCTTGGGAAATAACACTTGGTTGTTAACGGATCTGCCCATGGGATGTAAACCGTTAGGAAGTAAGTGGATCTTCAAAAGAAAGATAAAAGTCGATGGTTCTATCGATAAGTTTAAAGCTCGGTTGGGGATTCATGGCTTTAAACAACGACATGGTGTTGATTACTTTGATACCTATGCTCCGGTGGCTCGGATCTCGACTATTAGATTATTAATAGCATTAGCATCAATCCATGATCTAGTGATCCATCAAATGGATGTTAAGACTGCATTCTTGAATGGAGATCTCAATGAGGAGGTATACATGGAACAACCGGAAGGTTTTGTTATGCCTGGAAATGAGCATAAGGTGTGCAAACTAATCAAATCCTTGTATGGACTGAAGCAAGCACCTAAACAATGGCATCAGAAGTTTGATGATGTTATGTTGTCACATGGTTTTCGTTTAAATCAGGCAGACAAGTGTGTGTATAGAAAATTTGATGAACTCGGCAAAGGAGTCATCATCTGTTTGTATGTGGATGACATGCTCATCTTTGAAACTGATCAAGAACGAGTTGATAGTACCAAGGAATTATTATCCTCAAAGTTTTCCATGAAGGACATGGGGACGGCAGATGTGATCCTAGGGATTAGGATCAATCGAAATGGGAAGGAAATTTCGTTGAGTCAATGTCACTACATTGAGAAGATACTTACTAAGTTTAGTAGTAAGGGATGTCGAGAATTGAGGACTCCATTTGACCCTAGTGTGAAATTGATGCCCAACACAAGAATGGCAGTATCTCAACTCGAGTACTCACAAGTGCTTGGCTGCTTGATATCGCAAGTTGAGTAGATATACAAGTAATCCGGGTACTCATCATTGGCATGCAATCAGACGAGTACTTGGTTACCTTAAAGGAACCATGGATTACGATTTAACGTATAAGGGGTGCCCATCGGTTATTGAAGGGTACTCGGATGCAAGTTGGATATCCAATATGGAGGATCACACCTCCACTACTAGATGGGTATTCCTACTTGGAGGAGGAGCAATTTCGTGGGCTTCCAAGAAGCAAACTTGCAACACAACGTCCACTATGGAATCTGAATTCATAGCATTAGCTGCTTGCAGAATGGCTAAGGGACTCGGTCTATGAGATTCCATTATGGCTGAAACCTATCTCAGCGATTTCTATCTTATGTGATAGCAATGCTACTCTGGCTAGGGCATATAGTCAGGTCTATAATGGCAAGTCCCGTCATTTAGGGGTGATGCATAGTGCTATTCATGAACTGATCACTCACGGGAAAATCACAGTGCAATATGTTCGGTCTGAGCAAAATCTGGCTAATCACTTGACAAAGGGATTAACAAGAGATTTGGTTGCCAAATCGGTAGGAGGGGTGGGACTTAAGTCTGTATAGTTCTCCTAACGTAGGACACACAATTCCCCTCTAATACAATGTTAGAGGCAGAATTCAATGCGGAAAGCCTACGAATGGAAACTGGAGCATGAGTTTTGCACCATCCCGAAGGTATGTGCTCCGGAACCTGCGAGTGATAGAGGTTGAAGTTTAACTTCTTAATTGATTTTTTGACAAAGTGTATATGCAAGTACACGAGTAAGGAATTAACCTACACGGCATGAAGTGTAGCCGCTTCAAGAAACTTGGACTTGGTTTCGTGTGCGCTCGTGAGAGGATTGGGACACATGGCGGTCAATAGTGTCAAGATATCTTGGAATAGATAGGATAAACTCTTGTGTATACTATCTTCAGATACTCAAATGAGTAGACGGGTTCAATCCATAGAGACACCCCTATATTCTTTTGGAATGTGTAATATACTAGATGGAAATCAATCTTCGTGACATTTTCATTGATGCAAGAGTTTTCGGTTGCATATTTGTTGAAATTTTAGCGAAATCACATACTTCACTAAAATGGGGGGAGGAATGTTGGAAATATGCATCATGGACTTGACCTTGTTGTGATACCAAAGTTAAGACGGATATGTGAGTTGATGGGAAACCTCACTTTAGCTCAAGTGCTAGCAGAAACTAGCTAGCATAAGCTCCTCGGTGAGCTAGATGAAGCTAGGGACTGACACTTAAGCTCGTCCAGCTCAACCTTGAGCTGGATGATAGTGTCACTAGCTGCAGTATTAAGCTGAGCTGGAGTGAAGGTGGGGAGCTAGGTAGTTGGAGTGACAACTATCCCACCTAGGACGAATGGGCACACACCCTTTCGTTTGATTTAAACTCTTTCTGATTTGTTTTCCCTCCAAAACCCGTGGGACTTCATGGTTGTTGCCTACAAGTCTATCCTTGGGGAATAGTAGCAGCTCTTGGTGCAAGATACTCACACCTTTTCGTTCCTTGACCCCTCTGCCTATATGAAGGAGGAGGTAGTGTGCAGAATACACACAGAAAACAAACATCTATCCTAGCCTACGAATTCTTAAGTGACTCTAGTATCTAAGCCTAAGAACTTGAGTGGAGACGGTCTTATCCTCGGAAGGGATTTCCTTATACCCAAGGCTTGTAAGGGTGGAAGTACTCTTTTCGGAAAGTGGTGCCCATGATTCCGTCTTGATCCTAGATCTCATCACCTATCAAAACTCGAAGCATTGCTACTTGGAACCTCCCAAGCTAACATTTTTGGCTATGATTGGGTTACCTAGGGGAAAATATAAGGATGGGATGGATATTTTTCGGTGGAGCTTTTCTTAGTGCCTCTATCATTTTAGTGCATCAGTGTCGAGCAAATTCAGAAAGGTATCAGGCAAGCATCAGATTAACAACAAATAGAGAAGACCAATCAAAATAATTTCAAGAACAAATCTACTAATGAAGTAGATTATCTATACTAAAAAATGGTCTTTTAGGCCTTGTAGAGTCTTGCTAGATGGTAATTCAAAAACATGCATGCCCAGTCATATCAAGCTAGAGAGTCCATGCTACTTTAAACACATCAAAATAACTCTAAAGAACGAATCAGTAGACTTTGATCACAGGCCTAAACTCCAATCAAATCTTGGTTCACAAGTAGATCAGAAATTTAAGTGTACAATCACAGGGAAATTTAACTGAACCAAAAAGCCAATCAACTTAAATTGTCTAAGAGTACTTTATCCTTATCCTTGACATCTAGACATTTCATGCATCCAAAGAGATGTCCCAATTCATGCATGGGTGTAATCTCCCATCACTTGCCACGTGCATTCTTTGTTTTGTAAGGTAGTGCATGGCTAAATAAGAAGACATAAAAAATGTATATGTGCATATATATCCATATATGTATAGAAATTGTTCTTGTATCTATACATTACCACGTACCACATTAATTTAGTTGGTACTTTCAGTACGGTCGGGCTGGAATATTACACTACCAGCACATTTATGATGGCAACATCAGTGGCTAAAAACGGTCGACCAAGGATGAGAGGAGTTTTATTGTCCACTCTGATATCCATTACCACAAAATCAACAAGGCAATAGCTATCATGCACATTCACTAGCACATTCCCTAGAGGATGCTTAACGGACCTATCAAACTTTGGTTATTCTAGTTTACTGGTATGTCAGACTTTGATTTTTTTTATATTTCAGATTACTTTTACGTGCGATTACACCTTTTAATCGCACTAATAGCGGTCCCGTTGAATTCACTTCGTACTCAAAACCGCCAAAATAAAATATAAAAAATAGAAAAGCTCGTCCAGCAACCTGTTTCGGCTAGCATAGGGGCTCGGCGGGCCACCCGTTCCGGCTAGCACATGCGCCGGCCGGCCGATCGTTTTGGCCACCGAATAGGCCAGCGAGAAGGAATGGGCGGCCGACGCATGTGTTAGCCGGAACAGGTGAAAGGCCGAGTCCTATGGTAGCCGAAACGGGTGGAAGGCCAAGGACAATATTGTCTTTACGAAGTCTAGGGCATCGTTTTATTCAAAACCTAAGGCGTCAAATAGTAATCCTCCGTCGGTTTTCGGTTGCAACCATTTGAAGGCAGTTAATCACTAATATCTTAATTTCAAATTATATAATTCAAATATTTGATTGTTTTACACCTAGATAGGAAAAAGAATTAATTATTTATGAATTAAAACTTTATTATGGAAATATTTTAATAAATGCTTAATTGGCCAGTTTATATTCAGTTCGTATACATTAATTTTTACCTAACCATTTTAGGGTTAAATCATAGGCTAAAAGTAGCTGGTCAACTCATATATCATTATATTTGACCAAATTGAATGATGTCGGGTGATGGTTATAAACTTATAATTGTCTTGCTAATAGAATTTTTGGCATTTTTATGATGTAGTGGGCTAGTGGCTAGTATATTATGTTTTAGATGTCTCACCATTAATATAAGAGTTTATGTTGTTTTTTTTGTCTATAACGATTATTGCAAAAATCTTACTACCAATTATTATAACAACGTTATTTTTAGTTTGTAAAATAACTCAAAAATCTATTGTTTTTAGAAGTTTACAAATATCATCTTTAATAAGATATAAATAACAATAGGATTACTATAAACATTAGAACCCTAAACCCTAAAACCCTAAAACACTCAAACCATAAACCCTAAATCCTAAACTCTTAATTCTTAACCTAAAACACTAAAACTCTAGACCATAAACTTTTAACCATTAACCTGTCAATGGTTATAGAAGGCTCGTGAAAATTTTGGATTAGCAGTGTAAGCAAAAACAACAATCCTACAACAAAATTTTTGGATTAGCGATGTAAACCCTAACCTTTAACCCTTAACCCTAAAATCTTTAACCCTAACATCATAAACCCTAAACTCTAAAACCTAAACCCTTAAACCTAAAACCCTAAATCCTAAACTCTAACACCCTAAACCCTAAACCTTAACCCCCTAACCTTAAACCTTAAAATGCTAAACCCTAAATCCTATACCCTTAACCCTCAACTTTAACACCCTAAAATGCTAAAACACTAAACTCTAAAACTTTACCCTAAAACTCGATAATATAGAGAGTTCAATATTATAATCTAGACTTATAAAATATAGTTATTGAATCATTTTTTAAGAAGTTTCAAACTATATAAATGATTTGTAGTTTTTATGCATAAAATAATTGAAATCTAATGTACAATTTACTTAATTTATGATAAAATGTTACTTTTTAGTGTTAATTAGCAGTCATAATATTTATTATTATCAATTAAATGTATTTTTAATCAAATTATTATATTAGTAGAGATGGTAATCACTTAGCCTTCTCGCTTAAAAGACCATTGTTTGAATCTCACTCCCACATTTAAAAAAAATAAAAGTGTACCCAACCATCCAAATAATTGCGGTCGAACCGGCCGGTTTTTCGATCAAACAATCAGTCACTAACAATTACACTAATTAATTATCTAAACTTAATAATCAAAATTAAAAAAAAAATTGGGCCAGTTCCGGCGGGAACCAAGCCAGCCGCCCGGCGATTCCGGCCAAAGCATGTCCTAGCATGTACGTCGTTCCGGCTGTGTACTTGCTTCGGTCGGAATCGCCGACCGGCTAGAACTGGTGGTCGGCCGACCCCAACATTTTTTTTCTCAATTTCGTACCTAAATGGAGGCTCTACGGATCTTCAATTTCTTTTTCAAATCTTCGTTTGAGGGTGTTTGAGAGTGTTTGACCGTGTTTAGTTCGTCGATATACACAACTTCTTATCTACTTCTTACATAAATTTCAATTTTATAAAAGAACAATAACGTAATTTACTCAATTTAAAACTGTTTAATTCGAAAACTACAACATCATTTAGAGATTCAATATCTATTTGTTCTTTCAAAAGCGTGTAAATTTCTTTTTTTTTATCATATTTACTTTTTCCTATATAAGTTTTTTGGCCCCTCCATACCAAAATCCTGGTTCCGCATCCTACTTGATTTGTGATGTGGAGATCACCGGCAGTTTTTGGTGTTGTGAGTTCCTGCAACCCCACCCACTTCCTCCCTCTCATTAGTTAAGCTAAAATCTATGGTTTTATAGTTTATTCTGTGCTATCGATGAACCCTAAATGCTCACAGGTTAGAAGGATAAAGTGGTTGCCGTTGGGAGGAGTACACAAAATTAGTTCTAGCTATAGTTCAATAGCAGAACCTCGATTTTCCGATAAGGGAAAAAACCCGGGTTCTTTAGAGGTATTTCGCATCATAAACTCAAATTCACTCAATATCTTTTGAGGTCGTTTTGCTCTGTTCGATTTCTTTGTGCATATGATTAATTTCATCATTGACCTTCGCATAATATTTCAGCCAAGATTTGGTCATCAAGCTGCATTCACAAATCTCGACCAAAATGGTGGAAGCACGCAGAAACGCCAAATAGGGGAGAATATTTCTAGAAAAGAGAGGACTACCTTTCTTGTTCGCACGGTAAGCATTTGTAAGAGTGGTTTATTCTAGTTTCTTGGCTTTAGAGGTTCTGCTGATAAGTCTTCATTGCTGCCTTTTCCCTATTTGTAGACTGTTATCAACTTAGATTAGCATGTACCGTAATGTTCTTCCTTAGCTCTTTTTACTTTATAAATAGCTGGTAGGGTTGAAACATGGCTGGATTTGATAAACTAACATATATGGTATTTAGGAATTCCCTGACATGTTATAAACCCTTCTTATTTGTTATAAGAGATTGTCTAGGCGGATATGTTGTACCCGCTTAGACCATCTCTTCTTAATAACAAAAAAAGAGATGGTCTAGGCGAATATGCTTTATGTAGCAAGACATATGTATAACATGCTGTACCCGTGTAGCACTTGTCTGTTTCGAAATACTCAGTTTCGTTTGTCATCACATTGCTTAGAAGGAGGAAATGAATGCTTGGGTATTATTAATCTGTTTCTATTGTGTTGCATCATGAGCCAACGTCATGTCGCTAGCAGTAGCAGCAATGCAAAGAAAATGAATATAAATTGGAAGTTACTATGCACTAGAGCTGATTTCATACAGAGCACAGTCTCTAAGCTCATCTTGATCCAAATAATCTAACTGCTATTTTGTATCTTGCTTCTGCGTATACTTTTTTCAAGAAGTTTCGAAGTGACATTTGATCTGTATTTTTGGGTTTGGAATTCCTGCAATTGGTGACCCCCATCGGGCCCTATTATTGCTATTTTGTGAAGATTAATGAAATTGTCGTCCCTCTCTATAGCTCATGGATCTCAAAGACAGTAAAGAAGGTATTTATGGTGCTCTTGATGCTTGGGTTGCATGGGAACGAGAATTTCCTATTGGTCCCCTTAAACATGCTTTGCTGGCTCTTGAGAAGGAACAACAATGGCATCGGATAGTTCAGGTTCAATAATTTTTCTCTTTATTATTATTATTTTCTTGGTAGAAGTTCTCTCTGGGGAATGAACTTAAGGTTACTATTTACAAATGAATTTCTGGGGAAGCTTAATTTTTGTTAGAGAATATTAAGCGAACTTGTTATTCACAGTTTTCTGACTAATTATCTACATATCTACAGGGTTTTGTAATTGAGTACCTAAATCCAGCTTTAAATCTTTAGTGCCCAGTATCAAGTTCAATAGAATATTTTGACGAATAAATCTGACAATTATAAACCCAGCAAATGGTTGTAGCTTCTATCAACTCATTTTCTTTGTGCACAACCCTACTAGGCTGCTGCAACATAAGAAGACGATAATAACATCATATGTTATCTTGATCATGAGAGGGCGCCCATGAGAAGATTGAAGGGTTTAAAAGATTTACTGAATTAGTAGCTCTGGTCATCTTCTTGAATGAAGCTTTAGTATGTGTTGTGCAAACCGAGATGATGTTTTGCTTGATTATTGGAGTTATTTTATGCATAGCTCATCCCCTGTTAATCTTCTCTAGGTGATTAAATGGATTTTGAGCAAAGGTCAAGGAAACACAATGGGAACATATGGGCAATTGATACGGGCATTGGATAAGGACCACAGGGCAGAAGAAGCACATATTATTTGGACGAAGAAAGTTGGCAGAGATCTTCATTCTGTGCCTTGGAAGTTATGCAGCATGATGATATCATTATACTATAGAAACAACATGCTAGAGCGGCTTATAAAGGTAAGCTAGTTCGTACTTAGTTACTGAAGAATAAGATGTTATAACTGTTACATAGTGTGGTTTTCACTGATCGCAGTTGGCTCATTTCTTTCACTCTATTACTCAATATAGGGTCGTTGCCCAAATAATTTAAACCTCCCTTAGAAAGATTGTGGAACTCCATGTATGATATATCTTACTACCGTGGCTGTTGATGAATGTTATTCTGATTTCTTGATAAACGGAAACAACGTAGAATCCAAGTATAGTAATTTGTTCTTGTGTACCTCTGACTAAGCCTGTTTTGTGATGATGATGGATTGCTAAAGCTTTTCAAGGGAATGGAAGCTTTTGATAGGAAACTTTATGACAAAGTAATAGTGCAGAGGGTAGCAGATGCATATGAGATGTCAGGGATGCCTGAAGAAAAAGAAAGAGTAGTTGAAAAGTACGCTAATGTATTCACGGTGGCAGAGAAACGATCTGCGAAGAAATCTAGATTGTCCTTGGCAACGGAGAAGAAAGACGCTGGACAATGTGAGACTTGAACTCTTGCCAGTTGGGAAGGTAAAAATGATACCTAATGCATTATTTATGCATAGTTTGAAGTTATTGAATCCAATAGATTATAAAAAAGGCTACATGCTGCTATCAGGGACATTGATGATTTTTGTGTGAAAGAGGTTTCGTTTCTTGTACTTTGGAATGGGTTGGTTTCTGTCTGCTCACTGTAATTCTGGCTTTGTGTTGCCATGGCAGATGTAGAGTGAAAGATGATTGTGGTTGGCGTGGAGTGGACGAACACGAACAAGCTTTTCAAGGGAATGGATACCACAAGGCAGGCTCAAGTCTGTGTTTATTATCCTTTCTATGCATCAACCAATATCTACAACTGGAACCACCACACACTCTTTATCAGACCTCTCCCTCGCTACATCGTCAGACACTAATAGCTAGCTAGCTTTTAAGGCAAACTCGTTGATATTCCTAATTTATATTCAGGAAAGCAAAGACTTACTCAGCAAGGCAAACCTAGTTATATGGAGCGCAACTCCTCCAACTGTGATCTAATCTGATCTTGAACCAACTCCAACCTCTTTAAGTATACCTCCAGCTCCATTATCTGTTGCTTCCTCCACTTCTCATCACCCATCATCTCCACTCCTTCAAAATTCAACGGCATTGCCAAACCCCCTATCTCTCTCCCAACACCGCCCACCATTGCGTTATTCTTCAGCAACTCCTTAAACAATGGGGACAAGCAACGCTTCACTGTCTCCTCAATCAAACCCCCAACATTTACATTGCCATGGTGATGACTGTTATTGCTAATGCCATTATTATTGGAAGCAACACCCTGATTTTTATCATCCATTTTACCCCCACCGTCGCTAACACCACAGCGGCCGAGAATGAGAGGAGTGGCCAGGGAACGAGATCGGGAGCGTTTCCGTGGAGTCGGAGTGGATTTTTGGTTAATCTCACCGCCATTATTACTCGAGAAAGAATTCATGTTGTTGTAGTTAAGGTTAGGGTTTCCTTCCTCCTCCTCCTCCAAATTGCCATCCTCTACACCAGCTAGCTTCCCAGTGCTGCTCCAGATCTTACGCGAGATCTCGAAAGTGATCTGATCGTGAGGGCTCTTGAACGAAAAATCTTTCCCTGAATCGATCTTGGCCAACACATTCCTATATTTCTTCTTCAGACGCCTCAGCTTCTCAACCAGCTGGCTCTTGTTGAAATCCAGCTGGAGCTTCGACTTGATCTGGTCGTAGAACATCGCCGTGTCGTAATGGATCCCTCCGCGGTGCGCTGTGTACTCGAAGAAGCCTTGGAGGAGCTCGATCTCGTCCTCGTCAGTCCACAGCCGCTGAAACAGCTGCCTCGATTTATCCAACGGCTGAGGCTTCCTCTCATCCAAGGGGACAATCATCATTGCCTCCGTACGCTGCCGCTTCGCTTCGGGGAGGACAGCGCTGCTGGACATCTCCGCCGCGAATTTGTGCGGATCGGCAGCGACGGTGACGAGGGAGGCGGAGGGGACAGCGACGGGAGGAGCAGGCGTGACGAGGGTGGGAGGGGAGATGAAATTGAGGTCCTCATCGTCTTCCTCGACAGCGAGGACGTCGTCATTCTCGAGATCGTCGTAGTCGTCGTCCTGGGACTGGGAATCGCCGTCGTCAAGATCATGATCGAACACGACGTTGTCCTGCACGGCAGAGGACATGATTGATAGGGAGGGAAGAGAGAGAGAGAGAGAGTTTTTTGGGACCGGTGAGAAGGGGAAATGGGTATTTTCGGTGACGCAGGAAGTGGTGGTGGTAGTGGTGGTGGTTTTGGTGGAAGAGGAGTGTCTAGTTTTTTCGGGGGTGAGGAGTCGACCTACTCGCTTGATTTCAGCGCGTGTTGCAAAACGCCAATAAGGAAAAAACTGTGAAAGATTTGATTAATAAATGTGAGTTAATTTCCCGTATATTCGGTTCTGGAAGAACAGTAAAGGCTCCAGCTCCCTATCAAGTGCATTGACATCTTTGATCTTATCAATTTGAATGTCCTTTAGATCACTCTTTAAAAGTTTAAAATCTAAGAAATGAAAAGTGAGTCATAAGTTATTTTACTTTTTTTTATAAATAAGTAAAAGTAATTCTGGTAGTCCGAAACAAAGTTCCCTTACTCGAAAGACACGGGAGCTCTGACGACTTGCTACAATCAATTTTTTTTTAACTATCCAACCTCGGGAATTTCAATCTGAATTTCTATTTGACGTTTTAGCTTTCGAATTAAATAACGCGCTAGATTGAGTCATCCAGTTACGTTATTATTATTTCGTAAAATCGCAATTCGTAACTCAAACACTCACAAACACTCTCAGATACTCTCAAACGAAGATCTGGAGCTCTGTTAAGGTACGAAATAAAAATATCGATGAATAAGGCCGGCCGCCGGTTTCGGTCGAAGCAGTGCCCAGCCGGAAAGGCCTCAAGGCCGGCAGCTGCTTCGGCCGAAACCGGTGACCGGCTGAGTTTCCAGCCGAAAGCAGCGGTCGGGCGACTGGCTTGGTTTCCGGGGCTGGCCCTAATCGTCGATATTTTTAAAATTTTAATTATTTAATTAGTGTAATTAGTTTAGTTAGATAATTTGAATTCTTAATAATTAATTGAATTAGTGTAGATAAGCTATTACTTAAATTAATTAACTAATTAGAAATTGAATTAGTTAGTAATAAATTGTTTATTAATAATGTATTTTGTGATTAATAATTATTTATTGATAATGTGATAACTAATAATGTATGTTGTTAGGAAATTGTTTATTAAGTGAACAAATTTTAGCCGAATGCGAATTTTATTATAAATAAACTGCATTATAACATTAACGTGTAATTAAATAGTGTTATTTGGTAAAATGTAGTTTGTTGAAAAAAATGGCAAAGATAAAGGGTGGAGGTAAATCATACAGTATTGATTCGGTTGAAAAAAAAAACATACGAAATCCAAAAAATGAGAGACAAACAAGCGACCACTTTAGATCAGATAAAAGACCGACATATCATTTTGATAGACAATTCACGTTTTGCAAACGAGTACGTAACATTGTACTCGTGTACACACTTTCCATACTTGGGCAGAACGCTCTCTACACTATACACACACTTCCTTTACGGGACAAAATCCAATTAGTGACAAATCCATAATAGAGAGTACTGATTCGGTTGAAAATGTAATACAATGTGCCTTTTGTTAACCGTCAATAGTAAGAAAGTGTTTGTGTGCATTTTGACATTTGCTTTAGAGTGAACGGTTCTCCAACTTTGTTTGAACCGGGAACTAAACGTCGTCATAATTCGGCCCAATTCCCCATAATCTATCCATTTCTCCTTGTATCAAGTAGAGGAAAAACCAAGAGTGCAGCCCAGCCCAGCCCAGCCCAGCTCGTAGGGCCCATGATAAAAGAAAAGAGGGTTTCTAGCCCATTAAAGCCAGTTCGCCCCCACCTTATCCACCTCTCTGGAGAAGACGCAGCATATGCTCCACTTTCATGGATCCTTTTTTATTTCTCCACCACCCAGAAACTCACAGCAATCAATACTTCCATCGTCCCACCTTAATAATACCCCACAGCTTCTTCGAGGTCGGCTTCCATGGCGTCTGCAGCAACAACTAGACCCACCTTCTCCTTCCATCTCATATCACAGCAACTAGTGTCCTCGCATTCATTACCCAGAACTAGATTCCATTTCTCCATACCACCACAACCATCAATCTCCCTCTATAATAATCCCCAAAGGGCTACCCATTTTGCTCTTTCCTCCATTGATGTATCCAAAGAGGACAAGCCACCAGCTCCAGACGCTCAAATTACCGAACCAGTTGTGCAACAGGACGAGTCATCTTCTTCCTCCTTCCTGACAGAAGGAGAAGAAGAAACTGGGCAGCAGTTTGATAAGCGAAGGTTGGAAGAGAAGTTTGCAGTTCTAAACACGGGAGTGTACGAGTGCAGGTCGTGCGGGTACAAATACGATGAAGCAGTGGGGGATCAGTCTTACCCAGTGCCTCCTGGGCTGCCATTTGACAAGTTGCCAGAGGACTGGAGGTGTCCCACTTGTGGTGCTGCTCAGAGTTTCTTCCAGAGCAAGAGTGTGGAGATCGCCGGGTTTGCGCAGAACCAGCAGTATGGTCTTGGAGGCAACACCCTCACTTCTGGGCAGAAGGCTATTTTGATCTACGGAAGTTTGCTCCTCTTCTTTGCTCTCTTCTTGAGTGGCTACTTCCTGCAATGATTCACTCATTTACTCGTTCTATCTCTAGTATCTCCCTTGTTGGTTCTCTACTGTTTCCTCCTCTTTCTCTTATGATTCTATACCTCCTGCCTTTATCTATCACTAATTTCCTAAATTATATGTGTATGAGCATTGTATAGACTACACAGTTTGTTGTTTCAGAGATTTATCAGGATTTCAGTCCTGTCCGCCTTTGCTTCTATCACAAGATTCTCCTACCTATCTTAGCTAACACACTCCTAGTTATCACAAACCACTTCTTATATCCAGATAAATCTCAACTCTTACAAGTGTTGTGTACCTATCGATCTGTAAATTTCATTTGATCACATCTGAGATCAAGAATAACAAGGTTTGTAGTTAGTATGATTACCTTTCCCAGTAAGCAACTTTGTGGATCGCCAGATCCCAGGTCAGTTTATAAAGAGCCTTGGCTTCCCTCCTGCAGAACAGATCAAGACAAGTCATGCAGATCAAATGTTCCCCAAAAGATGATACCTGATTACATGATTACATAATATTTGCGCCTTTGTATAACGTAAGAGGGGGGAATTGTAACTATGATTCTATATAGCCATAAACACCAATTACACGGACACACAAAATAATTACAGCTAACTTGAAACCTTACAAACTAGCTGACTCTTTTCCTGTATAGAACTCCTATAACAGAGAAACGACATTTTCTACCTACGACAACCTAAACACAGCATGATAACTTCCTATTTGTACCCCTAATAACTCCAATATGTAAATAAGATACTGATGCAGGTGACTGAAGGTTATGGATGCCCTCTTCATAATTAGGAATTCTGTCAAACATGGAGTAGCTGGCTCGGCTGTTGTTAAACCACCTTGGAAGAGAGCAAGTTCGCAGTTAAAAGGAAAGTCTGGAATACTACTGGTGGTTTGGATCTGCAACTGTCTTTGAAGCTTCTGGAGTTGCTCGCATCTTAATCTGATAGACATGTCTCACTTGCTGCTTCTCCTTTGCGCTACTTGTGGCTGTATCTCCTCGTCTAAAATATCCCCCAGATGCTTCCTCTGGCATATTATTGGACCAATTGGAGGGAGGTGAGGGAAGGGGACTCGTGCTTTGCTCAAACTGATGATTGAAGTTTTGAGGATATCTTGAACTTGGCTTCCGCTGTAGAATTGCAGGTGGCTGGACTCCAACGTTTTCATCCAGTGCCAAAGAAGACACCCTGGTCCTCGAGTCCCGGAACTTCTCCCCCTTCCGAAACCTCTCCTGGGGCCTAAAGTTGTGTCGAGATCGTCGCACACCATTCGATGGGATAGGAGATTTAGATCCACCCATTTGTCCCTGATGGTTGTTGTTGTAGTAACCATCATGATTGTTTGGATGATAACCATAGCCTCTTCCATAACCATAAGGTGCAGGCCTATTGCTCCTACCAGCCATTGCATTGCCAACACCGTTTGGAAGTAGAGGCTGTGCAAGCAATCCATTGTTTGATCTGATGTTAAGAGTGTTCCTAACAAGACGATGAGCTGCTTCTCCCAATTGAGGACCAGAAATTACTCCAGGTAATTGATGCCTGCACAACAATGAAGCAGTGCTTTAGCCATGGTTCCTCAATGGTAAGTTCCATTTGCTATCTTCAGCAAATATCAGGTCACAATTCCAGCCATACAAAACAGCTGAATATAAGGTAATAAGATCGTTCTGAGAATCGTTACCTCTCTCTGCCTTGTTGACGCCGCCCACTGTTGTCTTCATGCCATGGTATAGGGAATGGTTTGATGTCTGCGGCCTTTACGATCTACAATTACGTCATACAAATTTGCAGGAACAATTACCAAACCACATCATACTTCTTTTTGAAAGCAACCCACAATCCAACAATAACTATGCTAAGAAGAAAATCAGCTTTTAATTTCTATTTTATGTTCCACAAACTCAAACAAGCAATCCTAGGGTGGACATAATAAATAAATAAAGGTGGCATAAACTCTGCAAGTCCGTCGTCTAGTTTACCAAGTTGTATCTTCAGAATTTGCAGTTGAAACTTGATTTAAGTGAGGAGTATGTCAGACATTAATGTGAAATGAAAGATAAGTACACAGAAATTTAATTTCCAAGTAGAACGAAAACTAAGTACACAGAAATCACCCACCAAGCTGTCAGATAATGCGAAATGAGGATGAATCACATTCGAATTTGAGACGTACCATGTATCAGTGGACCGTAAAGTGATTTGCATTCATACAGCATTCTCCAAAATATAGATAGTAACAGGTACAACAAGTATCATGATCTTACGAACCTTTCCGGGAAATTTTACACCAGCTGGGGGTTCAGGGATGTGTCTATGGCTCATAGGAGAAAGATACGTAATATTTCTGAAATCAAGAGATAATAAGGATGACATGGATTTCAAATAGTTTCATCAAGCAAATCCCAAAAGGTTAAACTTACAAAACTAGGTTATGCTCTATAGTTGGCAATCCCTTTATAGGCGATGGGAGCAAGGTCCTGTGCACATTCCTCTCGCTCAACCCAATATAGCCGTTCATTCCACCACTGCAAGATCCAGAAATTAGCAAGACCGGCGAACACAACTGAATGAGCATATCAATCACTATCAATGTCAAAGAAAAACAAACCTAGCACTTGGATCGATTGCCCAAAGGAATCTTTCATGAGGAGGTAATTGATAGTTGTGATGGTAGTAAGAGACAACTTGCTGAGACAAAGGATGTACAGGATGGATGTAAAGCAGATCAAGCATGGCACTGTTGCGAACCCTCTCCTCCTCCTTCAAATTCCAAACACATTATCATTTGCTAAAGACCATGGTGACTCAATACTGATATGTAGCACACATCTAATATGAAGAATATCCCATTACGAAAATCCTGAGTATTAACATTCAAGGAGTGTCCAGTTTAACAGATTCAAGGAAACCACGAGTGCGATAGGGACTATTGTCCCATTCACATGCTACAACTGTCATTCATAGTTCGATATCTGTACAGTAGTACCCACCCAAAACACGTCTTACAATACCCAAACAGATAGATCATTCATACTCAACGCATTGGTACTTCCAGTACGTGTACTAATGACACCAAGTTAAAAATAAGAAGATTGCAGACCGTTAATGTACTCTCAAGCTTCTTTGTTTGAGCTAACAATTTCCTCTCGTCAATGAATGGTAATTTTGCAATACCCTGCAATTCAACCAGAATAAGACAAGAAATCCAATGGCTTAATTCCAATGACAGATTTCATTTGAAAATTGAATCTATCACTGAAAAAGAATCATTCACCTGCCAGGCAAAGCGTTTTCCATTCATATCGATCTCAAAATCTGTCCAAGGAAGGAACCACGTAATTGGTACCATGGAACACGGCTAATACATAAAAACATAATGGACCATCCTAGCAAGTTGAACTTACCAGCAGGGAAGAACGATTGTAATGGTGATGAGGGATCAGTCATCAGTTTTCTGTATTCCTCGGGCAAAGCATTAGAACTGCAGCAAATCATATGGACAGCATCAGAAATGAGAAGGGCACAGACGGGAAGACCGGCACCCAAGGGGGGAGGAGAAAAAACCTTGCAGCTGGTAGAGTTCCCATGAGCTGATCAAAAGGTTTAAATGGCTCTCCCAAGAAAAAAGTTATCTCTAACTCACTAAGAGCATCAAGGTCTGAAGCAAACGGAGCATAGTGGTATGGATAAAACCTACAATTGTAACAGAAAGTCTGCATCCTGTGAGGAAGGTGCCACTTAAGCTGACAAAATGATAAACACACACTTCTGTGACAAGGAACATATGAGCTGTAAGAAGATGGATGGTGCCTTACAGAAACCTTAATGGTTTCAAGAAGACCGATCTTTTGCTCAGCTGCTATCTTACAGATATCTTCAGGCTTTAACAAGAACGCAACTCTTATAGTCGATGCAATCAATGAAATAGAAATCTACTGCTAGTTTCAGAACAATATATAAGAGAAGCACATAGTAGCACTTCAATCAAAATAAAACTGACCATTGCCAGGAACAAACGCCTTGGTAGTAGTAGTGGCATACCCAACACAGGCCTTCTACGTATTTCAAAACCTGCCAAGAATATAACCAAAGATCCCCAGAACAGAAACCAGAAAAGGGGACTCAGCATAAGTCTGGATTTTGACCGTCTCTAAGTTCATTCAGCAGCATGACTTTCACACCATAATGATACCTCAATGACATAAATCATCAAATAAAAATACCAAAGCTTGCAAGCACAATAGTTGATGGAACTTACTATATCTTTTCGCACTTTCTCCAACTCCTCTGGTGTTGATGCATCAAATTTTTCAGCATAATATCTATCTTTGTATCCAGGCTCACCGAGCTTGACCTGACGAAGGATGTACAGCATATTTTGAACAACATAAAGATGAATGAAATTATGAACTGGTTGTATGTATATATAGGCAAACATACTGCCCTGTTTCTTATATCCATCATTAGAAGAAATGAAGAATATATTAGTAAAAAATACTAAAACATATATATACAACTCTAACTCTACTGACTACAGCTCTAATAATGCTAATCTGTAACTCTTAACTCTACTGACCATAACTCTTAACTCTACTGACCGTAACTCTAACTCTACTGGACATTTATCCGAGGTGGTATACATTAATGTGACTGCCGGAATGAACCAAATGAAAACTGGAGTGGTTTGTAAACTGAAGAAGGCATTGTATGGTCTAAACAGGAACCACATGCATGGTTTGAATTCACTAATGCTGTGAAGTCCGAAGTTGCAGTGTCAAACTGATCACACTGTTTCTAAAACAGAGTACGAATGGCAAGATGTCTGAACTCGTTGTCAATGTGGATGATGTCATCATCACTAGTGATGAACAAGCTGAAATTGTAGTACTAACGAAGAGGTTAGCCACTGAATTTGAAACCAAAGATCTTGGGTACCTAAAGTACTTTCTAGGTATAGAGGTTGGTCGATCAAAGGATGGTCGAACTGCGTCTAAAAAAATATGTTCTTAATCTTTTGAAAGAAACTAGGATGTTGGTTGTAAACCTGTATACACCAATGGAGCAGAAATAAACGGCCAAGTCAAGAAGCAGAACCAGCATTGGTTTTAAGAGGGAGATATCAGTGACTTGTGGGAAACTAATTTATGTATCTCATACACATCGTAACATTGCATATGTTGTTGGAGTTGCAAGTCAGCATATGCATAACCCCAATGAAGATCATATGGAGGCAGTTAACCACATCCTAAGATATCTAAAGGGATCTCCAGGACTCGACCTTCAGTACAAATAGCTAGATTTTTAAAAATCATGCCGTGTAGAACTGAAACCAGTTTCCTGCCAGATTCTAGATCAAAATTCAAGATGATGGTTTAGTAGCAAACCTTATCTATAACTGGTGCCTGAGGTTGTTCTTGGGACTCTCTTTTTGCCCTGAGCCTCATTTCTTCATTATGCTCTATAGCCTAAAACAAGTAACAAAACATTTGCATAAAACGGCTTGAGATGACTATCATTCCACCTCCATGCCTGTTCTTAGTTTATTGTTTTCCCAAATTGAGGTGCAGAAAGATCGGAAGCAAAATCTGATGTCATCCCGTATACAGAATTGGTTTGTTTATTTTTAGAGTAATTCCACCAGAAATCAGCAAAATGAGGAAGTCCAAGAAAGAGAAGAAAACCAGCCTGCTGTATTCGAGTCCTCTTCTGGAAGATCTGTTCCTCGTGAACAGCAACAGCTTGGATAAAATGCTGAACTCGATCCAGAAGAACCTGATGATTCAGAATTGTTGACATGAGCTGGCAAAGTTCTAATTTTATCATAAAAAGGATCAAGCTTGTGAAAGTAAATTAGTCATCAAAAGTAAGAGTCAAATGTTGGTCCAAATTACAATTATCTTAGGACGAGAGAGGAGTAAGTCAACCAACCAGATTAGCAATCATAAACTCCCAAGTGCTCTAGGGTGGCCCCAAAAAAGCATACAACTAGAACAGAAACTACAGATTAGAACTAGTCAAACATCATGCTTTCCTCAGATACCCAGAATTTGCAAAATGATACTAAACCTCTGACCTGATTAGCTATTTATCAAGAGGACCTTACACACTCCCACTCCATCATCAACCGAGTTACCTTACCTCCATTATATGGATAAATTATGAAAAAAGTAACTCACCTATCAAATCAAAACACTTGAGATGCATATTTATGGCATCAACTGTTTGTGCTGTTTCAGTGACTCTTAACTCTATAGCCTATATGACATGGAAATATTTCCTTACTCCATTACCTCCTAATGTCCAATTACTGGATATACAATTTTTGCAGACATCTATCGTTCATGGGGCATATTGGTCAACATCCAAGCATCGACATACATTATTATGCATATGAAACAATGAAAAAATTTACCTCACCCGCATCAGTAAGATAACCACCCATTGCTGAGAATTCCCTTCGGTAAACATGCATAAGCAAAGTTATAGCACCCTGAAACATAAGAGTTTATGTAAGCATGCATAAGAACATACTACTTGTTTCGTTTTTTGGGTCAAAATATAGATGCAGAAAGTATATGATAAAGGCAAAAGCCCAAATGAATAAAATTAAGAAGTATCACTTCATAGAAGAAATTCTCAACAAAAGTAACAAATCATTCATGCACAAGAATCTGAGAAGACATAAGATGATAAAAGGAGAAGAGATTTGAGGTTAATGGCCCATATGGATACCATCAAGAAGCATCCATTTACAGTATAAATTGTGATCAAATGTAACTAACATTAATGGCATTCTCAGCAGAGAAAAAATGTGAAGGGATTGGGAGTTGTGATATGTTAACGTACCTCCCTAATTTCCAAAGTTGGCATGTGTGGAAGGAAGTCATTTCCAACAAAGAAACATAAGAATACAAAATCGTCCACAATGCGCTCGAAGTTGATTGTAAATGAAGGATTTGGAATATCCAAATCAAATTCTAAATATTCCCGCAAGACCCAGATGTTAAGGAACTGTTGCAATAATTACTCAAATTAGAAACATTTAAAAATAAAAACGATCAAAAGATAAGGGCTACAGCTGCAGGAGAGCCTTCTCTAACCTGATACTTCTTCTTGTAGATAGGAATATCATTTTCCACATTCCACACTTCAGGATCACCTCCATCCTTACTGCGACATTCAGCAGAAAGATGACCAGTTTGCCCACATTGAAAACATTTCTCCTGCTGTCCAGGAAATGTGACCATCTGCAGAATGAGAATCAGCGTAGCTATAGGTTAGACAAATTCGGAACTTGAATGCATACATCACATCTCACCTTTTCAAGAGAAAGTAATTTACCTCTCTGAGTATTGAAAAATGAATCTCATGTGTAGCTAGGGATAGCATAATCAAATCTGCATCCTGATAATTTGAATTGTGGTTATGATAAGATAGTTCAATTTATCATCAAAGAGAGCCTGAAAAAATGGGAACTAAATGGGACTGAAGACTTAATGTCGAGAAAGAACTTACCAAGCCATACAAACAATGCCGGGTGTTTGGGTTGAAACCATCAAGGTTGCGTTGTGATCGAATATATGACATGATTTTATGCTCTCCCTCACCAGGAACATTTGAATCAGAAAGAAGAACCTTCAATAACCACCCAGTACAGCTTAATAATAATAAACCCAAACGGGAAAAAAAACTATCTTCCATCCAAACCAAATGTATATTAAAAGAAGATATAAAAGAGATTACTCCATACTGAAGGAATGATCCTATTTCAAAGGGACCGGCAAAGGAAGGAATCACACCTTTATACACTGCCACCCAGGGTTTTTGTTCAGCCTAGATTGTACGTAGTACTGAAGTGCAACTGATAGTACTGCCATGAATGGAGTGCCGGGAGTGATGACGTTGGAGTCTGCTGTTTCAGGTTTTTCTTTAGTGGGCAAGAGTTTGCCCTCTGCCTCAAATTCTTTCCTCAGTCTTTCTTCTTCAGCTGCTGCTTCAGCAGCATCTTTTGCAGCTCTAAAGCGCCGAGATCGCTGTTGGTTCATTTTAGCTCTTGGGGCAACACCATCTATGAAATTCAGAAGGGAATAAACTGGTGCAGCTCTAAACAGCAACAATTACAAATAGGATGGTTTACTTACCTATTGCCAGAAAGAGAAGCTTTCTTGGGCGAACCAATGAAATGAGATGGTCAATGTAATCGAAAATTGATTGGAAAACATCATCGTAAGTACCAGGTGCTGGCTGTAAGAGGATGGATGCAGATACAGTATCAGGATACATAACATAACGAACAATATTAAAGAACACAAACTGCACTCTTGGAAAAAAGAGGCCCTATCATAAATCCTCGAGTAGTTGATCCCTTCTAGATAAAGGAACAGCTAGGACAAGCAAAACCACTAGAATATCCGTAACTAGATTCTTCTGTATACTCGAGACAAATGTTCCCCCCATATATATATATCAATCTCTTTCACGTACAACTGACCCATCCCACATATTTAACTGTAGTAGGATCTAAAGTTCAAACAAACACAGCATAAAATGTTAATTTCTCGCTTGTACAACTTTCCTTTCAACAATCAAATACCAATTTATCAAATCGTCCTGATCCAGAAACACCAGTTTGCCGTGGATAATCAATTAATAGAAAATGCACTATGTCTTTCCGGCTCGTGTCATGATGCAAACTATCACTAACAATCGGAAGAATCGTGTTTCGTAGCATCACAGTTATCTTTGGCAGTAATTTTCTCAACTCCATTCCCAATTACACATAACCATTACAGTCACTGTTAACTACAGCAACCAAAGAATAAACTCAAATGTAGCTTATAGATTACCAAAACTCACACATGAGCCATATTTAGCACTTAAGACATGCTCTAAGAGCTTAAAAAGCCAGGAGAGACAACAAGACCATCAGTACGCCCTACATTCCAAGAAACCCGGACCGAGGGCCACCGTACCTTGCCGTCGGGGTGGAAACAAGGGTGAATGATTCCATTCATGTCCAAGTACAGATTATCGAACTCCATGCCGTTAGGGTTAGGTCTCGAGATGTCAATAGGTCCAGGGACGCCGTTCGCTTCCACCTGCGACTCCTCTTCCACGACATCAACAATTGCGAGCGGGTAGCGGTCTGCCAGCCACCTGTAGAACGCTGGAACTCCCATTGTTCAGCCGCTGATGCCTAGCGAAGCTCTCCGGTGACCAAATCGCGGTTGTTGTGATACGAAGACAGAAAGTCGATGTGTAGCGGTAAATTTTGAAAGAGATGGAGGCAAGGCAAGAGAGAGAACGGCGACAGTGAGCAGAGGAGTTCGAAATCTGCCTATAGTAGTGGGTTGGGTCGGCCACAAATGGAGTCCGGATCTCAAATGGAGCCCGTGGACCCAAAAAAAATTTCCAAGGTAACAGGTGTTGTTAACCTTATAGATAAGAAAGTGAATTTATAATGTTGTAGGGATTATATGAGCAAGTGAAAATAGCAAAATATTGTTCGGGTAATTAAGAGTTATATGTGTTATATATTGGGCGGCACAATTATTCGAACGAAAAATATGAATAAGAGAAGTCAAAGATAAATTACAAAGAAGCTCTTGACATTCCTATAGAATTTGTCGTATCTGTATGTCAAAAATGAATGAGTGGATTAACCGAACTGTTTTTACTGAATCTGAATGGATGACAAAACCTTTTATATAACGGACTTGCATCACTAGTAAGTTTGCCGAGAAAAAGAGGGTTTGTAAATCTTCTTTTAACATGTATTGTTGTGGAGAATGGTGCTGTTGGCTTTTAAGACAAATATGAAAAATTCTGGAATTTATTTTCTCATATCACACTTTTTTAATATAAATTTATCATTGGGTAAATCTGGTTAATAAAGTTAAGGGCTTATCAAAATGCATGCAAAGACTATCTAGAGGTGCATGTCCTATAAACGGGGCTACATAGATCGCTTATCAATTACGAAATAAAAACGGGTTTAATCTTTACTCTCCTACAAAACATCAGACAAACAGAATGACAGATACAAAAAAAAGAACACAATAGACTGAAAACATATATTACTACCCAACAAACCGAAGGAGCTACGACCCAAAACCAACAAAACAAACTGAAGACACGTACTACTACAAGACCAGAAAAAACGCGAAGACGCCAAATTTATGGCTAAATTAAAGGTACTCGGTCGGTGAGACCCCATGATATGCCCGAGGTTTGCCAGGTCCTTAAGTAGCGTTGACAACACAGATTATGTTGATGACCTGCATGTACCCCGATTGTTATGTCAGAGTCGTCCTTCATTGACTTATTGGGTCCCATGGTGGAGGCTTTGGAGCACTTGCGCCAATGTCATCTACTCTTCATCACCTTCAGATATCGATAGGGTTAGTGTCATTACTGATGTCAAAGAAATCATTGATTGATATGGAGAGAAAAACCTTAGCCAAAGTTTTGTTGTTGTGAGAGGAAAACCTAGCTCTTGTATGAGAGGAAAACTTCAGATTTTGAAAACAATTTTTTCTATAAAACGTTCGAAACTATAAGAATGCCGAATTAAATAGAGAATAAAGATCTCGTTTGTTGTGTAATCGCCATCACTCTAACTCTAGGGTTTTTCTCTCCCTCTTCATCCGCATTGGTTTACATCTATTATGATTTATGATGAATACAATAGAGCATCTCCATCCTTAATTTTTTAGCCATTGTTAAATGAGGTGGAGGATAAAATAGTATCCAATATGCAATTGCTAGAGACAAAATGACTTGCTAAATTATATTACAATAAAAATTACTAATGAATTGCTGGTGTTATAACTTATCGAATAAATCAATTGCAAAGTTGTTAATATAACGATAAAGTCCCAGTTAGAGAATGTTAAATTATAAAATTGATTAAGATTTCTATTATTTTTTAAGATTGGTTATCTTTTCCCAAAAAATTTAATTATAAATAAAGGCTGGCAGGGTCAAGAAAAAACCGAAATGATGAGCTATGTATTACGACAAAAATTTGTTGAAAAAATGGAAATATTAGCCGAATCAATCAATCATAACGGTCGCCGCCGAGTTCTGTACAGAGAGGGAATATGATATAAGATACATCGATCGAAAGGGGATATATTGTTGGTTTGTGCTCGGTAGAGATATCGTATAAGCCGAATCATTAGCTGCTTTTTCTTCCTCCGCTCTTTCTCTTCCATTTGTCTTGGTCTCCTCAATTCAAAGATAAGGCCTTTCTAGGTGAGTTTCTCTCTATTCCTCAAAGTTGCAAGGTACCTTTTTACCAACTCTTCCTCCCTCTATTCTGCTCCAGAAAGTTCAGTTGCATTGCCAACAGAAATTTCTAGGCGGCTGCCAGCTTTAGCTCTTACCAATCCCTCTGCACCCAAATACCCATGTCGGTTTCTTCTTCTTTCTTTCATTTAGTTAATGTAGCTCACTCACCAGTCCAAATCTTTGATCTTTGTGTCGAGTATTTAGCAAATCTGTTACACGTTCGTGCGATTTGTGTTTTTTTTCCTTTGTCTTTCTGGAAGTCTGAGGTTGTCTTTCAGTGGTTTGACTTTTAATATCTGAATCAGTGATGCCATCAATCAGACCGTTTTTTGTTTATAAAATGTTTTCTTTCGATCATGTTTGGTGGTTTGCGTCTTATGTTTTGGTTGATATAGCTGATGATGTGGCTCCTGGTTTCTTTGCAGTAGTCGTACTGCAGTATCTTTCATCAAAATGGCAGAGGAGAAGATTGGGATTGCTAAGGATGTCACTGAGGTAAGCTATGTTACTCCTATTTAGAAATGAGTTTTGATGACATGCACCAGTTAAGATCTGAATGCGATTGCTGATACATCCTTGTGTTTTTCCCTCTTCAATGGAGTAGTTGATTGGTAAAACACCATTGGTGTATCTCACCAATGTCGTGGACGGCTGCGTGGCTCGGGTTGCTGCCAAACTAGAGATGATGGAGCCTTGCTCAAGCGTCAAGGATAGGTATGCCTGTTGCACACATGATAACCTTTGTCTGTTTCTTGGATGAATTTGCTGATAACCTTAAAACTGGTTTCTGTGGTGTAGGATTGGATATAGTATGATAGCTGATGCCGAGGAGAAGGGTCTTATCAAGCCTGGTGAGGTTAGCAACCCGA
Organism: Linum usitatissimum; assembly: GCA_030674075.2. Lineage (NCBI taxonomy): Eukaryota > Viridiplantae > Streptophyta > Magnoliopsida > Malpighiales > Linaceae > Linum > Linum usitatissimum. The sequence goes on along the minus strand of JAUJYP020000468.1, from coordinate 233,788 downwards.
TTTACTATCTTGACACTTCAGATATAAGATGCTGAAAAAGATTGACTAGTTCAGTTGGATGAGAAGGAATGAGATTCTAACTTTTTGAGTTTTTGTTTCTTTTGGTAAAGAGCGTCCTTATTGAGCCAACAAGTGGAAACACTGGGATAGGGCTGGCATTCATGGCAGCAGCCAAGGGCTACAGACTTATAATTACCATGCCTGCTTCCATGAGTTTGGAGAGAAGAATGGTTCTCCGCGCTTTTGGAGCCGAGCTTGTTCTTACTGATCCTGCAAGAGGTATGAAAGGGGCTGTTCAGAAAGCAGAAGAGATCTTGGCAAAGACACCTAATGCTTACATTCTTCAGCAATTTGAAAACCCTGCGAACCCAAAGGTACTGAGGATTTTGCTTCTCAGTAGTAAGCTAGAGATCTACAGTTAACATTCCGCAATGACGCATGTTTTCATGCCTAGGTTCACTATGAAACCACAGGACCAGAAATCTGGAAAGGCTCAGCTGGCAAAGTAGACGCCTTTGTGTCTGGTATAGGAACTGGAGGAACAGTAACCGGTGCAGGGAAGTATCTTAAGGAGCAGAACCCAGATGTAAAGGTACCAGTTTATTTTATCTATCATATAGACAGCAATAGACCGAAAACACTATCGTTATTATTTCCTTGACTAACTGTTTGCTTTCAACTTTCTCTCCAGCTTTATGGCGTTGAACCAGTTGAAAGTGCAGTGTTGTCTGGAGGAAAACCTGGTCAGTATTGGTTTGTAGGTCTTCATTTTTGCACTTCCAGGAATATGAGGCATCGTAGGCACATGTTATCATCGTAATAGTGAAAAAGAAGTGTTTCTGTCCTTTACTGTTGTTTGCTAATCGGGTGAACTGTTTGTTGGTGGTCTCCTAAGGCCCACATAAAATCCAGGGAATTGGTGCTGGCTTCATCCCTGGAGTCTTGGATGTTGGTTTGCTTGATGAGGTCGTTCAAGTAAGTTCCTTACCTTTATCCTTAATACGTTCATCATTATTTCATCTCTCAATAGCTGTGCTGTTTGTACCCTCCTTTCCCTATTTCCAGCTGTTTCATTTCCAAAAATTTTAATTTCATAGATATCGAGCGAAGAAGCTATCGAGACTGCAAAAACCCTTGCCTTGAGGGAAGGACTGATGGTAGGTTTGGAATAAGACTCTTCATGTTAACATAACCGTCATTCTGTACACGATCTCTGAATTTGCCAACGGAATATGCATGTATCGATCGCAGGTAGGAATCTCATCTGGTGCAGCCGCAGCTGCTGCTATTAAGATAGCAAAGAGGCCTGAGAATGCTGGAAAGCTCATAGTTGTACGTTTATGCTTACCACTCTATACCTTTTGACAAAGCTATTTCTCAGCCATATACTTCAACCTCATCTCTTAGAGTCTTGGTTACGGTTGTTTTTGTTTTAAACTTGAGACAAAAATGTGGTCCTGAAACAGGTGGTCTTCCCAAGTTTCGGTGAGCGATACCTCTCATCGATACTCTTCGAGGATGTGAAGCGAGAAGCTGAGAACATGGTTTTCGAGCCTTGAAGCAGTAGCTTGTGTGTACTGAGTGAATAATACAGAGAGGGTCGGTATTTCTGGTGGTTTCTTAGTAGTCTACAGGAATGGGGAAAGCTGTAATGTTTGGACATGAAGTTTGTGAGCCTTTACTTTACATAGAATTTTATGGAATGAGTGACCTTTTCCAGCAGAAATAAATATATAGTCTGTGTGTTATAAAGATTTGTCTACTAAAGCATCGGTTTATTACACAGAAAATGCTCACTTCCTTTTGGTTTTGAAACGTAGGAGCATATTCATCAACAAAAAAAAACGTAGGACAGGTTTGTTAGGTTTTTGGGACCAATCGGTTGTTTTTAAAAGATATACAATATGTTATTGTACAAAATTGAAACGTATAGGACTTTTCTTGTGGCTGGTGGTATCATTCGTGATCAGGGTAAGTTCATTCGGTTTTCTTTTCAAATTTGGAGGGCCTGCTTGATCACATTGCTGAGCTGAGGAGAATTGTTGAGGGCATGAAGAGTGCTTGGTCGATGGGCATGAAGAAACTACGAATCATGACTGACTATAAGGTGGCTGTGACACTTTTATCTAACCCGTATAGCAGGGTTTCAGAATTATAATGCCGAAATTGGGAGATTCATTTATCCCACACTTACCAAACAAATTGTGCCACGAACTATCTTGTTAATTTGGACCATCCTCTTCATTTCGGTACCTGTGTATTTTTCTGAACCTTGTACTGGTTACGGTAAGATCTTGTGGAATTTATTTGCCTAGTCACATCCCTAACAATAACTACCAAAGATATCTCCTTGCATTTCCACAAAACAAAAATTTCCACACAAAACTAACATGCAAAAGCGTAGAAGTAAAGAATTCTTTCGTGGAATTTTCAACTGATGCAGCAGCTGCTGCTAGGAGAGAGGATTGGCCTTTTTCTATTACCAATGGCCATATATTTCTAACAATGGAATTTCGTCTCCTGCATCATTATCACCATCTGCATCGGATAAGCAGCCCGAAAGTCCTCAACGTTGACCTAAAACATGGTCATGGGACAGTCTGTGTGGTTTTGGATTTAATAATCTCTCATATTCCTCAGCTGCTAGTAGCTGGACTATTTTCCATATAAATTCCAATACCCACCATTTCTTCTGCTCTATCTTCTTCTTTCTGCAAATACATAGAGAAAAAGACTCTTGCTTTTGCTGGGTTCCTTGAGTTTTCTGGTTGCAGGTTAGAGGACAAATAGCTTTCCTTTCATCCAATTGTGCTTTCCTTTGTGTTGGAGACCGATTACTGTTTTGTTAAATAGATACGATTACTCGTTAGCAACTAAGCATATGATTGTTTATCTTCAATCTTGCTAGTACTATCATCTCAAGTGGTGAGGATCAATGGCGGAGAACTATATGATTAAGAATGACGTCACTGAAGTAAGCGTTTTTCTACTGCATTTACTAAAGCGTCTTTGATGCTGGATTGATCCGTATACGCTTGCTTATTTATTGCTTTTCACTTTCTGCAGTTAATAGGAAACACCCCAATGGTATACCTGAACCATGTCGTTGATGGTTGCGAGGCACGGATTGCCGCCAAGCTAGAGATGATGGAACCTTGTTCTAGTGTCAAAGACAGGTACATAAACCACCTGTTTCCTTCTCTTAACAAGTTCCCAACCAACTTAGATTCGTAGTTTTGTGTCTTAGTAGTGAAACTTGCTTTCATAGGATTGCATATAGTATGATAAAAGACGCAGAAGACAAAGGCCTCATAACACCAGGGAAGGTTAGTGATTGATCATAGCTAAGCATCAATATTTGTTTGTTTCTTAGTTCGTTGGATAGAACGAATGAATTGATGAATGAGTGGATGGATGACTACATTTTGGGTTGAAGACGGTGCTGATTGAGCCAACAAGCGGGAACACTGGGATTGGGATGGCATTCATTGCAGCAGGAAAAGGGTACAAAGTTATTCTGGTAATGCCATCCATGGTGAGCCTTGAAAGAAGAATTATCCTTTTAGCCTTTGGAGCTGAGGTTATCCTCACGGATCCAGCCAAGGGCTTTAGAGGTGTTCTGGACAAGTCTGAAGAGATATTAAGCAACACACCTAATGGTTACATGCTAAGGCAATTCGAGAATCCTGCTAATCCAAAGGTTACCACCACTTATCGTTGATGTTTGCTCTTTCTGCAAATGCAATTGAATTTGTTTTTTTAACATTTCACTTCCTCTGGTGGCAGATTCACTATGAAACTACTGGGCCGGAGATCTGGAAGGCCTCTGGAGGCAAAGTTGATGCACTGGTTTCTGGTATTGGGACTGGTGGTACCGTGACTGGAGCTGGCCAGTTTCTTAAGGAACAAAACCCTGAAATTAAGGTAGTTTTCTAGCTGAGGAGAAAGGGAAAAGATTCTTTTGTATTTATACTGTAGCATCTGATTTTGCAATTCAGGTATATGGTGTAGAGCCAGTTGAAAGTGCCGTCTTGAATGGAGGAAAGCCTGGTGAGTAATCAAAACTACTGCACTATGCTGAAACTTTCGTAGATTGAAACAAAGTAGTCAGATATCTGAATATGCTCTGTGCAAAAAAGGGATGCATTTGATCCAAGGGATTGGTGCTGGGATCATTCCTGCAGTACTGAACGTGGACTTGCTTGATGAAGTTATCACAGTAAGTCCATTTGTGCAAAATGTTAATAACGAAACAACAGAAAGCAAAGAGGTTTGATTTGGTTATATTGTTTTAGATAACAAGTCAAGAAGCAATTGAAACAGCCAAGCAACTGGCTTTGAAAGAAGGGCTGTTGGTAGGGATATCATCAGGTGCTGCAGCTGCTGCTGCAATCAAACTGGGGAAGAGGCCTGAATACCGTGGCAAACTCATTGTGGTGAGTTTCTTTGGCAAAAAAAATTCTGTTTTGTTTCTTCCAATTTCTGTCAAGATGTTTGCAAGTTTGAAGTTTTTCTTTTCCTCGTTGGAATTTATTTATGGTGCTGCAGGTGATCTTCCCTAGTGCAGGTGAGCGTTACCTGTCAACTGCATTGTTCGAATCCATTAGGAATGAAGCAGAAAACATGACAATACACCACTGAAAATGGCTATTGTAGTTTGAAAATCTCCCGTCTTTTCGAATGCTGTTTCCCACCCATTCTGTTTTGGGTACATGTGTAAAAAGCCACAATGCAAAAGAATATGCATAAAGTTCCGTTTGGTAATGTGATGAAAATAACGAAATTTCCTTTTAGCTCTTGTCCATAATAGCAAGCTGTTTTCTTTTAATATTCCAGTTGGTATCACCAGAGTCCGAATCCAGATCTAGGAAAAGCAATCCTAGATTCGTTCCAATAAAATCTCAACCGTCCAAATAATCAATCTACATCTAACGGTTCAAAATGTGAGGGGCATAACTGGATTTTTCTGCTTTCTGTCTCCCACCCTTGATTCAACCCTCAAATTCAGCCGAAGGTTGCTCGGAGAGTGTGCTGCTCCTCTTATTGGAAGGTCGGCTGGGACACTTATCTGTGGAAATTTATTGAATTCAGCAACTATTCGTGGGATCTTCAATGCTGGAGGTTTGATTCGAGGGTGGGAGGAGGTTTTGTTAGGATTATATTACCTGAGCCGACAATGACAACAACAATCTCCCTAGGTTGGCGAGTTGTTCATGGGCATTAGAACCGGGGCGATAAGATGAATCGACAATCCCGACACAAAAGCAACGGAGAAGAGGCGAGCCGGACTTTACAAATTGAGGTTGGAGAAGCATGAGTTGGCGGCGACTATACATGTTCGACGGTAGCAATGTGCTTCCAAGCCCGACAAAGGTTGAGAACCTAAACTCTAGGAACACGTGTATTACTCTTACTTTAGTATTACACTTTGCATGAACTGTGTACAAATTTGTACAAAATGTATACATTATTTATGGTTTTAGCGTAAACGTATTTATGAGTTATTACACTTTGTACAAACAAGTTTGTACGGGTTTGCACCAATCAATACATGTGTATATAATTTTGGACGAGTTTGTACAAACCTTTACAAATGTGCATACACTTTCATCATCATTTTATATGCAAGCGCTCATACTGTTCAATCCCACTTACTTATAGTAAATAATGAGCCGCTGGTTTGAAAATCGCCAGGTTATAGTTGTGATCGCCTGGTCCCGACTCTGTCTAAATCCCTTCGACTGACAATTGAATGATAGTAGTAAGTTCCTTGGGTAACATAAGAGAGAATTTAAATAGGAGAGAGGAATTGATTGGGAGACATACCACGATAGTATTTTTCATTTTTGTTCTGGTAGTGGTGGGTCCAGATTTGAGTCAAACCTTTTGGGGTTTGAGAATCTCAAACCAAAAGACAGGAGGAGTATTTTTGTCATTTTAAAAAGTTAACCCTAACCCTAATTCCATAGATCAACCTCATAGTGATGAACGTTGCTACAGATGAGAAGATCGATTCTGAGGGTCGAGGCATGTTGATTCCTAACGTCTGTTACTGCTGTGGTCACCCCAATGAGTTACGAGAGCACCTCTTTTGGCACTGCCTTGTTGCTCATGACATCTTGATGGAAGCGGGCTTGCTTCTTGGGTAAGCTCTCCGAGGACCCAATACAACTGTCGAGACACTTGGCTCAAGGGACTACTTCAGGCTAATGCTTCTTTCCTCCAATACAAGCATTTACCATTACCTATAGCATATATCACAAAAGAAATGACCACATTTGGAATCAGAAATCACACACAACACACGTTGTTGTTTGCGCGGGTCTCGATTCTTTGGAGGAATGGTCTGTTGCACTTCAGCTTGCTAGTCATGGCCCTTCTCCCGTGCTATTTACTGCCAGCTTGGCATCATTCGTTTGGTGACATGCTCAATGCAATGTCGGCTTTGTGGACTCTGCTAGCACGTTTTCCAGTGGCTTCGAATTGGTAATATGAGATGGCACATGTGATATTTTTCATACCATTCATTCACCTATCAGGATGAAGTCAAGGGAACTCCATGTTGGTGAAATGCAAATCGTAAAACTTGGACGTTGCGTTTTACAGTTGAGGAAAACGCTGCTTTGCAACTTAACGATTTAGTGACTGATTTCTAACGGCTCTCAACTGAATTACGAAAAAATCCCGTGACTGATTTCTCAGCCTATTAGCTGGATACGGGGATTTTCAGTTCCCCACTTCTTCAAGCTATTCAACGATTATGATGATTCTAATTTCTAAGGAAGAGTCCACATATTATGTCGAAGTTTTCCCGCACAGAGCTACGCTGAATTTTTCAATAGAGGCGCATTTTGGTAACTTTACATTACATGTTTATTTAATTAATTTATCATAAATATTAATTATTATTTTTTCCCATAACTTTCTTATTTAATTCATATCTATTACATATGAACTTGGATTTGAATGATTTTTACGCCAAAATCTTAGTTTTCCAACTTCGATTAAAATTAGTACAGTCATGATAGGGTTTCGACTAACTTTTTTTTTTCCGAAATCAAACATGTGAGTTGACTGCCTCAAAACTAGTAATCACCAAATCAGAGATAGTTATCAGCAACTTTGGGATAGTTATTAGAAACTTAGAAGTAAACATAGTTTTCGCAACTTATATGTAGGTATTAACAACTTAAACGTAAGGTAGATATAAGGTGGGAAATATAGTTCTTAGCAACTTTGACGCAAGTATTGACAACTTTTAGGTAGGTACGTACGTATCCACTACAAAAATTGCTACTTTAACAACGGATATATAACTGCGGCCAGACAGGCGCTGTTAAACTGAACGACAATTCAATATTTAACGGCGGCTGTTAAATTATATCACTTTAACAGCGGTTTTGATGTGGTCGCTGTTAAATGAATTAATTTAACAGCGGTTACAAATAGCCGCTGTTAAATGTGGACCTTATTTACATTGTTGTTTCTGTCAACATATAACACCGGATATTTTATACAAACCGATGTTAAATTAAATGATTTAACATCGCTTTTTGCCTAACCGATGTTAAATAGTAATATTTCGAACCACTAATTCGACGTGTAAATAGGTATAAAACTCATTTGAATGTGATGATGTTATGCCTTGGTTATACTTTTGGTAGTGAATATGGTGCCTTGTGTCAATGTTGGTGTAGTTAGTTTGTTAATTTTGCAGAGGGAAGAGTATGAGAATAATAATAGGGAACGAGCAGGTCATGTCGAAATTTTATCAATTTTACCATTTTTCTATTTCAGTCACAGAAGAAACTTAAGAGAAGTGGTGGTGCTTCTTCTTCTGCTCGTATTGATCCAATACTCAATCCAACCTTCTCCAAGAAGTTTGCATTAGAGATGTTGAAGTTTGTATCCCAAGATGGAGTTGAACTCCCTCCAGCGCTAAAGGAGACAAGTAAAGCTTTCGAAACTCTCAATACTGACAGTACTAGTTCCGACAGTAGTGTTAAAACTCCTACTAGAGTGGGACAAGAGAAGAGTGTCGGAACAAGGATCTGCACATATCATATGATAAAGAAGAAGAGGAGTCCGAGGAAGAAGAGGAAGCATCGGATGACGAGAATGCTTCGGAGTAGTTATAATTACTAGTTGCTAGCTAGTAGTGATGGATTCTCCCGATTTGATATCCTAGCTATATTAGTATTTGAATTTTCTATAACATTTTTATATTATGGATGATGAAATGATTTCTATTTAATGGTATAAATCTCTTTAGTTCAAAATGTTTAATTGTGCACAACAAACAGCAAAATAACGGGAAATGATAACCGGGAACAGGCAGAAACCAGAAAATTGGGTTTCTGTGCTTGATATTTAACAGCGGCTATAAACAGGCCGCTGTTAAATTTAACAACGGTTATATCAGCCGCTGTTAAATTTAACAACGACTATATCAGCCGCTGTTAAATTTAATAGCGGTTACAAAAAGAGTCGCTGTTAAATTTAGCAACGGTGTTATCCGCTGTTACATTTAACAGCGGCCTTTTTAAATCTGATGTTAAATTTAACAACGACCAATCAAAAATTCACTGTTAAACAAGGTTCTATTTAAAGGCGGAACCATCTTTCCGCTGTTAAAGGCTTTAACATTAGTCAACTTAACAGCGTTATGTCGGCCACTGTTAAATTATTTATCGGCGGCTATAACCGCTATTAAATCGTGTTTTAGCCGTTGTTAAATAAGCGGATTCTTGTAGTGATCAACAACTTAGATGTATGAATGGTTGATGAAAATTAAGGAAGATATAAGTGGGGAAACATAGTTATTGGTGAGTTAAACGTAATTGTTGAGTGAATTCAAACGTAGTTATCACTAACTCAAAAGTAGGATTTAATAGCTTAGATGTAGAGGTTAGTAGCAACTTAGAGGTAGTTATTAATTACAACTTAAACGTAATGCAGATATAAGGGGTAAAATATAGTTATTAGCAACTCATGCATAGGTTGCAACTTTGACCTAGGTATTAACAACTTCATATGTATGTATGGTCGATGAAAACATAAGGTAGATATAAGGGAGGGAAATATAGTTAGTATCCAATTAGACGTAGTTATTGAGAGAATTCATATGTAATTATTAGCAACTTAGAGACAGTTATTTAGCAACGTAATTAATTTAGTTAGTAGCAATTTCGAGGTATGTATTAACAACTAGTGTAAGACGTAGTTATTAGCCATATCAAGAGAATGAAGATGTTCAACTCGAATTAAGATGAAATTTTTTTTTTCTAAAGTCGTCAAAATAAAATCATTATTTCTGTCGTTAGATTGGTCTTTGAAAGATAAGTATTTCTATATAAAGAACATAAAAATTGGACTTAAACTAACGCACTGTTTGATATGAAATGAATAAGTTAATTTTATTTCCAAATGAATTACTTGTAGAATTCATTTTGAATTGAATTTCTATGTTTGGAACGTCATATTCAATTTTTAAAAATAAATTGAATTGAATTCTGAAACGATGTTTGGTATAAAGTTCAGAAATGACATAAATCAAAAGTTTCCACATATACTTTTCAACAAACATGACAATATTATACTCATTGAGTGAAAGAGCTTATTGAATTAGCAACTGCATCACCTTAACCGACATATCAATAAACTAACAATAATTAACAAAGAATGAATGCATATAATAACAGTCATAACAATGAATGATTAGTAAATGCGATGGTTATTGATGCGCGTTTTTATTCGTTATCAAAATAAACCGGCTAATGAATTAACCGAGTCGAATCTCCATGTGGCATGTTTCTCGTGACTACTCAAAGTTATGAAAAGTGCTAATAGATTAAACATGTTTTTTTTTCTGTAGGTGCCACAAGAATCAATCAAACAATAAAAAAAAATTCTTATCAAGGATGAAAACTGCACGATATAAGGTTGTACACAATCAAGGATGAAACTGTTTAGACTTCGAATCTCCCTGGGTAATTCAAACTCACAAATGATAGACAAATTCAAAGATTTACATGAAACAAGATAAATTCAATTGATTGTCGCAGTTCTTCTCTGATCAAATCACGCCCTTTTGGGTATGCTAACCTGCTACCTATCTACTATCTCATTCCGCTCTTTCGAGACAAAGATATGAAGTCCGCTAGGCAAGAAAACAAACGAGAACTGCTCATACGACGTACTGGTTTATTCGCTCCCGGATGAGGGTTAACGCCTATTCTAGTTGGTTCATTTTGGTGCTCTACATATACAAGCTTTTTCAAGACGAAGAAAAATCTAATAAGGTTCTATTCAAGATAGCTAAGCAAGAACAGAACGAAAACTCATCCAACTCGCATAAATCGTCAAATGTAATCAAATCATACGTTCATAGAAATTAACTTAGGATTCATCTAATCTAAGCACGAGGATTTTAACTACTCATAATCATGAAGAACAAATCAAAATCAAAGAAGGAAGACATTAGAATTAGATTTACAAGACGAACTCCAAAAAACCTAATTTCGTCGATTCCCGCGGAAAAACTTGATTCGTCGATCATGATTCTGTCTTCCGATCCGAGCTCCCCACGCGGTTTCGTATAACTCGAAGAAAAAAATTTGTTTTCAACGAACAAATCTTTCTATTACTCATCTTTAGTCACATCTACACCTGTCGTGCTAAGGCTGCAAGAGATTTTTCTCTCTAGGGTTTTTTTGCCATTCTCTCGTCTCTGTCGGTTAGAATTCAGTATTCCTCCTATTGAGAGGTTTGTGGTTACGTTGTTAATCACCTTCTTTTGTTTTTCGGCTTCTTTTGTTGTTCTTCTCTGGTTACGTTGTGTAACAGGAGACGGCTAGAGTTTTTGAAGCAAAAGCCAGCTAGTGTTTATTTAATCAAAGTTGGTTGTGTAACAAGAGACAACTAGGTTTTTGAAGCAAAAACAAGTTGGGTTTTTTAATCAAAAGACGGTTAGGGCTTTACTTCCTTCTCTCGGCAAAAAAAATGGGCTATGAGGATGGTTTCGACAGGACGAGAGGATGTTGTGAAATAAAAAGTGGATGCGCAGCAGCTGGGCGAGGTAAAACATGCAGCATCGAGTGAGGGTATCCAGGAACACCTAAAAACCTGGTAACGGCATGCCTGACCAATAGGTCCTGCCACGAGGGGTGATCCGTTGGCAAGAACTCATTCGAGGTATCAGCCTCTTCGAGTTTTTGATATTTTGGGTGTCCCCAATTCGGGCTCCACTAGTCGTTTACTGCTTTTTTGTATCATATGTTTCTTTTGGTTTGAACATTTACTTTTTTCTTGTTTTCGCAGTCGAGTTGTTTTTAGCGTCTGGGTAGTAAGCCTCTGTTCAAGGTTTTTTTTATTTGGGGGTAACTGATAACATGAATATGTTAGCATATGCTAACTCTTTGTGCCGCTGTGCTTTATGCGTTATGGGTGATAGTCTTCCTAAGAGTTTGTTTGATGAGATGAATATCTTTATCTACGAATTTTAATAATATAAGTAGCCTCTTTTTTTTAAAAAAATCTTTCTATTACTCTACTATTTTGTTTAATTATTTATTTTTCTCTAATTGAAATTATATATATATATTTATATGTGGAAAACTTTTCGGTGTACCGGTACACCCCCTTATGTGTCATACTGCGAGGTAATGACCGAACATCCTGCGTGACTTTGAAGTTATTAATTTCTATTTGCCTCTTGGATTAATTTTTATATAAATTATAGTCTTCAACTCTATACTTTACCCTAATCAATCACTAGTTTCTTCGTCGCTACTGCTCATCCGTCGCCGTCCGAAGCTTCCACCACCACCGATTCCGTAAGAAACCGATCACCCTCTCACTTTTTCCGATCATCTCGAATTTCTTCAGTTTTTCGTAATTGTCATTCATTAGCATAATTCAATAGTGATGTGGCGTCGATCTCAATCATTTTATGACGTGCATAATTCTCTGAGCAAGTCTTGAGTTAGACGAACAGATGAATTTTTGTTTCTAATTTCAGTCTTGGCATTGCCTGCTGTTGAATTTTGGTTCCTTGTAGCTCGGATCAGCTAACTTGTAGTGATGGATGCTTTTATCTTTTGGTAGATCGTAAGGATTGGTCTAGTAGTAGATCAACATGTTTGTTTATGTATTCAAAAAGGTTATCAGTAATGAACTTGTGTAGCATGAGGGGGAGCGAGAGAGAGAGAAGTGACGTGTTTTTCTGGTTAATGGGGTTTTGAGATGGCGTTGATTCTTTTCTTTTCTAGCACTAGTCTTAAATATAGTAAATATAAATGAACTTTTCTGATCATGCAGCCTGGACTTTGTGCCTTGGTCCGGAGTTATTCTCCATTTTCATGGCTATATGTTTCGTTAATTGTCCTTGGATTTTACCACTCAGCATCGTGGCCATATACCTCGTTAATTATTTCAAAGTTTAAGATCATTCACCGTGATCATGTGCCTCGTAAGCATGACGGGATCTAGTTAGTTGCTCTGTAATCATAGTTCCTCTTAAGTCAACGTGTTCATCAACTGGTCGACTCGTCATCATCCCCTCGGAGTACGTTCATTCACGTACATTCACCATATAATCACCGTGGGTTCTTAATCAGGTCTAGCTTCACTTATCCGCACTTTAGATTGAACTGCTTCCGATTGAGAATTTAAATATTGAATATTACCTTCTCGTATTACAATTGGACTCGAGAATCTGAGATTCGCCTCAAATTATATGTCATCGGAAAATCTTTTGTTCGCCGGAATCATTCACCGAGGATAGAAGAAGACCAGGTAATTCAAAAACATTCGTTACTCGAATTTAACCACTCCTTAATGCTCTAATTACTGTGTTGTCTTGAACCGAAAACGTTCCCGAGAAATTGTCCTTTGATTCATAAGCCGCTCAAGCCTTTGTCACAAATCCGAACCTCAAATCCATCATCGCTACTACCAATGACGTAATTTCAAAAGGTAATTGAGGTGGGTTGGGAACAGATGATTGCCAGAGATCAAAATTCCAACAGCAAGATAGAAAATTGTGAATAAGTAGAATTAAGCATATTGATTTATCATACATCATACTGTACTATCCTAGATGGTAAAGGAGGGTTTGGATTTCACATCACAAACATCGAATTGGTCATCTGGAAGACGTACAAGTTATACCCACCATGAATCCATGTCGTTGGAGAGCAGCGAGGTGATCTTAGCTAGATTGAGAGAAGAGAATAGGGAGAGGATCATGGAGATTTTTATAGTGACATAATTATGGAACACTTGATAAATTAAGAGATCAAGGAGTGGGGGAGGGGATAAAATTCCATCGCCCTAGACGACGTAGCTTTACGTTTCAAAGGAGCCTCATCGAATGATTCTGGGATTGAAGGGATTACTCATCGGATTAGATAGCCGCCGATGAAGGGTGACAAAGTCGGAAGTAGAGAGCGAGGAGTTTATGGAGTTAGGCAATTTAAAAGATAGATCGATTATAATTAATTTTGAAATGCTAATCAGTTTGAAAGTTTGGTTATTAAATTCAACCAAAAATGAACTTAATATATTTAACAAATAAAGATAAGATTCATTGGGTGGCATGAGATTTTGTTAAGACTCTAAAGTGTGCTGGCGGCCTTGATGTGCATGATCTAAGGATTCTTAATGGGCACGTTTGAGTAAATGGATGTGGAGGTTTGCGATTTTGTTCATTACCAAATGCGGGGTTGGCTGCTCTGAGTGGCTTCCCTCCTGAAATTTTAGGCTAGCGGGTTGTTTTTCATGAAGATGGGTAATCAGTTTGCGTTCTTTATTATGGGCTTTTGGCTATCTATATCTTGGAGGTTGGAGGGGGGAGGGGAGTTTGTGTTCGTTTTGGTTTGATTACTGGGTTGGGGGGTGTGAGATTGTGCGAGGTCTATCCAAAGATTGTGGCAGTTGCACAATCTGTAGATAGTTATGTTTCTAACTTGTGTTCTATGGGTGACAGGATGACTTGGAGCATTCTCCTTTCTACTTCTTTGAGACGGGGGCTTTAATGGAGTTTCAACTTTTTCAAGCTCACCTGGAGGCTCTTCCTGCTAACCTGATTACCAGGTCCAACCTCAATTGTTTGGCTGCTCGAACGGTCTCATGTCTTTTCAGTTTGATCACTTCAAGTTTAGAGTACTATAAACAAGTTCCCGAGGTGGCATTTTTTCCTTCCGACATTGTCTGGTCGACAAGCGTTCCATCAAAGGTTTAATGTTTCAGTTGGTTGGTCTTCTTCAAAAAAATTGCAACGATCAACAATCTTCAAAGGAAAGGTATACAAATGATGAACCGTTGTGCTCTATGTTGTTGTGACTTCGAATCAGTTGATCATTTGTTTTTGCACTGTAGCTTCTCTTCTTCGATTTGGGCACGGATTAGTTTAGCACTTTCCATGTACGATCCTGGTTCGTTTGATTGTCCTGGTTTCATTGAGGTATGGAAAGGGATGAACTGTCTTCCGAGATTTGATATTACCAAGAAAGTGATTTTACATGCCTATTTTTTGGTTTTATGGAGGAAGAAATAATCGTATATTTATGGATGAGAGGAGAAGTAGTTCTCAATTGTTCTATAAGATTATGGTGAGTGTGGGAAAGTGGCTTGCTGATGCAGGTTTCTTCTCGGTTGCTCAACATCAGGTGTGACCAGAGTTTATCATCAATCTTGATTAGTTTCCGGTAGTTTTTTGAGTGTGGGTTGAATGTATGGGGCGTTTCTTTTAGGTTGGATATAGTGTTGTTTGATGTAAGTTAGGCCGAGATTTTTTCTTTTTTCCCACTGTAGTTAGTTTGTAAGTGGTTCTGTGTACATATTTTCTTGTGAGGACCCATTACTTTGATGTGATTCTCTGTTTATAATTTAAATTGACAACTTGATAATATATATATATATATATATATATATATTTAACAAATAAAATGGTCTGTTTGTAAAGTTTATACAAGCACTAAACGATACATAAATAAATATAATAGGTACTCAAAGTGTAATTAATAAGTCAATATTATGTGGATGTACAATCATCACCCTGCAGGAATACACATAGGCGCCACAAGAAGGGTGTACTGGTGCAGCTGGTGCACCCAAGAGTGCACTATATATATAGTGAGGTCTTCGATGCACACGGTGCACCTTGCGCATCCAATATTTTTGTCACATCTGAGTCGTCCGTTTTGAGGCTCAATCTGAGTCGTCTTATATTTATTTTTAATTTTACAAAATAAAAAAATAATTTATAAAAAAACACTCTACTTAAATACAGTAATTAATAAATCTACAACTTTTCAATTCTATCAAA
Organism: Linum usitatissimum; assembly: GCA_030674075.2. Taxonomy (NCBI): domain Eukaryota; kingdom Viridiplantae; phylum Streptophyta; class Magnoliopsida; order Malpighiales; family Linaceae; genus Linum; species Linum usitatissimum. The sequence goes on along the minus strand of JAUJYP020000468.1, from coordinate 218,460 downwards.
CGAAAAATTAACCTTGGCAAATTTAGTTTAAATCATCATAACATCTTCATAGTGCTCACAACATCACCTAAGTTTATATTTATCTTCAATGCAATTTTTTCCGTCAATTTAAAAAACGAGAAACTAATTTCCTAGTTTCAAAATTCCCAGTGTCAGAATCACATAAACTATATATATGGAAACGACTACCATACCTCTTGAGTATTACATATTCCTGCTTGCGTGGACTGATCTAATTCATTATCTTTTGAATTATATCTGAATGATTAATAATTTATTACGTGTTTGATCATTAAAAATAACTTTCCTTATTTCTCTTTAATTCTAGCTAACAAAATATACTTTCCTTTTGATTCCCTCTCTCACACCCATGTAAATAAAATTTTATTTTTATTTTTCAATTAACATTTTCCTTCCTATTTTCTAATCCAAAGACTTTTTATATATTAACTAATGAAATCATTTTTTTCAACATAAATTTTTATCTTTTATCGAAAAAATATTTTATTTACTTTTTAGTCTTTTATTTTATTTTACCAATTTATATGATTGATAGTTGCAGTTTTTACAATTTGGATGTAACAAATGTATTAAAAACAACCCCATATTATCTATCAAGTATTTTTTTTTATGTTTGCTATATTTAAAAGAGACCAACTATTTTACATAGAGCTAATTATTTTAAAAGAAACTAACATCATATATTCATAATTAAATTAAAACGCCCAATATTGGACCCTCCAATCATTAACAGTTTTCACATGCATTTGTAGGCAAATTAAAGTTTCCTTATTAGCCAAGGTTATGCCTTTCCCTGCTTCAATGGCAGCCTGTAGGCGTGTATACAATTACAATTATATTATTAAGAGAAACCAGGGGTCCAATGCAGTATGTTATCATACATCTTTGGAATGGATACCTGATCATCTGTGGGCTGAATCCTAGCCAATTCTGATAGACAGATTTTACCTCATCAGTTTGCATTGGCCGCAATTATATCCAGTTTTACGGCAGATACACCAATCTCAGCCAACAGGAGTCTATTTCCGACCAAAATATTGGATTGTTTTCCACTGAATTTGCCAACCAGCATTTTTCTGCTTGCAGAGCAATTTCTGATGTGTATATAATGTCTTTGAGGTAGAAGCGAACCACTGCCGTTCGAGATAAGGTAACACACGTAGTTTCAAAGAAACAAAACCAAAGAAAACAGAAGCAAATGTAAAGTAAAGGAATATGATGAAAACACCTAACTAAATAGCAAGATTAGCATATTTCTTTGCTTAGGAAGACTGTACGCCCAACCATTAGCATGTTTCCAAAGTGATATGGCACTACCCCAACTATGCATGTAAATACCTTTATAAAAAAAACTATGCATGTAAATACCGGTACAATTTACTCTCAGCAGGACATCAAAGCTTAGACATGGAAAAGGAAGCGCAAATCAAGCAATATATTTGTAAACATAAATCTGAATAAGCAATCAGATTGCTATTTACTTGAACGGGTAACTTAATTCAGTTGGTCGTTCATAACCTTCCAGGAACGAATGGAGCATATTCAATTGATTCAATTGGTCTTTCGCTCACTAGATTAAACCAAATCCTTCACCAAAATGCTTGAATTTAGCAATATCAGCAAGATGGATCTGTTCCTGCTGAAAGACTATACAAAATCTACATTAAAAGAAACTTTGTCCAATTCGATTTCTAGAACCAAGTGAAATTGAATGAATTTTCTAGCACATTAAGAAGGCATGTAACAGAACTCCATTGGATGAACAAAGAACAGATATATTGTATCACAATCCACAATCCACATAAACAGATAGAGATCCATAGCATTGGAGTGAGAGTCATTGACTTGAAATCACCAAAAACATAGAAAAGATGGTCGAGCAATGGCGGAAACTCATTCATCCTGGACGGAATTTCAAATTTAAAAGTCAATAGATATAAACAAAGTTACAACATTTTCATTAATAATTCTAAATTTTCAATTCTACATGACACTCTTTACTGAAAGAGATCATCACTAATGAACAGTAGCAAAAACCAAATTGAAAAATGCATTAAGCCAAAAAAAATATTTGTTTTACTGTTTTTAGTTAAAACAAAAATGAATGTGCCACCAATACTTTTTTTTCTTCATACATTTGATGTTTGAATTAAATTTATTATTATTTATTAATAAATTGGTTAAAAATTTAAATTTGATAGTCTTAAAACTATTATTTATTTAGTCTAAGAAAATACGTAAAAGATTAAACAATTATAAAAAAATAAATAAAGGATTAAAACTTCAAATACTATTAATCGAATTACTAAATCCTTCAAATTAATTTATATATAATTTAATATTCAAAATCAGAAAATAAGAGAGTCAAGATTCTTTCTACTTTATCCGATTTAAAATAATCATATATAATGAGTAAATTTTAAATAATAGTTTAACATTAGATTAATTTTGAAATACTTGAGGAAAAATTCTGAAATAGATGGTGCAATATTCCAAAATTTAATAATTTTACATAAGAATTAATTGTTTATCGAACAATGGATAAGACTTACAAACTGATAAATGGAAGCAAATCCTTTCAAACATAAAAGCAAATTAAAAAAACATTACCTTGGAATCAAAAGTTGGGTTTTAGTACGTGCTGGTGAACTATTTTCTTTTTTTTGGGGGGGGGGTTGAGAAGATGATTGATGGGTGAAGGATTCTTTGAGAAGACAGAGAGAGGAATGAGGGGTGGAGTTCTGCAACCTTAAAGATGAATAAGGGAGAGGGGAAGGAGGAGGGAGGTCGTGGGAGAAAGTTGCCAAGAAGAAAAAAAGAGTGGAAGGGTGGTTTTGGAACTGCAGAGAAATTATAGGAAGGGGAAAACCGTCGATAGAAGAGGAAGGTTGATATTTCTTCCGAAGGGAAGGGGAAACATTGTCGGAGAAAAAAACGAGAGGAGAGAGACAGATTATGGAAATAGGATGATGATGTGGCAGTATCCTAATTTTAAAAACGTATATATATATTTTAAATTTAAAAGTAAATTTTAAAATTGTTATAATAAACTCTAAACACTCTTAAATTAAAAAAAATGATACTAACACTTTAAATATTAAATCTTAACCTTCAAATAATACATTATAAAATCGAATTCAAAATTGCATCACAAACTTTAATTTTAAATCATAAATCAAAATTAATAAATTTTAAATTTTATATATCAAATTCTAATCTAATACTATACCTTCAATACTAAACACAAATCTTCAATTTTAATTTTAAATATAAAATATAACAAAATTAAATATACAAAATACTAATACCCTCAGAATATTATATATATATATATATATATATTATTTCTGATACAGAACTTTGTTTTTAGTATCCGACCAACACAACATAACTAGAAATTATACCCATACACATATGTATATTACATACTATACTAATATACTCATGCTATTAAGTATTATAATTATACTATATTAGGAATTATACCCAGTATAGTATTATAACATTTGTACAAAAGCCCCTGTACGGGTTTGTATATTCAAATATATATATATATATATATATATATATATGGTCCAATAATTTTCCGTACAAAATTATAAAATCGATGATGATTTCGTACGTGTAAAAATTTTGTCACATAAAGACATATTTGGAAAACTTTCCGATAATAGAGACAACGATCCTGAGACAGAAGACTGAGTTCTGATCCAACAAAAATTTAAAAATAGATAACTATATCGCTATTATTAATAGTGTCCGTTAGATCATACGAAAATCCAAGGATTGTAACCGTCCAGATCATGTGAACATCCGACTCAGACGTTCCCTTCTTATAAGAAATAAATCCTAATTAATGATGAAACTGCATGCATGCTTACAGAGAGAGCACATCGGCAATAGTAGTTTTCTCCTCGTCGGTTGTAGCCTTAGCGCGTTGAGAGTAGCTGCCGACTGAGCTGCGGCAGCTGTCCCTCCAGGGACGATGGTGGTCCGGTTCGTTGCTCTAACCTCCGCTGCTTGAATGGCTGCTGCGTCGCTTCTCTCTACTGGCTTCTTCCCTATCGTCACCGCTCCACCTCCACCACCCTGCTGAGTCGCCGGCACCTTTGACGACTCCTTGTCAAACTTCCCAACAACCTTCATACACACGCAAACAAAAATATCACAAATGAAACGCAACGTTTAACCAAAATAAATCTACACAGTGCAGCAATATTACGTAGCTAAGGGTCGTTTGATTTTTATTTCTGGAAGAAATTTGACAGAGAATTCTCAACAGATGAGGATGATTTGACCTAGCTAGCTACTATCCCGATGATTATAAATAAATTCATCAAAAAACTTATGAAATTTACTGAATTTTGTTGTCTTTGATACATGAAAAAATTCCTTTGGAATTCGAGATTTTGAATTCTACCAAAATGAAGCTAGTTATAATAAATCCAAAAGAATTGAATAAAATATTTGAAATAAATTCTATAAATTTTTTACTAATTATAATAAAATGGAAGATATATCCTACTATAAATAAAATCTATCTAATTAAAATAAGTTAATTAAGATATATGTACAAACTTTTAATGTAAATTATACCGTTATTTAATTTGAGAATCCAATTCTATTTAATTTAATTTTAAAATTTGAATCATTTCGAACATTGACAAAGTGTAATTCAGTCATTTTGTAAAATTGTATTCTTATTAATTTAATACCAAATATTCAATGATGATAAAATAGTTGACGCGGTCAACGTTGCTTCATTTATTTTTATGTAAATGATGTCCTACGGACGTACCTGTCCGCCGACAGATTCGATGATGACGCTTCCGCCAGCGGGGAAATCAATCTCTGTAGCGGTAACACCGAGGTCGTCGGCAACATTGCTAACATCATCATGTCTGACAAAGCCAGCCCGTTCGTTCTTGTCAGCCGCGGATTGCATAACGTCAGCCGCACCACCCTTCTTGGTATTACCGGTCAACGTATTCTCGGTGGTTTGCATTATGGCGGCGTGTCTAGGGGCCACCGTCTTCTCCGCCAGCTCACCCTGCACGTCCTGGAAGAGATCCCCATACTTTATTGGGTCTTGCGGACTTTGTGGCTGTTGCTGCTGGCTCATGATCTCCTTTTCTCTCTCTCTAGGTTTTGATGAACGGAGAAGTTAATTGGAGATCAGACGATGGGGTTTGAATAGTTTAAATTCGTTCATTGGCGTTGCAGGATATACTTGCAGGAAGGATCCGGGACACGTAGATCCCATCGGCAAGCAAAACGTGGTGTTTTTTGTAAGGAAACAAGTCGATGTTTTTGGTGTACAAGTGGCAGGGAACGAGGCTTCTTAGCTGGCCACCTAATTTTTTTATTTTTTTATTTGGAGGTGCTCCTCTTTTTTGTCTTTCCATTCTTTGAGGTTATCAAAAAATTCATGGACATGATGAGGCGTAAGATAGGATAAGTTAATCTTACTCGCGTCATAAACATCGACCTGCAGGGAGTGAATTGGGTCGAGTGAATTGGGCAGTTCATTTGGGCCGGATTTTTCAATCTTTATTTTAAACAGTTAATCTGTAAATGACACATTCCCTTCCTAGATAATAATTCGTTGGATTGTATGTCTAAAATCAACGATCTAGATTTGTTTACCGCAAGTAAATATTTTTTTGTTTATTTTTGCTGGCTATCCGTACTCGCATACTAGTAGTAGCAGCATAGTACAAAGCACAATCTTCAATGTTGTGTGAGCTATAATGAAACATATAGAGCTACTTGCTGAAACTTTTATGTGGGTTGAACATCATCAATGATATTGAATGTACTTTGAACTTTATCATAGATGCCTCCCAATACGTTACTTCACATCCTCTTGTTGATCAACTTCCATACAGCTAAACAACATAATTAAGCAAGCAACAATACAACATGATCTGAATTGGCTTCAATGGCCCCCTTGTTTGTAGCCATGGATTCTTAAAACACATTTAACTCATTCAAGAAACATCCCCCCCTTTTACTTCTCCAACACCTTAGGCTTCATCCCAAGATCATTTCCCTCGTCATCATATTCATAACCCCACCAGTTACATATATACCACACCATTTTCTGCTTCTACATTTACTGCAACAACATTTACTGCTTACCAAACCACCAAAAATGACCACAATCATCACCACTAATATCATTACCTCACTATCTATCCTCCTGCTCCTCCTCATCTTTCACCCTCTTCTAACCAGCTCCCAACCCAGCCGCCATGGCGAATGGCGGCTTCTCCTCCCAAACATAGGTATATCAGCAATGCACATGCAGCTTCTTCACAACAACAAAGTCGTCATGTTCGACCGCACCGATTTCGGCCCTTCCAACCTCACCTTCCCCAACGGCCGCTGTCGCTTCGACCCTGATGACACCGCACTTCAACTCGATTGCACTGCTCACTCTGTCCTCTACGACATTTCCACCAACCATATCACACCCCTCATGATCCATACCGACACTTGGTGCTCCTCTGGAGCTCTTCTCCCCAATGGAACTCTACTCCAGACGGGTGGCTTCCACGACGGTGACCTTGTCATACGTACATTCACCCCACCGTCTGACCAATTCGCCTATTCTGATTGGATCGAGTTCCCTGGTTACTTGACCAGGAGGAGATGGTATGCAACTAACCAAATTCTTCCAGACGGCAGGGTCATCATCCTTGGTGGTAGGAGACAGCACAATTACGAGTTCTACCCTAGCGATTCTAAATTCTATAGGCTTGATTTGCTGAGGGAAACTAGAGATGGTCGCCTTGAGAACAATCTATACCCATTCATTCACCTACTCCCTGACGGAAACCTATTCATTTTCGCTAACAATAGATCGATTCTATTTAATTATAACCAGAACAGAGTTCTTACCGAGTATCCATCGATTCCCGGTGGCGATCCTCGGAATTATCCAAGCTCAGGATCCTCTGTTCTACTCCCGCTAGTTGACAATGGAACTGGGAGCAAAATTGAAGCTGAAGTCATGATCTGCGGCGGGGCCAGTCGAGGAGCAGCCAGATTAGCCTCGGAGGGGAACTTCCTCCCGGCTATCGCGTCTTGCGGCAGGCTCAGAGTCTCTGATCGTAACCCTAGCTGGAACATGGAGACGATGCCGGTGGCGCGTGTCATGGGAGATATGCTCCTCCTCCCCACGGGAGACGTCATCATAATCAACGGCGCCGGGAGAGGCACTGCTGGATGGGAGAACGGTCGGGATCCGGTGACCACGCCGGTCGTTTACAGACCCCAGGCGCTTCACGCCTGGCGATTCACCGTCATGGCGCCGACGCCAACAGCGCGGATGTACCATTCCTCGGCGGTTGTGTTAGGCGACGGCCGAGTACTGGTCGGAGGAAGTAACCCTCACATCTTCTACAACTTCAGCAACGTTGTGTACCCGACGGAGCTGAAACTGGACACGTTCTTGCCGCCGTACCTGTCGCCGGTGTACGACCCGGTGAGGCCGAGGGTTTTCGGCGCTGGGACGGTGGTGACGGTGACTAGAAGCTACGGGGATAAAATCCGAGTGAGCTTCTACGTGGATCGGTACTTGAGTATGAGCGCAGTGTCGGTTCGGATGGTGGCGCCGTCTTTCACGACTCATTCGTTCGCAATGAACCAGAGGATGGTGGTGCTGAGGGTTGTTGATGTGGAAAAGAAGAAGAAGAATCCGGATATCTATAGTTTGGAAGCTCTTGCTCCATCGACGGCTGCGATTGCGCCTCCAGGGTATTATATGCTGTTCGTGGTGCACGCAGGAATTCCCAGTTCCTGCGTTTGGGTCAAGTTACAGTAGAGCTACAAACGGAGGATTCTCTGATTACACCCAAGTTAAATTATAAGGGTTTAAAGCATATAAAATACGTGACTGTAATCAACATGTTTTGGATACCCACCATGATTGTCCCGATGTTGGAGCAGATACCTTGTTGTAACAACAGCCTTAAATGTTATGTAATAACAATAGTATTAATCATTAAATTAGGTACATGGTTCAAAATAAAAGAATAAATGAGTAAATAATTCGGATTACAAAACCGCAAATCACCTTTAGGATTTTCATAATTCCAAACCCATAAAAATTTGGAAATCTGAATATCCTCTCTATTTCCGCAGTAAAACCCATCCCCTCCCTCGATTAACCTTTTTCCGTCGATGCACCATTGCCGGCACATAAAGAAACCAGCGAGCTTAGAGCCCTTGACAGTCAATCCAATGAAGACTACCGCCGCAATCAGTTGAAGACATTGCCGCTGTTGAAGATGACGCCGTTGACAATGAACCGATGTGTGGTGGGCGCCTCTGAAAGTTGAGTTCCTGGTGATGGTAACCACCGCCGCTTTCAGATCTCGTTCGTGGTGGTGGAGGTTGTCGTTTTTTGCATTATAGATTTGGGCATTTACTTACACCGGCGTTTCACGATGAACTGTTCTATAAGCAAGATTGAAAATCCCAAATCAGCAAAATTGGGGGATGTGTTGGCTGCGTGTATATTTTAATTTCCACATCTGAATGTATACATTTGATTTTTTATTGGAACTTTTTTTGACAGTATTCTTGATTGGAATTAGGTACAGATTTGTACCATTAATGGTACCAAATGTTTGTCTTAGGTACAAAGTTTGGTTACAATAGATAAAAATAGGTAACTTGAATTATGTTTATGTACTGTATTAAGAGAATATAGTATTTATATGTACATATAATTGATAACGGATATTGACATTCATGAAAGTTGATACTTCCAACAGATCTAAAGTATTAAATTACAATCACTCATAGGTAGTTTGCAAGAGACAACAAAGCCCTTTAGAGTTTGCCAATGCCTTGATCTGATTGATAAGTTTCAGATCCGTGAAATTATAAACATAAACCTTAGGGTCGAGAATCGTGACAATTCGATTCCGGGTGATTGAAAGAGCAACAAAGTGATAGACGATTGGTTTAAAAATCCTCAAAACAAATGACAGGTGATTGAAAAATTCCATCAAAGAGAAACAAATAATAAACGATTATTTTTTAGGGTTGGCTAGTTGAAGAAGAAGGTGATGAAAATCCTGAAAACATGCATGTTGGGAATGGTTAAAAATTGAGTTTTCACAATGTTAAACTCTTGAAATAATGGACAAATGAAATTAAAAGATATTTTTTAAAGGTTTTGATTGTTTTTGTTAGTGGGGATGTATGTGCTCTCGAATGCTAAAACCTTAACTTGGATCTCTAGCGGTTTCTCACAACATACAGCAGAAAGTAAGCCAATTTAACAATTTTTAAACATTAATATAAAACCAATTAAAATTGAGTTTGTAACTTCATTTCAACATTATTTACAAAGGTTACCATGATAAAACTTGAACTTTAATTCATTTCCAATATGCATATAAAATATTAGGCAGATCTTAAAATTTTAAAATTTTCATGTCAAAATGGCTCATTTCCATAGGTTAATCTCATTGGAAATTGACCAATTTTAACATGAAAATTAAATTTTTTCAGTGGGCTAATATTTTACATGCATGTTGGGAACGACAAAAAATTGAGGTTTCACAATGTTTAACTCTAAAAATAATGGAAAAATAAAACTAAAAGACATTTTACAGGTTTTGATTGTTCTTGTTAGTGGGATGTATGTGCTTTCGAATACAAAAATCTTAACTTGGATTTCTAGCGATTTCTCACGACATGCATACAGAAAATAAGCCAATTTGACAATTTTCAAACACTAATATAAAACCAAGTAAATTTGAATTCTAACTTCATTTTGACATTACTTACCTAGGTTACCATAATAAAGCTTGAACTTTTAGCCATTTCCAACATGCAAGTCAGATATAAGGCGATTTGAATTTTTTTGAAAATTTCATGTAAAATGGCTCATTTTTATCGGTAGCCCATTTGGCAATTGACTAATTTTGACATGAAAATTGAATATTTCAAATTGGATAATATTTTACATGCATGTTGGGAAACACTAAGAATTGAGGTTTCACAATGTTAAACTTTAGAAATAATGGAAAACTGAAACTGAAAGACAATTTTTTTAACGGTTTTGATTGTTCTTATTAGTGGGGATGTATGTGCTTTCGAATACACAAATCTTGATTTTGGATATCTAGCAGTTTCGCATGACATGCATGAAGAGAGTAAGACAATTTGATAATTTTCAAATACCAATATAAAATCTAAGTAAAATTGAGTTTTTAACTTCATTTGGACATTATTTACCGGGGTTACCGTAATAAAACTTGAACTTTTAGCCATTTCTAACATGCATACGAAATGTTAGTCGGATTTGATTTTTTTGAAATTTTCATGTCAAAATAGCTCATTTCCATAAGTAACTCCTTTGGAAATTGACCAATTTTGACATGAATATTTTTTTTTTCAAATTTGTAGAGATATATGTGCTTTCGAATACAAAATCTTAGCTTGGATTTCTATTGGTTTCTCACCATATGCATGCAGAAAGTAAGCGAACTTCACAATTTTCAAACACTAATATAAAACCAAATAAATTGAGTTTTAACTTCATTTGGATATTATTTATTGGGGTGACCATAATAAAACTTAAACTTTTAGCCATTTTCAACATGCATGCCAAATATTAGCCAGATTTGAATTTTTTTGAAAATTTCATATGAAAATGGCTCATTTCCATCAGTAACCCCTTTGGAAATTGAACAATTTTGACATGAAAATTATTATTTTTCATTTTTGCTAATATTTTACATGTATGTTAGGAATGGATAAGAATTGAGGTTTCACAATATTAAACCCTTGAAATAATGGACAAATGAAATGAATAGACATTTTTGAAAGGTTTTGATTGTTTTTGTTAGTGCGGATGTATGTGCTTTGGAATACATACATCTTAGCTTGGATTTCTAGCGGTTTCTCACCACATGCATGCAGAAAGTAAGCCAATTTGATAATTTTCAAACACTAATATAATAAAAATAAAATCAAGTTTTAACTTCATTTAGATATTATTTACCAGGGTTACCATATTAAAACCTGAATTTTTAATCATTTCAAATATCCTTGTCAAAATGGCTTATTTCCATAGGTTAACCCCTTTGGAAATTGACCAATTTTGACATCAACATTAAATTTTTTCAGTTGGCCAATATCTTACATGCTTGTTTGGAATGGCTAAGAATTAAGTTTTAACATTTATAAACCCATCAAATATTGGACAGATGAAATTAAAGAGAAATTTTTGAAAGGTTTTGATTGTTCTTGTTAGTGGGGGATGTATGTGCTTTCGAATGCAAAAATATTAACTTGGATTTCTAGAAATTTCTCACCACATGCATGCAGAAAGTACGCCAATTTGACAATTTTGAAACACTAATATAATACAAAATAAAATCAAGTTTTAACTTCATTTCGACATTATTTACCGGGGTTACCATATTAAAACTTGAATTTTTGATCATTTCAAATATGCATGTCTAATATTACGCAGATATTAAAAATTTGAAATTTTCGTGTCAAAATGTCTTATTTCCATAGGTTAACTCCTTTGGACATTGACCAATTTTCATATGAAAATTAATTTTTTTAAGTTTGCCAATATATTACATCCTTGTTGGGAATGACTAAGAATTGAGTTTTCATAATGTTAAACCCTTGAAATATTGGACAAATGAAATTAAAAGACATTTTAAAGGTTTTGATTGTTCTTGTTAGTGGGGATGTATGTGCTTTCGAATACAAACATCTTAGCTTTGATTTCTAGCGGTTTCTCACCACATGCATGCAGAAAGTTCGCCAATTTGACAATTTTGAAACACTAATATAATACAAAATAAAATCAAGTTTTAACTTCATTTCAACATTATTTACCGGGGTTACCATATTAAAACTTGAATTTTTGATCATTTCAAATATGCATGTCTAATATTACGCAGATATTAAAAATTTGAAATTTTCGTGTCAAAATGGCTTATTTTCATAGGTTAACTCCTTTGGAAATTGGCCAATTTTCATATGAAAATTAAATTTTTTAAGTTGGCCAATATATTACATCCTTGTTGGGAATGACTAAGAACTGAGTTTTCACAATGTTAAACCCTTGAAATATTGGACAGATGAAATGAATAGACATTTTTGAAAGGTTTTGATTGTTCTTGTTAGTGGGGATGCATGTGCTTTCGAATACAAACATCTTAGCTTCGATTTCTTGCGGTTTCTCACCACATGCATGTAGAAAGTATGCCAATTTGACAATTTTCAAACACTAATATAATACAAAATAAAATTGAGTTTTAACTTCATATCGACATTATTTACCGGGGTTACCATATTAAAACTTGAATGTTTGATCATTTCAAATATGCATGTCTAATATTACGCAGATATTAAAAATTTGAAATTTTCGTGTCAAAATGGCTTATTTTCATAGGTTAACTCCTTTGGAAATTGGCCAATTTTCATATGAAAATTAAATTTTTTAAGTTGGCCAATATATTACATCCTTGTTGGGAATGACTAAGAACTGAGTTTTCACAATGTTAAACCCTTGAAATATTGGACAGATGAAATGAATAGACATTTTTGAAAGGTTTTGATTGTTCTTGTTAGTGGGGATGCATGTGCTTTCGAATACAAACATCTTAGCTTCGATTTCTTGCGGTTTCTCACCACATGCATGTAGAAAGTACGCCAATTTGACAATTTTCAAACACTAATATAATACAAAATAAAATCAAGTTTTAACTTCATATCGACATTATTTACCGGGTTACCATATTAAAACTTGAATGTTTAATCATTTCAAGTATGCATGTCTAATATTAGGCGAATCTTAAAAATTTTAAATTTTCATGTCAAAATGGCTTATTTCCATAGGTTAACCCCTTCGGAAATTGGCCAATTTTCATATGAAAATTAATTTTTTTAAGTTGGCCAATATATTACATCCTTGTTGGGAATGACTAAGAATTGAGTTTTCACAATGTTAAACCCTTGAAATATTGGACAGATGAAACGAATAGACATTTTTGAATGGTTTTGATTGTTCTTGTTAGTGGGGATGTATGTGCTTTCGAATACAAACATCTTAGCTTTAATTTCTTGCGGTTTCTCACCGCATGCATGCAGAAAGTAAGCCCATTTGAAAATTTTTAAACACTAATATAATACAAAATAAAATTGAGTTTTAACTTTATTTCGACATTATTTACCGGGGTTACCATATTAAAACTTGAAGTTTTAATCATTTCAAATATGCATGTCTAATATTAGGCAGATCTTAAAATTTTAAATTTTCATGTCAAAATGGCTTATTTCCATAGGTTAACCCCTTTGGAAATTGGCCAATTTTTCATATGAAAATTAAATTTTTTAAGTTGGCCAATATATTACATCCTTATTGGGAATGACTAAGAATTGAGTTTTCACAATGTTAAACCCTTGAAATATTGGACAGATGAAATGAATAGACATTTTTGAAAGGTTTTGATTGTTCTTGTTAGTGGTGATGTATGTGCTTTTCAATACAAACATCTTAGCTTGAATTTCTTGCGGTTTCTCACCACATGCATGCAGAAAGTACGCCAATTTGACAATTTTGAAACACTAATATAATACAAAATAAAATCAAGTTTTAACTTCATTTCGACATTATTTACCTGGTTACCATATTAAAACTTGTATTTTTAATCATTTCAAATATGCATGTTTAATATTACGCGATCTTAAAAATTTGAAATTTTCTCGTCAAAATGGCTTCTTTCCATAGGTTAACCCCTTCGGAAATTGGCCAATTTTCATATGAAAATTAAATTTTTTAAGTTGGCCAAGATATTACATCCTTGTTGGGAATGACTAAGAATTGAGTTTTCACAATGTTAAACCCTTAAAATATTAGACGAGATGAAATGAATAGACATTTTTGAATGGTTTTGATTGTTCTTGTTAGTGGGGATGTATGTGCTTTCGAATACAAACATCTTAGCTTGGATTTCTTGCGGTTTCTCACCACATGCATGCAGAAAGTAAGCCAATTTGATAATTTTCAAACACTAATATAATAAAAATAAAATCAAGTTTTAACTTCATTTAGATATTATTTACCGGGGTTACCATATTAAAACCTGAATTTTTAATCATTTCAAATATCCTTGTCAAAATGGCTTATTTCCAGAGGTTAACCCCTTTGGAAATTGGCCAATTTTTCATATGAAAATTAAATTTTTTAAGTTGGCCAATATATTACATCCTTATTGGGAATGACTAAGAATTGAGTTTTCACAATGTTAAACCCTTGAAATATTGGACAGATGAAATGAATAGACATTTTTGAAAGGTTTTGATTGTTCTTGTTAGTGGTGATGTATGTGCTTTTCAATACAAACATCTTAGCTTGAATTTCTTGCGGTTTCTCACCACATGCATGCAGAAAGTACGCCAATTTGACAATTTTGAAACACTAATATAATACAAAATAAAATCAAGTTTTAACTTCATTTCGACATTATTTACATGGGTTACCATATTAAAACTTGTATTTTTAATCATTTCAAATATGCATGTTTAATATTACGCAGATCTTAAAAATTTGAAATTTTCCTGTCAAAATGGCTTCTTTCCATAGGTTAACCCCTTCGGAAATTGGCCAATTTTCATATGAAAATTAAATTTTTTAAGTTGGCCAATATATTACATCCTTGTTGGGAATGACTAAGAATTGAGTTTTCACAATGTTAAACCCTTAAAATATTAGACAGATGAAATGAATAGACATTTTTGAATGGTTTTGATTGTTCTTGTTAGTGGGGATGTATGTGCTTTCGAATACAAACATCTTAGCTTGGATTTCTTGCGGTTTCTCACCACATGCATGCAGAACGTAAGCCCATTTGAAAATTTTTAAACACTAATATAATACAAAATAAAATTGAGTTTTAACTTTATTTCGACATTATTTACCGGGGTTACCATATTAAAACTTGAAGTTTTAATCATTTCAAATATGCATGTCTAATATTAGGCGATCTTAAAACTTTTAAATTTTCATGTCAAAATGGCTTATTTCCATAGGTTAACCCCTTTGGAAATTGGCCAATTTTTCATATGAAAATTAAATTTTTTAAGTTGGCCAATATATTACATCCTTGTTGGGAATGACTAAGAATTGAGTTTTCACAATGTTAAACCCTTGAAATATTGGACAGATGAAATGAATAGACATTTTTGAAAGGTTTTGATTGTTCTTGTTAGTGGTGATGTATGTGCTTTTCAATACAAACATCTTAGCTTGAATTTCTTGCGGTTTCTCACCACATGCATGCAGAAAGTACGCCAATTTGACAATTTTGAAACACTAATATAATACAAAATAAAATCAAGTTTTAACTTCATTTCGACATTATTTACCGGGGTTACCATATTAAAACTTGAATGTTTAATCATTTCAAATATGCATGTTTAATATTACGCGAGATCTTAAAAATTTGAAATTTTCTCGTCAAAATGGCTTCTTTCCATAGGTTAACCCCTTTGGAAATTGGCCAAATTTTCATATGAAAATTAAATTTTTTAAGTTGGCCAATATATTACATCCTTGTTGGGAATGACTAAGAATTGAGTTTTCACAATGTTAAACCCTTAAAATATTAGACAGATGAAATGAATAGACATTTTTGAATGGTTTTGATTGTTCTTGTTAGTGGGGATGTATGTGCTTTCGAATACAAACATCTTAGCTTGGATTTCTTGCGGTTTCTCACCACATGCATGCAGAAAAGTACGCCAATTTGACAATTTTGAAACACTAATATAATACAAAATAAAATCGAGTTTTAACTTCATTTCGACATTATTTACCGGGGTTACCATATTAAAACTTGAATGTTTAATCATTTCAAGTATGCATGTCTAATATTAGGCATATCTTAAAACTTTTAAATTTTCATGTCAAAATGGCTTATTTCCATAGGTTAACCCCTTCGGAAATTGGCCAATTTTCATATGAAAATTAATTTTTTTAAGTTGGCCAATATATTACATCCTTGTTGGGAATGACTAAGAATTGAGTTTTCACAATGTTAAACCCTTGAAATATTGGACAGATGAAATGACTAGACATTTTTGAAAGGTTTTGATTGTTCTTGTTAGTGGGGATGCATGTGCTTTCGAATACAAACATCTTAGCTTGGATTTCTTGCGGTTTCTCACCACATGCATGTAGAAAGTACGCCAATTTGACAATTTTCAAACACTAATATAATACAAAATAAAATCAAGTTTTAACTTCATATCGACATTATTTACCGGGGTTACCATATTAAAACTTGAATGTTTAATCATTTCAAGTATGCATGTCTAATATTAGGCAGATCTTAAAAATTTTAAATTTTCATGTCAAAATGGCTTATTTCCATAGGTTACCCCTTCGGAAATTGGCCAATTTTCATATGAAAATTAATTTTTTTAAGTTGGCCAATATATTACATCCTTGTTGGGAATGACTAAGAATTGAGTTTTCACAATGTTAAACCCTTGAAATATTGGACAGATGAAATGAATAGACAATTTTGAATGGTTTTGATTGTTCTTGTTAGTGGGGATGTATGTGCTTTCGAATACAAACATCTTAGCTTGAATTTCTTGCGGTTTCTCACCACATGCATGCGAAAAGTAAGCCCATTTGAAAATTTTTAAACACTAATATAATACAAAATAAAATTGAGTTTGAACTTTATTTTGACATTAATTACCGGGGTTACCATATTAAAACTTGAATTTTTAATCATTTCAAATATGCATGTCTAATATTAGGCGAGATCTTAAAACTTTTAAATTTTCATGTCAAAATGGCTTATTTCCATATGTTAACCCCTTTGGAAATTGGCCAATTTTTCATATGAAAATTAAATTTTTTAAGTTGGCCAATATATTACATCCTTATTGGGAATGACTAAGAATTGAGTTTTCACAATGTTAAACCCTTGAAATATTGGACGAGATGAAATGAATAGACATTTTTGAAAGGTTTTGATTGTTCTTGTTAGTGGGGATGTATGTGCTTTTCAATACAAACATCTTAGCTTGAATTTCTTGCGGTTTCTCACCACATGCATGCGAAAAGTACGCCAATTTGACAATTTTGAAACACTAATATAATACAAAATAAAATCAAGTTTTAACTTCATTTCGACATTATTTACCGGGTTACCATATTAAAACTTGAAGTTTTAATCATTTCAAATATGCATGTCTAATATTAGGCGGATCTTAAAACTTTTAAATTTTCATGTCAAAATGGCTTATTTCCATAGGTTAACCCCTTTGGAAATTGGCCAATTTTTCATATGAAAATTAAATTTTTTAAGTTGGCCAATATATTACATCCTTGTTGGGAATGACTAAGAATTGAGTTTTCACAATGTTAAACCCTTGAAATATTGGACAGATGAAATGAATAGACATTTTTGAAAGGTTTGTATTGTTCTTGTTAGTGGTGATGTATGTGCTTTTCAATACAAACATCTTAGCTTGAATTTCTTGCGGTTTCTCACCACATGCATGCAGAAAGTACGCCAATTTGACAATTTTGAAACACTAATATAATACAAAATAAAATCAAGTTTTAACTTCATATCGACATTATTTACCGGGGTTACCATATTAAAACTTGAATGTTTAATCATTTCAAGTATGCATGTCTAATATTAGGCAGATCTTAAAAATTTTAAATTTTCATGTCAAAATGGCTTATTTCCATAGGTTAACCCCTTCGGAAATTGGCCAATTTTCATATGAAAATTAATTTTTTTAAGTTGGCCAATATATTACATCCTTGTTGGGAATGACTAAGAATTGAGTTTTCACAATGTTAAACCCTTGAAATATTGGACAGATGAAATGAATAGACAATTTTGAATGGTTTTGATTGTTCTTGTTAGTGGGGATGTATGTGCTTTCGAATACAAATATCTTAGCTTGAATTTCTTGCGGTTTCTCACCACATGCATGCAGAAAGTAAGCCCATTTGAAAATTTTTAAACACTAATATAATACAAAATAAAATTGAGTTTGAACTTTATTTTGACATTAATTACCGGGGTTACCATATTAAAACTTGAATGTTTAATCATTTCAAGTATGCATGTCTAATATTAGGCAGATCTTAAAAATTTTAAATTTTCATGTCAAAATGGCTTATTTCCATAGGTTAACCCCTTCGGAAATTGGCCAATTTTCATATGAAAATTAATTTTTTTAAGTTGGCCAATATATTACATCCTTGTTGGGAATGACTAAGAATTGAGTTTTCACAATGTTAAACCCTTGAAATATTGGACAGATGAAATGAATAGACAATTTTGAATGGTTTTGATTGTTCTTGTTAGTGGGGATGTATGTGCTTTCGAATACAAATATCTTAGCTTGAATTTCTTGCGGTTTCTCACCACATGCATGCGAAAAAGTAAGCCCATTTGAAAATTTTTAAACACTAATATAATACAAAATAAAATTGAGTTTGAACTTTATTTTGACATTAATTACCGGGGTTACCATATTAAAACTTGAATTTTTAATCATTTCAAATATGCATGTCTAATATTAGGCGGAGATCTTAAAACTTTTAAATTTTCATGTCAAAATGGCTTATTTCCATATGTTAACCCCTTTGGAAATTGGCCAATTTTTCATATGAAAATTAAATTTTTTAAGTTGGCCAATATATTACATCCTTATTGGGAATGACTAAGAATTGAGTTTTCACAATGTTAAACCCTTGAAATATTGGACAGATGAAATGAATAGACATTTTTGAAAGGTTTTGATTGTTCTTGTTAGTGGGGATGTATGTGCTTTTCAATACAAACATCTTAGCTTGAATTTCTTGCGGTTTCTCACCACATGCATGCAGAAAGTACGCCAATTTGACAATTTTGAAACACTAATATAATACAAAATAAAATCAAGTTTTAACTTCATTTCGACATTATTTACCGGGGTTACCATATTAAAACTTGAAGTTTTAATCATTTCAAATATGCATGTCTAATATTAGGCAGATCTTAAAACTTTTAAATTTTCATGTCAAAATGGCTTATTTCCATAGGTTAACCCCTTCGGAAATTGGCCAATTTTCATATGAAAATTAATTTTTTTAAGTTGGCCAATATATTACATCCTTGTTGGGAATGACTAAGAATTGAGTTTTCACAATGTTAAACCCTTGAAATATTGGACAGATGAAATGAATAGACAATTTTGAATGGTTTTGATTGTTCTTGTTAGTGGGGATGTATGTGCTTTCGAATACAAACATCTTAGCTTGAATTTCTTGCGGTTTCTCACCACATGCATGCAGAAAGTAAGCCCATTTGAAAATTTTTAAACACTAATATAATACAAAATAAAATTGAGTTTGAACTTTATTTTGACATTAATTACCGGGGTTACCATATTAAAACTTGAATTTTTAATCATTTCAAATATGCATGTCTAATATTAGGCAGATCTTAAAACTTTTAAATTTTCATGTCAAAATGGCTTATTTCCATATGTTAACCCCTTTGGAAATTGGCCAATTTTTCATATGAAAATTAAATTTTTTAAGTTGGCCAATATATTACATCCTTATTGGGAATGACTAAGAATTGAGTTTTCACAATGTTAAACCCTTGAAATATTGGACGAGATGAAATGAATAGACATTTTTGAAAGGTTTTGATTGTTCTTGTTAGTGGGGATGTATGTGCTTTTCAATACAAACATCTTAGCTTGAATTTCTTGCGGTTTCTCACCACATGCATGCAGAAAGTACGCCAATTTGACAATTTTGAAACACTAATATAATACAAAATAAAATCAAGTTTTAACTTCATTTCGACATTATTTACCGGGGTTACCATATTAAAACTTGAAGTTTTAATCATTTCAAATATGCATGTCTAATATTAGGCAGATCTTAAAACTTTTAAATTTTCATGTCAAAATGGCTTATTTCCATAGGTTAACCCCTTTGGAAATTGGCCAATTTTTCATATGAAAATTAAATTTTTTAAGTTGGCCAATATATTACATCCTTGTTGGGAATGACTAAGAATTGAGTTTTCACAATGTTAAACCCTTGAAATATTGGACAGATGAAATGAATAGACATTTTTGAAAGGTTTGTATTGTTCTTGTTAGTGGTGATGTATGTGCTTTTCAATACAAACATCTTAGCTTGAATTTCTTGCGGTTTCTCACCACATGCATGCAGAAAGTACGCCAATTTGACAATTTTGAAACACTAATATAATACAAAATAAAATCAAGTTTTAACTTCATTTCGACATTATTTACCGGGGTTACCATATTAAAACTTGAATGTTTAATCATTTCAAATATGCATGTTTAATATTACGCAGATCTTAAAAATTTGAAATTTTCCTGTCAAAATGGCTTCTTTCCATAGGTTAACCCCTTTGGAAATTGGCCAAATTTTCATATGAAAATTAAATTTTTTAAGTTGGCCAATATATTACATCCTTGTTGGGAATGACTAAGAATTGAGTTTTCACAATGTTAAACCCTTAAAATATTAGACAGATGAAATGAATAGACATTTTTGAATGGTTTTGATTGTTCTTGTTAGTGGGGATGTATGTGCTTTCGAATACAAACATCTTAGCTTGGATTTCTTGCGGTTTCTCACCACATGCATGCGAGAAAAGTACGCCAATTTGACAATTTTGAAACACTAATATAATACAAAATAAAATCAGGTTTTAACTTCATTTCGACATTATTTACCGGGGTTACCATATTAAAACTTGAATGTTTAATCATTTCAAGTATGCATGTCTAATATTAGGCATATCTTAAAATTTTTAAATTTTCATGTCAAAATGGCTTATTTCCATAGGTTAACCCCTTCGGAAATTGGCCAATTTTCATATGAAAATTAATTTTTTTAAGTTGGCCAATATATTACATCCTTGTTGGGAATGACTAAGAATTGAGTTTTCACAATGTTAAACCGTTGAAATATTGGACAGATGAAATGAATAGACATTTTTGAAAGGTTTTGATTGTTCTTGTTAGTGGGGATGTATGTGCTTTCGAATACAAACATCTTAGCTTGGATATCTTGCGGTTTCTCACCACATGCATGTAGAAAGTACGCCAATTTGACAATTTTCAAACACTAATATAATACAAAATAAAATCAAGTTTTAACTTCATATCGACATTATTTACCGGGGTTACCATATTAAAACTTGAATGTTTAATCATTTCAAGTATGCATGTCTAATATTAGGCAGATCTTAAAAATTTTAAATTTTCATGTCAAAATGGCTTATTTCCATAGGTTAACCCCTTCGGAAATTGGCCAATTTTCATATGAAAATTAATTTTTTTAAGTTGGCCAATATATTACATCCTTGTTGGGAATGACTAAGAATTGAGTTTTCACAATGTTAAACCCTTGAAATATTGGACAGATGAAATGAATAGACAATTTTGAATGGTTTTGATTGTTCTTGTTAGTGGGGATGTATGTGCTTTCGAATACAAACATCTTAGCTTGAATTTCTTGCGGTTTCTCACCACATGCATGCAGAAAGTAAGCCCATTTGAAAATTTTTAAACACTAATATAATACAAAATAAAATTGAGTTTGAACTTTATTTTGACATTAATTACCGGGGTTACCATATTAAAACTTGAATTTTTAATCATTTCAAATATGCATGTCTAATATTAGGCGAGATCTTAAAACTTTTAAATTTTCATGTCAAAATGGCTTATTTCCATAGGTTAACCCCTTTGGAAATTGGCCAATTTTTCATATGAAAATTAAATTTTTTAAGTTGGCCAATATATTACATCCTTATTGGGAATGACTAAGAATTGAGTTTTCACAATGTTAAACCCTTGAAATATTGGACGATGAAATGAATAGACATTTTTGAAAGGTTTTGATTGTTCTTGTTAGTGGGGATGTATGTGCTTTTCAATACAAACATCTTAGCTTGAATTTCTTGCGGTTTCTCACCACATGCATGCAGAAAGTACGCCAATTTGACAATTTTGAACCACTAATATAATACAAAATAAAGTCAAGTTTTAACTTCATTTCGACATTATTTACCGGGGTTACCATATTAAAACTTGTATTTTTAATCATTTCAAATATGCATGTTTAATATTATGCAGATCTTAAAAATTTGAAATTTTCCCGTCAAAATGGCTTCTTTCCATAGGTTAACCCCTTTGAAATTGGCCAAATTTTCATATGAAAATTAAATTTTTTAAGTTGGCCAATATATTACATCCTTGTTGGGAATGACTAAGAATTGAGTTTTCACAATGTTAAACCCTTAAAATATTAGACAGATGAAATGAATAGACATTTTTGAATGGTTTTGATTGTTCTTCTTAGTGGGGATGTATGTGCTTTCGAATACAAACATCTTAGCTTGGATTTCTTGCGGTTTCTCACCACATGCATGCAGAAAGTACGCCAATTTGACAATTTTGAAACAGTAATATAATACAAAATAAAATTGGGTTTTAACTTCATTTCGACATTATTTACCGGGGTTACCATATTAAAACTTGAATGTTTAATCATTTCAAGTATGCATGTCTAATATTAGGCAGATCTTAAAAATTTTAAATTTTCATGTCAAAATGGCTTATTTCCATAGGTTAACCCCTTCGGAAATTGGCCAATTTTCATATGAAAATTAATTTTTTTAAGTTGGCCAATATATTACATCCTTGTTGGGAATGACTAAGAATTGAGTTTTCACAATGTTAAACCCTTGAAATATTGGACAGATGAAATGAATAGACATTTTTGAAAGGTTTTGATTGTTCTTGTTAGTGGGGATGCATGTGCTTTCGAATACAAACATCTTAGCTTGGATTTCTTTCGGTTTCTCACCACATGCATGTACAAAGTACGCCAATTTGACAATTTTCAAACACTAATATAATACAAAATAAAATCAAGTTTTAACTTCATATCGACATTATTTACCGGGGTTACCATATTAAAACTTAAATGTTTAATCATTTCAAGTATACATGTCTAATATTAGGCAGATCTTAAAAATTTTAAATTTTCATGTCAAAATGGCTTATTTCCATAGGTTAACCCCTTCGGAAATTAGCCAATTTTCATATGAAAATTAATTTTTTTAAGTTGGCCAATATATTACATCCTTGTTGGGAATGACTAAGAATTGAGTTTTCACAATGTTAAACCCTTGAAATATTGGACGAGATGAAATGAATAGACATTTTTGAAAGGTTTTGATTGTTCTTGTTAGTGGGGATGCATGTGCTTTCGAATACAAACATCTTAGCTTGGATTTCTTGCGGTTTCTCACCACATGCATGTAGAAAGTACGCCAATTTGACAATTTTCAAACACTAATATAATACAAAATAAAATCAAGTTTTAACTTCATATCGACATTATTTACCGGGGTTACCATATTAAAACTTGAATGTTTAATCATTTCAAGTATGCATGTCTAATATTAGGCAGATCTTAAAAATTTTAAATTTTCATGTCAAAATGGCTTATTTCCATAGGTTAACCCCTTCGGAAATTGGCCAATTTTCATATGAAAATTATTTTTTTTAAGTTGGCCAATATATTACATCCTTGTTGGGAATGACTAAGAATTGAGTTTTCACAATGTTAAACCCTTGAAATATTGGACAGATTAAATGAATAGACATTTTTGAATGGTTTTGATTGTTCTTGTTAGTGGGGCTGTATGTGCTTTCGAATACAAACATCTTAGCTTGAATTTCTTGCGGTTTCTCACCACATGCATGCAGAAAGTAAGCCCATTTGAAAATTTTTAAACACTAATATAATACAAAATAAAATTGAGTTTTTGAACTTTATTTTGACATTATTTACCGGGGTTACCATATTAAAACTTGAATTTTTAATCATTTCAAATATGCATGTCTAATATTAGGCAGATCTTAAAACTTTTAAATTTTCATGTCAAAATGGCTTATTTCCATAGGTTAACCCCTTTGCAAATTGGCCAATTTTTCATATGAAAATTAAATTTTTTAAGTTGGCCAATATATTACATCCTTATTGGGAATGACTAAGAATTGAGTTTTCACAATGTTAAACCCTTGAAATATTGGACAGATGAAATGAATAGACATTTTTGAAAGGTTTTGATTGTTCTTGTTAGTCGGGATGTATGTGCTTTTCAATACAAACATCTTAGCTTGAATTTCTTGCGGTTTCTCACCACATGCATGCAGAAAGTACGCCAATTTGACAATTTTAAAACACTAATATAATACAAAATAAAATCAAGTTTTAACTTCATTTCGACATTATTTACCGGGGTTACCATATTAAAACTTGAATGTTTAATCATTTCAAGTATGCATGTCTAATATTAGGCAGATCTTAAAAATTTTAAATTTTCATGTCAAAATGGCTTATTTCCATAGGTTAACCCCTTTCGGAAATTGGCCAATTTTCATATGAAAATTAATTTTTTTAAGTTGGCCAATATATTACATCCTTATTGGGAATGACTAAGAATTGAGTTTTCACAATGTTAAACCCTTGAAATATTGGACAGATGAAATGAATAGACATTTTTGAAAGGTTTTGATTGTTCTTGTTAGTGGGGATGTATGTGCTTTTCAATACAAACATCTTAGCTTGAATTTCTTGCGGTTTCTCACCACATGCATGCAGAAAGTACGCCAATTTGACAATTTTGAAACACTAATATAATACAAAATAAAATCAAGTTTGAACTTCATTTCGACATTATTTACCGGGGTTACCATATTAAAACTTGTATTTTTAATCATTTCAAATATGCATGTTTATTATTACGCAGATCTTAAAAATTTGAAATTTTCCCGTCAAAATGGCTTCTTTCCATAGGTTAACCCCTTTGGAAATTGGCCAAATTTTCATATGAAAATTAAATTTTTTAAGTTGGCCAATATATTACATCCTTGTTGGGAATTACTAAGAATTGAGTTTTCACAATGTTAAACCCTTAAAATATTAGACGATGAAATGAATAGACATTTTTGAATGGTTTTGATTGTTCTTGTTAGTGGGGATGTATGTGCTTTCGAATACAAACATCTTAGCTTGGATTTCTTGTGGTTTCTCACCACATGCATGCAGAAAGTACGCCAATTTGACAATTTTGAAACACTAATATAATACAAAATAAAATTGGGTTTTAACTTCATTTCGACATTATTTACCGGGGTTACCAAATTAAAACTTGAATGTTTAATCATTCAAGTATGCATGTATAATATTAGGCAGATCTTAAAATTTTTAAATTTTCATGTCAAAATGGCTTATTTCCATAGGTTAACCCCTTCGGAAATTGGCCAATTTTCATATGAAAATTAATTTTTTTAAGTTGGCCAATGTATTACATCCTTGTTGGGAATGACTAAGAATTGAGTTTTCACAATGTTAAACCCTTGAAATATTGGACAGATGAAATGAATAGACATTTTTGAAAGGTTTTGATTGTTCTTGTTAGTGGGGATGCATGTGCTTTCGAATACAAACATCTTAGCTTGGATTTCTTGCGGTTTCTCACCACATGCATGTAGAAAGTACGCCAATTTGACAATTTTCAAACACTAATATAATACAAAATAAAATCAAGTTTTAACTTCATATCGACATTATTTACCGGGGTTACCATATTAAAACTTGAATGTTTAATCATTTCAAGTATGCATGTCTAATATTAGGCGATCTTAAAAATTTTAAATTTTCATGTCAAAATGGCTTATTTCCATAGGTTAACCCCTTCGGAAATTGGCCAATTTTCATATGAAAATTAATTTTTTTAAGTTGGCCAATATATTACATCCTTGTTGGGAATGACTAAGAATTGAGTTTTCACAATGTTAAACCCTTGAAATATTGGACAGATGAAATGAATAGACATTTTTGAAAGGTTTTGATTGTTCTTGTTAGTGGGGATGCATGTGCTTTCGAATACAAACATCTTAGCTTGGATTTCTTGCGGTTTCTCACCACATGCATCTACAAAGTACGCCAATTTGACAATTTTCAAACACTAATATAATACAAAATAAAATCAAGTTTTAACTTCATATCGACATTATTTACCGGGGTTACCATATTAAAACTTGAATGTTTAATCATTTCAAGTATGCATGTCTAATATTAGGCAGATCTTAAAAATTTTAAATTTTCATGTCAAAATGGCTTATTTCCATTGGTTAACCCCTTCGAAAATTGGCCAATTTTCATATGAAAATTAATTTTTTTAAGTTGGCCAATATATTACATCCTTGTTGGGAATGACTAAGAATTGAGTTTTCACAATGTTAAACCCTTAAAATATTAGACAGATGAAATGAATAGACATTTTTGAATGGTTTTGATTGTTCTTGTTAGTGGGGATGTATGTGCTTTCGAATACAAACATCTTAGCTTGGATTTCTTGCGGTTTCTCACCACATGCATGCGAAAGTACGCCAATTTGACAATTTTGAAACACTAATATAATACAAAATAAAATGGGGTTTTAACTTCGTTTCGACATTATTTACCGGGGTTACCATATTAAAACTTGAATGTTTAATCATTTCAAGTATGCATGTCTAATATTAGGCAGATCTTAAAAATTTTAAATTTTCATGTCAAAATGGCTTATTTCCATAGGTTAACCCCTTTGGAAATTGGCCAATTTTCATATGAAAATTAATTTTTTTAAGTTGGCCAATATATTACATCCTTGTTGGGAATGACTAAGAATTGAGTTTTCACAATGTTAAACCCTTGAAATATTGGACAGATGAAATGAATAGACATTTTTGAAAGGTTTTGATTGTTCTTGTTAGTGGGGATGCATGTGCTTTCGAATACAAACATCTTAGCTTGGATTTCTTGCGGTTTCTCACCACATGCATGTAGAAAGTACGCCAATTTGACAATTTTCAAACACTAATATAATACAAAATAAAATCAAGTTTTAACTTCATATCGACATTATTTACCGGGGTTACCATATTAAAACTAGAATGTTTAATCATTTCAAGTATGCATGTCTAATATTAGGCAGATCTTAAAAATTTTAAATTTTCATGTCAAAATGGCTTATTTCCATAGGTTAACCCCTTCGAAAATTGGCCAATTTTCATATGAAAATTAATTTTTTTAAGTTGGCCAATATATTACATCCTTGTTGGGAATGACTAAGAATTGAGTTTTCACAATCTTAAACCCTTAAAATATTAGACAGATGAAATGAATAGACATTTTTGAATGGTTTTGATTGTTCTTGTTAGTGGGGATGTATGTGCTTTCGAATACAAACATCTTAGCTTGGATTTCTTGCGGTTTCTCACCACATGCATGCAGAAAGTACGCCAATTTGACAATTTTGAAACACTAATATAATACAAAATAAAATGGGGTTTTAACTTCATTTCGACATTATTTACCGGGGTTACCATATTAAAACTTGAATGTTTAATCATTTCAAGTATGCATGTCTAATATTAGGCAGATCTTAAAAATTTTAAATTTTCATGTCAAAATGGCTTATTTCCATAGGTTAACCCCTTTGGAAATTGGCCAATTTTCATATGAAAATTAATTTTTTAAGTTGGCCAATATATTACATCCTTGTTGGGAATGACTAAGAATTGAGTTTTCACAATGTTAAACCCTTGAAATATTGGACAGATGAAATGAATAGACATTTTTGAAAGGTTTTGATTGTTCTTGTTAGTGGGTATGCATGTGCTTTCGAATACAAACATCTTCGCTTGGATTTCTTGCGGTTTCTCACCACATGCATGTAGAAAGTACGCCAATTTGACAATTTTCAAACACTAATATTATACAAAATAAAATCAAGTTTTAACTTCATATCGACATTATTTACCGGGGTTACCATATTAAAACTTGAATGTTTAATCATTTCAAGTATGCATGTCTAATATTAGGCAGATCTTAAAAATTTTAAATTTTCATGTCAAAATGGCTTATTTCCATAGGTTAACCCCTTCGGAAATTGGCCAATTTTCATATGAAAATTAATTTTTTTAAGTTGGCCAATATATTACATCCTTGTTGGGAATGACTAAGAATTGAGTTTTCACAATGTTAAACCCTTGAAATATTGGACAGATTAAATGAATAGACATTTTTGAATGGTTTTGATTGTTCTTGTTAGTGGGGATGTATGTGCTTTCGAATACAAACATCTTAGCTTGAATTTCTTGCGGTTTCTCACCACATGCATGCAGAAAGTAAGCCCATTTGAAAATTTTTAAACACTAATATAATACAAAATAAAATTGAGTTTTAACTTTATTTCGACATTATTTACCGGGGTTACCATATTAAAACTTGAATTTTTAATCATTTCAAATATGCATGTCTAATATTAGGCAGATCTTAAAACTTTTAAATTTTCATGTCAAAATGGCTTATTTCCATAGGTTAACCACTTTGGAAATTGGCCAATTTTTCATATGAAAATTAAATTTTTTAAGTTGGCCAATATATTACATCCTTATTGGGAATGACTAAGAATTGAGTTTTCACAATGTTAAACCCTTGAAATATTGGACAGATGAAATGAATAGACATTTTTGAAAGGTTTTGATTGTTCTTGTTAGTGGCGATGTATGTGCTTTTCAATACAAACATCTTAGCTTGAATTTCTTGCGGTTTCTCACCACATGCATGCAGAAAGTACGCCAATTTGACAATTTTGAAACACTAATATAATACAAAATAAAATCAAGTTTTAACTTCATTTCGACATTATTTACCGGGGTTACCATATTAAAACTTGTATTTTTAATCATTTCAAATATGCATATTTAATATTACGCAGATTTTAAAAATTTGAAATTTTCCTGTCAAAATGGCTTCTTTCCATAGGTTAACCCCTTTGGAAATTGGCCAAATTTTCATATGAAAATTAAATTTTTTAAGTTGGCCAATATATTACATCCTTGTTGGGAATGACTAAGAATTGAGTTTTCACAATGTTAAACCCTTAATATATTAGACAGATGAAATGAATAGACATTTTTGAAAGGTTTTGATTGTTCTTGTTAGTGGGGATGCATGTGCTTTCGAATACAAACATCTTAGCTTGAATTTCTTGCGGTTTCTCACCACATGCATGTAGAAAGTACGCCAATTTGACAATTTTCAAACACTAATATAATACAAAATAAAATCAAGTTTTAACTTCATATCGACATTATTTACCGGGGTTACCATATTAAAACTTGAATGTTTAATCATTTCAAGTATGGATGTCTAATATTAGGCAGATCTTAAAAATTTTAAATTTTCATGTCAAAATGGCTTATTTCCATAGGTTAACCCCTTCGGAAATTGGCCAATTTTCATATGAAAATTAATTTTTTTAAGTTGGCCAATATATTACATCCTTGTTGGGAATGACTAAGAATTGAGTTTTCACAATGTTAAACCCTTGAAATATTGGACAGATGAAATGAATAGACATTTTTGAATGGTTTTGATTGTTCTTGTTAGTGGGGATGTATGTGCTTTCGAATACAAACATCTTAGCTTGAATTTCTTGCGGTTTCTCACCACATGCATACAGAAACTAAGCCCATTTGAAAATTTTTAAACACTAATATAATACAAAATAAAATTGAGTTTTAACTTTATTTCGACATTATTTACCGGGGTTACCATATTAAAACTTGAATTTTTAATCATTTCAAATATGCATGTCTAATATTAGGCAGATCTTAAAACTTTTAAATTTTCATGTCAAAATGGCTTATTTCCATAGGTTAACCCCTTTGGAAATTGGCCAATTTTTCAAATGAAAATTAAATTTTTTAAGTTGGCCAATATATTACATCCTTATTGGGAATAACTAAGAATTGAGTTTTCACAATGTTAAACCCTTGAAATATTGGACAGATGAAATGAATAGACATTTTTGAAAGGTTTTGATTGTTCTTGTTAGTGGGGATGTATGTGCTTTTCAATACAAACATCTTAGCTTGAATTTCTTGCGGTTTCTCACCACATGCATGCGTAAAGTACGCCAATTTGACAATTTTGAAACACTAATATAATACAAAATAAAATCAAGTTTTAACTTCATTTCGACATTATTTACCGGGGTTACCATATTAAAACTTGTATTTTTAATCATTTCAAATATGCATGTTTAATATTACGCAGATCTTAAAAATTTGAAATTTTCCCGTCAAAATGGCTTCTTTCCATAGGTTAACCCCTTTGCAAATTGGCCAAATTTTCATATGAAAATTAAATTTTTTAAGTTGGCCAATATATTACATCCTTGTTGGGAATGACTAAGAATTGAGTTTTCACAATGTTAAACCCTTAAAATATTATACAGATGAAATGAATAGACATTTTTGAATGGTTTTGATTGTTCTTGTTAGTGGGGATGTATGTGGTTTCGAATACAAACATCTTAGCTTGGATTTCTTGCGGTTTCTCACCACATGCATGCAGAAAGTACGCCAATTTGACAATTTTGAAACACTAATATAATACAAAATAAAATCAAGTTTTAACTTCATTTCGACATTATTTACCGGGGTTACCATATTAAAACTTGTATTTTTAATCATTTCAAATATGCATGTTTAATATTACGCAGATCTTAAAAATTTGAAATTTTCCTGTCAAAATGGCTTCTTTCCATAGGATAACCCCTTTGGAAATTGGCCAAATTTTCATATGAAAATTAAATTTTTTAAGTTGGCCAATATATTACATCCTTGTTGGGAATGACTAAGAATTGAGTTTTCACAATGTTAAACCCTTAAAATATTAGACAGATGAAATGAATAGACATTTTTGAAAGGTTTTGATTGTTCTTGTTAGTGGGGATGCATGTGCTTTCGAATACAAACATCTTAGCTTGAATTTCTTGCGGTTTCTCACCACATGCATGTAGAAAGTACGCCAATTTGACAATTTTCAAACACTAATATAATACAAAATAAAATCAAGTTTTAACTTCATATCGACATTATTTACCGGGGTTACCATATCAAAACTTGAATGTTTAATCATTTCAAGTATGCATGTCTAATATTAGGCAGATCTTAAAAATTTTAAATTTTCATGTCAAAATGGCTTATTTCCATAGGTTAACCCCTTCGGAAATTGGCCAATTTTCATATGAAAATTAATTTTTTTAAGTTGGCCAATATATTACATCCTTGTTGGGAATGACTAAGAATTGAGTTTTCACAATGTTAAACCCTTGAAATATTGGACAGATGAAATGAATAGACATTTTTGAATGGTTTTGATTGTTCTTGTTAGTGGGGATGTATGTGCTTTCGAATACAAACATCTTAGCTTGAATTTCTTGCGGTTTCTCACCACATGCATGCAGAAAGTAAGCCCATTTGAAAATTTTTAAACACTAATATAATACAAAATAAAATTGAGTTTTAACTTTATTTCGACATTATTTACCGGGGTTACCATATTAAAACTTGAATTTTTAATCATTTCAAATATGCATGTCTAATATTAGGCAGATCTTAAAACTTTTAAATTTTCATGTCAAAATGGCTTATTTCCATAGGTTAACCCCTTTGGAAATTGGCCAATTTTTCATATGAAAATTAAATTTTTTAAGTTGGCCAATATATTACATCCTTATTGGGAATGACTAAGAATTGAGTTTTCGCAATGTTAAACCCTTGAAATATTGGACAGATGAAATGAATAGACATTTTTGAAAGGTTTTGATTGTTCTTGTTAGTGGGGATGCTTGTGCTTTCGAATACAAACATCTTAGCTTGGATTTCTTGCGGTTTCTCACCACATGCATGTAGAAAGTACGCCAATTTGACAATTTTCAAACACTAATATAATACAAAATAAAATCAAGTTTTAACTTCATATCGACATTATTTACCGGGGTTACCATATTAAAACTTGAATGTTTAATCATTTCAAGTATGCATGTCTAATATTAGGCGATCTTAAAAATTTTAAATTTTCATGTCAAAATGGCTTATTTCCATAGGTTAACCCCTTCGGAAATTGGCCAATTTTCATATGAAAATTAATTTTTTTAAGTTGGCCAATATATTACATCCTTGTTGGGAATGACTAAGAATTGAGTTTTCACAATGTTAAACCCTTGAAATATTGGACGGATGAAATGAATAGACATTTTTGAATGGTTTTGATTGTTCTTGTTAGTGGGGATGTATGTGCTTTCGAATACAAACATCTTAGCTTGAATTTCTTGCGGTTTCTCACCACATGCATGCAGAAAGTAAGCCCATTTGAAAATTTTTAAACACTAATATAATACAAAATAAAATTGAGTTTTAACTTTATTTCGACATTATTTACCGGGGTTACCATATTAAAACTTGAATTTTTAATCATTTCAAATATGCATGTCTAATATTAGGCGATCTTAAAACTTTTAAATTTTCATGTCAAAATGGCTTATTTCCATAGGTTAACCCCTTTGGAAATTGGCCAATTTTTCATATGAAAATTAAATTTTTTAAGTTGGCCAATATATTACATCCTTATTGGGAATGACTAAGAATTGAGTTTTCACAATGTTAAACCCTTGAAATATTGGACGGATGAAATGAATAGACATTTTTGAAAGGTTTTGATTGTTCTTGTTAGTGGGGATGTATGTGCTTTTCAATACAAACATCTTAGCTTGAATTTCTTGCGGTTTCTCACCACATGCATGCATGGAAAAGTACGCCAACTTGACAATTTTGAAACACTAATATAATACAAAATAAAATCAAGTTTTAACTTCATTTCGACATTATTTACCGGGGTTACCATATTAAAACTTGTATTTTTAATCATTTCAAATATGCATGTTTAATATTACGCGAATCTTAAAAATTTGAAATTTTCCTGTCAAAATGGCTTCTTTCCATAGGTTAACCCCTTTGCAAATTGGCCAAATTTTCATATGAAAATTAAATTTTTTTAAGTTGGCCAATATATTACATCCTTGTTGGGAATGACTAAGAATTGAGTTTTCACAATGTTAAACCCTTAAAATATTAGACAGATGAAATGAATAGACATTTTTGAATGGTTTTGATTGTTCTTGTTAGTGGGGATGTATGTGGTTTCGAATACAAACATCTTAGCTTGGATTTCTTGCGGTTTCTCACCACATGCATGCAGAAAGTACGCCAATTTGACAATTTTGAAACACTAATATAATACAAAATAAAATTGGGTTTTAACTTCATTTCGACATTATTTACCGGGGTTACCATATTAAAACTTGAATGTTTAAACATTTCAAGTATGCATGTCTAATATTAGGCAGATCTTAAAAATTTTAAATTTTCATGTCAAAATGGCTTATTTCCATAGGTTAACCCCTTCAGAAATTGGCCAATTTTCATATGAAAATTAAATTTTTTAAGTTTGCCAATATATTACATCCTTATTGGGAATGACTAAGAATTGAGTTTTCACAATGTTAAACCCTTGAAATATTGGACGAGATGAAATGAATAGACATTTTTGAAAGGTTTTGATTGTTCTTGTTAGTGGGGATGTATGTGCTTTCGAATACAAACATCTTAGCTTGAATTTCTTGCGGTTTCTCACCACATGCATGCAGAAAGAAAGTAAGCCCATTTGAAAATTTTTAAACACTAATATAATACAAAATAAAATTAAGTTTTAACTTCATATCGACATTATTTTCCTAACCCATGAAAATTTTTAAACACTAATATAATACAAAATAAAATTGAGTTTTAACTTTATTTCGATTATTTTTAGGGGTTACCATATTAAAACTTGAATTTTTAATCATTTCAAATATGCATGTCTAATATTAGGCGGATCTTAAAACTTTTAAATTTTCATGTCAAAATGGCTTATTTCCATAGGTTAACCCCTTTGGAAATTGGCCAATTTTTCATATGAAAATTAAATTTTTTAAGTTGGCCAATATATTACATCCTTATTGGGAATGACTAAGAATTGAGTTTTCACAATGTTAAACCCTTGAAATATTGGACAGATGAAATGAATAGACATTTTTGAAAGGTTTTGATTGTTCTTGTTAGTGGGGATGTATGTGCTTTTCAATACAAACATCTTAGCTTGAATTTCTTGCGGTTTCTCACCACATGCATGCAGAAAGTACGCCAATTTGACAATTTTGAAACACTAATATAATACAAAATAAAATCAAGTTTTAACTTCATTTCGACATTATTTACCGGGGTTACCATATTAAAACTTGTATTTTTAATCATTTCAAATATGCATGTTTAATATTACGCGGATCTTAAAAATTTGAAATTTCCTGTCAAAATGGCTTCTTTCCATAGGTTAACCCCTTTGCAAATTGGCCAAATTTTCATATGAAAATTAAATTTTTTAAGTTGGCCAATATATTACATCCTTGTTGGGAATGACTAAGAATTGAGTTTTCACAATGTTAAACCCTTAAAATATTAGACAGATGAAATGAATAGACATTTTTGAATCGTTTTGATTGTTCTTGTTAGTGGGGATGTATGTGGTTTCGAATACAAACATCTTAGCTTGGATTTCTTGCGGTTTCTCACCACATGCATGCGAAAAGTACGCCAATTTGACAATTTTGAAACACTAATATAATACAAAATAAAATTGGGTTTTAACTTCATTTCGACATTATTTACCGGGGTTACCATATTAAAACTTGAATGTTTAATCATTTCAAGTATGCATGTCTAATATTAGGCAGATCTTAAAAATTTTAAATTTTCATGTCAAAATGGCTTATTTCCATAGGTTAACCCCTTCGGAAATTGGCCAATTTTCATATGAAAATTATTTTTTTGAAGTTGGCCAATATATTACATCCTTGTTGGGAATGACTAAGAATTGAGTTTTCACAATGTTAAACCCTTGAAATATTGGACAGATGAAATGAATAGACATTTTTGAATGGTTTTGATTGTTCTTATTAGTGGGGATGTATGTGCTTTCGAATACAAACATCTTAGCTTGAATTTCTTGCGGTTTCTCACCACATGCATGCAGAAAGTAAGCCCATTTGAAAATTTTTAAACACTAATATAATACAAAATATAATTGAGTTTTAACTTTATTTCGACATTATTTACCGGGGTTACCATATTAAAACTTGAATTTTTAATCATTTCAAATATGCATGTCTAATATTAGGCAGATCTTAAAACATTTAAATTTTCATGTCAAAATGGCTTATTTCCATAGGTTAACCCCTTTGGAAATTGGCCAATTTTTCATATGAAAATTAAATTTTTTAAGTTGGCCAATATATTACATCCTTATTGGGAATGACTAAGAATTGAGTTTTCACAATGTTAAACCCTTGAAATATTGGACAGATGAAATGAATAGACATTTTTGAAAGGTTTTGATTGTTCTTGATAGTGGGGATGTATGTGCTTTTCAATACAAACATCTTAGCTTGAATTTCTTGCGGTTTCTCACCACAGGCATTCAGAAAGTACGCCAATTTGACAATTTTGAAACACTAATATAATACAAAATAAAATCAAGTTTTAACTTCATTTCGACATTATTTACCGGGGTTACCATATTAAAACTTGTATTTTTAATCATTTCAAATATGCATGTTTAATATTACGCAGATCTTAAAAATTTGAAATTTTCCTGTCAAAATGGCTTCTTTCCATAGGTTAACCCCTTTGCAAATTGGCCAAATTTTCATATGAAAATTAAATTTTTTAAGTTGGCCAATATATTACATCCTTGTTGGGAATGACTAATTATTGAGTTTTCACAATGTTAAACCCTTAAAATATTAGACAGATGAAATGAATAGACATTTTTGAATGGTTTTGATTGTTCTTGTTAGTGGGGATGTATGTGCTTTCGAATACAAACATCTTAGCTTGGATTTCTTGCGGTTTCTCACCACATGCATGCAGAAAGTACGCCAATTTGACAATTTTGAAACACTAATATAATACAAAATAAAATTGGGTTTTAACTTCATTTCGACATTATTTAACGGGGTTACCATATTAAAACTTGAATTTTTAATCATTTCAAATATTCATGTCTAATATTAGGAAGATCTTAAAACTTTGAAATTTTCATGTCAAAATGGCTTGTTTCCATAGGTTAACTCCTTTGGAAAATGGCCAATTTTCATATGAAAATTAAATTTTTTAAGTTGGCCAATATTTTACATCCTTGTTGGGAATGACTAAGAATTGAGTTTTCACAATGTCAAACCCTTCATATATTGGATAGATGAAATGAATAGACATTTTTGAAAGGTTTTGATTGTTCTTGTTAGTGGGGATGTATGTGCTTTCGAATACAAACATCTTAGCTTGGATTTCTTGCGGTTTCTCACCACATGCATGCGAAAAGTAAGCCAATTTGACAATTTTGAAACACTAATATAATACAAAATAAAATCGATTTTTTACTTCATTTCAACATTATTTACCGGGGTTACCATATTAAAACTTGAATTCTTAATCATTTCAAATATGCATGTCTAATATTAGGAAGATCTTAAAACTTTGAAATTTTCATGTCAAAATGGCTTGTTTCCATAGGTTAACTCCTTTGGAAATTGGCCAATTTTAATATGAAAATTAAATTTTTTAAGTTGGCCAATATTTTACATCCTTGTTGGGAATGACTAAGAATTGAGTTTTCACAATGTCAAACCCTTCAAATATTGGATAGATGAAAATGAATAGACATTTTTGAAAGGTTTTGATTGTTCTTGTTAGTGGGGATGTATGTGCTTTCGAATACAAACATCTTAGCTTCGATTTCTTGCAGTTTCTCACCACATGCATGCAGAAAGGAAACCAATTTGACAATTTTGAAACACTAATATAATACAAAATAAAATCGAGTTTTTACTTCATTTCAACATTATTTACCGGGGTTACCATATTAAAACTTGAATTTTTAATCATTTCAAATATGCATGTCTAATATTACGCAGATCTTAAAAATTTGATATTTTCTTGTCAAAATGGCTTATTTCCAAAGGTTAACCCCTTTGGAAATTGGCCAATTTTTCATATGAAAATTAAATTTTTTAAGTTGGCCAATAAAAATTACATCATTGTCGGGAATGACTAAGAATTGAGTTTTCACAATGTTAAACCCTTCAAATATTGGATAGATGAAATGAATAGACATTTTTGAAAGGTTTTGATTGTTCTTGTTAGTGGGGATGTATGTGCTTTCGAATACAAACATCTTAGCTTCGATTTCTTGCAGTTTCTCACCACATGCATGCAGAAAGGAAGCCAATTTGACAATTTTGAAACACTAATATAATACAAAATAAAATCGAGTTTTTACTTCATTTCAACATTATTTACCGGGGTTACCATATTAAAACTTGAATTTTTAATCATTTCAAATATGCATGTCTAATATTACGCAGATCTTAAAAATTTGATATTTTCTTGTCAAAATGGCTTATTTCCAAAGGGTAACACCTTTGGAAATTGGCCAATTTTTCATATGTAAATTAAATTTTTTAAGTTGGCCAATAAAAATTACATCATTGTCGGGAATGACTAAGAATTGAGTTTTCACAATGTTAAACCCTTCAAATATTGGATAGATGAAATGAATAGACATTTTTGAAAGGTTTTGATTGTTCTTGTTAGTGGGGATGTATGTGCTTTCGAATACAAACATCTTAGCTTGGATTCCTTGCGGTTTCTCACCACATGCATGCAGAAAGTACGCCAATTTGACAATTTTCAAACACTAATATAATACAAAATAAAATCGAGTTTTGAACTTCTTTTTGACATTATTTAACGGGGTTACCATATTAAAACTTGAATTTTTAATCATTTCAAATATTCATGTCTAATATTAGGAAGATCTTAAAACTTTGAAATTTTCATGTCAAAATGGCTTGTTTCCATAGGTTAACTCCTTTGGAAATTGGCCAATTTTCATATGAAAATTAAATTTTTTAAGTTGGCCAATATTTTACATCCTTGTTGGGAATGACTAAGAATTGAGTTTTCACAATGTCAAACCCTTCATATATTGGATAGATGAAATGAATAGACATTTTTGAAAGGTTTTGATTGTTCTTGTTAGTGGGGATGTATGTGCTTTCGAATACAAACATCTTAGCTTGGATTTCTTGCAGTTTCTCACCACATGCATGCAGAAAGTAAGCCAATTTGACAATTTTGAAACACTAATATAATACAAAATAAAATCGATTTTTTACTTCATTTCGACATTATTTACCGGGGTTACCATATTAAAACTTGAATTTTTAATCATTTCAAATATGCATGTCTAATATTAGGAAGATCTTAAAACTTCGAAATTTTCATGTCAAAATGGCTTATTTCCATAGGTTAACCCCTTTTGAAATTGGCCAATTTTCATATGAAAATTAAATTTTTTATGTTGGCCAATATATTACATCCTTGTTGGGAATGACTAAGAATTGAGTTTTCACAATGTTAAACCCTTAAAATATTGGATAGATGAAATGAATAGACATTTTTGAAACGTTTTGATTGTTCTTGTTAGTGGGGATGTATGTGCTTTCGGATACAAACATCTTAGCTTGGATTTCTTTTGGTTTCTCACCACATGCATGCAGAAAGTACGCCAATTTGACAATTTTGAAACACTAATATAATACAAAATAAAATCCAGTTTTGAACTTCATTTTGACATTATTTACCGGGGTTACAATATTAAAAGTTGAATTTTTAATCATTTCAAATAGCATGTCTAATATTAGGAATCAAAAATTAAATTTTCATGTCAAAAGGCTATCCAAGGTAACCCCTTGGAAAGGCCAATATAGAAAATAAATTTTAAGTGGCAAAAACCTTGTTGGGAAGACTAAGAAGATTTCACAAGAAACCCTAAATAAGAAGAAAGAAAGACAAAGGTTTGATTCTAGGGGGAGAGCTTGAAAAAACATCAGTGATTCTGCGGTTTCTCACCACACAGCAAAGTACCAGACAATGAAACAAAAAAACAAATAAAATATTTAACTATGACAATTACGGGTTACCATATAAAACGAATTAATCATCAAAATGCAGTCTAATAAGCATCAAAAAAATTTCTTCAAAAGGCTACCATAGTAACCCAAATGGCCAAAAAAAAAAAAACCAAAACACCAAACAAAAAAAAAAAAAAAAAAACACAAAACACACCCCCCCCCCCCCCCCCCAACAAAAAACAAAACAAACATCAAATATCAAAAAACACAAAACACCAAACCCAAAGGCCAACAAAAAAAAACAAAAAACCTGTAAACTAAAATAGCACAAAAACCCTAAAAAAATGAAAAAAGACAAAACAACAAAAAACACACACCCTCACCACACCAAAAACCATTTAAATTTTGAAAACTAATATAATACA
Source organism: Linum usitatissimum (assembly GCA_030674075.2). Classification (NCBI taxonomy): domain Eukaryota; kingdom Viridiplantae; phylum Streptophyta; class Magnoliopsida; order Malpighiales; family Linaceae; genus Linum; species Linum usitatissimum. The sequence continues at coordinate 178,967 of JAUJYP020000468.1, read as the reverse complement.
AAATAAAATTATTTTACTTCATTTCACATTATTTACCTTACCATATTAAAACTAATTTTTAATCATTTCAATATCATGTCTAATATTTCATCTTAAAATTGAAATTTTCATTCAAATCTTTTTCATTTACCCTTTAATTCCATTTTCTTTTTTTTTATTCATATTACTCCTTTAATCTAAATTTTTTCTTTAACCCTTTTAATAAATAATAACATTTTTAAAGTTTTGATTTTCTTTTAGATGTATGTGCTTTCAAATACAAACATCTTAGCTTGGATTTCTTCGGTTTCTCACCACATGCATGCAGAAAGTACGCCAATTTGACAATTTTGAAACACTAATATAATACAAAATAAAATCCAGTTTTGAACTTCATTTTGACATTATTTACCGGGGTTACAATATTAAAAGTTGAATTTTTAATCATTTCAAGTATGCATGTCTAATATTAGGCAGATCTTAAAAATTTTAAATTTTCATGTCAAAATGGCTTATTTCCATAGGTTAACCCCTTCGGAAATTGGCCAATTTTCATATGAAAATTAATTTGTTTTAAGTTGGCTAATATATTATATCCTTGTTGGGAATGACTAAGAATTGAGTTTTCACAATGTTAAACCCTTAAAATATTAGACAGATGAAATGAATAGACATTTTTGAATGGTTTTGATTGTTCTTTTTAGTGGGGATGTACGTGCTTTTGAATACAAACATCTTAGCTTGGATTTCTTGCGGTTTCTCACCACATGCATGCAAAGTACGCCAATTTGACAATTTTGAAACACTAATATAATACAAAATAAAATTGGTTTTAACTCATTTGACATTATTTAACGGGGTTACATATTAAAATTGAATTTTTAATCATTTCAAATATCATGTCTAATATTAGGAAGATCTTAAAATTTGAAATTTTCATGTCAAAATGGCTTATTTCCATAGGTTAACCCTTGAAATTGGCCAATTTTCATATGAAAATTAATTTTTAAGTGGCAATATATTAATCCTTGTTGGGAATGACTAAGAATTGAGTTTTCACAATGTTAAACCCTAAAATATTAGAAGATGAAATGAATAGACATTTTTGAAGGTTTTGATTGTTCTTTTAGTGGGGATGTACGTGCTTTTGAATACAAACATCTTAGCTTGAATTTCTTGCGGTTTCTCACCACATGCATGCAGAAAGTAAGCCCATTTGACAATTTTGAAACACTAATATAATACAAAATAAAATTGAGTTTTAACTTCATTTCGACATTATTTACCGGGGTTACCATATTAAAACATGAATTTTTAATCATTTCAAATATGCATGTCTAATATTAGGCAGATCTTAAAACTTTGAAATTTTCATAAATTTTCATGTCAAAATGGCTTATTTCCATAGGTTAACCCCTTTGGAAATTGGCCAATTTTTATATGAAAATTAAATTTTTTAAGTTGGCCAATATTTTACATCCTTGTTGGGAATGACTAAGAATTGACTTTTCACAATGTTAAACCCTTCAAATATTGGACAGATGAAATGAATAGACATTTTTCAAAGGTTTTGATTGTTCTTGTTAGTGGGGATGTATGTGCTTTCGAATATAAACATCTTAGTTTGGATTTCTTGCGGTTTCTCACCACATGCATGCAGAAAGTACGCCAATTTGACAATTTTGAAACACTAATATAATACAAATTAAAATCAACTTTTAACTTGATTTAGACATTATTTACCGAGGTTACCATATTAAAACTTGAATTTTTAATCATTTCAAATATGCATGTCTAATATTACGCAGATCTTAAAAATTTGAAATTTTCGTGTCAAAATGGCTTATTTCCATAGGTTAACCCCTTTGGAAATTGGCCAATTTTTCATATGAAAATTAAATTTTTTAAGTTGGCCAATATATTACATCCTTGTTGGGAATGACTAAGAATTGAGTTTTCACAATGTTAAACCCTTGAAATATTGGACAGATGAAATAAATAGATATTTTTCAAACGTTTTGATTGTTCTTGTTAGTGGGGATGTATGTGCTTTCGAATACAAACATCTTAGCTTGGATTTCTTGCGGTTTCTTACCACATGCATGCAGAAAGTACGCCAATTTGACAATTTTCAAACACTAATATAATACAAAATAAAATCGAGATTTAACTTCACATCGACATTATTTACCGGGGTTACCATATTAAAACTTGAATTTTTAATCATTTCAAGTATGCATGTCTAATATTAGGCAGATCTTAAAAATTTTAAATTTTCATGTCAAAATGGCTTATTTCCATAGGTTAACCCCTTCGGAAATTGGCCAATTTTCATATGAAAATTAATTTTTTTAAGTTGGCTAATATATTATATCCTTGTTGGGAATGACTAAGAATTGAGTTTTCACAATGTTAAACCCTTAAAATATTGGACAGATGAAATGAATAGACATTTTTGAATGGTTTTGATTATTCTTTTTAGTGGGGATGTTTGTGCTTTTGAATATAAACATCTTAGCTTGAATTTCTTGCGGTTTCTCACCACATGCATGCAAAGTAAGCCCATTTGAAAATTTTGAAATACTAATATAATACAAAATAAAATTGAGTTTTAACTTCATTTCGACATTATTTACCGGGGTTACCATATTAAAACATGAATTTTTAATCATTTCATATATGCATGTCTAATATTTGGCAGATCTTAAAATTTGAAATTTTCATGTCAATATGTCTTATTTCCATAGGTTAACCCCTTTGGAAATTGGCCAATTTTCATATGAAAATTAAATATTTTAAGTTGGCCAATATTTTACATCCTTGTTGGGAATGACTAAGAATTGAGTTTTCACAATGTTAAACCCTTCAAATATTGGACAGATGAAATAAATAGACATTTTTGAAAGGTTTTGATTGTTCTTGTTAGTGGAGATGTATGTGCTTTCAAATACAAACATCTTAGCTTGGATTTCTTGCGGTTTCTCACCACATGCATGCAGAAAGTATGCCAATTTGACAATTTTCAAACACTAATATAATACAAAATAAAATCGAGTTTTGAACTTCATTTTGACATTATTTATCGGGGTTACCATATTAAAACTTGAATTTTTAATCATTTCAAGTATGCATCTCTAATATTAGGCAGATCTTAAAAATTTTAAATTTTAATTAAAAAATGGCTTATTTCCATAGGTTAACCCCTTCGGAAATTGGCCAATGTTCATATGAAAATTAATTTTTTTAAGTTGGCTAATATATTATATCCTTATTGGGAATGACTAAGAATTGAGTTTTCGCAATGTTAAACCCTTAAAATATTAGACAGATGAAATGAATTGACATTTTTGAATGGTTTTGATTGTTCTTGTTAGTGGGGATGTATGTGCTTTCGAATACAAACATCTTAGCTTGGATTTCTTGCGGTTTCTCACCACATGCATGCGAAAAGTACGCCAATTTGACAATTTTGAAACACTAATATAATACAAAATAAAATTGGGTTTTAACTTCATTTCGACATTATTTAACGGGGTTACCATATTAAAACTTGAATTTTTAATCATTTCAAATATTCATGTCTAATATTAGGAAGATCTTAAAACTTTGAAATTTTCATGTCAAAATGGCTTGTTTCCATAGGTTAACTCCTTTGGAAATTGGCCAATTTTCATATGAAAATTAAATTTTTTAAGGTTGCCAATATTTTACATCCTTGTTGGGAATGACTAAGAATTGAGTTTTCACAATGTCAAACCCTTCATATATTGGATAGATGAAATGAATAGACATTTTTGAAAGGTTTTGATTGTTCTTGTTAGTGGGGATGTATGTGCTTTCGAATACAAACATCTTAGCTTGGATTTCTTGCGGTTTCTCACCACATGCATGCGAAAGTAAGCCAATTTGACAATTTTGAAACACTAATATAATACAAAATAAAATCTATTTTTTACTTCATTTCGACATTATTTACCGGGGTTACCATATTAAAACTTGAATTTTTAATCATTTCAAATATGCATGTCTAATATTAGGATGATCTTAAAACTTTGAAATTTTCATGTCAAAATGGCTTGTTTCCATAGGTTAACTCCTTTGGAAATTGGCCAATTTTCATATGAAAATTAAATTTTTTAAGTTGGCCAATATTTTACATCCTTGTTGGGAATGACTAAGAATTGAGATTTCACAATGTCAAACCCTTCAAATATTGGATAGATGAAATGAATAGACATTTTTGAAAGGTTTTGATTGTTCTTGTTAGTGGGGATGTATGTGCTTTCGAATACAAACATCTTAGCTTCGATTTCTTGCGGTTTCTCACCACATGCATGCGAAAATGAAGCCAATTTGACAATTTTGAAACACTAATATAATACAAATTAAAATCAACTTTTAACTTGATTTAGACATTATTTACGGAGGTTACCATATTAAAACTTGAATTTTTAATCATTTCAAATATGCATGTCTAATATTACGCAGATCTTAAAAATTTGAAATTTTCTTGTCAAAATGGCTTATTTCCATAGGTTAACCGCCTTTGGAAATTGGCCAATTTTTCATATGAAAATTAAATTTTTTAAGTTGGCCAATATACATCTTGTGAATGACTGAATGGTTTCACAAGTAAACCCTTAAATGATGAGAAAGAATGTGTGCGAAAAAACATCGCTCGATCTCATCTCCACAGAGCGAAAGAAGCCAATTGAAATTTGAAACATAAATAATACAAAATAAAATCAGTTTTTACTCATTCGACAATATCGGGTTACCATATTAAAACTTGATTTTTAATCATTCAAATAGCATGTCTAATATTAGCAGATCTTAAAAATTTGAATTTTCTGTCAAAATGGCTTATTCAAGGTAACCGCTTTGGAAATTGGCCAATTTCATAGAAAATAAATTTTTTAAGTGGCCAATAATTACATCATGTGGAATGACTAAGAATGAGTTCACAAGTAAACCCTAAATATTAAGAGAAATGAATAGACATTTTGAAAGGTTTTGATTGTTAGGATGTAGTGCTTCGAATACAAACATTACTTATTCTTGCGTTTCTCACCACATGCACAAAGAGCCAATTACAATTAAACACTAAAAAACAAAATAAAATCATTGAACATTTACATTATTTATCGGGTTACCATATTAAAACTTGAATTTTAATCATTTCAATAGCATTCTAATATTAGGCATCTTAAAAATTTGAAATTTTCGTGTCAAAATGGCTTATTTCCATAGGTTAACCCCTTTGGAAATTGGCCAATTTTTCATATGAAAATTAAATTTTTTAAGTTGGCTAATATATTACATCCTTGTTGGGAATGACTAAGAATTGAGTTTTCACAATGTTAAACCCTTGAAATATTGGACAGATGAAATAAATAGATATTTTTCAAACGTTTTGATTGTTCTTGTTAGTGGGGATGTATGTGCTTTCGAATACAAACATCTTAGCTTGGATGTCTTGCGGTTTCTTACCACATGCATGCAGAAAGTACGCCAATTTGAAAATTTTCAAACACTAATATAATACAAAATAAAATCGAGTTTTAACTTCACATCGACATTATTTATCGGGGTTACCATATTAAAACTTGAATTTTTAATCATTTCAAGTATGCATGTCTAATATTAGGCAGATCTTAAAATTTTTAAATTTTCATGTCAAAATGGCTTATTTCCATAGGTTAACCCCTTCGGAAATTGGTCAATTTTCATATGAAAATTAATTTTTTTAAGTTGGCTAATATATTATATCCTTGTTGGGAATGACTAAGAATTGAGTTTTCACAATGTTAAACCCTTAAAATATTGGACAGATGAAATGAATAGACATTTTTGAATGGTTTTGATTGTTCTTTTTAGTGGGGATGTTTGTGCTTTTGAATACAAACATCTTAGCTTGAATTTCTTGCGGTTTCTCACCACATGCATGCAAAGTAAGCCCATTTATTTTTTTTATTTTCTTCTCTTGGAAACCAATTTTCATATGAAAAAAAACAAAACGAAAATCATAACCCAAAAAAAAAGAAAAGATCTTAAGGGCGAATACAAACATCTTAGCTGATCTTGGTTTCTCACCACATGCATGCAAAAGTAAGCCAATTTGAAAATTTTGAAATACTAATATAATACAAAATAAAATTGAGTTTTAACTTCATTTCGACATTATTTACCGGGGTTACCATATTAAAACGTGAATTTTTAATCATTTCATATATGCATGTCTAATATTTGGCAGATCTTAAAATTTGAAATTTTCATGTCAATATGGCTTATTTCCATAGGTTAACCCCTTTGGAAATTGGCCAATTTTCATATGAAAATTAAATATTTTAAGTTGGCCAATATTTTACATCCTTGTTGGGAATGACTAAGAATTGAGTTTTCACAATGTTAAACCCTTCAAATATTGGACAGATGAAATAAATAGACATTTTTGAAAGGTTTTGATTGTTCTTGTTAGTGGAGATGTATGTGCTTTCAAATACAAACATCTTAGCTTGGATTTCTTGCGGTTTCTCACCACATGCATGCAGAAAGTATGCCAATTTGACAATTTTCAAACACTAATATAATACAAAATAAAATCGAGTTTTGAACTTCATTTTGACATTATTTATCGGGTTACCATATTAAAACTTGAATTTTTAATCATTTCAAGTATGCATCTCTAATATTAGGCAGATCTTAAAAATTTTAAATTTTAATGTAAAAATGGCTTATTTCCATAGGTTAACCCCTTCGGAAATTGGCCAATGTTCATATGAAAATTAATTTTTTTAAGTTGGCTAATATATTATATCCTTATTGGGAATGACTAAGAATTGAGTTTTCGCAATGTTAAACCCTTAAAATATTAGATAGATGAAATGAATTGACATTTTTGAAAGGTTTTGATTGTTCTTGTTAGTGGGGATGTATGTGCTTTTCAATACAAACATCTTAGCTTGAATTTCTTGCGGTTTCTCACCACATGCATGCAGAAAGTACGCCAATTTGACAATTTTGAAACACTAATATAATACAAAATAAAATTGGGTTTTAACTTCATTTTGACATTATTTAACGGGGTTACCATATTAAAACTTGAATTTTTAATCATTTCAAATATTCATGTCTAATATTAGGAAGATCTTAAAACTTTGAAATTTTCATGTCAAAATGGCTTGTTTCCATAGGTTAACTCGTTTGGAAATTGGCCAATTTTCATATGAAAATTAAATTTTTTAAGGTTGCCAATATTTTACATCCTTGTTGGGAATGACTAAGAATTGAGTTTTCACAATGTCAAACCCTTCATATATTGGATAGATGAAATGAATAGACATTTTTGAAAGGTTTTGATTGTTCTTGTTAGTGGGGATGTATGTGCTTTCGAATACAAACATCTTAGCTTGGATTTCTTGCGGTTTCTCACCACATGCATGCAAAGTAAGCCAATTTGACAATTTTGAAACACTAATATAATACAAAATAAAATCTATTTTTAACTTCATTTCGACATTATTTACCGGGGTTACCATATTAAAACTTGAATTTTTAATCATTTCAAATATGCATGTCTAATATTAGGATGATCTTAAAACTTTGAAATTTTCATGTCAAAATGGCTTATTTCCATAGGTTAACTCCTTTGGAAATTGGCCAATTTTCATATGAAAATTAAATTTTTTAAGTTGGCCAATATTTTACATCCTTGTTGGGAATGACTAAGAATTGAGATTTCACAATGTCAAACCCTTCAAATATTGGATAGATGAAATGAATAGACATTTTTGAAAGGTTTTGATTGTTCTTGTTAGTGGGGATGTATGTGCTTTCGAATACAAACATCTTAGCTTCGATTTCTTGCAGTTTCTCACCACATGCATGCAGAAATGAAGCCAATTTGACAATTTTGAAACACTAATATAATACAAAATAAAATCGAGTTTTTACTTCATTTCGACATTATTTACCGGGGTTACCATATTAAAACTTGAATTTTTAATCATTTCAAATATGCATGTCTAATATTACGCAGATCTTAAAAATTTGATATTTTCTTGTCAAAATGGCTTATTTCCAAAGGTTAACCGCTTTGGAAATTGGCCAATTTTTCATATGAAAATTAAATTTTTTAAGTTGGCCAATAAAAATTACATCATTGTCGGGAATGACTAAGAATTGAGATTTCACAATGTCAAACCCTTCAAATATTGGATAGATGAAATGAATAGACATTTTTTAAAGGTTTTGATTGTTCTTGTTAGTGGGGATGTATGTGCTTTCGAATAAAAACATCTTAGCTTCGATTTCTTGCAATTTCTCACCACATGCATGCAGAAAGGAAGCCAATTTGACAATTTTGAAACACTAATATAATACAAAATAAAATCGAGTTTTTACTTCATTTCGACAATATTTACCGGGGTTACCATATTAAAACTTGACTTTTTAATCATTTCAAATATGCATGTCTAATATTACGCAGATCTTAAAAATTTGATATTTTCTTGTCAAAATGGCTTATTTCTAAAGGTTAACCGCTTTGGAAATTGGCCAATTTTTCATATGAAAATTAAATTTTTTAAGTTGGCCAATAAAAATTACATCATTGTCGGGAATGACTAAGAATTGAGTTTTCACAATGTTAAACCCTTCAAATATTGGATAGATGAAATGAATAGACATTTTTGAAAGGTTTTGATTGTTCTTGTTAGTGGGGATGTATGTGCTTTCGAATACAAACATTTTAGCTTGGATTTCTTGCGGTTTCTCACCACATGCATGCAGAAAGGAAGCCAATTTGACAATTTTGAAACACTAATATAATACAAAATAAAATCGAGTTTTGAACGTCATTTCGACATTATTTATCGGGGTTACCATATTAAAACTTGAATTTTTAATCATTTCAAGTATGCATCTCTAATATTAGGCAGATCTTAAAAATTTGAAATTTTCATGTAAAAATGGCTTATTTCCATAGGTTAACCCCTTCGGAAATAGGCCAATTTTCATATGAAAATTAATTTTTTTAAGTTGGCTAATATATTATATCCTTATTGGGAATAACTAAGAATTGAGTTTTCGCAATGTTAAACCCTTAAAATATTGGACAGATGAAATGAATTGACATTTTTGAATGGTTTTGATTGTTCTTTTTAGTGGGGATGTATGTGCTTTCGAATACAAACATTTTAGCTTGGATTTCTTGCGGTTTCTCACCACATGCATGCAGAAAGGAAGCCAATTTGACAATTTTGAAACACTAATATAATACAAAATAAAATCGAGTTTTGAACTTCATTTCGACATTATTTATCGGGGTTACCATATTAAAACTTGAATTTTTAATCATTTCAAGTATGCATCTCTAATATTAGGCAGAGCTTAAAAATTTGAAATTTTCATGTAAAAATGGCTTATTTCCATAGGTTAACCCCTTCGGAAATTGGCCAATTTTCATATGAAAATTAATTTTTTTAAGTTGGCTAATATATTATATCCTTATTGGGAATAACTAAGAATTGAGTTTTCGCAATGTTAAACCCTTAAAATATTAGACAGATGAAATGAATTGACATTTTTGAATGGTTTTGATTGTTCTTTTTAGTGGGGATGTATGTGCTTTTGAATACAAACATCTTAGCTTGAATTTCTTGCGGTTTCTCACCACATGTATGCGAAAAGTAAGCCCATTTGACAATTTTGAAACACTAATATAATACAAAATAGAATTGAGTTTTAACTTCATTTCGACATTATTTACCGGGGTTACCATATTAAAACTTGAATTTTTAATCATTTCAAATATGCATGTCTAATATTAGGGAGATCTTAAAACATTGAAATTTTCATGTCAAAATGGCTTATTTCCATAGGTTAACCTCTTTGGAAATTGGCCAATTTTCATATGAAAATTAAATTTTTTATGTTGGCCAATATATTACATCCTTGTTGGGAATGACTAAGAATTGAGTTTTCACAATGTTAAACCCTTAAAATATTAGACGGATGAAATGAATTGACATTTTTGAATGGTTTTGATTGTTCTTTTTAGTGGGGATGTATGTGCTTTTGAATACAAACATCTTAGCTTGGATTTCTTTTGGTTTCTCACCACATGCATGCAGAAAGTACGCCAATTTGAAAATTTTGAAATACTAATATAATACAAAATAAAATTGAGTTTTAACATCATTTCGACATTATTTACCGGGGTTACCATATTAAAACTTGAATTTTTAATCATTTCATATATGCATGTCTAATATTTGGCGTATCTTAAAATTTGAAATTTTCATGTCAATATGGCTTATTTCCATAGGTTAACCCCTTTGGAAATTGGCCAATTTTCATATGAAAATTAAATATTTTAAGTTGGCCAATATTTTACATCCTTGTTGGGAATGACTAAGAATTGAGTTTTCACAATGTTAACCCCTTCAAATATTGGACAGATGAAATGAATAGACATTTTTGAAACGTTTTGATTGTTCTTGTTAGTGGGGATGTATGTGCTTTCGGATACAAACATCTTAGCTTGGATTTCTTTTGGTTTCTCACCACATGCATGCAGAAAGTACGCCAATTTGAAAATTTTGAAATACTAATATAATACAAAATAAAATTGAGTTTTAACATCATTTCGACATTATTTACCGGGGTTACCATATTAAAACTTGAATTTTTAATCATTTCATATATGCATGTCTAATATTTGGCAGATCTTAAAATTTGAAATTTTCATGTCAATATGGCTTATTTCCATAGGTTAACCCCTTTGGAAATTGGCCAATTTTCATATGAAAATTAATTTTTTTAAGTTGGCTAATATATTATATCCTTATTGGGAATGACTAAGAATTGAGTTTTCTTAATGTTAAACCCTTAAAATATTAGATAGATGAAATGAATTTACATTTTTGAATGGTTTTGATTGTTCTTGTTAGTGGAGATGTATGTGCTTTCAAATACAAACATCTTAGCTTGGATTTCTTGCGGTTTCTCACCACATGCATGCGTAAAGTACGCCAATTTGACAATTTTGAAACACTAATATAATACAAAATAAAATCGACTTTTGAACTTCATTTTGACATTATTTACCGGGGTTACAATATTAAAAGTTGAATTTTTTATCATTTCAAGTATGCATGTCTAATATTAGGCAGATCTTAAAAATTTTAAATTTTCATGTCAAAATGGCTTATTTCCATAGGTTAACCCCTTCGGAAATTGGCCAATTTTCATATGAAAATTAATTTTTTTAAGTTGGCTAATATATTATATCCTTATTGGGAATGACTAAGAATTGAGTTTTCACAATGTTAAACACTTAAAATATTGGACAGATGAAATGAATAGACATTTTTGAATGGTTTTGATTGTTCTTTTTAGTGGGGATGTTTGTGCTTTTGAATACAAACATCTTAGCTTGAATTTCTTGCGGTTTCTCACCACATGCATGCAAAGTAAGCCCATTTGAAAATTTTGAAATACTAATATAATACAAAATAAAATTGAGTTTTAACTTCATTTCGACATTATTTATCGGGGTTACCCTATTAAAACTTGAATTTTTAATCATTTCAAATATGCATGTCTAATATTTGGCGGATCTTAAAACTTTGAAATTTTCATGTCAATATGGCTTATTTCCATAGGTTAACCCCTTTGGAAATTGGCCAATTTTCATATGAAAATTAAATATTTTAAGTTGGCCAATATTTTACATCCTTGTTAGGAATGACTAACAATTGAGTTTTCACAATGTTAAACCCTTCAAATATTGGACAGATGAAATGAATAGACATTTTTGAAAGGTTTTGATTGTTCTTGTTATTGGAGATGTATGTGCTTTCAAATACAAACATCTTAGCTTGGATTTCTTGCGGTTTCTCACCACATGCATGCAGAAAGTACACCAATTGAGAATTTTGAAACACTAATATAATACAAATTAAAATCAAGTTTTTACTTCATTTCGACATTATTTACCGGGGTTACCATATTAAAACTTGAATTTTTAATCATTTCAAATATGCATGTCTAATATTACGCAGATCTTAAAAATTTGATATTTTCTTGTCAAAATGGCTTATTTCCAAAGGTTAACCGCTTTGGAAATTGGCCAATTTTTCATATGAAAATTAAATTTTTTAAGTTGGCCAATAAAAAATACATCATTGTCGGGAATGACTAAGAATTGAGATTTCACAATGTCAAACCCTTCAAATATTGGATAGATGAAATGAATAGACATTTTTGAAAGGTTTTGATTGTTCTTGTTAGTGGGGATGTATGTGCTTTCGAATACAAACATCTTAGCTTCGATTTCTTGCAATTTCTCACCACATGCATGCAGAAAGGAAGCCAATTTGACAATTTTGAAACACTAATATAATACAAAATAAAATCGAGTTTTTACTTCATTTCGACAATATTTACCGGGGTTACCATATTAAAACTTGACTTTTTAATCATTTCAAATATGCATGTCTAATATTACGCAGATCTTAAAAATTTGATATTTTCTTGTCAAAATGGCTTATTTCTAAAGGTTAACCGCTTTGGAAATTGGCCAATTTTTCATATGAAAATTAAATTTTTTAAGTTGGCCAATAAAAATTACATCATTGTCGGGAATGACTAAGAATTGAGTTTTCACAATGTTAAACCCTTCAAATATTGGATAGATGAAATGAATAGACATTTTTGAAAGGTTTTGATTGTTCTTGTTAGTGGGGATGTATGTGCTTTCGAATACAAACATTTTAGCTTGGATTTCTTGCGGTTTCTCACCACATGCATGCAGAAAGGAAGCCAATTTGACAATTTTGAAACACTAATATAATACAAAATAAAATCGAGTTTTGAACTTCATTTCGACATTATTTATCGGGGTTACCATATTAAAACTTGAATTTTTAATCATTTCAAGTATGCATCTCTAATATTAGGCAGATCTTAAAAATTTGAAATTTTCATGTAAAAATGGCTTATTTCCATAGGTTAACCCCTTCGGAAATTGGCCAATTTTCATATGAAAATTAATTTTTTTAAGTTGGCTAATATATTATATCCTTATTGGGAATAACTAAGAATTGAGTTTTCGCAATGTTAAACCCTTAAAATATTGGACGATGAAATGAATTGACATTTTTGAATGGTTTTGATTGTTCTTTTTAGTGGGGATGTATGTGCTTTCGAATACAAACATTTTAGCTTGGATTTCTTGCGGTTTCTCACCACATGCATGCGTAAAGGAAGCCAATTTGACAATTTTGAAACACTAATATAATACAAAATAAAATCGAGTTTTGAACTTCATTTCGACATTATTTATCGGGGTTACCATATTAAAACTTGAATTTTTAATCATTTCAAGTATGCATCTCTAATATTAGGCAGAGCTTAAAAATTTGAAATTTTCATGTAAAAATGGTTTATTTCCATAGGTTAACCCCTTCGGAAATTGGCCAATTTTCATATGAAAATTAATTTTTTTAAGTTGGCTAATATATTATATCCTTATTGGGAATAACTAAGAATTGAGTTTTCGCAATGTTAAACCCTTAAAATATTAGACAGATGAAATGAATTGACATTTTTGAATGGTTTTGATTGTTCTTTTTAGTGGGGATGTATGTGCTTTTGAATACAAACATCTTAGCTTGAATTTCTTGCGGTTTCTCACCACATGTATGCAGAAAGTAAGCCCATTTGACAATTTTGAAACACTAATATAATACAAAATAGAATTGAGTTTTAACTTCATTTCGACATTATTTACCGGGGTTACCATATTAAAACTTGAATTTTTAATCATTTCAAATATGCATGTCTAATATTAGGGAGATCTTAAAACATTGAAATTTTCATGTCAAAATGGCTTATTTCCATAGGTTAACCTCTTTGGAAATTGGCCAATTTTCATATGAAAATTAAATTTTTTATGTTGGCCAATATATTACATCCTTGTTGGGAATGACTAAGAATTGAGTTTTCACAATGTTAAACCCTTAAAATATTAGACAGATGAAATGAATTGACATTTTTGAATGGTTTTGATTGTTCTTTTTAGTGGGGATGTATGTGCTTTTGAATACAAACATCTTAGCTTGGATTTCTTTTGGTTTCTCACCACATGCATGCAGAAAGTACGCCAATTTGAAAATTTTGAAATACTAATATAATACAAAATAAAATTGAGTTTTAACATCATTTCGACATTATTTACCGGGGTTACCATATTAAAACTTGAATTTTTAATCATTTCATATATGCATGTCTAATATTTGGCGTATCTTAAAATTTGAAATTTTCATGTCAATATGGCTTATTTCCATAGGTTAACCCCTTTGGAAATTTGCCAATTTTCATATGAAAATTAAATATTTTAAGTTGGCCAATATTTTACATCCTTGTTGGGAATGACTAAGAATTGAGTTTTCACAATGTTAAACCCTTCAAATATTGGACGGAGATGAAATGAATAGACATTTTTGAAAGGTTTTGATTGTTCTTGTTAGTGGAGATGTATGTGCTTTCAAATACAAACATCTTAGCTTGGATTTCTTGCGGTTTCTCACCACATGCATGCAGAAAGTACGCCAATTTGACAATTTTCAAACACTAATATAATACAAAATAAAATCGAGTTTTGAACTTCATTTTGACATTATTTATCGGGGTTCACATATTAAAACTTGAATTTTAATCATTTCAAGTATGCATCTCTAATATTAGGCAGATCTTAAAAATTTTAAATTTTCATGTAAAAATGGCTTATTTCCATAGGTTAACCCCTTCGGAAATTGGCCAATTTTCATATGAAAATTAATTTTTTTAAGTTGGCTAATATATTATATCCTTATTGGGAATGACTAAGAATTGAGTTTTCGTAATGTTAAACCCTTAAAATATTAGATAGATGAAATGAATTTACATTTTTGAATGGTTTTGATTGTTCTTGTTAGTGGAGATGTATGTGCTTTCAAATACAAACATCTTAGCTTGGATTTCTTGCGGTTTCTCACCACATGCATGCAGAAAGTACGCCAATTTGACAATTTTGAAACACTAATATAATACAAAATAAAATCGACTTTTGAACTTCATTTTGACATTATTTACCGGGGTTACAATATTAAAAGTTGAATTTTTAATCATTTCAAGTATGCATGTCTAATATTAGGCAGATCTTAAAAATTTTAAATTTTCATGTCAAAATGGCTTATTTCCATAGGTTAACCCCTTCGGAAATTGGCCAATTTTCATATGAAAATTAATTTTTTTAAGTTGGCTAATATATTATATCCTTATTGGGAATGACTAAGAATTGAGTTTTCACAATGTTAAACACTTAAAATATTGGACGATGAAATGAATAGACATTTTTGAATGGTTTTGATTGTTCTTTTTAGTGGGGATGTTTGTGCTTTTGAATACAAACATCTTAGCTTGAATTTCTTGCGGTTTCTCACCACATGCATGCAAAGTAAGCCCATTTGAAAATTTTGAAATACTAATATAATACAAAATAAAATTGAGTTTTAACTTCATTTCGACATTATTTATCGGGGTTACCCTATTAAAACTTGAATTTTTAATCATTTCAAATATGCATGTCTAATATTTGGCAGATCTTAAAACTTTGAAATTTTCATGTCAATATGGCTTATTTCCATAGGTTAACCCCTTTGGAAATTGGCCAATTTTCATATGAAAATTAAATATTTTAAGTTGGCCAATATTTTACATCCTTGTTAGGAATGACTAACAATTGAGTTTTCACAATGTTAAACCCTTCAAATATTGGACAGATGAAATGAATAGACATTTTTGAAAGGTTTTGATTGTTCTTGTTATTGGAGATGTATGTGCTTTCAAATACAAACATCTTAGCTTTGATTTCTTGCGGTTTCTCACCACATGCATGCAGAAAGTACACCAATTGAGAATTTTGAAACACTAATATAATACAAATTAAAATCAAGTTTTAACTTCATTTCGACATTATTTACCGGGGTTACCATATTAAAAATTGAATTTTTAATCATTTCAAATATGCATGTCTAATATTACGCAGATCTTAAAAATTTGAAATTTTCGTGTCAAAATGGCTTATTTCCATAGGTTAACCCCTTCGGAAATTGGCCAATTTTCATATGAAAATTAATTTTTTTTAAGTTGGGCAATATATTACATCCTTGTTGGGAATGACTAAGAATTGAGTTTTCACAATGTTAAACCCTTGAAATATTGGACAGATGAAATAAATAGATATTTTTGAAACGTTTTGATTGTTCTTGTTAGTAGGGATGTATGTGCTTTCAAATGCTAAAGTATTTACTTGGATTTTTAGAAATTTCTCACCATATGCATGCAGAAAGTAAGCCCAATTTGACAATTTTCAAACACTAATATAATACAAAATAAAATCGAGTTTTAACTTCATATCGACATTATTTACCGGGGTTACCATACTAAAACTTGAATTTTTAATCATTTCAAATATGCATGTCTAATATTAGGCGCATCTTAAAACATTGAAATTTTCATGTCAAAATGGCTTATTTCCATAGGTTAACCCCTTTGGAAATAGGCCAATTTTCATATGAAAATTAAATTTTTTAAGTTGGCCAATATATTACATCCTTGTTGGGAATGACTAAGAATTGAGTTTTCACAATGTTAAACCCTTGAAATATTGGACAGATGAAATAAATAGATATTTTTGAAACGTTTTGATTGTTCTTGTTAGTGGGGATGTTTGTCCTTTTGAATACAAACATCTTAGCTTGAATTTCTTGCGGTTTCTCACCACATGCATGCAAAGTAAGCCCATTTGAAAATTTTGAAATACTAATATAATACAAAATAAAATTGTGTTTTAACTTCATTTCGACATTATTTACCGGGGTTACCATATTAAAACTTGAATTTTTAATCATTTCAAATATGCATGTCTAATATTTGGCAAATCTTAAAACTTTGAAATTTTCATGTCAAAATCGCTTATTTCCATAGGTTAACCCCTTCGGAAATTGGCCAATTTTCATATGAAAATGAATTTTTTTAAGTTGGCTAATATATTATATCCTTGTTGGGAATGACTAAGAATTGAGTTTTCACAATGTTAAACCCTTAAAATATTAGACAGATGAAATGAATAGACATTTTTGAATGGTTTTGATTGTTCTTTTTAGTGGGGATGTATGTGCTTTTGAATACAAATATCTTAGCTTGAATTTCTTGCGGTTTCTCACCACATGCATGCAGAAAGTAAGCCCATTTGACAATTTTGAAACACTAATATAATAGAAAATAAAATTGAGTTTTCACTTCATTTCGACATTATTTACCGGGGTTACCATATTAAAACATGAATTTTTAATCATTTCAAATATGCATGTCTAATATTACGCAGATCTTAAAAATTTGAAATTTTCGTGTCAAAATGTCTTATTTCCTAGGTTAACCCCTTTGGAAATTGGCCAATTTTTCATTTGAAAATTAAATTTTTTAAATTGGCCAATATATTACATCCTTGTTGGGAATGACTAAGAATTGAGTTTTCACAATGTTAAACCCTTCAAATATTGGACAGATGAAATGAATAGACATTTTTGAAACGTTTTGATTGTTCTTGTTAGTGGGGATGTATGTGCTTTCGGATACAAACATCTTAGCTTGGATTTCTTTTGGTTTCTCACCACATGCATGCAGAAAGTACGCCAATTTGAAAATTTTGAAATACTAATATAATACAAAATAAAATTGAGTTTTAACATCATTTCGACATTATTTACTTCGGGGTTACCATATTAAAACTTGAATTTTTAATCATTTCATATATGCATGTCTAATATTTGGCAGATCTTAAAATTTGAAATTTTCATGTCAATATGGCTTATTTCCATAGGTTAACCCCTTTGGAAATTTGCCAATTTTCATATGAAAATTAAATATTTTAAGTTGGCCAATATTTTACATCCTTGTTGGGAATGACTAAGAATTGAGTTTTCACAATGTTAAACCCTTCAAATATTGGACAGATGAAATGAATAGACATTTTTGAAAGGTTTTGATTGTTCTTGTTAGTGGAGATGTATGTGCTTTCAAATACAAACATCTTAGCTTGGATTTCTTGCGGTTTCTCACCACATGCATGCAGAAAGTACGCCAATTTGACAATTTTCAAACACTAATATAATACAAAATAAAATCGAGTTTTGAACTTCATTTTGACATTATTTATCGGGGTTACCATATTAAAACTTGAATTTTAATCATTTCAAGTATGCATCTCTAATATTAGGCAGATCTTAAAAATTTTAAATTTTCATGTAAAAATGGCTTATTTCCATAGGTTAACCCCTTCGGAAATTGGCCAATTTTCATATGAAAATTAAATTTTTTAAGTTGGCTAATATATTATATCCTTATTGGGAATGACTAAGAATTGAGTTTTCGCAATGTTAAACCCTTAAAATATTAGATAGATGAAATGAATTTACATTTTTGAATGGTTTTGATTGTTCTTTTTAGTGGGGATGTATGTGCTTTGAATACAAACATCTTAGCTTGAATTTCTTGCGGTTTCTCACCACATGCATGCAGAAAGTAAGCCCATTTGACAATTTTGAAACACTAATATAATAGAAAATAAAATTGAGTTTTAACTTCATTTCGACATTATTTACCGGGGTTACCATATTAAAACATGAATTTTTAATCATTTCAAATATGTAATATTAGGCAGATCTTAAAAGTTTGAAATTTTCATGTCAAAATGGTTTATTTCCATAGGTTAACCCCTTTGGAAATTGGCCAATTTTTCATATGAAAATTAAATTTTTTAAGTTGGCCAATATAATACATCCTTGTTGGGAATGACTAAGAATTGAGTTTTCACAATGTTAAACCCTTGAAATATTGGATAGATGAAATGAATAGACATTTTTGAAAGGTTTTGATTGTTCTTATTAGTGGGGATGTATGTGCTTTCGAATACAAACATCTTAGCTTGGATTTCTTTTGGTTTCTCAGCACATGCATGCAGAAAGTACGCCAATTTGACAATTTTGAAACACTAATATAATACAAAATAAAATCGACTTTTGAACTTCATTTTGACATTATTTACCGGGGTTACAATATTAAAAGTTGAATTTTTAATCATTTCAAGTATGCATGTCTAATATTAGGCAGATCTTAAAAATTTTAAATTTTCATGTCAAAATGGCTTATTTCCATAGGTTAACCCCTTCGGAAATTGGCCAATTTTCATATGAAAATTAATTTTTTTAAGTAGGCTAATATATTATATCCTTGTTGTGAATGACTAAGAATTGAGTTTTCACAATGTTAAACCCTTAAAATATTAGACAGATGAAATGAATAGACATTTTTGAATGGTTTTGATTGTTCTTTTTAGTGGGGATGTATGTGCTTTTGAATACAAACATCTTAGCTTGAATTTCTTGCGGTTTCTCACCACATGCATGCAGAAAGTAAGCCCATTTGACAATTTTGAAACACTAATATAATAGAAAATAAAATTGAGTTTTAATTTCATTTCGACATTATTTACCGGGGTTACCATATTAAAACATGAATTTTTAATTATTTCAAATATGCATGTCTAATATTACGCAGATCTTAAAAATTTGAAATTTTCGTGTCAAAATGGCTTATTTCCATAGGTTAACCCCTTTGGAAATTGGCCAATTTTTCATATGAAAATTAAATTTTTTAAGTTGGCCAATATATTACATCCTTGTTGGGAATGACTAAGAATTGAGTTTTCACAATGTTAAACCCTTGAAATATTGGACAGATGAAATAAATAGATATTTTTGAAACGTTTTGATTGTTCTTGTTAGTAGGGATGTATGTGCTTTCAAATGCTAAAGTATTTACTTGGAATTTTAGCAATTTCTCACCATATGCATGCGAAAAGTAAGCCAATTTGACAATTTTCAAACAATAATATAATACAAAATAAAATCGAGTTTTAACTTCATATCGACATTATTTACCGGGGTTACCATACTAAAACTTGAATTTTTAATCATTTCAAATATGCATGTCTAATATTAGGCGGATCTTAAAACATTGAAATTTTCATGTCAAAATGGCTTATTTCCATAGGTTAACCCCTTTGGAAATAGGCCAATTTTCGTATGAAAATTAAATTTTTTAAGTTGGCCAATATATTACATCCTTGTTGGGAATGACTAAGAATTGAGTTTTCACAATGTTAAACCCTTGAAATATTGGACATATGAAATAAATAGATATTTTTGAAACGTTTTGATTGTTCTTGTTAGTGGGGATGTATGTGCTTTCGAATACAAACATATTAGCTTGGATTTCTTTTGGTTTCTCACCACATGCATGCAGAAAGTACGCCAATTTGACAATTTTGAAACACTAATATAATACAAAATAAAATCGAGTTTTGAACTTCATTTTGACATTATTTACCGGGGTTACAATATTAAAAGTTGAATTTTTAATCATTTCAAGTATGCATGTCTACTATTAGGCAGATCTTAAAAATTTTAAATTTTCATGTCAAAATGGCTTATTTCCATAGGTTAACCCCTTCGGAAATTGGCCAATTTTCATATGAAAATTAATTTTTTTAAGTTGGCTAATATATTATATCCTTGTTGGGAATGACTAAGAATTGAGTTTTCACAATGTTAAACCCTTGAAATATTTGATAGATGAAATGAATAGACATTTTTGAAAGATTTTGATTGTTCTTGTTAGTGGGGATGTATGTGCTTTCGAATACAAACATCTTAGCTTGGATTTCTTTTGGTTTCTCAGCACATGCATGCAGAAAGTACGCCAATTTGACAATTTTGAAACACTAATATAATACAAAATAAAATCGACTTTTGAACTTCATTTTGACATTATTTACCGGGGTTACAATATTAAAAGTTGAATTTTTAATCATTTCAAGTATGCATGTCTAATATTAGGCAGATCTTAAAAATTTTAAATTTTCATGTCAAAATGGCTTATTTCCATAGGTTAACCCCTTCGGAAATTGGCCAATTTTCATATGAAAATTAATTTTTTTAAGTAGGCTAATATATTATATCCTTGTTGTGAATGACTAAGAATTGAGTTTTCACAATGTTAAACCCTTAAATTATTGGACGGATGAAATGAATAGACATTTTTGAATGGTTTTGATTGTTCTTTTTAGTGGGGATGTTTGTCCTTTTGAATACAAACATCTTAGCTTGAATTTCTTGCGGTTTCTCACCACATGCATGCAAAGTAAGCCCATTTGAAAATTTTGAAATACTAATATAATACAAAATAAAATTGAGTTTTAACTTCATTTCGACATTATTTACCGGGGATACCATATTAAAACTTGAATTTTTAATCATTTCAAATATGCATGTCTAATATTTGGCAAATCTTAAAACTTTGAAATTTTCATGTCAAAATGGCTTATTTCCATAGGTTAACCCCTTCGGAAATTGGCCAATTTTCATATGAAAATTAATTTTTTTAAGTTGGCTAATATATTATATCCTTGTTGGGAATGACTAAGAATTGAGTTTTCACAATGTTAAACCCTTGAAATATTTGATAGATGAAATGAATAGACATTTTTGAAAGATTTTGATTGTTCTTGTTAGTGGGGATGTATGTGCTTTCGAATACAAACATCTTAGCTTGGATTTCTTTTGGTTTCTCACCACATGCATGCGTAAAAGTACGCCAATTTGACAATTTTGAAACACTAATATAATACAAAATAAAATCGACTTTTGAACTTCATTTTGACATTATTTACCGGGGTTACAATATTAAAAGTTGAATTTTTAATCATTTCAAGTATGCATGTCTAATATTAGGCAGATCTTAAAAATTTTAAATTTTCATGTCAAAATGGCTTATTTCCATAGGTTAACCCCTTCGGAAATTGGCCAATTTTCATATGAAAATTAATTTTTTTAAGTAGGCTAATATATTATATCCTTGTTGTGAATGACTAAGAATTGAGTTTTCACAATGTTAAACCCTTAAATTATTGGACAGATGAAATGAATAGACATTTTTGAATGGTTTTGATTGTTCTTTTTAGTGGGGATGTTTGTCCTTTTGAATACAAACATCTTAGCTTGAATTTCTTGCGGTTTCTCACCACATGCATGCAAAGTAAGCCCATTTGAAAATTTTGAAATACTAATATAATACAAAATAAAATTGAGTTTTAACTTCATTTCGACATTATTTACCGGGGTTACCATATTAAAACTTGAATTTTTAATCATTTCAAATATGCATGTCTAATATTTGGCAAATCTTAAAAATTTTAAATTTTCATGTCAAAATGGCTTATTTCCATAGGTTAACCCCTTCGGAAATTGGCCAATTTTCATATGAAAATTAATTTGTTTTAAGTTGGCTAATATATTATATCCTTGTTGGGAATGACTAAGAATTGAGTTTTCACAATGTTAAACCCTTAAAATATTAGACAGATGAAATGAATAGACATTTTTGAATGGTTTTGATTGTTCTTTTTAGTGGGGATGTATGTGCTTTTGAATACAAACATCTTAGCTTGAATTTCTTGCGGTTTCTCACCACATGCATGCAGAAAGTAAGCCCATTTGACAATTTTGAAACACTAATATAATAGAAAATAAAATTGAGTTTTAATTTCATTTCGACATTATTTACCGGGGTTACCATATTAAAACATGAATTTTTAATTATTTCAAATATGCATGTCTAATATTACGCATCTTAAAAATTTGAAATTTTCGTGTCAAAATGGCTTATTTCCATAGGTTAACCCCTTTGGAAATTGGCCAATTTTTCATATGAAAATTAAATTTTTTAAGTTGGCCAATATATTACATCCTTGTTGGGAATGACTAAGAATTGAGTTTTCACAATGTTAAACCCTTGAAATATTGGACAGATGAAATAAATAGATATTTTTGAAACGTTTTGATTGTTCTTGTTAGTAGGGATGTATGTGCTTTCAAATGCTAAAGTATTTACTTGGAATTTTAGCAATTTCTCACCATATGCATGCAGAAAGTAAGCCAATTTGACAATTTTCAAACAATAATATAATACAAAATAAAATCGAGTTTTAACTTCATATCGACATTATTTACCGGGGTTACCATACTAAAACTTGAATTTTTAATCATTTCAAATATGCATGTCTAATATTAGGCAGATCTTAAAACATTGAAATTTTCATGTCAAAATGGCTTATTTCCATAGGTTAACCCCTTTGGAAATAGGCCAATTTTCGTATGAAAATTAAATTTTTTAAGTTGGCCAATATATTACATCCTTGTTGGGAATGACTAAGAATTGAGTTTTCACAATGTTAAACCCTTGAAATATTGGACATATGAAATAAATAGATATTTTTGAAACGTTTTGATTGTTCTTGTTAGTGGGGGTGTATGTGCTTTCGAATACAAACATCTTAGCTTGGATTTCTTGCGGTTTCTTACCACATGCATGCAGAAAGTACGCCAATTTGACAATTTTCAAACACTAATATAATACAAAATAAAATCGAGTTTTAACTTCACATCGACATTATTTACCGGGGTTACCATATTAAAACTTGAATTTTTAATCATTTCAAGTATGCATGTCTAATATTAGGCAGATCTTAAAAATTTTAAATTTTCATGTCAAAATGGCTTATTTCCATAGGTTAACCCCTTCGGAAATTGTCCAATTTTCATATGAAAATTAATTTTTTTAAGTTGGCTAATATATTATATCCTTGTTGGGAATGACTAAGAATTGAGTTTTCACAATGTTAAACCCTTAAAATATTGGACAGATGAAATGAATAGACATTTTTGAATGGTTTTGATTGTTCTTTTTAGTGGGGATGTTTGTGCTTTTGAATACAAACATCTTAGCTTGAATTTCTTGCGGTTTCTCACCACATGCATGCAAAGTAAGCCCATTTGAAAATTTTGAAATACTAATATAATACAAAATAAAATTGAGTTTTAACTTCATTTCGACATTATTTACCGGGGTTACCATATTAAAACTTGAATTTTTAATCATTTCAAATATGCATGTCTAATATTTGGCAGATCTTAAAACTTTGAAATTTTCATGTCAATATGGCTTATTAACATAGGTTAACCCCTTTGGAAATTGGCCAATTTTCATATGAAAATTAAATATTTTAAGTTGGCCAATATTTTACATCCTTGTTGGGAATGACTAAGAATTGAGTTTTCACAATGTTAAACCCTTCACATATTGGACAGATGAAATGAATAGACATTTTTGAAAGGTTTTGATTGTTCTTGTTAGTGGAGATGTATGTGCTTTCAAATACAAACATCTTAGCTTGGATTTCTTGCGGTTTCTCACCACATGCATGCAGAAAGTACACCAATTGAGAATTTTGAAACACTAATATAATAAAAATTAAAATCAAGTTTTAACTTCATTTCGACATTATTTACCGGGGTTACCATATTAAAAATTGAATTTTTAATCATTTCAAATATGCATGTCTAATATTACGCAGATCTTAAAAATTTGAAATTTTCGTGTCAAAATGGCTTATTTCCATAGGTGTTACCCTTTGAAAATTGGCCAATTTGTCATATGAAAATTAAATTTTTTAAGTTGGGCAATATATTACATGCTTGTTGGGAATGACTAGGAATTGAGTTTTCACAATGTTAAACCCTTGAAATATTGGATAGATGAAATGAATAGACATTTTTGAAACGTTTTGATTGTTCTTGTTAGTGGGGATGTATGCGCTTTCGAATACAAACATCTTAGCTCGGATTGCTTGCGGTTTCTCACCACATGCATGCCGAAAGTACGCCAATTTGACAATTTTCAAACACTAATATAATACAAAATAAAATCGAGTTTTAACTTCATTTCGACATTATTTACCGGGGTTACCATATTAAATCTTGAATTTTTAATCATTTCAAATATGCATGTCTAATGTTAGGCAGATTTTAAAAATTTGAAATTTTCATGTCAAAATGGCTTATTTCCATAGCTTAACTGCTTTGGAAATTAGCCAATTTTCATATGAAAATTAAATTTTTTAAGTTGGTAAATATTTTACATACTTGTTGGGAATGACTAAGAATTGAGTTTTCACAATGTTAAACCCTTCAAATATTGGATAGATAAAATGAATAGACATTTTTCAAAGGTTTTGATTGTTCCTGTTAGTGGGGATGTATGTGCTTTCAAATGCTAAAATATTTACTTGGATTTTTAGCAATTTCTCACCATATGCATGCGAAAAGTAAGCCAATTTGACAATTTTCAAACACTAATATAATACAAAATAAAATCGAGTTTTAACTTCATATCGACATTATTTACCGGGGTTACCATATTAAAACTTGAATTTTTAATCATTTCAAATATGCATGTCTAATATTACGCAGATCTTAAAAATTTGAAATTTTCGTGTCAAAATGGCTTATTTCCATAGGTTAATCCCTTTGGAAATTGGCCAATTTTTCATATGAAAATTAAATTTTTTAAGTTTGCCAATATATTACATTCTTGTTGGGACTGACTAAGAATTGAGTTTTCACAATGTTAAACCCTGGAAATATTGGACAGATGAAATAAATAGATATTTTTGAAACGTTTTGATTGTTCTTGTTAGTGGGGATGTATGTGCTTTCGAATATAAACATCTTAGCTTGGATTTCTTGCGGTTTCTTACCACATGCATGTAGAAAGTACGCCAACTTGACAATTTTCAAACACTAATATAATACAAAATAAAATTGAGTTTTAACTTCACATCGACATTATTTACTGGGGTTACCATATTAAAACTTGAATTTTTAATCATTTCAAATATGCATGTCTAATATTAGGCGGATCTTAAAAATTTTAAATTTTCATGTCAAAATGGCTTATTTCCATAGGTTAACCCCTTCGGAAATTGGCCAATTTTCATATGAAAATTAATTTTTTTAAGTTGGCTAATATATTATATCCTTGTTGGGAATGACTAAGAATTGAGTTTTCACAATGTTAAACCCTTAAAATATTGGACAGATGAAATGAATAGACATTTTTGAATGGTTTTGATTGTTCTTTTTAGTGGGGATGTTTGTGCTTTTGAATACAAACATCTTAGCTTGAATTTCTTGCGGTTTCTCACCACATGCATGCGAAAGTAAGCCGATTTGAAAATTTTGAAATACTAATATAATACAAAATAAATTTGAGTTTTAACTTCATTTCGACATTATTTACCGGGGTTACCATATTAAAACTTGAATTTTTAATCATTTCAAATATGCATGTCTAATGTTAGGCAGATTTTAAAAATTTGAAATTTTCATGTCAAAATGGCTTATTTCCATAGCTTAACTGCTTTGGAAATTAGCCAATTTTTATATGAAAATTAAATTTTTTAAGTTGGTAAATATTTTACATACTTGTTGGGAATGACTAAGAATTGAGTTTTCACAATGTTAAACCCTTCAAATATTGGATAGATAAAATGAATAGACATTTTTCAAAGGTTTTGATTGTTCCTGTTAGTGGGGATGTATGTGCTTTCAAATGCTAAAATATTTACTTGGATTTTTAGCAATTTCTCACCATATGCATGCAGAAAGTAAGCCAATTTGACAATTTTCAAACACTAATATAATACAAAATAAAATCGAGTTTTAACTTCATATCGACATTATTTACGGGGTTACCATATTAAAACTTGAATTTTTAATCATTTCAAATATGCATGTCTAATATTACGCAGATCTTAAAAATTTGAAATTTTCGTGTCAAAATGGCTTATTTCCATAGGTTAATCCCTTTGGAAATTGGCCAATTTTTCATATGAAAATTAAATTTTTTAAGTTTGCCAATATATTACATCCTTGTTGGGACTGACTAAGAATTGAGTTTTCACAATGTTAAACCCTGGAAATATTGGACAGATGAAATAAATAGATATTTTTGAAACGTTTTGATTGTTCTTGTTAGTGGGGATGTATCTGCTTTCGAATATAAACATCTTAGCTTGGATTTCTTGCGGTTTCTTACCACATGCATGCAGAAAGTACGCCAATTTGACAATTTTCAAACACTAATATAATACAAAATAAAATTGAGTTTTAACTTCACATCGACATTATTTACTGGGGTTACCATATTAAAACTTGAATTTTTAATCATTTCAAATATGCATGTCTAATATTAGGCAGATCTTAAAAATTTTAAATTTTAATGTCAAAATGGCTTATTTCCATAGGTTAACCCCTTCGGAAATTGGCCAATTTTCATATGAAAATTAATTTTTTTAAGTTGGCTAATATATTATATCCTTGTTGGGAATGACTAAGAATTGAGTTTTCACAATGTTAAACCCTTAAAATATTGGACAGATGAAATGAATAGACATTTTTGAATGGTTTTGATTGTTCTTTTTAGTGGGGATGTTTGTGCTTTTGAATACAAACATCTTAGCTTGAATTTCTTGCGGTTTCTCACCACATGCATGCGAAAGTAAGCCGATTTGAAAATTTTGAAATACTAATATAATACAAAATAAATTTGAGTTTTAACTTCATTTCGACATTATTTACCGGGGTTACCATATTAAAACTTGAATTTTTAATCATTTCAAATATGCATGTCTAATATTTGGCAGATCTTAAAACTTTGAAATTTTCATATCAATATGGCTTATTTCCATAGGTTAACCCCTTTGGAAATTGGCCAATTTTCATATGAAAATTAAATTTTTTAAGTTGGCCAATATTTTACATCCTTGTTTGGAATGACTAAGAATTGAGTTTTCACAATGTTAAACCCTTCAAATATTGGACAGATGAAATGAATAGACATTTTTGAAAGGTTTTGATTGTTCTTGTTAGTGGAGATGTATGTGCTTTCAAATACAAACATCTTAGCTTGGATTTCTTGCGGTTTCTCACCACTTGCATGCAGAAAGTACACCAATTTGAGAATTTTGAAAAACTAATATAATACAAATTAAAATCAAGTTTTAACTTCATTTCGACATTATTTACCGGGGTTACCATATTAAAAATTGAATTTTTAATCATTTCAAATATGCATGTCTAATATTACGCAAATCTTAAAAATTTGAAATTTTCGTGTCAAAATGGCTTATTTCCATAGGTGTTACCCTTTGGAAATTGGCCAATTTTTCATATGAAAATTAAATTTTTTAAGTTGGCCAATATATTACATCCTTGTTGGGAATGACTAGGAATTAAGTTTTCACAATGTTAAACCCTTGAAATATTGGATAGATGAAATGAATAGACATTTTTGAAACGTTTTGATTGTTCTTGTTAGTGGGGATGTATGTGCTTTCGAATACAAACATCTTAGCTTGGATTGCTTGCGGTTTCTCACCACATGCATGCAGAATGTACGCCAATTTGAAAATTTTGAAATACTAATATAATACAAAATAAATTTGAGTTTTAACTTCATTTCGACATTATTTACCGGGGTTACCATATTAAAACTTGAATTTTTAATCATTTCAAATATGCATGTCTAATGTTAGGCAGATTTTAAAAATTTGAAATTTTCATGTCAAAATGGCTTATTTCAATAGCTTAAGCTGCTTTGGAAATTAGCCAATTTTTATATGAAAATTAAATTTTTTAAGTTGGTAAATATTTTACATACTTGTTGGGAATGACTAAGAATTGAGTTTTCACAATGTTAAACCCTTCAAATATTGGATAGATAAAATGAATAGACATTTTTCAAAGGTTTTGATTGTTCCTGTTAGTGGGGATGTATGTGCTTTCAAATGCTAAAATATTTACTTGGATTTTTAGCAATTTCTCACCATATGCATGCAGAAAGTAAGCCAATTTGACAATTTTCAAACACTAATATAATACAAAATAAAATCGAGTTTTAACTTCATATCGACATTATTTACCGGGGTTACCATATTAAAACTTGAATTTTTAATCATTTCAAATATGCATGTCTAATATTACGCATCTTAAAAATTTGAAATTTTCGTGTCAAAATGGCTTATTTCCATAGGTTAATCCCTTTGGAAATTGGCCAATTTTTCATATGAAAATTAAATTTTTTAAGTTTGCCAATATATTACATCCTTGTTGGGACCGACTAAGAATTGAGTTTTCACAATGTTAAACCACGGAAATATTGGACGGATGAAATAAATAGATATTTTTGAAACGTTTTGATTGTTCTTGTTAGTGGGGATGTATACGCTTTCGAATATAAACATCTTAGCTTGGATTTCTTGCGGTTTCTTACCACATGCATGCGAGAAAGTACGCCAATTTGACAATTTTCAAACACTAATATAATACAAAATAAAATTGAGTTTTAACTTCACATCGACATTATTTACTGGGGTTACCATATTAAAACTTGAATTTTTAATCATTTCAAATATGCATGTCTAATATTAGGCAGATCTTAAAAATTTTAAATTTTCATGTCAAAATGGCTTATTTCCATAGGTTAACCCCTTCGGAAATTGGCCAATTTTCATATGAAAATTAATTTTTTTAAGTTGGCTAATATATTATATCCTTGTTGGGAATGACTAAGAATTGAGTTTTCACAATGTTAAACCCTTAAAATATTGGACAGATGAAATGAATAGACATTTTTGAATGGTTTTGATTGTTCTTTTTAGTGGGGATGTTTGTGCTTTTGAATACAAACATCTTAGCTTGAATTTCTTGCGGTTTCTCACCACATGCATGCAGAAAGTAAGCCGATTTGAAAATTTTGAAATACTAATATAATACAAAATAAATTTGAGTTTTAACTTCATTTCGACATTATTTACCGGGGTTACCATATTAAAACTTGAATTTTTAATCATTTCAAATATGCATGTCTAATATTTGGCAGATCTTAAAACTTTGAAATTTTCATATCAATATGGCTTATTTCCATAGGTTAACCCCTTTGGAAATTGGCCAATTTTCATATGAAAATTAAATTTTTTAAGTTGGCCAATATTTTACATCCTTGTTTGGAATGACTAAGAATTGAGTTTTCACAATGTTAAACCCTTCAAATATTGGACAGATGAAATGAATAGACATTTTTGAAAGGTTTTGATTGTTCTTGTTAGTGGAGATGTATGTGCTTTCAAATACAAACATCTTAGCTTGGATTTCTTGCGGTTTCTCACCACTTGCATGCAGAAAGTACACCAATTTGAGAATTTTGAAAAACTAATATAATACAAATTAAAATCAAGTTTTAACTTCATTTCGACATTATTTACCGGGGTTACCATATTAAAAATTGAATTTTTAATCATTTCAAATATGCATGTCTAATATTACGCAAATCTTAAAAATTTGAAATTTTCGTGTCAAAATGGCTTATTTCCATAGGTGTTACCCTTTGGAAATTGGCCAATTTTTCATATGAAAATTAAATTTTTTAAGTTGGCCAATATATTACATCCTTGTTGGGAATGACTAGGAATTAAGTTTTCACAATGTTAAACCCTTGAAATATTGGATAGATGAAATGAATAGACATTTTTGAAACGTTTTGATTGTTCTTGTTAGTGGGGATGTATGTGCTTTCGAATACAAACATCTTAGCTTGGATTGCTTGCGGTTTCTCACCACATGCATGCAGAATGTACGCCAATTTGACAATTTTCAAACACTAATATAATACAAAATAAAATCGAGTTTTAACTTCATTTCGACATTATTTACCGGGGTTACCATATTAAAACTTGAATTTTTAATCATTTCAAATATGCATGTCTAATGTTAGGCAGATTTTAAAAATTTGAAATTTTCATGTCAAAATGGCTTATTTCCATAGGTTAACCCCTTTGGAAATTGGCCAATTTTCATATGAAAATTAAATTTTTTAAGTTGGCAAATATTTTACATACTTGTTGGGAATGACTAAGAATTGAGTGTTCACAATGTTAAACCCTTCAAATATTGGACAGATGAAATGAATAGACATTTTTGATAGGTTTTGATTGTTCCTATTAGTAGGGATGTATGTGCTTTCAAATGCTAAAGTATTTACTTGGATTTTTAGCAATTTCTCACCATATGCATGCAGAAAGTAAGCCAATTTGACAATTTTCAAACACTAATATAATACAAAATAAAATCGAGTTTTAACTTCATATCGACATTATTTACCGGGGTTACCATACTAAAACTTGAATTTTTAATCATTTCAAATATGCATGTCTAATATTAGGCAGATCTTAAAACATTGAAATTTTCATGTCAAAATGGCTTATTTCCATAGGTTAATCCCTTTGGAAATAGGCCAATTTTCATATGAAAATTAAATTTTTTAAGTTGGCCAATATATTACATCCTTGTTGGGAATGACTAAGAATTGAGTTTTCACGATGTTAAACCCTTGAAATATTGGACAGATGAAATCAATAGACATTTTTTAAAGGTTTTGATTGTTCTTGTTAGTGGGGATGTATGTGCTTTCAAATGCTATAATATTAACTTGGATTTTTAGCAATTTCTCACCATATGCATGCAGAAAGTAAGCCAATTTGACAATTTTCAAACACTAATATAATACAAAATAAAATCGAGTTTTAACTTCATATCGACATTATTTACCGGGGTTACCATATTAAAACTTGAATTTTTAATCATTTCAAATATGCATGTGTAATATTAGGCGGATCTTAAAACATTGAAATTTTCATGTCAAAATGGCTTATTTCCATAGGTTAACCCCTTTGGAAATAGGCCAATTTTCATATGAAAATTAAATTTTTTAAGTTGGCCAATATTTTACATCCTTGTTGGGAATGACTAAGAATTGAGTTTTCACAATGTTAAACCCTTCAAATATTGGATAGATAAAATGAATAGACATTTTTCAAAGGTTTTGATTGTTCCTGTTAGTGGGGATGTATGTGCTTTCAAATGGTAAAATATTAACTTGGATTTTTAGACATTTCTCACCATATGCATGCAGAAAGTAAGCCAATTTGACAATTTTCAAACACTAATATAATACAAAATAAAATCGAGTTTTAACTTCATATCGACATTATTTACCGGGGTTACCATACTAAAACTTGAATTTTTAATCATTTCAAATATGCATGTCTAATATTAGGCGATCTTAAAACATTGAAATTTTCATGTCAAAATGGCTTATTTCCATAGGTTAATCCCTTTGGAAATAGGCCAATTTTCATATGAAAATTAAATTTTTTAAGTTGGCCAATATATTACATCCTTGTTGGGAATGACTAAGAACGAGAGTTTTCACGATGTTAAACCCTTGAAATATTGGACAGATGAAATCAATAGACATTTTTGAAAGGTTTTGATTGTTCTTGTTAGTGGGGATGTATGTGCTTTCAAATGCTATAATATTAACTTGGATTTTTAGCAATTTCTCACCATATGCATGCAGAAAGTAAGCCAATTTGACAATTTTCAAACACTAATATAATACAAAATAAAATCGAGTTTTAACTTCATATCGACATTATTTACCGGGGTTACCATATTAAAACTTGAATTTTTAATCATTTCAAATATGCATGTGTAATATTAGGCAGATCTTAAAACATTGAAATTTTCATGTCAAAATGGCTTATTTCCATAGGTTAACCCCTTTGGAAATAGGCCAATTTTCATATGAAAATTAAATTTTTTAAGTTGGCCAATATTTTACATCCTTGTTGGGAATGACTAAGAATTGAGTTTTCACAATGTTAAACCCTTCAAATATTGGATAGATAAAATGAATAGACATTTTTCAAAGGTTTTGATTGTTCTGTTAGTGGGGATGTATGTGCTTTCAAATGGTAAAATATTAACTTGGATTTTTAGACATTTCTCACCATATGCATGCAGAAAGTAAGCCAATTTGACAATTTTCAAACACTAATATAATACAAAATAAAATCGAGTTTTAACTTCATATCGACATTATTTACCGGGGTTACCATACTAAAACTTGAATTTTTAATCATTTCAAATATGCATGTCTAATATTAGGCAGATCTTAAAACATTGAAATTTTCATGTCAAAATGGCTTATTTCCATAGGTTAATCCCTTTGGAAATAGGCCAATTTTCATATGAAAATTAAATTTTTTATGTTGGCCAATATATTACATCCTTGTTGGGAATGACTAAGAACTGAGTTTTCACGATGTTAAACCCTTGAAATATTGGACAGATGAAATCAATAGACATTTTTGAAAGGTTTTGATTGTTCTTGTTAGTGGGGATGTATGTGCTTTCAAATGCTATAATATTAACTTGGATTTTTAGCAATTTCTCACCATATGCATGCGAAAAGTAAGCCAATTTGACAATTTTCAAACACTAATATAATACAAAATAAAATCGAGTTTTAACTTCATATCGACATTATTTACCGGGGTTACCATATTAAAACTTGAATTTTTAATCATTTCAAATATGCATGTCTAATATTAGGCAGATCTTAAAACATTGAAATTTTCATGTCAAAACGGCTTATTTCCATAGGTTAACCCCTTTGGAAATAGGCCAATTTTCATATGAAAATTAAATTTTTTAAGTTGGCCAATATTTTACATCCTTGTTGGGAATGACTAAGAATTGAGTTTTCACAATGTTAAACCCTTCAAATATTGGATAGATAAAATGAATAGACATTTTTGAAAGGTTTTGATTGTTCCTGTTAGTGGGGATGTATGTGCTTTCAAATGGTAAAATATTAACTTGGATTTTTAGACATTTCTCACCATATGCAAGCAGAAAGTAAGCCAATTTGACAATTTTCAAACACTAATATAATACAAAATAAAATCGAGTTTTAACTTCATATCGACATTATTTACCGGGGTTACCATACTAAAACTTGAATTTTTAATCATTTCAAATATGCATGTCTAATATTAGGCAGATCTTAAAACATTGAAATTTTCATGTCAAAATGGCTTATTTCCATAGGTTAATCCCTTTGGAAATAGGCCAATTTTCATATGAAAATTAAATTTTTTAAGTTGGCCAATATATTACATCCTTGTTGGGAATGACTAAGAATTGAGTTTTCACGATGTTAAACCCTTGAAATATTGGACAGATGAAATCAATAGACATTTTTGAAAGGTTTTGATTGTTCTTGTTAGTGGGGATGTATGTGCTTTCAAATGCTATAATATTAACTTGGATTTTTAGCAATTTCTCACCATATGCATGCAGAAAGTAAGCCAATTTGACAATTTTCAAACACTAATATAATACAAAATAAAATCGAGTTTTAACTTCATATCGACATTATTTACCGGGTTTACCATATTAAAACTTGAATTTTTAATCATTTCAAGTATGTAAGTCTAATAGTTGGCAGATCTTAATAATTTGAAATTTTCATGTCAAAATGGCTTATTTCCATAGGTTAACCATTTCGGAAATTGGCCTATTTTCATATGAAAATTAAATTTTTTTAAGTTGGCCAATATATTACATCCTTGTTCGGAATGACTAAGGATTGAGTTTTCACGATGTTAAACCCTTGAAATATTGGACATATGAAATGAATAGACATTTTTGAAAGGTTTTGATTGTTCCTGTTAGTGTGGTGGGGGGGGGGGATGTATGTGCTTTCGAATAGAAACAACTTAGCTTGGATTTCTAGCGGTTTCTCACCAAATGCATGCAGAAAGTAAGGAAATTTGACAATTTTGAAACACTAATATAATACAAAATAAAATCGAGTTTTAACTACATTTCGACATTATTTACCGGGGATACCATATCAAAACGTGAATTTTTAATCATTTCAAGTATGCATGTCCAATATTAGGGAGATCTTAAAACTTTGAAATTTTCGTGTCAAAATGGTTTATTTCCATTGGTTAACCCCTTTGGAAATTGGCCAATTTTCATATGAAAATTAAATTTTTTAAGTTGGCCAATATTTTCCATCCTTGTTGGGAATGACTAAGAATTGAGTTTTCACAATGTTAATACATTCAAATATTGGATAGATAAAATGAATAGTCATTTTTGAAGGGTTTTGATTGTTCCTTTTAGTGGGGATGTATGTGCTTTCAAATGCTAAAATATTAACTTGGATTTTTAGCAATTTCTCACCATATGCATGGAGAAAGTAAGCCAATTTGACAATTTTCAAACACTAATATAATAGAAAATAAAATCGAGTTTTAACTTCATATCGACATTATTTACCGGGTTTACCATATTAAAACTTGAATTTTTAATCATTTCAAGTATGCATGTCTAATATTTGGCAGATCTTATTAATTTGAAATTTTCATGTCAAAATGGCTTATTTACATAGGTTAACCCTTTCGGAAATTGGCCAATTTTCATATGAAAATTATATTTTTTTAAGTTGGCCAATATATTACATCCTTGTTCGGAATGACTAAGAATTGAGTTTTCACGATGTTAAACCCTTGAAATATTGGACAGATGAAATGAATAGACATTTTTGAAAGGTTTTGATTGTTCCTGTTAGTGTGGTGGGGGGGGGGGGATGTATGTGCTTTCGAATAGAAACAACTTAGCTTGGATTTCTAGCGGTTTCTCACCAAATGCATGCAGAAAGTAAGGAAATTTGACAATTTTGAAACACTAATATAATACAAAATAAAATCGAGTTTTAACTACATTTCGACATTATTTACCGGGGATACCATATCAAAACGTGAATTTTTAATCATTTCAAGTATGCATGTCCAATATTAGGGAGATCTTAAAACTTTGAAATTTTCGTGTCAAAATGGTTTATTTCCATTGGTTAACCCCTTTGGAAATTGGCCAATTTTCATATGAAAATTAAATTTTTTAAGTTGGCCAATATTTTCCATCCTTGTTGGGAATGACTAAGAATTGAGTTTTCACAATGTTAATACATTCAAATATTGGATAGATAAAATGAATAGTCATTTTTGAAGGGTTTTGATTGTTCCTTTTAGTGGGGATGTATGTGCTTTCAAATGCTAAAATATTAACTTGGATTTTTAGCAATTTCTCACCATATGCATGGAGAAAGTAAGCCAATTTGACAATTTTCAAACACTAATATAATAGAAAATAAAATCGAGTTTTAACTTCATATCGACATTATTTACCGGGTTTACCATATTAAAACTTGAATTTTTAATCATTTCAAGTATGCATGTCTAATATTTGGCAGATCTTATTAATTTGAAATTTTCATGTCAAAATGGCTTATTTACATAGGTTAACCCTTTCGGAAATTGGCCAATTTTCATATGAAAATTATATTTTTTTAAGTTGGCCAATATATTACATCCTTGTTCGGAATGACTAAGAATTGAGTTTTCACGATGTTAAACCCTTGAAATATTGGACAGATGAAATGAATAGACATTTTTGAAAGGTTTTGATTGTTCCTGTTAGTGTGGGGGGGGGGGGGATTTATGTGCTTTCGAATAGAAACAACTTAGCTTGGATTTCTAGCGGTTTCGCACCAAATGCATGCGAAAGTAAGGAAATTTGACAATTTTGAAACACTAATATAATACAAAATAAAATCGAGTTTTAACTACATTTCGACATTATTTACCGGGGATACCATATCAAAACGTGAATTTTTAATCATTTCAAGTATGCATGTCCAATATTAGGGAGATCTTAAAACTTTGAAATTTTCGTGTCAAAATGGTTTATTTCCATTGGTTAACCCCTTTGGAAATTGGCCAATTTTCATATGAAAATTAAATTTTTTAAGTTGGCCAATATTTTCCATCCTTGTTGGGAATGACTAAGAATTGAGTTTTCACAATGTTAATACATTCAAATATTGGATAGATAAAATGAATAGTCATTTTTGAAGGGTTTTGATTGTTCCTTTTAGTGGGGATGTATGTGCTTTCAAATGCTAAAATATTAACTTGGATTTTTAGCAATTTCTCACCATATGCATGGAGAAAGTAAGCCAATTTGACAATTTTCAAACACTAATATAATAGAAAATAAAATCGAGTTTTAACTTCATATCGACATTATTTACCGGGTTTACCATATTAAAACTTGAATTTTTAATCATTTCAAGTATGCATGTCTAATATTTGGCGATCTTATTAATTTGAAATTTTCATGTCAAAATGGCTTATTTACATAGGTTAACCCTTTCGGAAATTGGCCAATTTTCATATGAAAATTATATTTTTTTAAGTTGGCCAATATATTACATCCTTGTTCGGAATGACTAAGAATTGAGTTTTCACGATGTTAAACCCTTGAAATATTGGACAGATGAAATGAATAGACATTTTTGAAAGGTTTTGATTGTTCCTGTTAGTGTGGGGGGGGGGGGATTTATGTGCTTTCGAATAGAAACAACTTAGCTTGGATTTCTAGCGGTTTCGCACCAAATGCATGCAGAAAGTAAGGAAATTTGACAATTTTGAAACACTAATATAATACAAAATAAAATCGAGTTTTAACTACATTTCGACATTATTTACCGGGGATACCATATCAAAACGTGAATTTTTAATCATTTCAAGTATGCATGTCCAATATTAGGGAGATCTTAAAACTTTGAAATTTTCGTGTCAAAATGGTTTATTTCCATTGGTTAACCCCTTTGGAAATTGGCCAATTTTCATATGAAAATTAAAATTTTAAAGTTGGCCAATATTTTCCATCCTTGTTGGGAATGACTAAGAATTGAGTTTTCACAATGTTAATACATTCAAATATTGGATAGATAAAATGAATAGACATTTTTGAAGGGTTTTGATTGTTCCTTTTAGTGGGGATGTATGTGCTTTCAAATGCTAAAATATTAACTTGGATTTTTAGCAATTTCTCACCATATGCATGCAGAAAGTAAGCCAATTTGACAATTTTCAAACACTAATATAATACAAAATAAAATCGAGTTTTAACTTCATATCGACATTATTTACCGTATTTACCATATTAAAACTTGAATTTTTAATCATTTCAAGTATGCATGTCTAATATTTGGCAGATCTTAATAATTTGAAATTTTCATGTCAAAATGGCTTATTTACATAGGTTAACGCTTCCGGAAATTGGCCAATTTTCATATGAAAATTAAATTTTTTTAAGTTGGCCAATATATTACATCCTTGTTGGGAATGACTAAGAATTGAGTTTTCACGATGTTAAACCATTGAAATATTGGACAGATGAAATGAATAGACATTTTTGAAAGGTTTTGATTGTTCCTGTTAGTGTGGGGGGGGGGATGTATGTGCTTTCGAATAGAAACAACTTAGCTTGGATTTCTAGCGGTTTCGCACCAAATGCATGCAGAAAGTAAGGAAATTTGACAATTTTGAAACACTAATATAATACAAAATAAAATTGAGTTTTAACTACATTTCGACATTATTTACCGGGGATACCATATCAAAACGTGAATTTTTAATCATTTCAAGTATGCATGTCCAATATTAGGGAGATCTTAAAACTTTGAAATTTTCGTGTCAAAATGGTTTATTTCCATTGGTTAACCCCTTTGGAAATTGGCCAATTTTCATATGAAAATTAAAATTTTTAAGTTGGCCAATATTTTCCATCCTTGTTGGGAATGACTAAGAATTGAGTTTTCACAATGTTAATACATTCAAATATTGGATAGATAAAATGAATAGACATTTTTGAAGGGTTTTGATTGTTCCTTTTAGTGGGGATGTATGTACTTTCAAATGCTAAAATATTAACTTGGATTTTTAGCAATTTCTCACCATATGCATGCAGAAAGTAAGCCAATTTGACAATTTTCAAACACTAATATAATACAAAATAAAATCGAGTTTTAACTTCATATCGACATTATTTACCGGGTTTACCATATTAAAACTTGAATTTTTAATCATTTCAAGTATGCATGTCTAATATTTGGCAGATCTTAATAATTTGAAATTTTCATGTCAAAATGGCTTATTTACATAGGTTAACCCTTCCGGAAATTGGCCAATTTTCATATGAAAATTAAATTTTTTTAAGTTGGCCAATATATTACATCCTTGTTGGGAATGACTAAAAATTGAGTTTTCACGATGTTAAACCCTTGAAATATTGGACAGATGAAATGAATAGACATTTTTGAAAGGTTTTGATTGTTCTTAGTAGTGTGGGGGGGGGATGTATGTGCTTTCGAATAGAAACAACTTAGCTTGGATTTCTAGCGGTTTCGCACCAAATGCATGCAAAAAGTAAGGAAATTTGACAATTTCAAACACTAATATAATACAAAATAAAATCGAGTTTTAACTTCATATCGACATTATTTACCGGGTTTACCATATTACAACTTGAATTTTTAATCATTTCAAGTATGCATGTCTAATATTTGGCAGATCTTAATAATTTGAAATTTTCATGTCAAAATGGCTTATTTACATAGGTTAACCCTTTCGGAAATTGGCCAATTTTCATATGAAAATTAATTTTTTTTAAGTTGGCCAATATATTACCTCCTTGTTCGGAATGACTAAGAATTGAGTTTTCACGATGTTAAACCCTTGAAATATTGGACAGATGAAATGAATAGACATTTTTGAAAGGTTTTGATTGTTCCTGTTAGTGTTGGGGGGATGTATGTGCTTTCGAATAGAAACAACTTAGCTTGGATTTCTAGCGGTTTCGCACCAAATGCATGCGAAAAAGTAAGGAAATTTAACAATTTTGAAACACTAATATAATACAAAAAAAAATCGAGTTTTAACTACATTTCGACATTATTTACCGGAGATACCATATCAAAACTAGAATTTTTAATCATTTCAAGTATGCATGTCCAATATTAGGGACATCTTAAAACTTTGAAATTTTCGTGTCAAAATGGTTTATTTCCATTGGTTAACCCCTTTGGAAATTGGCCAATTTTCATATGAAAATTAAATTTTTTAAGTTGGCCAATATTTTCCATCCTTGTTGGGAATGACTAAGAATTGAGTTTTCACAATGTTAAACCCTTCAAATATTGGACAGATAAAATGAATAGACATTTTTGAAAGGTTTTGATTGTTCCTGTTAGTGGGGATGTATGTGCTTTCAAATTCTAAAATATTAAGTTGGATTTTTAGCAATTTCTCACCATATGCATGCAGAATGTAAGCCAATTTGAAAATTTTCAAACCCTAATATAATATAAAATAAAATCGAGTTTTAACTTCATATCGACATTATTTACCGGGTTTACCATATTAAAACTTGAATTTTTAATCATTTCAAGTATGCATGTCTAATATTAGGCAGATCTTAAAAAATAGAAATTTTCGTGTTAAAATGGCTTATTTCCATAGGTTAACCCCTTTGGAAATTGGCCAATTTTCATATGAAAATTAAATTTTTTTAGTTGGCCAATATTTTACATCCTTGTTTGGAATGACTAAGAATTGAGTTTTCACAATTTTAAACCCTTGAAATATTGGACAGATGAAATGAATATACATTTTCGAAAGGTTTTGATTGTTCTTGTTAGTGGGGATGTATGTGATTTCGAATACAAACATCTTAGCTTGGATTTATAGCGGTTTCGCGCCAAATGCATGCGTAAGAAAATTTGAAAATTGTAAAAAACTAATATAATGCAAAATAATATAGAGTTTTAACTACATTTCGACATTATTTACCGGGGATACAATATCAAAACTTGAATTTTAAACATTTCAAGTATGCATGTCCTATATTAGGCGAATCTTAAAACTTTGAAATTTTCGTGTCAAAATAGTTTATTTCCATTGGTTAACCCCTTTAGAAATTGGCCAACTTTCATATGAAATCTAAATTTTTTAAGTTGGCCAATATTTTCCATCCTTGTTGGGAATGACTAAGAATTGAGTTTTCACAATGTTAATACATTCAAATATTGGATAGATAAAATGAATAGACATTTTTGAAGGGTTTTGATTGTTCCTTTTAGTGGGGATGTATGTGCTTTCAAATGCTAAAATATTAACTTGGATTTTTAGCAATTTCTCACCATATGCATGCAGAAAGTAAGCCAATTTGACAATTTTCAAACACTAATATAATACAAAATAAAATCGAGTTTTAACTTCATATCGACATTATTTACCGGGTTTACCATATTAAAACTTGAATTTTTAATCATTTCAAGTATGCATGTCTAATATTTGGCAGATCTTAATAA
The DNA here is from genome assembly GCA_030674075.2 of Linum usitatissimum. Classification (NCBI taxonomy): domain Eukaryota; kingdom Viridiplantae; phylum Streptophyta; class Magnoliopsida; order Malpighiales; family Linaceae; genus Linum; species Linum usitatissimum. Next base: position 137,792 of record JAUJYP020000468.1, on the reverse strand, counting down.
TTTGAAATTTTCATGTCAAAATGGCTTATTTACATATGTTAACCCTTTCGGAAATTGGCCAATTTTCATATGAAAATTAATTTTTTTTAAGTTGGCCAATATATTACCTCCTTGTTCGGAATGACTAAGAATTGAGTTTTCACGATGTTAAACCCTTGAAATATTGGACAGATGAAATGAATAGACATTTTTGAAAGGTTTTGATTGTTCCTGTTAGTGTTGGGGGGATGTATGTGCTTTCGAATAGAAACAACTTAGCTTGGATTTCTAGCGGTTTCGCACCAAATGCATGCAGAAAGTAAGGAAATTTAACAATTTTGAAACACTAATATAATACAAAAAAAAATCGAGTTTTAACTACATTTCGACATTATTTACCGGAGATACCATATCAAAACTAGAATTTTTAATCATTTCAAGTATGCATGTCCAATATTAGGGAGATCTTAAAACTTTGAAATTTTCGTGTCAAAATGGTTTATTTCCATTGGTTAACCCCTTTGGAAATTGGCCAATTTTCATATGAAAATTAAATTTTTTAAGTTGGCCAATATTTTCCATCCTTGTTGGGAATGACTAAGAATTGAGTTTTCACAATGTTAAACCCTTCAAATATTGGACGAGATAAAATGAATAGACATTTTTGAAAGGTTTTGATTGTTCTCGTTAGTGGGGATGTATGTGCTTTCAAATTCTAAAATATTAAGTTGGATTTTTAGCAATTTCTCACCATATGCATGCGAATGTAAGCCAATTTGAAAATTTTCAAACCCTAATATAATATAAAATAAAATCGAGTTTTAACTTCATATCGACATTATTTACGGGTTTACCATATTAAAACTTGAATTTTTAATCATTTCAAGTATGCATGTCTAATATTAGGCAGATCTTAAAAAATAGAAATTTTCGTGTTAAAATGGCTTATTTCCATAGGTTAACCCCTTTGGAAATTGGCCAATTTTCATATGAAAATTAAATTTTTTTAGTTGGCCAATATTTTACATCCTTGTTTGGAATGACTAAGAATTGAGTTTTCACAATTTTAAACCCTTGAAATATTGGACAGATGAAATGAATATACATTTTCGAAAGGTTTTGATTGTTCTTGTTAGTGGGGATGTATGTGATTTCGAATACAAACATCTTAGCTTGGATTTATAGCGGTTTCGCGCCAAATGCATGCGTAAGAAAATTTGAAAATTGTAAAAAACTAATATAATGCAAAATAATATAGAGTTTTAACTACATTTCGACATTATTTACCGGGGATACAATATCAAAACTTGAATTTTAAACATTTCAAGTATGCATGTCCTATATTAGGCAGATCTTAAAACTTTGAAATTTTCGTGTCAAAATAGTTTATTTCCATTGGTTAACCCCTTTAGAAATTGGCCAACTTTCATATGAAATCTAAATTTTTTAAGTTGGCCAATATTTTCCATCCTTGTTGGGAATGACTAAGAATTGAGTTTTCACAATGTTAATACATTCAAATATTGGATAGATAAAATGAATAGACATTTTTGAAGGGTTTTGATTGTTCCTTTTAGTGGGGATGTATGTGCTTTCAAATGCTAAAATATTAACTTGGATTTTTAGCAATTTCTCACCATATGCATGCGAAAAGTAAGCCAATTTGACAATTTTCAAACACTAATATAATACAAAATAAAATCGAGTTTTAACTTCATATCGACATTATTTACCGGGTTTACCATATTAAAACTTGAATTTTTAATCATTTCAAGTATGCATGTCTAATATTTGGCAGATCTTAATAATTTGAAATTTTCATGTCAAAATGGCTTATTTACATAGGTTAACCCTTCCGGAAATTGGCCAATTTTCATATGAAAATTAAATTTTTTTAAGTTGGCCAATATATTACATCCTTGTTGGGAATGACTAAGAATTGAGTTTTCACGATGTTAAACCCTTGAAATATTGGACAGATGAAATGAATAGACATTTTTGAAAGGTTTTGATTGTTCCTGTTAGTGTGGGGGGGGGATGTATGTGCTTTCGAATAGAAACAACTTAGCTTGGATTTCTAGCGGTTTCGCACCAAATGCATGCAGAAAGTAAGGAAATTTGACAATTTCAAACACTAATATAATACAAAATAAAATCGAGTTTTAACTTCATATCGACATTATTTACCGGGTTTACCATATTACAACTTGAATTTTTAATCATTTCAAGTATGCATGTCTAATATTTGGCAGATCTTAATAATTTGAAATTTTCATGTCAAAATGGCTTATTTACATAGGTTAACCCTTTCGGAAATTGGCCAATTTTCATATGAAAATTAATTTTTTTTAAGTTGGCCAATATATTACATCCTTGTTCGGAATGACTAAGAATTGAGTTTTCACGATGTTAAACCCTTGAAATATTGGATAGATGAAATGAATAGACATTTTTGAAAGGTTTTGATTGTTCCTGTTAGTGTTGGGGGGATGTATGTGCTTTCGAATAGAAACAACTTAGCTTGGATTTCTAGCGGTTTCGCACCAAATGCATGCAGAAAGTAAGGAAATTTAACAATTTTGAAACACTAATATAATAAAAAAAAAAATCGAGTTTTAACTACATTTCGACATTATTTACCGGAGATACCATATCAAAACTAGAATTTTTAATCATTTCAAGTATGCATGTCCAATATTAGGGAGATCTTAAAACTTTGAAATTTTCGTGTCAAAATGGTTTATTTCCATTGGTTAACCCCTTTGGAAATTGGCCAATTTTCATATGAAAATTAAATTTTTTAAGTTGGCCAATATTTTCCATCCTTGTTGGGAATGACTAAGAATTGAGTTTTCACAATGTTAAACCCTTCAAATATTGGACAGATAAAATGAATAGACATTTTTGAAAGGTTTTGATTGTTCCTGTTAGTGGGGATGTATGTGCTTTCAAATTCTAAAATATTAAGTTGGATTTTTAGCAATTTCTCACCATATGCATGCAGAATGTAAGCCAATTTGAAAATTTTCAAACCCTAATATAATATAAAATAAAATCGAGTTTTAACTTCATATCGACATTATTTACCGGGTTTACCATATTTAAACTTGAATTTTTAATCATTTCAAGTATGCATGTCTAATATTAGGCAGATCTTAAAAATAGAAATTTTCGTGTTAAAATGGCTTATTTCCATAGGTTAACCCCTTTGGAAATTGGCCAATTTTCATATGAAAATTAAATTTTTTAAGTTGGCCAATATTTTACATCCTTGTTTGGAATGACTAAGAATTGAGTTTTCACAATTTTAAACCCTTGAAATATTGGACAGATGAAATGAATATACATTTTCGAAAGGTTTTGATTGTTCTTGTTAGTGGGGATGTATGTGATTTCGAATACAAACATCTTAGCTTGGATTTATAGCGGTTTCGCGCCAAATGCATGCAGAAAGTAAGAAAATTTGAAAATTGTAAAAAACTAATATAATGCAAAATAATATAGAGTTTTAACTACATTTCGACATTATTTACCGGGGATACAATATCAAAACTTGAATTTTAAACATTTCAAGTATGCATGTCCTATATTAGGCAGATCTTAAAACTTTGAAATTTTCGTGTCAAAATAGTTTATTTCCATTGGTTAACCCCTTTAGAAATTGGCCAACTTTCATATGAAATCTAAATTTTTTAAGTTGGCCAATATTTTACATCCTTGTTGGGAATGACTAAGAATTGAGTTTTCACAATGTTAAACCCTTCAAATATTGGACAGATAAAATGAATAGACATTTTTGAAAGGTTTTGATTGTTCCTGTTAGTCGGGATGTATGTGCTTTCAAATGCTAAAATATTAACTTGGATTTTTAGCAATTTCTCACCATATGCATGCAGAAAGTAAGCCAATTGACAATTTTTAAACACTAATATAATACAAAATAAATTCGAGTTTTAACTTCATATCGACATTATTTACCGGGTTTACCATATTAAAACTTGAATTTTTAATCATTTCAAGTATGCATGTCTAATATTAGGCAGATCTTAAAAATTTGAAATTTTCGTGTCAAAATAGCTTATTTCCATAAGTTAACCCCTTTGGAAATTGGCCAATTTTCATATGAAAATTAAATTTTTTAAGTTGGCCAATATTTTACATTCTTGTTGGGAATGACTAAGAATTGAGTTTTCACAATGTTAAACCCTTGAAACATTAGACAGATGAAACGAACAGACAATTTTGAAAGGTTTTGATTGTTCTTGTTAGTGGGGGGGGGATGTATGTTCTTTCGAATAGAAACACCTTAGCTTGGATTTCTTGCGGTTTCTCACCACATGCATGCAGAAAGTACGCCAATTTGACAATTTTCAAACGATAATATAATGGAAAATAAAATCGAATTTGAACTTCATTTTGATATTATTTACCAGGGTTACCATATTACAACCTGAATTTTTAATCATTTCAAATATGTATATCTAATATTAGGAAGATCTTAAAAATTTGAAATTTTCGTGTCAAAATGGCTTATTTCCATATGTTTACCCCTTTTGAAATTGACCAATATCATATCAAAATTAAATTTTTTAAGTTGGCCCATATTTTACATCCTTGTTGGGAATGACTAATAATTGAGTTTTCACAATGTTAAACCCTTCAAATATTGGACAGATGAAATTAAAAGACAATTTTGAAAAGTTTTGATTGTTCTTGTTAGTGGGGATGTATGTGATTTCGAATACAAACATCTTAGCTTGGATTTCTAGCGGTTTCGCACCAAATGCATGCAAAGAGTAAGGAATTTGACAATTTTGAAACACTAATATAATACAAAATAAAATCGAGTTTTAACTACATTTCGACATTATTTACCGGGGATACCATATCAAAACTTGAATTTTTAATCATTTCAAGTATGCATGTCCAATATTAGGCAGATCTTAAAACTTTGAACTTTTCGTGTCAACATGGTTTATTTCCATTGGTTAACCCCTTTGGAAATTGGCCAATTTTCATATGAAAATTAAAATTTTAAAGTTGGCCAATATTTTACATCCTTGTTGGGAATGACTAAGAATTGAGTTTTCACAATGTTAAACCCTTCAAATATTGGACAGGTAAAATGAATAGACATTTTTGAAAGGTTTTGATTGTTCTTGTTAGTGGGGATGTATGTGCTTTCAATTGCTAAAATATTAACTTGGATTTTTAGCAATTTTTCACTATATGCATGCAGAAAGTAAGCCAATTTGACAATTTTCAAACACTAATATAATACAAAATAAAATCGAGTTTTAACTTCATATCAACATTATTTACCGGGTTTACCATATTAAAACTTGAATTTTTAATCATTTCAAGTATGCATGTCTAATATTTGGCAGATCTTAAAAATTTGAAATTTTCATGTCAAAATGGCTTATTTCCATAGGTTAACCCCTTCGGAAATTGGCCAATTTTCATATGAAAATTAAATTTTTTTAAGTTTGCCAATATTTTACATGCTTGTTGGGAATGACTAAGAATTGAGTTTTCACAATGTTAAACCCTTGAAATATTGGACAGATGAAATGAATAGACATTTTTTAAAGGTTTTGATTGTTCTTGTTAGTGGGGATGTATGTGATTTCGAATACCAACATCTTAGCTTGGATTTCTAGCGGTTTCGCACCACATGCATGCAGAAAGTAAGCAAATTTTACAATTTTGAAATACTAATATAATACAAAATAAAATCGAGTTTTAACTTCATATCAACATTATTTACCGGGTTTACCATATTAAAACTTGAATTTTTAATCATTTCAAGTATGCATTTCTAATATTAGGCAGATCTTAAAAATTTGAAATTTTCGTGTCAAAATAGCTTATTTCCATAAGTTAACCCCTTTGGAAATTGGCCAATTTTCATATGAAAATTAAATTTTTTAAGTTGGCCAATATTTTACATTCTTGTTGGGAATGACTAAGAATTGAGTTTTCACAATGTTAAACCCTTAAAATATTGGACATATGAAATTAAAAGACATTTTTGAAAGGTTTTAATTGTTCTTGTTAGTGGGGATGTATGTGATTTCGAATACAAACATCTTAGCTTGGATTTCTAGTGGTTTCGCACCACATGCATGCAGAAACTAAGAATATTTTACAATTTTGAAACACTAATATAATACAAAATAAAATCGAGTTTTAACTACATTGCGACATTATTTACCGGGGATACCATATTAAAACTTGAACTTTTAATCATTTCAAATATACATGTCCAATATTAGGCAGCTCTTAAAACTTTGAAATTTTCATGTCAAAATGGCTTATTTCCATATGTTAACACCTTTGGAAATTAACCAATTTTCATATGAAAATTAAATTTTTTAAGTTGGCCAATATTTTACATCCTTGTTGGGAATGACTAAGAATTGAGTTTTCACAATGTTACACCCTTGAAATATTGGACAGATGAAATGAATAGAAATTTTTGAAAGGTTTTGATTGTTCTTGTTAGTGGGGATGTATGTGCTTTTGAATACAAACATCATAGCTTTAATTTCTTGCGGGTTCTCATCAAATGCATGCAGAAAGTAAGCAAATTTTACAATTTTGAAACACTAATATAATACAAAATAAAATCGAGTTTTAACTTCATTTCCACATTATTTACCCGGGTTACCATATTAAAACTTGAATTTTTAATCATTTCAAGTATGCATGTCTAATATTAAGCAGATCTTAAAAATTTGAAATTTTCGTGTCAAAATGGCTTATTTCCATTGGTTAACACCTTTGGAAATTAACCAATTTTCATATGAAAATTAAATTTTTTAAGTTGGCCAATATTTTACATCCTTGTTGGGAATGACTAAGAATTGAGTTTTCACAATGTTAATCCCTTCAAATATTGGACATATGAAATTAAAAGACATTTTTGAAAGGTTTTGATTTTTCTTGTTAGTGGGGATGTATGTGATTTCGAATACAAACATCTTAGCTTGGATTTCTAGCGGTTTCGCACCACATGCATGCAGAAAGTAAGTAAATTTGACAATTTTGAAACACTAATATAATACAAAATAAAATCGAGTTTTAACTACATTTCGACATTATTTACCGTGGATACCATATTAAAACTTGAATTTTTAATCATTTCAAATATGCATGTCCAATATTAGGCAGATCTTAAAACTTTGAAATTTTCGTGTCAAAATGGCTTATTTCCATAGGTTATCCCCTTTGGAAATTGGCCAATTTTCATATGAGAATTAAATTTTTTAAGTTGGCCAATATTTTACATCCTTGTTGGGAATGACTAAGAATTGAGTTTTCACAGTGTTAAACCCTTCAAATATTGGACAAATGAAATGAATAGACATTTTTGAAAGGTTTTGATTGTTCTTGTTAGTGGGGATGTATGTGATTTCGAATACAAACATCTTAGCTTGGATTTCTAGCGGTTTTGCGCCACATGCATGCAGAAAGTAAGAAATTTGACAATTTTGAAACACTAATATAATACAAAATAAAATCTTGTGTTAACTTTATTTCGACATTATTTACCGGGGTTACTATATTAAAACTTGAATTTTTAATTATTTCAAGTATGCATGTCTAATATTAGGTAGATCTTAAAACTTTGAATTTTTCGTGTCAAAATGGCTTATTTCCATAAGTTAACCCCTTTGGAAATTGACCAATTTTCATATGAAAATTAAAATTTTTAAGTTGGCCAATATTTTATATCCTTGTTTGGAATGACTAAGAATTGAGTTTTCACAATGTTAAACCCTTCAAATATTGGACAGAAGAAATTAAAAGACATTTTTGAAAGGTTTTGATTATTCTTGTTAGTGGGGATGTATGTGCTTTCGAATACAAACATCTTAGCTTGGATTTCAAGCAATTTCTCACCACATGCATGCAGAAAGTACGCAAATTTGACAATTTTCAAACACTAACATAATACAAAATAAAATAAAGTTTTAACTTCATTTCGACATTATTTAACAAGTTTACCATATTAAAACTTGAATTTTCAATCATTTCAAATATGCATGTCTAATATTAGGCGAGATTTTAAAACTTTGAAAGTTTTGTGTCAAAATGGCTTATTTCCATACGTTAACCCCTTTGGAAATTGACCAAATTTCATATGAATGTTAAATGTTTTAAGTTGGCCAATATTTTCCATCCTTGTTGGGAATGACTAAGAATTGAGTTTTCACAATTTAAACCCTTGAAATATTGGACGGATAAAATGAATAGACATTTTTGAAAGGTTTTGATTGTTCTTGTTAGTGGGGATGTATGTGCTTTCGAAGACAAACATCTTAGCTTGGATTTCTAGCGGTTTCTCACCACATGCATGCATAAACTAAGGCAATTTGACAATTTTGAAACACTAACATAATATAAAATAAAATAGACTTTTAACTTTATTTCGACATTATTTACCGGGATTACCATATTAAAACTTGAATTTTTAATCATTTCAAATATGCATGTCTAATATTAGGCAGATTTTAAAACTTTGAAATTTTTGTGTCAAAATGGCTTATTTCCATAAGTTAACCCCTATGGAAATTGACCAATTTTCATATGAAAATTAAAATTTTTATGTTGGCTAATATTTTATATCCTTGTTTGGAATGACTAAGAATTGAGTTTTCACAATGTTAAACCCTTCAAATATTGGACGAGAAGAAATTAAAAGACATTTTTGAAAGGTTTTGATTATTCTTGTTAGTGGGGATGTATGTGGTTTCGAATACAAACATCTTAGCTTGGATTTCTAGCAATTTCTCACCACATGCATGCGAAAAAGTACGCCAATTTGACAATTTTCAAACACTAACATAATACAAAATAAAATAAAGTTTTAACTTCATTTCGACATTATTTAACAAGTTTACCATATTAAAACTTGAATTTTTAATCATGTCAAATATGCATGTCTAATATTAGGTAGATCTTAAAACTTTGAAATTTTCGTGTCAAAATGGCTTATTTCCATAAGTTAACCCCTTTGGAAATTGACCAATTTTCATATGAAAATTAAAATTTTTAAGTTGGCCAATATTTTATATCCTTGTTTGGAATGACTCGAGAATTGAGTTTTCACAATGTTAAACCCTTCAAATATTGGACGAGAAGAAATTAAAAGACATTTTTGAAAGGTTTTGATTATTCTTGTTAGTGGGGATGTATGTGGTTTCGAATACAAACATCTTAGCTTGGATTTCTAGCAATTTCTCACCACATGCATGCGAAAAGTACGCCAATTTGACAATTTTCAAACACTAACATAATACAAAATAAAATAAAGTTTTAACTTCATTTCGACATTATTTAACAAGTTTACCATATTAAAACTTGAATTTTTAATCATGTCAAATATGCATGTCTAATATTAGGTAGATCTTAAAACTTTGAAATTTTCGTGTCAAAATGGCTTATTTCCATAAGTTAACCCCTTTGGAAATTGACCAATTTTCATATGAAAATTAAAATTTTTAAGTTGGCCAATATTTTATATCCTTGTTTGGAATGACTCAGAATTGAGTTTTCACAATGTTAAACCCTTCAAATATTGGACGAAAGAAATTAAAAGACATTTTTGAAAGGTTTTGATTATTCTTGTTAGTGGGGATGTATGTGGTTTCGAATACAAACATCTTAGCTTGGATTTCTAGCAATTTCTCACCACATGCATGCGAAAAGTACGCCAATTTGACAATTTTCAAACACTAACATAATACAAAATAAAATAAAGTTTTAACTTCATTTCGACATTATTTAACAAGTTTACCATATTAAAACTTGAATTTTCAATCATTTCAAATATGCATGTCTAATATTAGGCGATTTTAAAACTTTGAAAGTTTTGTGTCAAAATGGCTTATTTCCATACGTTAACCCCTTTGGAAATTGACCAAATTTCATATGAATGTTAAATGTTTTAAGTTGGCCAATATTTTCCATCCTTGTTGGGAATGACTAAGAATTGAGTTTTCACAATTTAAACCCTTGAAATATTGGACGAGATGAAATGAATAGACATTTTTGAAAGGTTTTGATTGTTCTTGTTAGTGGGGATGTATGTGCTTTCGAAGACAAACATCTTAGCTTGGATTTCTAGCGGTTTCTCACCACATTCATGCATAAACTAAGGCAATTTGACAATTTTGAAACACTAACATAATATAAAATAAAATAGACTTTTAACTTTATTTCGACATTATTTACCGGGATTACCATATTAAAACTTGAATTTTTAATCATTTCAAATATGCATGTCTAATATTAGGCAGATTTTAAAACTTTGAAATTTTTGTGTCAAAATGGCTTATTTCCATAAGTTAACCCCTATGGAAATTGACCAATTTTCATATGAAAATTAAAATTTTTAAGTTGGCTAATATTTTATATCCTTGTTTGGAATGACTTAGAATTGAGTTTTCACAATGTTAAACCCTTCAAATATTGGACGAAGAAATTAAAAGACATTTTTGAAAGGTTTTGATTATTCTTGTTAGTGGGGATGTATGTGGTTTCGAATACAAACATCTTAGCTTGGATTTCTAGCAATTTCTCACCACATGCATGCGAAAGTACGCCAATTTGACAATTTTCAAACACTAACATAATACAAAATAAAATAAAGTTTTAACTTCATTTCGACATTATTTAACAAGTTTACCATATTAAAACTTGAATTTTTAATCATGTCAAATATGCATGTCTAATATTAGGTAGATCTTAAAACTTTGAAATTTTCGTGTCAAAATGGCTTATTTCCATAAGTTAACCCCTTTGGAAATTGACCAATTTTCATATGAAAATTAAAATTTTTAAGTTGGCCAATATTTTATATCCTTGTTTGGAATGACTCGAATTGAGTTTTCACAATGTTAAACCCTTCAAATATTGGACGAAGAAATTAAAAGACATTTTTGAAAGGTTTTGATTATTCTTGTTAGTGGGGATGTATGTGGTTTCGAATACAAACATCTTAGCTTGGATTTCTAGCAATTTCTCACCACATGCATGCGAAAGTACGCCAATTTGACAATTTTCAAACACTAACATAATACAAAATAAAATAAAGTTTTAACTTCATTTCGACATTATTTAACAAGTTTACCATATTAAAACTTGAATTTTTAATCATGTCAAATATGCATGTCTAATATTAGGTAGATCTTAAAACTTTGAAATTTTCGTGTCAAAATGGCTTATTTCCATAAGTTAACCCCTTTGGAAATTGACCAATTTTCATATGAAAATTAAAATTTTTAAGTTGGCCAATATTTTATATCCTTGTTTGGAATGACTCGAGAATTGAGTTTTCACAATGTTAAACCCTTCAAATATTGGACGAAAGAAATTAAAAGACATTTTTGAAAGGTTTTGATTATTCTTGTTAGTGGGGATGTATGTGGTTTCGAATACAAACATCTTAGCTTGGATTTCTAGCAATTTCTCACCACATGCATGCGAAAAGTACGCCAATTTGACAATTTTCAAACACTAACATAATACAAAATAAAATAAAGTTTTAACTTCATTTCGACATTATTTAACAAGTTTACCATATTAAAACTTGAATTTTTAATCATGTCAAATATGCATGTCTAATATTAGGTAGATCTTAAAACTTTGAAATTTTCGTGTCAAAATGGCTTATTTCCATAAGTTAACCCCTTTGGAAATTGACCAATTTTCATATGAAAATTAAAATTTTTAAGTTGGCCAATATTTTATATCCTTGTTGGGAATGACTAAGAATTGAGTTTTCACAATTTAAACCCTTGAAATATTGGACAGATGAAATGAATAGACATTTTTGAAAGGTTTTGATTCTTCTTGTTAGTGGGGATGTATGTGCTTTCGAAGACAAACATCTTAGCTTGGATTTCTAGCGGTCTCTCACCACATGCATGCATAAACTAAGGCAATTTGACAATTTTGAAACACTAACATAATATAAATTAAAATAGACTTTTAACTTTATTTCGACATTATTTACCGGGATTACCATATTAAAACTTGAATTTTTAATCATTTCAAATATGCATGTCTAATATTAGGCGATTTTAAAACTTTGAAATTTTTGTGTCAAAATGGCTTATTTCCATAAGTTAACCCCTATGGAAATTGACCAATTTTCATATGAAAATTAAAATTTTTAAGTTGGCTAATATTTTATATCCTTGTTTGGAATGACTAAGAATTGAGTTTTCACAATGTTAAACCCTTCAAATATTGGACGAAGAAATTAAAAGACATTTTTGAAAGGTTTTGATTATTCTTGTTAGTGGGGATGTATGTGGTTTCGAATACAAACATCTTAGCTTGGATTTCTAGCAATTTCTCACCACATGCATGCGAAAAGTACGCCAATTTGACAATTTTCAAACACTAACATAATACAAAATAAAATAAAGTTTTAACTTCATTTCGACATTATTTAACAAGTTTACCATATTAAAACTTGAATTTTTAATCATGTCAAATATGCATGTCTAATATTAGGTAGATCTTAAAACTTTGAAATTTTCGTGTCAAAATGGCTTATTTCCATAAGTTAACCCCTTTGGAAATTGACCAATTTTCATATGAAAATTAAAATTTTTAAGTTGGCCAATATTTTATATCCTTGTTTGGAATGACTAAGAATTGAGTTTTCACAATGTTAAACCCTTGAAATATTGGACAGAAGAAATTAAAAGACATTTTTGAAAGGTTTTGATTATTCTTGTTAGTGGGGATGTATGTGCTTTCGAATACAAACATCTTAGCTTGGATTTCTAGCAATTTCTCACCACATGCATGCAGAAAGTACGCCAATTTGACAATTTTCAAACACTAACATAATACAAAATAAAATAAAGTTTTAACTTCATTTCGACATTATTTAACAAGTTTACCATATTAAAACTTGAATTTTCAATCATTTCAAATATGCATGTCTAATATTAGGCAGATTTTAAAACTTTGAAAGTTTTGTGTCAAAATGGCTTATTTCCATACGTTAACCCCTTTGGAAATTGACCAAATTTCATATGAATGTTAAATGTTTTAAGTTGGCCAATATTTTCCATCCTTGTTGGGAATGACTAAGAATTGAGTTTTCACAATTTAAACCCTTGAAATATTGGACAGATGAAATGAATAGACATTTTTGAAAGGTTTTGATTGTTCTTGTTAGTGGGGATGTATGTGCTTTCGAAGACAAACATCTTAGCTTGGATTTCTAGCGGTTTCTCACCACATTCATGCATAAACTAAGGCAATTTGACAATTTTGAAACACTAACATAATATAAATTAAAATAGACTTTTAACTTTATTTCGACATTATTTACCGGGATTACCATATTAAAACTTGAATTTTTAATCATTTCAAATATGCATGTCTAATATTAGGCAGATTTTAAAACTTTGAAATTTTTGTGTCAAAATGGCTTATTTCCATAAGTTAACCCCTATGGAAATTGACCAATTTTCATATGAAAATTAAAATTTTTAAGTTGGCTAATATTTTATATCCTTGTTTGGAATGACTAAGAATTGAGTTTTCACAATGTTAAACCCTTCAAATATTGGACGAAGAAATTAAAAGACATTTTTGAAAGGTTTTGATTATTCTTGTTAGTGGGGATGTATGTGGTTTCGAATACAAACATCTTAGCTTGGATTTCTAGCAATTTCTCACCACATGCATGCGAAAAGTACGCCAATTTGACAATTTTCAAACACTAACATAATACAAAATAAAATAAAGTTTTAACTTCATTTCGACATTATTTAACAAGTTTACCATATTAAAACTTGAATTTTTAATCATGTCAAATATGCATGTCTAATATTAGGTAGATCTTAAAACTTTGAAATTTTCGTGTCAAAATGGCTTATTTCCATAAGTTAACCCCTTTGGAAATTGACCAATTTTCATATGAAAATTAAAATTTTTAAGTTGGCCAATATTTTATATCCTTGTTTGGAATGACTAAGAATTGAGTTTTCACAATGTTAAACCCTTGAAATATTGGACAGAAGAAATTAAAAGACATTTTTGAAAGGTTTTGATTATTCTTGTTAGTGGGGATGTATGTGCTTTCGAATACAAACATCTTAGCTTGGATTTCTAGCAATTTCTCACCACATGCATGCGAAAAGTACGCCAATTTGACAATTTTCAAACACTAACATAATACAAAATAAAATAAAGTTTTAACTTCATTTCGACATTATTTAACAAGTTTACCATATTAAAACTTGAATTTTCAATCATTTCAAATATGCATGTCTAATATTAGGCGGATTTTAAAACTTTGAAAGTTTTGTGTCAAAATGGCTTATTTCCATACGTTAACCCCTTTGGAAATTGACCAAATTTCATATGAATGTTAAATGTTTTAAGTTGGCCAATATTTTCCATCCTTGTTGGGAATGACTAAGAATTGAGTTTTCACAATTTAAACCCTTGAAATATTGGACGGATGAAATGAATAGACATTTTTGAAAGGTTTTGATTGTTCTTGTTAGTGGGGATGTATGTGCTTTCGAAGACAAACATCTTAGCTTGGATTTCTAGCGGTTTCTCACCACATTCATGCATAAACTAAGGCAATTTGACAATTTTGAAACACTAACATAATATAAAATAAAATAGACTTTTAACTTTATTTCGACATTATTTACGGGATTACCATATTAAAACTTGAATTTTTAATCATTTCAAATATGCATGTCTAATATTAGGCGATTTTAAAACTTTGAAATTTTTGTGTCAAAATGGCTTATTTCCATAAGTTAACCCCTATGGAAATTGACCAATTTTCATATGAAAATTAAAATTTTTAAGTTGTCTAATATTTTATATCCTTGTTTGGAATGACTAAGAATTGAGTTTTCACAATGTTAAACCCTTCAAATATTGGACAGAAGAAATTAAAAGACATTTTTGAAAGGTTTTGATTATTCTTGTTAGTGGGGATGTATGTGGTTTCGAATACAAACATCTTAGCTTGGATTTCTAGCAATTTCTCATGACATGCATGCAGAAAGTACGCCAATTTGACAATTTTCAAACACTAACATAATACAAAATAAAATAAAGTTTTAACTTCATTTCGACATTATTTAACAAGTTTACCATATTAAAACTTGAATTTTCAATCATTTCAAATATGCATGTCTAATATTAGGCAGATTTTAAAACATTGAATGTTTTGTGTCAAAATGGCTTATTTCCATACGTTAACCCCTTTGGAAATTGAACAAATTTCATATGAAAGTTAAATTTTTTAAGTTGGCCAATATTTTACATCCTTGTTGGGAATGACTAAGAATAGAGTTTTCACAATTTAAACCCTTGAAATATTGGACAGATGAAATGAAAAGACATTTTGTAAAGGTTTTGATTGTTCTTGTTAGTGGGGATGTATGTGCTTTCGAAGACAAACATCTTAGCTTGGATTTCTAGCGGTTTCTCACCACATGCATGCATAAACTAAGGCAATTTGACAATTTTGAAACACTAACATAATATAAAATAAAATAGACTTTTAACTTTATTTCGACATTATTTACCGGGATTACCATATTAAAACTTGAATTTTTAATCATTTCATATATGCATGTCTAATATTAGGCAAATTTTAAAACTTTGAAATTTTTGTGTCAAAATGGCTTATTTCCATAAGTGAACCCCTATGGAAATTGACCAATTTTCATATGAAAATTAAAATTTTTAAGTTGGCCAATATTTTATATCCTTGTTTGGAATGACTAAGAATTGAGTTTTCACAATGTTAAACCCTTCAAATATTGGACAGAAGAAATTAAAAGACATTTTTGAAAGGTTTTGATTATTCTTGTTAGTGGGGATGTATGTGGTTTCGAATACAAACATCTTAGCTTGGATTTCTAGCAATTTCTCACGACATGCATGCGGAAAGTACGCCAATTTGACAATTTTCAAACACTAACATAATACAAAATAAAATAAAGTTTTAACTTCATTTCGACATTATTTAACAAGTTTACCATATTAAAACTTGAATTTTTAATCATGTCAAATATGCATGTCTAATATTAGGTAGATCTTAAAACTTTGAAATTTTCGTGTCAAAATGGCTTATTTCCATAAGTTAACCCCTTTGGAAATTGACCAATTTTCATATGAAAATTAAAATTTTTAAGTTGGCCAATATTTTATATCCTTGTTGGGAATGACTTAGAATTGAGTTTTCACAATTTAAACCCTTGAAATATTGGACAGATGAAATGAATAGACATTTTTGAAAGGTTTTGATTCTTCTTGTTAGTGGGGATGTATGTGCTTTCGAAGACAAACATCTTAGCTTGAATTTCTAGCGGTCTCTCACCACATGCATGCATAAACTAAGGCAATTTGACAATTTTGAAACACTAACATAATATAAATTAAAATAGACTTTTAACTTTATTTCGACATTATTTACCGGGATTACCATATTAAAACTTGAATTTTTAATCATTTCAAATATGCATGTCTAATATTAGGCAGATTTTAAAACTTTGAAATTTTTGTGTCAAAATAGCTTATTTCCATAAGTTAACCCCTATGGAAATTGACCAATTTTCATATGAAAATTAAAATTTTTAAGTTGGCTAATATTTTATATCCTTGTTTGGAATGACTAAGAATTGAGTTTTCACAATGTTAAACCCTTCAAATATTGGACAGAAGAAATTAAAAGACATTTTTGAAAGGTTTTGATTATTCTTGTTAGTGGGGATGTATGTGGTTTCGAATACAAACATCTTAGCTTGGATTTCTAGCAATTTCTCACCACATGCATGCAGAAAGTACGCCAATTTGACAATTTTCAAACACTAACATAATACAAAATAAAATAAAGTTTTAACTTCATTTCGACATTATTTAACAAGTTTACCATATTAAAACTTGAATTTTTAATCATGTCAAATATGCATGTCTAATATTAGGTAGATCTTAAAACTTTGAAATTTTCGTGTCAAAATGGCTTATTTCCATAAGTTAACCCCTTTGGAAATTGACCAATTTTCATATGAAAATTAAAATTTTTAAGTTGGCCAATATTTTATATCCTTGTTTGGAATGACTAAGAATTGAGTTTTCACAATGTTAAACCCTTCAAATATTGGACGGAAGAAATTAAAAGACATTTTTGAAAGGTTTTGATTATTCTTGTTAGTGGGGATGTATGTGGTTTCGAATACAAACATCTTAGCTTGGATTTCTAGCAATTTCTCACCACATGCATGCAGAAAGTACGCCAATTTGACAATTTTCAAACACTAACATAATACAAAATAAAATAAAGTTTTAACTTCATTTCGACATTATTTAACAAGTTTACCATATTAAAACTTGAATTTTCAATCATTTCAAATATGCATGTCTAATATTAGGCAGATTTTAAAACTTTGAAAGTTTTGTGTCAAAATGGCTTATTTCCATACGTTAACCCCTTTGGAAATTGACCAAATTTCATATGAATGTTAAATGTTTTAAGTTGGCCAATATTTTCCATCCTTGTTGGGAATGACTAAGAATTGAGTTTTCACAATTTAAACCCTTGAAATATTGGACAGATGAAATGAATAGACATTTTTGAAAGGTTTTGATTCTACTTGTTAGTGGGGATGTATGTGCTTTCGAAGACAAACATCTTAGCTTGGATTTCTAGCGGTCTCTCACCACATGCATGCATAAACTAAGGCAATTTGACAATTTTGAAACACTAACATAATATAAATTAAAATAGACTTTTAACTTTATTTCGACATTATTTACCGGGATTACCATATTAAAACTTGAATTTTTAATCATTTCAAATATGCATGTCTAATATTAGGCAGATTTTAAAACTTTGAAATTTTTGTGTCAAAATGGCTTATTTCCATAAGTTAACCCCTATGGAAATTGACCAATTTTCATATGAAAATTAAAATTTTTAAGTTGGCTAATATTTTATATCCTTGTTTGGAATGACTAAGAATTGAGTTTTCACAATGTTAAACCCTTCAAATATTGGACAGAAGAAATTAAAAGACATTTTTGAAAGGTTTTGATTATTCTTGTTAGTGGGGATGTATGTGGTTTCGAATACAAACATCTTAGCTTGGATTTCTAGCAATTTCTCACGACATGCATGCGGAAAGTACGCCAATTTGACAATTTTCAAACACTAACATAATACAAAATAAAATAAATTTTAACTTCATTTCGACATTATTTAACAAGTTTACCATATTAAAACTTGAATTTTTAATCATGTCAAATATGCATGTCTAATATTAGGTAGATCTTAAAACTTTGAAATTTTCGTGTCAAAATGGCTTATTTCCATAAGTTAACCCCTTTGGAAATTGACCAATTTTCATATGAAAATTAAAATTTTTATGTTGGCCAATATTTTATATCCTTGTTGGGAATGACTTAGAATTGAGTTTTCACAATTTAAACCCTTGAAATATTGGACAGATGAAATGAATAGACATTTTTGAAAGGTTTTGATTCTTCTTGTTAGTGGGGATGTATATGCTTTCGAAGACAAACATCTTAGCTTGGATTTCTAGCGGTCTCTCACCACATGCATGCATAAACTAAGGCAATTTGACAATTTTGAAACACTAACATAATATAAATTAAAATAGACTTTTAACTTTATTTCGACATTATTTACCGGGATTACCATATTAAAACTTGAATTTTTAATCATTTCAAATATGCATGTCTAATATTAGGCAGATTTTAAAACTTTGAAATTTTTGTGTCAAAATGGCTTATTTCCATAAGTTAACCCCTATGGAAATTGACCAATTTTCATATGAAAATTAAAATTTTTAAGTTGGCTAATATTTTATATCCTTGTTTGGAATGACTAAGAATTGAGTTTTCACAATGTTAAACCCTTCAAATATTGGACGAAGAAATTAAAAGACATTTTTGAAAGGTTTTGATTATTCTTGTTAGTGGGGATGTATGTGGTTTCGAATACAAACATCTTAGCTTGGATTTCTAGCAATTTCTCACCACATGCATGCGTAAAGTACGCCAATTTGACAATTTTCAAACACTAACATAATACAAAATAAAATAAAGTTTTAATTTCATTTCGACATTATTTAACAAGTTTACCATATTAAAACTTGAATTTTTAATCATGTCAAATATGCATGTCTAATATTAGGTAGATCTTAAAACTTTGAAATTTTCGTGTCAAAATGGCTTATTTCCATAAGTTAACCCCTTTGGAAATTGACCAATTTTCATATGAAAATTAAAATTTTTAAGTTGGCCAATATTTTATATCCTTGTTTGGAATGACTAAGAATTGAGTTTTCACAATGTTAAACCCTTCAAATATTGGACAGAAGAAATTAAAAGACATTTTTGAAAGGTTTTGATTATTCTTGTTAGTGGGGATGTATGTGGTTTCGAATACAAACATCTTAGCTTGGATTTCTAGCAATTTCTCACGACATGCATGCAGAAAGTACGCCAATTTGACAATTTTCAAACACTAACATAATACAAAATAAAATAAAGTTTTAACTTCATTTCGACATTATTTAACAAGTTTACCATATTAAAACTTGAATTTTTAATCATGTCAAATATGCATGTCTAATATTAGGTAGATCTTAAAACTTTGAAATTTTCGTGTCAAAATGGCTTATTTCCATAAGTTAACCCCTTTGGAAATTGACCAATTTTCATATGAAAATTAAAATTTTTAAGTTGGCCAATATTTTATATCCTTGTTGGGAATGACTAAGAATTGAGTTTTCACAATTTAAACCCTTGAAATATTGGACAGATGAAATGAATAGACATTTTTGAAAGGTTTTGATTCTACTTGTTAGTGGGGATGTATGTGCTTTCGAAGACAAACATCTTAGCTTGGATTTCTAGCGGTCTCTCACCACATGCATGCATAAACTAAGGCAATTTGACAATTTTGAAACACTAACATAATATAAATTAAAATAGACTTTTAACTTTATTTCGACATTATTTACCGGATTACCATATTAAAACTTGAATTTTTAATCATTTCAAATATGCATGTCTAATATTAGGCAGATTTTAAAACTTTGAAATTTTTGTGTCAAAATGGCTTATTTCCATAAGTTAACCCCTATGGAAATTGACCAATTTTCATATGAAAATTAAAATTTTTAAGTTGGCTAATATTTTATATCCTTGTTTGGAATGACTAAGAATTGAGTTTTCACAATGTTAAACCCTTCAAATATTGGACGAGAAGAAATTAAAAGACATTTTTGAAAGGTTTTGATTATTCTTGTTAGTGGGGATGTATGTGGTTTCGAATACAAACATCTTAGCTTGGATTTCTAGCAATTTCTCACGACATGCATGCGGAAAGTACGCCAATTTGACAATTTTCAAACACTAACATAATACAAAATAAAATAAAGTTTTAACTTCATTTCGACATTATTTAACAAGTTTACCATATTAAAACTTGAATTTTTAATCATGTCAAATATGCATGTCTAATATTAGGTAGATCTTAAAAGTTTGAAATTTTCGTGTCAAAATGGCTTATTTCCATAAGTTAACCCTTTTGGAAATTGACCAATTTTCATATGAAAATTAAAATTTTTATGTTGGCCAATATTTTATATCCTTGTTGGGAATGACTTAGAATTGAGTTTTCACAATTTAAACCCTTGAAATATTGGACAGATGAAATGAATAGACATTTTTGAAAGGTTTTGATTCTTCTTGTTAGTGGGGATGTATATGCTTTCGAAGACAAACATCTTAGCTTGGATTTCTAGCGGTCTCTCACCACATGCATGCATAAACTAACGCAATTTGACAATTTTGAAACACTAACATAATATAAATTAAAATAGACTTTTAACTTTATTTCGACATTATTTACCGGGATTACCATATTAAAACTTGAATTTTTAATCATTTCAAATATGCATGTCTAATATTAGGCAAATTTTAAAACTTTGAAATTTTTGTGTCAAAATGGCTTATTTCCATAAGTTAACCCCTATGGAAATTGACCAATTTTCATATGAAAATTAAAATTTTTAAGTTGGCTAATATTTTATATCCTTGTTTGGAATGACTAAGAATTGAGTTTTCACAATGTTAAACCCTTCAAATATTGGACGAAAGAAATTAAAAGACATTTTTGAAAGGTTTTGATTATTCTTGTTAGTGGGGATGTATGTGGTTTCGAATACAAACATCTTAGCTTGGATTTCTAGCAATTTCTCACGACATGCATGCGGAAAGTACGCCAATTTGACAATTTTCAAACACTAACATAATACAAAATAAAATAAAGTTTTAACTTCATTTCGACATTATTTAACAAGTTTACCATATTAAAACTTGAATTTTTAATCATGTCAAATATGCATGTCTAATATTAGGTAGATCTTAAAAGTTTGAAATTTTCGTGTCAAAATGGCTTATTTCCATAAGTTAACCCTTTTGGAAATTGACCAATTTTCATATGAAAATTAAAATTTTTATGTTGGCCAATATTTTATATCCTTGTTGGGAATGACTTAGAATTGAGTTTTCACAATTTAAACCCTTGAAATATTGGACAGATGAAATGAATAGACATTTTTGAAAGGTTTTGATTCTTCTTGTTAGTGGGGATGTATATGCTTTCGAAGACAAACATCTTAGCTTGGATTTCTAGCGGTCTCTCACCACATGCATGCATAAACTAACGCAATTTGACAATTTTGAAACACTAACATAATATAAATTAAAATAGACTTTTAACTTTATTTCGACATTATTTACCGGGATTACCATATTAAAACTTGAATTTTTAATCATTTCAAATATGCATGTCTAATATTAGGCAGATTTTAAAACTTTGAAATTTTTGTGTCAAAATGGCTTATTTCCATAAGTTAACCCCTATGGAAATTGACCAATTTTCATATGAAAATTAAAATTTTTAAGTTGGCTAATATTTTATATCCTTGTTTGGAATGACTAAAAATTGAGTTTTCACAATGTTAAACCCTTCAAATATTGGACGAAGAAATTAAAAGACATTTTTGAAAGGTTTTGATTATTCTTGTTAGTGGGGATGTATGTGGTTTCGAATACAAACATCTTAGCTTGGATTTCTAGCAATTTCTCACCACATGCATGCGTAAAGTACGCCAATTTGACAATTTTCAAACACTAACATAATACAAAATAAAATAAAGTTTTAACTTCATTTCGACATTATTTAACAAGTTTACCATATTAAAACTTGAATTTTTAATCATGTCAAATATGCATGTCTAATATTAGGTAGATCTTAAAACTTTGAAATTTTCGTGTCAAAATGGCTTATTTCCATAAGTTAACCCCTTTGGAAATTGACCAATTTTCATATGAAAATTAAAATTTTTAAGTTGGCCAATATTTTATATCCTTGTTTGGAATGACTAAGAATTGAGTTTTCACAATGTTAAACCCTTCAAATATTGGACAGAAGAAATTAAAAGACATTTTTGAAAGGTTTTGATTATTCTTGTTAGTGGGGATGTATGTGGTTTCGAATACAAACATCTTAGCTTGGATTTCTAGCAATTTCTCACGACATGCATGCGGAAAGTACGCCAATTTGACAATTTTCAAACACTAACATAATACAAAATAAAATAAAGTTTTAACTTCATTTCGACATTATTTAACAAGTTTACCATATTAAAACTTGAATTTTTAATCATGTCAAATATGCATGTCTAATATTAGGTAGATCTTAAAACTTTGAAATTTTCGTGTCAAAATGGCTTATTTCCATAAGTTAACCCTTTTGGAAATTGACCAATTTTCATATGAAAATTAAAATTTTTAAGTTGGCCAATATATTATATCCTTGTTGGGAATGACTAAGAATTGAGTTTTCACAATTTAAACCCTTGAAATATTGGACAGATGAAATGAATAGACATTTTTGAAAGGTTTTGATTCTTCTTGTTAGTGGGGATGTATGTGCTTTCGAAGACAAACATCTTAGCTTGGATTTCTAGCGGTCTCTCACCACATGCATGCATAAACTAAGGCAATTTGACAATTTTGAAACACTAACATAATATAAAATAAAATAGACTTTTAACTTTATTTCGACATTATTTACCGGGATTACCATATTAAAACTTGAATTTTTAATCATTTCAAATATGCATGTCTAATATTAGGCAACATTTTAAAACTTTGAAATTTTTGTGTCAAAATGGCTTATTTCCATAAGTTAACCCCTATGGAAATTGACCAATTTTCATATGAAAATTAAAATTTTTAAGTTGGCTAATATTTTATATCCTTGTTTGGAATGACTAAGAATTGAGTTTTCACAATGTTAAACCCTTCAAATATTGGACAGAAGATATTAAAAGACATTTTTGAAAGGTTTTGATTATTCTTGTTAGTGGGGATGTATGTGGTTTCGAATACAAACATCTTAGCTTGGATTTCTAGCAATTTCTCACGACATGCATGCGAAAAGTACGCCAATTTGACAATTTTCAAACACTAACATAATACAAAATAAAATAAAGTTTTAACTTCATTTCGACATTATTTAACAAGTTTACCATATTAAAACTTGAATTTTTAATCATGTCAAATATGCATGTCTAATATTAGGTAGATCTTAAAACTTTGAAATTTTCGTGTCAAAATGGCTTATTTCCATAAGTTAACCCTTTTGGAAATTGACCAATTTTCATATGAAAATTAAAATTTTTAAGTTGGCCAATATTTTATATCCTTGTTGTGAATGACTAAGAATTGAGTTTTCACAATTTAAACCCTTGAAATATTGGACAGATGAAATGAATAGACATTTTTGAAAGGTTTTGATTCTTCTTGTTAGTGGGGATGTATGTGCTTTCGAAGACAAACATCTTAGCTTGGATTTCTAGCGGTCTCTCAACACATGCATGCATAAACTAAGGCAATTTGAAAATTTTGAAACACTAACATAATATAAAATAAAATAGACTTTTAACTTTATTTCGACATTATTTACCGGGATTACCATATTAAAACTTGAATTTTTAATCATTTCAAATATGCATGTCTAATATTAGGCAAGATTTTAAAACTTTGAAATTTTTGTGTCAAAATGGCTTATTTCCATAAGTTAACCCCTATGGAAATTGACCAATTTTCATATGAAAATTAAAATTTTTAAGTTGGCTAATATTTTATATCCTTGTTTGGAATGACTAAGAATTGAGTTTTCACAATGTTAAACCCTTCAAATATTGGACAAGATATTAAAAGACATTTTTGAAAGGTTTTGATTATTCTTGTTAGTGGGGATGTATGTGGTTTCGAATACAAACATCTTAGCTTGGATTTCTAGCAATTTCTCACCACATGCATGCGAAAAGTACGCCAATTTGACAATTTTCAAACACTAACATAATACAAAATAAAATAAAGTTTTAACTTCATTTCGACATTATTTAACAAGTTTACCATATTAAAACTTGAATTTTTAATCATGTCAAATATGCATGTCTAATATTAGGTAGATCTTAAAACTTTGAAATTTTCGTGTCAAAATGGCTTATTTCCATAAGTTAACCCCTTTGGAAATTGACCAATTTTCATATGAAAATTAAAATTTTTAAGTTGGCCAATATTTTATATCCTTGTTTGGAATGACTAAGAAATGAGTTTTCACAATGTTAAACCCTTCAAATATTGGACAGAAGAGATTAAAAGACATTTTTGAAAGGTTTTGATTATTCTTGTTAGTGGGGATGTATGTGCTTTCGAATACAAACATCTTAGCTTGGATTTCAAGCAATTTCTCACCACATGCATGCAGAAAGTACGCCAATTTGACAATTTTCAAACACTAACATAATACAAAATAAAATAAAGTTTTAACTTCATTTCGATATTATTTAACAAGTTTACCATATTAAAACTTGAATTTTCAATCATTTCAAATATGCATGTCTAATATTAGGCAGATTTTAAAACTTTGAAATTTTCGTGTCAAAATGGCTTATTTCCATAAGTTAACCCTTTTGGAAATTGACCAATTTTCATATGAAAATTAAAATTTTTAAGTTGGCCAATATTTTATATCCTTGTTGGGAATGACTAAGAATTGAGTTTTCACAATTTAAACCCTTGAAATATTGGACAGATGAAATGAATAGACATTTTTGAAAGGTTTTGATTCTTCTTGTTAGTGGGGATGTATGTGCTTTCGAAGACAAACATCTTAGCTTGGATTTCTAGCGGTCTCTCACCACATGCATGCATAAACTAAGGCAATTTGAAAATTTTGAAACACTAACATAATATAAAATAAAATAGACTTTTAACTTTATTTCGACATTATTTACTGGGATTACCATATTAAAACTTGAATTTTTAATCATTTCAAATATGCATGTCTAATATTAGGCAGATTTTAAAACTTTGAAATTTTTGTGTCAAAATGGCTTATTTCCATAAGTTAACCCCTATGGAAATTGACCAATTTTCATATGAAAATTAAAATTTTTAAGTTGGCTAATATTTTATATCCTTGTTTGGAATGACTAAGAATTGAGTTTTCACAATGTTAAACCCTTCAAATATTGGACGAAAGAAATTAAAAGACATTTTTGAAAGGTTTTGATTATTCTTGTTAGTGGGGATGTATGTGGTTTCGAATACAAACATCTTAGCTTGGATTTCTAGCAATTTCTCACCACATGCATGCGAAAGTACGCCAATTTGACAATTTTCAAACACTAACATAATACAAAATAAAATAAAGTTTTAACTTCATTTCGACATTATTTAACAAGTTTACCATATTAAAACTTGAATTTTTAATCATGTCAAATATGCATGTCTAATATTAGGTAGATCTTAAAACTTTGAAATTTTCGTGTCAAAATGGCTTATTTCCATAAGTTAACCCCTTTGGAAATTGACCAATTTTCATATGAAAATTAAAATTTTTAAGTTGGCCAATATTTTATATCCTTGTTTGGAATGACTAAGAATTGAGTTTTCACAATGTTAAACCCTTCAAATATTGGACAGAAGAGATTAAAAGACATTTTTGAAAGGTTTTGATTATTCTTGTTAGTGGGGATGTATGTGCATTCGAATACAAACATCTTAGCTTGGATTTCAAGCAATTTCTCACCACATGCATGCAGAAAGTACGCCAATTTGACAATTTTCAAATACTAACATAATACAAAATAAAATAAAGTTTTAACTTCATTTCGATATTATTTAACAAGTTTACCATATTAAAACTTGAATTTTCAATCATTTCAAATATGCATGTCTAATATTAGGCAAATTTTAAAACTTTGAAAGTTTTGTGTCAAAATGGCTTATTTCCATACGTTAACCCCTTTGGAAATTGACCAAATTTCATATGAATGTTAAATGTTTTAAGTTGGCCAATATTTTCCATCCTTGTTGGGAATGACTAAGAATTGAGTTTTCACAATTTAAACCCTTGAAATATTGGACAGATGAAATGAATAGACATTTTTGAAAGGTTTTGATTGTTCTTGTTAGTGGGGATGTATGTGGTTTCGAATACAAACATCTTAGCTTGGATTTCTAGCAATTTCTCACCACATGCATGCGAAAAGTACGCCAATTTGACAATTTTCAAACACTAACATAATACAAAATAAAATAAAGTTTTAACTTCATTTCGACATTATTTAACAAGTTTACCATATTAAAACTTGAATTTTTAATCATGTCAAATATGCATGTCTAATATTAGGTAGATCTTAAAACTTTGAAATTTTCGTGTCAAAATGGCTTATTTCCATAAGTTAACCCCTTTGGAAATTGACCAATTTTCATATGAAAATTAAAATTTTTAAGTTGGCCAATATTTTATATCCTTGTTTGGAATGACTAAGAATTGAGTTTTCACAATGTTAAACCCTTCAAATATTGGACAAATGAAATTAAAAGACATTTTTGAAAGGTTTTGATTATTCTTGTTAGTGGGGATGTATGTGCTTTCGAATACAAACATCTTAGCTTGGATTTCAAGCAATTTCTCACCACATGCATGCAGAAAGTACGCCAATTTGACAATTTTCAAACACTAACATAATACAAAATAAAATAAAGTTTTAACTTCATTTCGATATTATTTAACAAGTTTACCATATTAAAACTTGAATTTTCAATCATTTCAAATATGCATGTCTAATATTAGGCAAATTTTAAAACTTTGAAAGTTTTGTGTCAAAATGGCTTATTTCCATACGTTAACCCCTTTGGAAATTGACCAAATTTCATATGAATGTTAAATGTTTTAAGTTGGCCAATATTTTCCATCCTTGTTGGGAATGACTAAGAATTGAGTTTTCACAATTTAAACCCTTGAAATATTGGACAGATGAAATGAATAGACATTTTTGAAAGGTTTTGATTGTTCTTGTTAGTGGGGATGTATGTGGTTTCGAATACAAACATCTTAGCTTGGATTTCTAGCAATTTCTCACCACATGCATGCAGAAAGTACGCCAATTTGACAATTTTCAAACACTAACATAATACAAAATAAAATAAAGTTTTAACTTCATTTCGACATTATTTAACAAGTTTACCATATTAAAACTTGAATTTTTAATCATGTCAAATATGCATGTCTAATATTAGGTAGATCTTAAAACTTTGAAATTTTCGTGTCAAAATGGCTTATTTCCATAAGTTAACCCCTTTGGAAATTGACCAATTTTCATATGAAAATTAAAATTTTTAAGTTGGCCAATATTTTATATCCTTGTTGGGAATGACTAAGAATTGAGTTTTCACAATTTAAACCCTTGAAATATTGGACAGATGAAATGAATAGACATTTTTGAAAGGTTTTGATTCTTCTTGTTAGTGGGGATGTATGTGCTTTCGAAGACAAACATCTTAGCTTGGATTTCTAGCGGTCTCTCACCACATGCATGCATAAACTAAGGCAATTTGACAATTTTGAAACACTAACATAATATAAAATAAAATAGACTTTTAACTTTATTTCGACATTATTTACAGGGATTACCATATTAAAACTTGAATTTTTAATCATTTCAAATATGCATGTCTAATATTAGGCAGATTTTAAAACTTTGAAATTTTTGTGTCAAAATGGCTTATTTCCATAAGTTAACCCCTATGGAAATTGACCAATTTTCATATGAAAATTAAAATTTTTAAGTTGGCCAATATTTTATATCCTTGTTTGGAATGACTAAGAATTGAGTTTTCACAATGTTAAACCCTTCAAATATTGGACGAGAAGAAATTAAAAGACATTTTTGAAAGGTTTTGATTATTCTTGTTAGTGGGGATGTATGTGGTTTCGAATACAAACATCTTAGCTTGGATTTCAAGCAATTTCTCACCACATGCATGCAGAAAGTACGCCAATTTGACAATTTTCAAACACTAACATAATACAAAATAAAATAAAGTTTTAACTTCATTTCGATATTATTTAACAAGTTTACCATATTAAAACTTGAATTTTCAATCATTTCAAATATGCATGTCTAATATTAGGCATTTTAAAACTTTGAAAGTTTTGTGTCAAAATGGCTTATTTCCATACGTTAACCCCTTTGGAAATTGACCAAATTTCATATGAATGTTAAATGTTTTAAGTTGGCCAATATTTTCCATCCTTGTTGGGAATGACTAACAATTGAGTTTTCACAATTTAAACCCTTGAAATATTGGACAGATGAAATGAATAGACATTTTTGAAAGGTTTTGATTGTTCTTGTTAGTGGGGATGTATGTGCTTTCGAAGACAAACATCTTTGCTTGGATTTCTAGCGGTTTCTCACCACATGCATGCATAAACTAAGGCAATTTGACAATTTCGAAACACTAACATAATATAAAATAAAATAGACTTTTAACTTTATTTCGACATTATTTACCGGGATTACCATATTAAAACTTGAATTTTTAATCATTTCAAATATGCATGTCTAATATTAGGTAGATCTTAAAACTTTGAAATTTTCGTGTCAAAATGGCTTATTTCCATAAGTTAACCCATTTGGAAATTGACCAATTTTCATATGAAAATTAAAATTTTTAAGTTGGCCAATATTTTATATCCTTGTTGGGAATGACTAAGAATTGAGTTTTCACAATTTAAACCCTTGAAATATTGGACAGATGAAATGAATAGACATTTTTGAAAGGTTTTGATTCTTCTTGTTAGTGGGGATGTATGTGCTTTCGAAGACAAACATCTTAGCTTGGATTTCTAGCGGTTTCTCACCACATGCATGCATAAACTAAGGCAATTTGACAATTTTGAAACACTAACATAATATAAAATAAAATAGACTTTTAACTTTATTTCGAAATTATTTACTGGGATTACCATATTAAAACTTGAATTTTTAATCATTTCAAATATGCATGTCTAATATTAGGCGATTTTAAAACTTTGAAATTTTTGTGTCAAAATGGCTTATTTCCATAAGTTAACCCCTATGGAAATTGACCAATTTTCATATGAAAATTAAAATTTTTAAGTTGGCTAATATTTTATATCCTTGTTTGGAATGACTAAGAATTGAGTTTTCACAATGTTAAACCCTTCAAATATTGGACAGAAGAAATTAAAAGATATTTTTGAAAGGTTTTGATTATTCTTGTTAGTGGGGATGTATGTGGTTTCGAATACAAACATCTTAGCTTGGATTTCTAGCAATTTCTAACCACATGCATGCAGAAAGTACGCCAATTTGACAATTTTCAAACACTAACATAATACAAAATAAAATAAAGTTTTAACTTCATTTCGACATTATTTAACAAGTTTACCATATTAAAACTTGAATTTTTAATCATGTCAAATATGCATGTCTAATATTAGGTAGATCTTAAAACTTTGAAATTTTCGTGTCAAAATGGCTTATTTCCATAAGTTAACCCCTTTGGAAATTGACCAATTTTCATATGAAAATTAAAATTTTTAAGTTGGCCAATATTTTATATCCTTGTTTGGAATGACTAAGAATTGAGTTTTCACAATGTTAAACCCTTCAAATATTGGACAAAGAAATTAAAAGACATTTTTGAAAGGTTTTGATTATTCTTGTTAGTGGGGATGTATGTGCTTTCGAATACAAACATCTTAGCTTGGATTTCAAGCAATTTCTCACCACATGCATGCAGAAAGTACGCCAATTTGACAATTTTCAAACACTAACATAATACAAAATAAAATAAAGTTTTAAATTCATTTCGATATTATTTAACAAGTTTACCATATTAAAACTTGAATTTTCAATCATTTCAAATATGCATGTCTAATATTAGGCAGATTTTAAAACTTTGAAAGTTTTGTGTCAAAATGGCTTATTTCCATACGTTAACCCCTTTGGAAATTGACCAAATTTCATATGAATGTTAAATGTTTTAAGTTGGCCAATATTTTCCATCCTTGTTGGGAATGACTAAGAATTGAGTTTTCACAATTTAAACCCTTGAAATATTGGACAGATGAAATGAATAGACATTTTTGAAAGGTTTTGATTGTTCTTGTTAGTGGGGATGTATGTGCTTTCGAAGACAAACATCTTTGCTTGGATTTCTAGCGGTTTCTCACCACATGCATGCATAAACTAAGGCAATTTGACAATTTCGAAACACTAACATAATATAAAATAAAATAGACTTTTAACTTTATTTCGACATTATTTACCGGGATTACCATATTAAAACTTGAATTTTTAATCATTTCAAATATGCATGTCTAATATTAGGTAGATCTTAAAACTTCGAAATTTTCGTGTCAAAATGGCTTATTTCCATAAGTTAACCCCTTTGGAAATTGACCAATTTTCATATGAAAATTAAAATTTTTAAGTTGGCCAATATTTTATATCCTTGTTGGGAATGACTAAGAATTGACTTTTCACAATTTAAACCCTTGAAATATTGGACAGATGAAATGAATAGACATTTTTGAAAGGTTTTGATTCTTCTTGTTAGTGGGGATGTATGTGCTTTCGAAGACAAACATCTTAGCTTGGATTTCTAGCGGTTTCTCACCACATGCATGCATAAACTAAGGCAATTTGACAATTTTGAAACACTAACATAATATAAAATAAAATAGACTTTTAACTTTATTTCGAAATTATTTACCGGGATTACCATATTAAAACTTGAATTTTTAATCATTTCAAATATGCATGTCTAATATTAGGCAGATTTTAAAACTTTGAAATTTTTGTGTCAAAATGGCTTATTTCCATAAGTTAACCCCTATGGAAATTGACCAATTTTCATATGAAAATTAAAATTTTTAAGTTGGCTAATATTTTATATCCTTGTTTGGAATGACTAAGAATTGAGTTTTCACAATGTTAAACCCTTCAAATATTGGACAAGAAATTAAAAGATATTTTTGAAAGGTTTTGATTATTCTTGTTAGTGGGGATGTATGTGGTTTCGAATACAAACATCTTAGCTTGGATTTCTAGCAATTTCTAACCACATGCATGCGAAAAGTACGCCAATTTGACAATTTTCAAACACTAACATAATACAAAATAAAATAAAGTTTTAACTTCATTTCGACATTATTTAACAAGTTTACCATATTAAAACTTGAATTTTTAATCATGTCAAATATGCATGTCTAATATTAGGTAGATCTTAAAACTTTGAAATTTTCGTGTCAAAATGGCTTATTTCCATAAGTTAACCCCTTTGGAAATTGACCAATTTTCATATGAAAATTAAAATTTTTAAGTTGGCCAATATTTTATATCCTTGTTTGGAATGACTAAGAATTGAGTTTTCACAATGTTAAACCCTTCAAATATTGGACAGAAGAAATTAAAAGACATTTTTGAAAGGTTTTGATTATTCTTGTTAGTGGGGATGTATGTGCTTTCGAATACAAACATCTTAGCTTGGATTTCAAGCAATTTCTCACCACATGCATGCAGAAAGTACGCCAATTTGACAATTTTCAAACACTAACATAATACAAAATAAAATAAAGTTTTAAATTCATTTCGATATTATTTAACAAGTTTACCATATTAAAACTTGAATTTTCAATCATTTCAAATATGCATGTCTAATATTAGGCGATTTTTAAAACTTTGAAAGTTTTGTGTCAAAATGGCTTATTTCCATACGTTAACCCCTTTGGAAATTGACCAAATTTCATATGAATGTTAAATGTTTTAAGTTGGCCAATATTTTCCATCCTTGTTGGGAATGACTAAGAATTGAGTTTTCACAATTTAAACCCTTGAAATATTGGACAGATGAAATGAATAGACATTTTTGAAAGGTTTTGATTGTTCTTGTTAGTGGGGATGTATGTGCTTTCGAAGACAAACATCTTTGCTTGGATTTCTAGCGGTTTCTCACCACATGCATGCATAAACTAAGGCAATTTGACAATTTCGAAACACTAACATAATATAAAATAAAATAGACTTTTAACTTTATTTCGACATTATTTACCGGGATTACCATATTAAAACTTGAATTTTTAATCATTTCAAATATGCATGTCTAATATTAGGTAGATCTTAAAACTTTGAAATTTTCGTGTCAAAATGGCTTATTTCCATAAGTTAACCCCTTTGGAAATTGACCAATTTTCATATGAAAATTAAAATTTTTAAGTTGGCCAATATTTTATATCCTTGTTGGGAATGACTAAGAATTGAGTTTTCACAATTTAAACCCTTGAAATATTGGACAGATGAAATGAATAGACATTTTTGAAAGGTTTTGATTCTTCTTGTTAGTGGGGATGTATGTGCTTTCGAAGACAAACATCTTAGCTTGGATTTCTAGCGGTTTCTCACCACATGCATGCATAAACTAAGGCAATTTGACAATTTTGAAACACTAACATAATATAAAATAAAATAGACTTTTAACTTTATTTCGACATTAATTACCGGGATTACCATATTAAAACTTGAATTTTTAATCATTTCAAATATGCATGTCTAATATTAGGCAGATTTTAAAACTTTGAAATTTTTGTGTCAAAATGGCTTATTTCCATAACTTAACCCCTATGGAAATTGACCAATTTTCATATGAAAATTAAAATTTTTAAGTTGGCCAATATTTTATATCCTTGTTTGGAATGACTAAGAATTGAGTTTTCACAATGTTAAACCCTTCAAATATTGGACGAAGAAATTAAAAGACATTTTTGAAAGGTTTTGATTATTCTTGTTAGTGGGGATGTATGTGGTTTCGAATACAAACATCTTAGCTTGGATTTCTAGCAATTTCTCACCACATGCATGCAGAAAGTACGCCAATTTGACAATTTTCAAACACTAACATAATACAAAATAAAATAATGTTTTAACTTCATTTCGACATTATTTAACAAGTTTACCATATTAAAACTTGAATTTTTAATCATGTCAAATATGCATGTCTAATATTAGGTAAATCTTAAAACTTTGAAATTTTCGTGTCAAAATGGCTTATTTCCATAAGTTAACCCCTTTGGAAATTGACCAATTTTCATATGAAAATTAAAATTTTTAAGTTGGCCAATATTTTATATCCTTGTTTGGAATGACTAAGAATTGAGTTTTCTAAATGTTAAACCCTTCAAATATTGGACAGAAGAAATTAAAAGACATTTTTGAAAGGTTTTGATTATTCTTGTTAGTGGGGATGTATGTGCTTTCCAATACAAACATCTTAGCTTGGATTTCAAGCAATTTCTCACCACAAGCATGCAGAAAGTACGCCAATTTGACAATTTTCAAACACTAACATAATACAAAATAAAATAAAGTTTTAACTTCATTTCGACATTATTTAACAAGTTTACCATATTAAAACTTGAATTTTCAATCATTTCAAATATGCATGTCTAATATTAGGCAGATTTTAAAACTTTGAAAGTTTTGTGTCAAAATGGCTTATTTCCATACGTTAACCGCTTTGGAAATTGACCAAATTTCATATGAATGTTAAATGTTTTAAGTTGGCCAATATTTTCCATCCTTGTTGGGAATGACTAAGAATTGAGTTTTCACAATTTAAACCCTTGAAATATTGGACGGATGAAATGAATAGACATTTTTGAAAGGTTTTGATTGTTCTTGTTAGTGGGGATGTATGTGCTTTCGAAGACAAACATCTTAGCTTGGATTTCTAGCGGTTTCTCACCACATGCATGCATAAACTAAGGCAATTTGACAATTTTGAAAGACTAACATAATATAAAATAAAATAGACTTTTAACTTTATTTCGACATTATTTACCGGGATTACCATATTAAAACTTGAATTTTTAATCATTTCAAATATGCATGTCTAATATTAGGCAGATTTTAAAACATTGAAAGTTTTGTGTCAAAATGGCTTATTTCCATAAGTTAACCCCTTTGGAAATTTACCAATTTTCATATGAAAATTAAAATTTTTAAGTTGGCCAATATTTTATATCCTTGTTTGGAATGACTAAGAATTGAGTTTTCACAATTTAAACCCTTGAAATATTGGACAGATGAAATGAATAGACATTTTTGAAAGGTTTTGATTGTTCTTGTTAGTGAGGATGTATGTGCTTTCGAAGACAAACATCTTAGCTTGGATTTCTAGCGGTTTCTCACCACATGCATGCATAAACTAAGGCAATTTGACAATTTTGAAACACTAACATAATATAAAATAAAATAGACTTTTAACTTTATTTCGACATTATTTACCGGGATAACCATATTAAAACTTGAATTTTTAATTATTTCAAGTATGCATGTCTAATATTAGGCAGATCTTAAAAATTTGAAATTTTCGTGTTAAAATGGCTTATTTCCATAGGTTAACCCCTTTGGAAATTGGCCAATTTTCATATGAAAATTAAATTTTTTAAGTTGGCCAATATTTTACATCCTTGTTGGGAATGACTAAGAATTGAGTTTTCACAATGTTAAACCATTGAAAAATTGGACAGATGAAATTAAAAGAAATTTTTGAAAGGTTTTGATTATTCTTGTTAGTGGGGATGTATGTGCTTTCGAATACGAACATCTTAGCTTGGATTTCTAGCGGTTTCTCACCACATGCATGCATAAACTAAGGCAATTTGACAATTTTGAAACACTAACATAATATAAAATAAAATAGACTTTTAACTTTATTTCGACATTAATTACCGGGATTACCATATTAAAACTTGAATTTTTAATCATTTCAAATATGCATGTCTAATATTAGGCAGATTTTAAAACTTTGAAATTTTTGTGTCAAAATGGCTTATTTCCATAACTTAACCCCTATGGAAATTGACCAATTTTCATATGAAAATTAAAATTTTTAAGTTGGCCAATATTTTATATCCTTGTTTGGAATGACTAAGAATTGAGTTTTCACAATGTTAAACCCTTCAAATATTGGACAGAAGAAATTAAAAGACATTTTTGAAAGGTTTTGATTATTCTTGTTAGTGGGGATGTATGTGGTTTCGAATACAAACATCTTAGCTTGGATTTCTAGCAATTTCTCACCACATGCATGCAGAAAGTACGCCAATTTGACAATTTTCAAACACTAACATAATACAAAATAAAATAATGTTTTAACTTCATTTCGACATTATTTAACAAGTTTACCATATTAAAACTTGAATTTTTAATCATGTCAAATATGCATGTCTAATATTAGGTAAATCTTAAAACTTTGAAATTTTCGTGTCAAAATGGCTTATTTCCATAAGTTAACCCCTTTGGAAATTGACCAATTTTCATATGAAAATTAAAATTTTTAAGTTGGCCAATATTTTATATCCTTGTTTGGAATGACTAAGAATTGAGTTTTCTAAATGTTAAACCCTTCAAATATTGACGAGAAGAAATTAAAAGACATTTTTGAAAGGTTTTGATTATTCTTGTTAGTGGGGATGTATGTGCTTTCCAATACAAACATCTTAGCTTGGATTTCAAGCAATTTCTCACCACAAGCATGCGTAAAGTACGCCAATTTGACAATTTTCAAACACTAACATAATACAAAATAAAATAAAGTTTTAACTTCATTTCGACATTATTTAACAAGTTTACCATATTAAAACTTGAATTTTCAATCATTTCAAATATGCATGTCTAATATTAGGCGATTTTAAAACTTTGAAAGTTTTGTGTCAAAATGGCTTATTTCCATACGTTAACCGCTTTGGAAATTGACCAAATTTCATATGAATGTTAAATGTTTTAAGTTGGCCAATATTTTCCATCCTTGTTGGGAATGACTAAGAATTGAGTTTTCACAATTTAAACCCTTGAAATATTGGACAGATGAAATGAATAGACATTTTTGAAAGGTTTTGATTGTTCTTGTTAGTGGGGATGTATGTGCTTTCGAAGACAAACATCTTAGCTTGGATTTCTAGCGGTTTCTCACCACATGCATGCATAAACTAAGGCAATTTGACAATTTTGAAAGACTAACATAATATAAAATAAAATAGACTTTTAACTTTATTTCGACATTATTTACCGGGATTACCATATTAAAACTTGAATTTTTAATCATTTCAAATATGCATGTCTAATATTAGGCAGATTTTAAAACATTGAAAGTTTTGTGTCAAAATGGCTTATTTCCATAAGTTAACCCCTTTGGAAATTTACCAATTTTCATATGAAAATTAAAATTTTTAAGTTGGCCAATATTTTATATCCTTGTTTGGAATGACTAAGAATTGAGTTTTCACAATTTAAACCCTTGAAATATTGGACGGATGAAATGAATAGACATTTTTGAAAGGTTTTGATTGTTCTTGTTAGTGAGGATGTATGTGCTTTCGAAGACAAACATCTTAGCTTGGATTTCTAGCGGTTTCTCACCACATGCATGCATAAACTAAGGCAATTTGACAATTTTGAAACACTAACATAATATAAAATAAAATAGA
This sequence comes from Linum usitatissimum, assembly GCA_030674075.2. NCBI lineage: Eukaryota > Viridiplantae > Streptophyta > Magnoliopsida > Malpighiales > Linaceae > Linum > Linum usitatissimum. The sequence goes on along the minus strand of JAUJYP020000468.1, from coordinate 100,825 downwards.
CTTTTAACTTTATTTCGACATTATTTACCGGGATAACCATATTAAAACTTGAATTTTTAATTATTTCAAGTATGCATGTCTAATATTAGGCAGATCTTAAAAATTTGAAATTTTCGTGTTAAAATGGCTTATTTCCATAGGTTAACCCCTTTGGAAATTGGCCAATTTTCATATGAAAATTAAATTTTTTAAGTTGGCCAATATTTTACATCCTTGTTGGGAATGACTAAGAATTGAGTTTTCACAATGTTAAACCATTGAAAAATTGGACAGATGAAATTAAAAGAAATTTTTGAAAGGTTTTGATTATTCTTGTTAGTGGGGATGTATGTGCTTTCGAATACGAACATCTTAGCTTGGATTTCTAGCAATTTCTCACCACATGCATGCAGAAAGTACACCAATTTGACAATTTTCAAACACTAACATTATACAAAATAAAATAAAGTTTTAACTTCATTTCGACATTATTTAACAAGTTTACCATATTAAAACTTGAATTTTTAATCATTTCAAATATGCATGTCTAATATTAGGCAGATTTTAAAACATTGAAAGTTTTGTGTCAAAATGGCTTATTTCCATAAGTTAACCCCTTTGGAAATTGACCAATTTTCATATGAAAATTAAAATTTTTAAGTTGGCCAATATTTTATATCCTTGTTTGGAATGACTAAGAATTGAGTTTTCACAATTTAAACCCTTGAAATATTGGACAGATGAAATGAATAGACATTTTTGAAAGGTTTTGATTGTTCTTGTTAGTGGGGATGTATGTGCTTTCGAAGACAAACATCTTAGCTTGGATTTCTAGCGGTTTCTCACCACATGCATGCATAAACTAAGGCAATTTGACAATTTTGAAACACTAACATAATATAAAATAAAATAGACTTTTAACTTTATTTCGACATTATTTACCGGGATTACCATATTAAAACTTGAATTTTTAATCATTTCAAATATGCATGTCTAATATTAGGCGATTTTAAAACTTTGAAATTTTCGTGTCAAAATGGCTTATTTCCATAAGTTAACCCCTTTGGAAATTGACCAATTTTCATATGAAAATTAAAATTTTTAAGTTGGCCAATATTTTATATCCTTGTTTGGAATGACTAAGAATTGAGTTTTCACAATGTTAAACCCTTCAAATATTGGACGAAGAAATTAAAAGACATTTTTGAAAGGTTTTGATTATTCTTGTTAGTGGGGATGTATGTGCTTTCGAATACAAACATCTTAGCTTGGATTTCTAGCAATTTCTCACCACATGCATGCAGAAAGTACGCCAATTTGAAAATTTTCAAACACTAACATAATACAAAATAAAATAGAGTTTTAACTTCATTTCGACATTATTTATCGGGATTACCACATTAAAACTTGAATTTTTAATCATTTCAAATATGCATGTCTAATATTAGGCAGATTTTAAAACTTTGAAAGTTTTGTGTCAAAATGGCTTATTTCCATACGTTAACCCCTTTGGAAATTGACCAAATTTCATATGAAAGTTAAATTTTTTAAGTTGGCCTATATTTTACATCCTTGTTGGGAATGACTAAGAATTGAGTTTTCACAATTTAAACCCTTGAAATATTGGACAAATGAAATGAATAGACATTTTTGAAAGGTTTTGATTGTTCTTGTTAGTGGGGATGTATGTGCTTTCGAAGACAAACATCTTAGCTTGGATTTCTATCGATTTCTCACCACATGCATGCATAAACTAAGCCAATTTGACAATTTTGAAACACTAATATAATACAAAATAAAATCTTGTGTTATCTTTATTTCGACATTATTTAACGGGATTACCATATTAAAACTTGAATTTTTAATCATTTCAAATATGCATGTCTAATATTAGGCGAATTTTAAAACTTTGAAATTTTTGTGTCAAAATGGCTTATTTCCATAAGTTAACCCCTTTGGAAATTGACCAATTTTCATATGAAAATTAAAATTTTTAAGTTGGCCAATATTTTATATCCTTGTTTGGAATGACTAAGAATTGAGTTTTCACAATGTTAAACCCTTCAAATATTGGACAGAAGAAATTAAAAGACATTTTGGAAAGGTTTTGATTATTCTTGTTAGTGGGGATGTATGTGGTTTCGAATACAAACATCTTAGCTTGGATTTCAAGCAATTTCTCACCATATGCATGCAGAAAGTACGCCAATTTGACAATTTTCAAACACTAACAAAATACAAAATAAAATAACGTTTTAACTTCATTTCGACATTATTTAACAAGTTAACCATATTAAAACTTGAATTTTCAATCATTTCAAATATGCATGTCTAATATTAGGCAGATTTTAAAACTTTGAAAGTTTTGTGTCAAAATGGCTTATTTCCATACGTTAACCCCTTTGGAAATTGACCAAATTTCATATGAATGTTAAATGTTTTAAGTTGGCCAATATTTTCCATCCTTGTTGGGAATGACTAAGAATTGAGTTTTCACAATGTTAAACCCTTCAAATATTGGACAAAAGAAATTAATAGACATTTTTGAAAGGTTTTGATTGTTCTTGTTAGTGGGGATGTATGTGCTTTCGAAGACAAACATCTTAGCTTGGATTTCTATCGATTTCTCACCACATGCATGCATAAACTAAGCCAATTTGACAATTTTGAAACACTAATATAATACAAAATAAAATCTTGTGTTATCTTTATTTCGACATTATTTAACGGGATTACCATATTAAAACTTGAATTTTTAATCATTTCAAATATGCATGTCTAATATTAGGCAGATTTTAAAACTTTGAAATTTTCGTGTCAAAATGGCTTATTTCCATAAGTTAACCCCTTTGGAAATTGACCAATTTTCATATGAAAATTAAAAATTTTAAGTTGGCCAATATTTTATATACTTGTTTGGAATGACTAAGAATTGAGTTTTCACAATGTTAAACCCTTCAAATATTGGACAGAAGAAATTAAAAGACATTTTTGAAAGGTTTTGATTATTCTTGTTAGTGGGGATGTATGTGCTTTCGAATACGAACATCTTAGCTTGGATTTCTAGCAATTTCTCACCACATGCATGCAGAAAGTACGCCAATTTGACAATTTTCAAACACTAACATAATACAAAATAAAATAAATTTTTAACTTCATTTCGACATTATTTAACAAGTTTACCATATTAAAACTTGAATTTTTAATCATTTCAAATATGCATGTCTAATATTAGGCAGATTTTAAAACATTGAAAGTTTTGTGTGAAAATGTCTTATTTCCATACGTTAACCCCTTTGGAAATAGAACAAATTTCATATGAAAGTTAAATGTTTTAAGTTGGCCAATATTTTACATCCTTGTTGGGAATGACTAAGAATTGAGTTTTCACAATTTAAACCCTTGAAATATTGGACAGATGAAATGTATATACATTTTTGAAAGGTTTTGATTGTTCTTGTTAGTGGGGATGTATGTGCTTTCGAAGACAAACATCTTAGCTTGGATTTCTAGCGATTTCTCACCACATGCATGCATAAACTAAGCCAATTTGACAATTTTGAAACACTAATATAATACAAAATAAAATCTTGTGTTATCTTTATTTCGACATTATTTAACGGGATTACCATATTAAAACTTGAATTTTTAATCATTTCAAATATGCATGTCTAATATTAGGCAGATTTTAAAACTTTGAAATTTTTGTGTCAAAATGGCTTATTTCCATAAGTTAACCCCTTTGGAAATTGACCAATTTTCATATGAAAATTAAAATTTTTAAGTTGGCCAATATTTTATATCCTTGTTTGGAATGACTAAGAATTGAGTTTTCACAATGTTAAACCCTTCAAATATTGGACAGAAGAAATTAAAAGACATTTTTGAAAGGTTTTGATTATTCTTGTTAGTGGGGATGTATGTGGTTTTGAATACAAACATCTTAGCTTGGATTTCAAGCAATTTCTCACCATATGCATGCAGAAAGTACGCCAATTTGACAATTTTCAAACACTAACAAAATACAAAATAAAATAACGTTTTAACTTCATTTCGACATTATTTAACAAGTTAACCATATTAAAACTTGAATTTTCAATCATTTCAAATATGCATGTCTAATATTAGGCAGATTTTAAAACTTTGAAAGTTTTGTGTCAAAATGGCTTATTTCCATACGTTAACCCCTTTGGAAATTGACCAAATTTCATATGAATGTTAAATGTTTTAAGTTGGCCAATATTTTCCATCCTTGTTGGGAATGACTAAGAATTGAGTTTTCACAATGTTAAACCCTTCAAATATTGGACAAAAGAAATTAATAGACATTTTTGAAAGGTTTTGATTGTTCTTGTTAGTGGGGATGTATGTGCTTTCGAAGACAAATATCTTAGCTTTGATTTCTAGCGGTTTCTCACCACATGCATGCATAAACTAAGCCAATTTGACAATTTTCAAACACTAATATAATACAAAATAAAATCGAGTTTTAACTTCATATCGACATTATTTACCGGGGTTACCATATTAAAACTTGAATTTTTAATTATTTCAAGTATGCATGTCTAATATTAGGCAGATCTTAAAAATTTGAAATTTTCGTGTTAAAATGGCTTATTTCCATAGGTTAACCCCTTTGAAATTGGCCAATTTTCATATGAAAATTAAATTTTTTAAGTTGGCCAATATTTTACGTCCTTGTTGGGAATGACTAAGAATTGAGTTTTCACAATGTTAAACCATTGAAAAATTGGACAGATGAAATTAAAAGAAATTTTTGAAAGGTTTTGATTATTCTTGTTAGTGGGGATGTATGTGCTTTCGAATTCGAACATCTTAGCTTGGATTTCAAGCAATTTCTCACCACATGCATGCAGAAAGTACGCCAATTTGACAATTTTCAAACACTAACAAAATACAAAATAAAATAAAGTTTTAACTTCATTTCGACATTATTTAACAAGTTTACCATATTAAAACTTGAATTTTCAATCATTTCAAATATGCATGTCTAATATTAGGCAAATTTTAAAACTTTGAAAGTTTTGTGTCAAAATGGCTTATTTCCATACGTTAACCCCTTTGGAAATTGACCAAATTTCATATGAATGTTAAATGTTTTAAGTTGGCCAATATTTTCCATCCTTGTTGGGAATGACTAAGAATTGAGTTTTCACAATGTTAAACCCTTCAAATATTGGACAAAAGAAATTAATAGACATTTTTGAAAGGTTTTGATTGTTCTTGTTAGTGGGGATGTATGTGCTTTCGAAGGCAAATATCTTAGCTTTGATTTCTAGCGGTTTCTCACCACATGCATGCATAAACTAAGCCAATTTGACAATTTTCAAACACTAATATAATACAAAATAAAATCGAGTTTTAACTTCATATCGCCATTATTTACCGGGGTTACCATATTAAAACTTGAATTTTTAATTATTTCAAGTATGCATGTCTAATATTAGGCAGATCTTAAAAATTTGAAATTTTCGTGTTAAAATGGCTTATTTCCATAGGTTAACCCCTTTGGAAATTGGCCAATTTTCATATGAAAATTAAATTTTTTAAGTTGGCCAATATTTTACATCCTTGTTGGGAATAACTAAGAATTGAGTTTTCACAATGTTAAACCATTGAAAAATTGGACAGATGAAATTAAAAGAAATTTTTGAAAGGTTTTGATTATTCTTGTTAGTGGGGATGTATGTGCTTTCGAATTCGAACATCTTAGCTTGGATTTCTAGCAATTTCTCACCACATGCATGCAGAAAGTACGCCAATTTGACAATTTTCAAACACTAACATAATACAAAATAAAATAAAGTTTTAACTTCATTTCGACATTATTTAACAAGTTTACCATATTAAAACTTGAATTTTTAATCATTTCAAATATGCATGTCTAATATTAGGCAGATTTTAAAACATTGAAAGTTTTGTGTGAAAATGGCTTATTTCCATACGTTAACCCCTTTGGAAATTGACCAAATTTCATATGAAAGTTAAATTTTTTAAGTTGGCCAATATTTTACATCCTTGTTGGGAATGACTAAGAATTGAGTTTTCACAATTTAAACCCTTGAAATATTGGACAGATGAAATGAATAGACATTTTTGAAAGGTTTTGATTGTTCTTGTTAGTGGGGATGTATGTGCTTTCGAAGACAAACATCTTAGCTTGGATTTCTAGCGATTTCTCACCACATGCATGCATAAACTAAGCCAATTTGACAATTTTGAAACACTAATATAATACAAAATAAAATCTTGTGTTATCTTTATTTCGACATTATTTAACGGGATTACCATATTAAAACTTGAATTTTTAATCATTTCAAATATGCATGTCTAATATTAGGCAGATTTTAAAACTTTGAAATTTTCGTGTCAAAATGGCTTATTTCCATAAGTTAACCCCTTTGGAAATTGACCAATTTTCATATGAAAATTAAAATTTTTAACTTGGCCAATATTTTATATCCTTGTTTTGAATGACTAAGAATTGAGATTTCACAATGTTAAACCCTTCAAATATTGGACAGAAGAAATTAAAAGACATTTTTGAAAGGTTTTGATTATTCTTGTTAGTGGGGATGTATGTGCTTTCGAATAAAAACATCTTAGCTTGGATTTCTAGCAATTTCTCACCACATGCATGCAGAAAGTACGCCAATTTGAAAATTTTCAAACACTAACATAATACAAAATAAAATAGAGTTTTAACTTCATTTCGACATTATTTACCGGGATTACCACATTAAAACTTGAATTTTTAATCATTTCAAATATGCATGTGTAATATTAGGCAGATTTTAAAACTTTGAAAGTTTTGTGTCAAAATGGCTTATTTCCATACGTTAACCCCTTTGGAAATTGACCAAATTTCATATGAAAGTTAAATTTTTTAAGTTGGCCAATATTTTACATCTTGTTGGGAATGACTAAGAATTGAGTTTTCACAATTTAAACCCTTGAAATATTGGACGATGAAATGAATAGACATTTTTGAAAGGTTTTGATTGTTCTTGTTAGTGGGGATGTATGTGCTTTCGAAGACAAACATCTTAGCTTTGATTTCTAGCGGTTTCTCACCACATGCATGCATAAACTAAGCCAATTTGACAATTTTCAAACACTAATATAATACAAAATAAAATCCAGTTTTAACTTCATATCGACATTATTTACCGGGGTTACCATATTAAAACTTGAATTTTTAATCATTTCAAGTATGCATGTCTAATATTAGGCAGATCTTAAAAATTTTAAATTTTCTTGTTAAAATGGCTTATTTCCATAGGTTAACCCCTTTGGAAATTGGCCAATTTTCATATGAAAATTAAATTTTTTAAGTTGGCCAATATTTTACATCCTTGTTGGGAATGACTAAGAATTGAGTTTTCACAATGTTAAACCATTGAAAAATTGGACAGATGAAATTAAAAGAAATTTTTAAAAGGTTTTGATTATTCTTGTTAGTGGGGATGTATGTGCTTTCGAATACGAACATCTTAGCTTGGATTTCTAGCAATTTCTCACCACATGCATGCAGAAAGTACGCCAATTTGACAATTTTCAAACACTAACATAATACAAAATAAAATAAAGTTTTAACTTCATTTCGACATTATTTAACAAGTTTACCATATTAAAACTTGAATTTTCAATCATTTCAAATATGCATGTCTAATATTAGGCAAATTTTAAAACTTTGAAAATTTGTGTCAAAATGGCTTATTTCCATACGTTAACCCCTTTGGAAATTGACCAAATTTCATATGAAAGTTAAATTTTTTAAGTTGGCCAATATTTTACATCCTTGTTGGGAATGACTAAGAATTGAGTTTTCATAATTTAAACCCTTGAAATATTGGACAGATGAAATGAATAGACATTTTTGAAAGGTTTTGATTGTTCTTGTTAGTGGGGATGTATGTGCTTTCGAAGACAAACTTCTAAGATTGGATTTTTAGCGGTTTCTCACCACATGCATGCATAAACTAAGGCAATTTGACAATTTTGAAACACTAACATAATATAAAATAAAATAGACTTTTAACTTTATTTCGACATTATTTATCGGGATTACCATATTAAAACTTGAATTTTTAATCATTTCAAATATGGATGTCTAATATTAGGCAGATTTTAAAACTTTGAAATTTTCGTGTCAAAATGGCTTATTTCCATAAGTTAACCCCTTTGGAAATTGACCAATTTTCATATGAAAATTAAATTTTTTAAGTTGGCCAATATTTTATATCCTTGTTTGGAATGACTAAGAATTGAGTTTTCACAATGTTAAACCCTTCAAATATTGGACGAAAGAAATTAAAAGACATTTTTGAAAGGTTTTGATTATTCTTGTTAGTGGGGATGTATGTGCTTTCGAATACAAACATCTTAGCTTGGATTTCTAGCAATTTCTCACCACATGCATGCAGAAAGTACGCCAATTTGAAAATTTTCAAACACTAACATAATACAAAATAAAATAGAGTTTTAACTTCATTTCGACATTATTTACCGGGATTACCACACTAAAACTTGAATTTTTAATCATTTCAAATATGCATGTGTAATATTAGGCAGATTTTAAAACTTTGAAAGTTTTGTGTCAAAATGGCTTATTTCCATACGTTAACCCCTTTGGAAATTGACCAAATTTCATATGAAAGTTAAATTTTTTAAGTTGGCCAATATTTTACATCTTGTTGGGAATGACTAAGAATTGAGTTTTCACAATTTAAACCCTTGAAATATTGGACAGATGAAATGAATAGACATTTTTGAAAGGTTTTGATTGTTCTTGTTAGTGGGGATGTATGTGCTTTCGAAGACAAACATCTTAGCTTTGATTTCTAGCGGTTTCTCACCACATGAATGCATAAACTAAGCCAATTTGACAATTTTCAAACACTAATATAATACAAAATAAAATCCAGTTTTAACTTCATATCGACATTATTTACCGGGGTTACCATATTAAAACTTGAATTTTTAATCATTTCAAGTATGCATGTCTAATATTAGGCAGATCTTAAAAATTTTAAATTTTCTCGTTAAAATGGCTTATTTCCATAGGTTAACCCCTTTGGAAATTGGCCAATTTTCATATGAAAATTAAATTTTTTAAGTTGGCCAATATTTTACATCCTTGTTGGGAATAACTAAGAATTGAGTTTTCACAATGTTAAACCATTGAAAAATTGGACGAGATGAAATTAAAAGAAATTTTTAAAAGGTTTTGATTATTCTTGTTAGTGGGGATGTATGTGCTTTCGAATACGAACATCTTAGCTTGGATTTCTAGCAATTTCTCACCACATGCATGCAGAAAGTACGCCAATTTGACAATTTTCAAACACTAACATAATACAAAATAAAATAAAGTTTTAACTTCATTTCGACATTATTTAACAAGTTTACCATATTAAAACTTGAATTTTCAATCATTTCAAATATGCATGTCTAATATTAGGCAAATTTTAAAACTTTGAAAGTTTTGTGTCAAAATGGCTTATTTCCATACGTTAACCCCTTTGGAAATTGACCAAATTTCATATGAAAGTTAAATTTTTTAAGTTGGCCAATATTTTACATCCTTGTTGGGAATGACTAAGAATTGAGTTTTCACAATTTAAACCCTTGAAATATTGGACAGATGAAATGAATAGACATTTTTGAAAGGTTTTGATTGTTCTTGTTAGTGGGGATGTATGTGCTTTCGAAGACAAACTTCTAAGCTTGGATTTTTAGCGGTTTCTCACCACATGCATGCATAAACTAAGGCAATTTGACAATTTTGAAACACTAACATAATATAAAATAAAATAGACTTTTAACTTTATTTCGACATTATTTAACGGGATTACCATATTAAAACTTGAATTTTTAATCATTTCAAATATGGATGTCTAATATTAGGCAGATTTTAAAACTTTGAAATTTTCGTGTCAAAATGGCTTATTTCCATAAGTTAACCCCTTTGGAAATTGACCAATTTTCATATGAAAATTAAATTTTTTAAGTTGGCCAATATTTTATATCCTTGTTTGGAATGACTAAGAATTGAGTTTTCACAATGTTAAACCCTTCAAATATTGGACAAGAAATTAAAAGACATTTTTGAAAGGTTTTGATTATTCTTGTTAGTGGGGATGTATGTGCTTTCGAATACAAACATCTTAGCTTGGATTTCTAGCAATTTCTCACCACATGCATGCAGAAAGTACGCCAATTTGAAAATTTTCAAACACTAACATAATACAAAATAAAATAGAGTTTTAACTTCATTTCGACATTATTTACCGGGATTACCACATTAAAACTTGAATTTTTAATCATTTCAAATATGCATGTCTAATATTAGGCAGATTTTAAAACTTTGAAAGTTTTGTGTCAAAATGGCTTATTTCCATACGTTAACCCCTTTGGAAATTGACCAAATTTCATATCAAAGTTAAATTTTTTAAGTTGGCCAATATTTTACATCCTTGTTGGGAATGACTAAGAATTGAGTTTTCACAATTTAAACCCTTGAAATATTGGACAGATGAAATGAATAGACATTTTTGAAAGGTTTTGATTGTTCTTGTTAGTGGGGATGTATGTGCTTTCGAAGACAAACATCTTAGCTTGGATTTCTAGCGGTTTCTCACCACATGCATGCATAAACTAAGCCAATTTGACAATTTTCAAACACTAATATAATACAAAATAAAATCTTGTGTTAACTTTATTTCGACATTATTTACCGGGGTTACTATATTAAAACTTGAATTTTTAATTATTTCAAGTATGCATGTCTAATATTAGGTAGATCTTAAAACTTTGAAATTTTCGTGTCAAAATGGCTTATTTTCATAAGTTAACCCCTTTGGAAATTGACCAATTTTCATATGAAAATTAAATTTTTTAACTTGGCCAATATTTTATATCCTTGTTTGGAATGCCTAAGAATTGAGTTTTCACAATGTTAAACCCTTCAAATATTGGACAGAAGAAATTAAAAGACATTTTTGAAAGGTTTTGATTATTCTTGTTAGTGGGGATGTATGTGCTTTCGAATACAAACATCTTAGCTTGGATTTCAAGCAATTTCTCACCACATGCATGCAGAAAGTACGCCAATTTGACAATTTTCAAACACTAACATAATACAAAATAAAATAAAGTTTTAACTTCATTTCGACATTATTTAACAAGTTTACCATATTAAAACATGAATTTTCAATCATTTCAAATATGCATGTCTAATATTAGGCAGTTTAAAACTTTGAAAGTTTTGTGTCAAAATGGCTTATTTCCATACGTTAACCCCTTTGGAAATTGACCAAATTTCATATTAATGTTAAATGTTTTAAGTTGGCCAATATTTTCCATCCTTGTTGGGAATGACTAAGAATTGAGTTTTCACAATTTAAACCCTTGAAATATTGGACAGATGAAATGAATAGACATTTTTGAAAGGTTTTGATTGTTCTTGTTAGTGGGGATGTATATGCTTTCGAAGACAAACATCTTAGCTTGGATTTCTAGCGGTTTCTCACCACATGCATGCATAAACTAAGGCAATTTGACAATTTTGAAACACTAACATAATATAAAATAAAATAAACTTTTAACTTTATTTCGACATTATTTACCGGGATTACAATATTAAAACTTGAATTTTTAATCATTTCAAATATGCATGTCTAATATTAGGTAGATCTTAAAACTTTGAAATTTTCGTGTCAAAATGGCTTATTTCCATAAGTTAACCCCTTTGGAAATTGACCAATTTTCATATGAAAATTAAAATTTTTAAGTTGGCCAATATTTTATATCCTTGTTTGGAATGACTAAGAATTGAGTTTTCACAATGTTAAACCCTTCAAATATTGGACGAAGAAATTAAAAGACATTTTTGAAAGGTTTTGATTATTCTTGTTAGTGGGGATGTATGTGCTTTCGAATACAAACATCTTAGCTTGGATTTCTAGCAATTTCTCACCACATGCATGCGAAAGTACGCCAATTTGAAAATTTTCAAACACTAACATAATACAAAACAAAATAGAGTTTTAACTTCATTTCGACATTATTTACCGGGATTACCACATTAAAACTTGAATTTTTAATCATTTCAAATATGCATGTCTAATATTAGGCAGATTTTAAAACTTTGAAAGTTTTGTGTCAAAATGGCTTATTTCCATCCGTTAACCCCGTTGGAAATAGAACAAATTTCATATGAAAGTTAAATGTTTTAAGTTGGCCAATATTTTCCATCCTTGTTGGGAATGACTAAGAATTGAGTTTTCACAATTTAAACCCTTGAAATATTGGACAGATGAAATGAATAGACATTTTTGAAAGGTTTTCATTGTTCTTGTTTGTGGGGATGTATGTGCTTTTGAAGACAAACATCTTAGCTTGGATTTCTAGCGGTTTCTCAAAGACATGCATGCATAAACTAAGGCAATTTGACAATTTTGAAACATTAACATAAAATAAAATAAAATAGACTTTTAAGTTTATTTCGACATTATTTACCGGGATTACCTTATTAAAACTTGAATTTATAATCGTTTCAAATATGCATGTCTAATATTAGGCAAATTTTAAAACTTTGAAAGTTTTGTGTCAAAATGGCTTATTTCTATATATTAACCCCTTTGGAAATTGACCAAATTTCATATGAAAGTTAAAATTTTTAAGTTTGCCAATATTTTACATGCTTGTTGGGAATGACTAAGAATTGAGTGTTCACAATTTAAACCCTTGAAATATTGGACAGATGAAATGAATAGTCATTTTTGAAAGGTTTTGATTGTTCTTGTTAGTGGGGATGTATATGCTTTCGAAGACAAACATCTTAGCTTGGATTTCTAGCGGTTTCTCACCACATGCATGCATAAACTAAGGCAATTTGACAATTTTGAAACACTAACATAATATAAAATAAAATAGACTTTTAACTTTATTTCGACATTATTTACCGGGATTACAATATTAAAACTTGAATTTTTAATCATTTCAAATATGCATGTCTAATATTAGGTAGATCTTAAAACTTTGAAATTTTCGTGTCAAAATGGCTTATTTCCATAAGTTAACCCCTTTGGAAATTGACCAATTTTCATATGAAAATTAAAATTTTTGAGTTGGCCAATATTTTATATCCTTGTTTGGAATGACTAAGAATTGAGTTTTCACAATGTTAAACCCTTCAAATATTGGACAGAAGAAATTAAAAGACATTTTTGAAAGGTTTTGATTATTCTTGTTAGTGGGGATGTATGTGCTTTCGAATACAAACATCTTAGCTTGGATTTCTAGCAATTTCTCACCACATGCATGCAGAAAGTACGCCAATTTGAAAATTTTCAAACACTAACATAATACAAAACAAAATAGAGTTTTAACTTCATTTCGACATTATTTACCGGGATTACCACATTAAAACTTGAATTTTTAATCATTTCAAATATGCATGTCTAATATTAGGCAGATTTTAAAACTTTGAAAGTTTTGTGTCAAAATGGCTTATTTCCATCCGTTAACCCCGTTGGAAATAGAACAAATTTCATATGAAAGTTAAATGTTTTAAGTTGGCCAATATTTTCCATCCTTATTGGGAATGACTAAGAATTGAGTTTTCACAATTTAAACCCTTGAAATATTGGACAGATGAAATGAATAGACATTTTTGAAAGGTTTTCATTGTTCTTGTTTGTGGGGATGTATGTGCTTTTGAAGACAAACATCTTAGCTTGGATTTCTAGCGGTTTCTCAGCACATGCATGCATAAACTAAGGCAATTTGACAATTTTGAAACATTAACATAAAATAAAATAAAATAGACTTTTAAGTTTATTTCGACATTATTTACCGGGATTACCTTATTAAAACTTGAATTTATAATCGTTTCAAATATGCATGTCTAATATTAGGCAAATTTTAAAACTTTGAAAGTTTTGTGTCAAAATGGCTTATTTCTATATATTAACCCCTTTGGAAATTGACCAAATTTCATATGAAAGTTAAAATTTTTAAGTTTGCCAATATTTTACATGCTTGTTGGGAATGACTAAGAATTGAGTGTTCACAATTTAAACCCTTGAAATATTGGACAGATGAAATGAATAGTCATTTTTGAAAGGTTTTGATTGTTCTTGTTAGTGGGGATGTATATGCTTTCGAAGACAAACATCTTAGCTTGGATTTCTAGCGGTTTCTCACCACATGCATGCATAAACTAAGGCAATTTGACAATTTTGAAACACTAACATAATATAAAATAAAATAGACTTTTAACTTTATTTCGACATTATTTACCGGGATTACAATATTAAAACTTGAATTTTTAATCATTTCAAATATGCATGTCTAATATTAGGTAGATCTTAAAACTTTGAAATTTTCGTGTCAAAATGGCTTATTTCCATAAGTTAACCCCTTTGGAAATTGACCAATTTTCATATGAAAATTAAAATTTTTGAGTTGGCCAATATTTTATATCCTTGTTTGGAATGACTAAGAATTGAGTTTTCACAATGTTAAACCCTTCAAATATTGGACGAAGAAATTAAAAGACATTTTTGAAAGGTTTTGATTATTCTTGTTAGTGGGGATGTATGTGCTTTCGAATACAAACATCTTAGCTTGGATTTCTAGCAATTTCTCACCACATGCATGCGAAAGTACGCCAATTTGAAAATTTTCAAACACTAACATAATACAAAACAAAATAGAGTTTTAACTTCATTTCGACATTATTTACCGGGATTACCACATTAAAACTTGAATTTTTAATCATTTCAAATATGCATGTCTAATATTAGGCAGATTTTAAAACTTTGAAAGTTTTGTGTCAAAATGGCTTATTTCCATCCGTTAACCCCGTTGGAAATAGAACAAATTTCATATGAAAGTTAAATGTTTTAAGTTGGCCAATATTTTCCATCCTTGTTGGGAATGACTAAGAATTGAGTTTTCACAATTTAAACCCTTGAAATATTGGACAGATGAAATGAATAGACATTTTTGAAAGGTTTTCATTGTTCTTGTTTGTGGGGATGTATGTGCTTTCGAAGACAAACATCTTAGCTTGGATTTCTAGCGGTTTCTCAGCACATGCATGCATAAACTAAGGCAATTTGACAATTTTGAAACATTAACATAAAATAAAATAAAATAGACTTTTCAGTTTATTTCGACATTATTTACCGGGATTACCTTATTAAAACTTGAATTTATAATCGTTTCAAATATGCATGTCTAATATTAGGCAAATTTTAAAACATTGAAAGTTTTGTGTCAAAATGGCTTATTTCTATATATTAACCCCTTTGGAAATTGACCAAATTTCATATGAAAGTTAAAATTTTTAAGTTTGCCAATATTTTACATGCTTGTTGGGAATGACTAAGAATTGAGTGTTCACAATTTAAACCCTTGAAATATTGGACGGATGAAATGAATAGTCATTTTTGAAAGGTTTTGATTGTTCTTGTTAGTGGGGATGTATGTGCTTTCGAAGACAAACATCTTAGCTTGGATTTCTAGCGGTTTCTCACCCTATGCATGCATAAACTAAGCGAATTTGACAATTTTCAAACACTAACATAATACAAAATAAAATCTTGTGTTACCTTTATTTCGACATTATTTACCGGGGTTACTATATTAAAACTTGGAATTTTTAATTATTTCAAGTATGCATGTCTAATATTAGGTAGATCTTAAAACTTTGAAATTTTCGTGTCAAAATGGCTTATTTTCATAAGTTAACCCCTTTGGAAATTGACCAATTTTCATATGAAAATTAAAATTTTTAAGTTGGCCAATATTTTATATCCTTGTTTGGAATGACTAAGAATTGAGTTTTCACAATGTTAAACCCTTCAAATATTGGACGAAAGAAATTAAAAGACGCTTTGAAAGGTTTTGATTATTCTTGTTAGTGGGGATGTCCGTGCTTTCGAATACAAACATCTTAGCTTGGATTTCTAGCAATTTCTCACCACATGCATGCGAAAGTACGCCAATTTGAAAATTTTCAAACACTAACATAATACAAAATAAAATAGAGTTTTAACTTCATTTCGACATTATTTACGGGATTACCACATTAAAACTTGAATTTTTAATCATTTCAAATATGCATGTCTAATATTAGGCAGATTTTAAAACTTTGAAAGTTTTGTGTTAAAATGGCTTATTTCCATACGTTAACCCCTTTGGAAATTGACCAAATTTCATATGAATGTTAAATGTTTTATGTTGGCCAATATTTTCCATCCTTGTTGGGAATTACTAAGAATTGAGTTTTCACAATTTAAACCCTTGAAATATTGGACAGATGAAATGAATAGACATTTTTGAAAGGTTTTGATTGTTCTTGTTAGTGGGGATATATGTGCTTTCGAAGACAAACATCTTAGCTTGGATTTCTAGCGGTTTCTCACCACATGCATGCATAAACTAAGGCAATTTGACAATTTTGAAACACTAACATAATATAAAATAAAATAGACTTTTAACTTTATTTCGACATTATTTACCGGGATTACCATATTAAAACTTGAATTTTTAATCATTTCAAATATGCATGTCTAATATTAGGCAGATTTTAAAACTTTGAAATTTTCGTGTCAAAATGGCTTATTTCCATAAGTTAACCCCTTTGGAAATTGACCAATTTTCATATGAAAATTAAAATTTTTAAGTTGGCCAATATTTTATATCCTTGTTTGGAATGACTAAGAATTGAGTTTTCACAATGTTAAACCCTTCAAATATTGGACGAAGAAATTAAAAGACATTTTTGAAAGGTTTTGATTATTCTTGTTAGTGGGGATGTATGTGCTTTCGAATACAAACATCTTAGCTTGGATTTCTAGCAATTTCTCACCACATGCATGCAGAAAGTACGCCAATTTGAAAATTTTCAAACACTAACATAATACAAAATAAAATAGAGTTTTAACTTCATTTCGACATTATTTATCGGGATTACCACATTAAAACTTGAATTTTTAATCATTTCAAATATGCATGTCTAATATTAGGCGATTTTAAAACTTTGAAAGTTTTGTGTCAAAATGGCTTATTTCCATACGTTAACCCCTTTGGAAATTGACCAAATTTCATATGAAAGTTAAATTTTTTAAGTTGGCCTATATTTTACATCCTTGTTGGGAATGACTAAGAATTGAGTTTTCACAATTTAAACCCTTGAAATATTGGACAAATGAAATGAATAGACATTTTTGAAAGGTTTTGATTGTTCTTGTTAGTGGGGATGTATGTGCTTTCGAAGACAAACATCTTAGCTTGGATTTCTAGCGGGTTCTCACCACATGCATGCATAAACTAAGCCAATTTGACAATTTTGAAACACTAATATAATACAAAATAAAATCTTGTGTTAACTTTATTTCGACATTATTTACCGGGGTTACTATATTAAAACTTGGAATTTTTAATTATTTCAAGTATGCATGTCTAATATTAGGTAGATCTTAAAACTTTGAAATTTTCGTGTCAAAATGGCTTATTTTCATAAGTTAACCCCTTTGGAAATTGACCAATTTTCATATGAAAATTAAAATTTTTAAGTTGGCCAATATTTTATATCCTTGTTTGGAATGACTAAGAATTGAGTTTTCACAATGTTAAACCCTTCAAATATTGGACAGAAGAAATTAAAAGACATTTTTGAAAGGTTTTGATTATTCTTGTTAGTGGGGATGTATGTGCTTTCGAATACAAACATCTTAGCTTGGATTTCGAGCAATTTCTCACCACATGCATGCAGAAAGTACGCCAATTTGACAATTTTCAAACACTAACATAATACAAAATAAAATAGAGTTTTAACTTCATTTCGACATTATTTACCGGGATTACCACATTAAAACTTGAATTTTTAATCATTTCAAATATGCATGTCTAATATTAGGCAGATTTTAAAACTTTGAAAGTTTTGTGTCAAAATGGCTTATTTCCATACGTTAACCCCTTTGGAAATTGACCAAATTTCATATGAAAGTTAAATTTTTTAAGTTGGCCAATATTTTACATCGTTGTTGGGAATGACTAAGAATTGAGTTTTCACAATTTAAACCCTTGAAATATTGGACAGATGAAATGAATAGACATTTTTGAAAGGTTTTGATTGTTCTTGTTAGTGGTGATGTATGTGCTTTCGAAGACAAACATCTTAGCTTTGATTTCTAGCGGTTTCTCACCACATGCATGCATAAACTAAGCCAATTTGACAATTTTCAAACACTAATATAATACAAAATAAAATCGAGTTTTAACTTCATATCGACATTATTTACCGGGGTTACCATATTAAAACTTGAATTTTTAATCATTTCAAGTATGCATGTCTAATATTAGGCGAGATCTTAAAAATTTGAAATTTTCGTGTTAAAATGGCTTATTTCCATAGGTTAACCCCTTTGGAAATTGGCCAATTTCAATATGAAAATTAAATTTTTTAAGTTGGCCAATATTTTACATCCTTGTTGGGAATGACTAAGAATTGAGTTTTGACAATGTTAAACCATTGAAAAATTGGACAGATGAAATTAAAAGAAATTTTTGAAAGGTTTTGATTATTCTTGTTAGTGGGGATGTATGTGCTTTCGAATACGAACATCTTAGCTTGGATTTCTAGCAACTTCTCACCACATGCATGCAGAAAGTACGCCAATTTGACAATTTTCAAACACTAACATAATACAAAATAAAATAGAGTTTTAACTTCATTTCGACATTATTTACCGGTATTACGATATTAAAACTTGAATTTTTAATCATTTCAAATATGCATGTATAATATTAGGCAGATTTTAAAACTTTGAAAGTTTTGTGTCAAAATGGCTTATTTCCATACGTTAACCCCTTTGGAAATTGACCAAATTTCATATGAAAGTTAAATTTTTTAAGTTGGCCAATATTTTTAATCCTTGTTGGGAATGACTAAGAATTGAGTTTTCACAATTTAAACCCTTGAAATATTGGACAGATGAAATGAATAGACATTTTTGAAAGGTTTTGATTGTTCTTGTTAGTGGGGATGTATGTGCTTTCGAAGACAAACATCTAAGCTTGGATTTTTAGCGGTTTCTTACCACATGCATGCATAAACTAAGCCAATTTGACAAGTTTGAAACACTAATATAATACAAAATAAAATCGAGTGTTAACTTTATTTCGACATTATTTACCGGGGTTACTATATTAAAACATGAATTTTTAAATATTTCAAGTATGCATGTCTAATATTAGGCGAGATCTTAAAACTTTGAAATTTTCGTGTCAAAATGGCTTATTTCCATAAGTTAACCCCTTTGGAAATTGACCAATTCTCATATGAAAATTAAAATTTTTATGTTGGCCAATATTTTATATCCTTGTTTGGAATGACTAAGAATTGAGTTTTCACAATGTTAAACCCATCAAATATTGGACGAGAAGAAATTAAAAGACATTTTTGAAAGGTTTTGATTATTCTTGTTAGTTGGGATGTATGTGCTTTCGAATACAAACATCTTAGATTGGATTTCTAGCAATTTCTCACCACATGCATGCAGAAAGTACGCCAATTTGACAATTTTCAAACACTAACATAATACAAAATAAAATAAAGTTTTAACTTCATTTCGACATTATTTAACAAGTTTACCATATTAAAACTTGAATTTTCAATCATTTCAAATATGCATGTCTAATATTAGGCGATTTTAAAACATTGAATGTTTTGTGTCAAAATGGCTTATTTCCATACGTTAACCCCTTTGGAAATTGACCAAATTTCATATGAATGTTAAATATTTTAAGTTGGCCAATATTTTCCATCCTTGTTGGGAATGGCTAAGAATTGAGTTTTCACAATTTAAACCCTTGAAATATTGGACGGATAAAATGAATAGACATTTTTGAAAGGTTTTGATTGTTCTTGTTAGTGGGGATGTATGTGCTTTCGAAGACAAACATCTTAGCTTGGATTTCTAGCGGTTTCTCACCACATGCATGCATAAACTAAGGCAATTTGACAATTTTGAAACACTAACATAATATAAAATAAAATAGACTTTTAACTTTATTTCGATATTATTTACCGGGATTACCATATTAAAACTTGAATTTTTAATCATTTCAAATATGCATGTCTAATATTAGGCAGATTTTAAAACTTTGAAATTTTCGTGTCAAAATGGCTTATTTCCATAAGTTAACCCCTATGGAAATTGATCAATTTTCATATGAAAATTAAAATTTTTAAGTTGGCCAATATTTTATATCCTTGTTTGGAATGACTAAGAATTGAGTTTTCACAATGTTAAACCCTTCAAATATTGGACGAAGAAATTAAAAGACATTTTTGAAAGGTTTTGATTATTCTTGTTAGTGGGGATGTATGTGCTTTCGAATACAAACATCTTAGCTTGGATTTCAAGCAATTTCTCACCATATGCATGCAGAAAGTACGCCAATTTGACAATTTTCAAACACTAACATAATACAAAATAAAATAAAGTTTTAACTTCATTTCGACATTATTTAACAAGTTTACCATATTAAAACTTGAATTTTTAATCATTTCAAATATGCATGTCTAATATTAGGCAGATTTTAAAACCTTGAAACTTTTGTGTCAAAATGTCTTATTTCCATCCGTTAACCCTGTTGGAAATTGACCAAATTTCATATGAAAGTTAAATGTTTTAAGTTGGCCAATATTTTCCATCCTTGTTGGGAATGACTAAGAATTGAGTTTTCACAATTTAAACCCTTGAAATATTGGACAGATGAAATGAATAGACATTTTTGAAAGGTTTTGATTGTTCTTGTTAGTGGGGATGTATGTGCTTTCGAAGACAAACAGCTTAGCTTGGATTTCTAGCGGTTTCTCACCACATGCATGCATAAACTAAGGCAATTTGACAATTTTGAAACACTAACATAATTTAAAATAAAATAGACTTTTAAGTTTATTTCCACATTATTTACCGGGATTACCTTATTAAAACTTGAATTTTTAATCATTTCAAATATGCATGTCTAATATTAGGCAGATTTTAAAACTTTGAAAGTTTTGTGTCAAAATGGCTTATTTCCATACGTGAACCCCTTTGGAAATTGACCAAATTTCATATGAAAGTTAAATTTTTTAAGTTGGCCAATATTTTACATCGTTGTTGGGAATGACTAAGAATTGAGTTTTCACAATTTAAACCCTTGAAATATTGGACAGATGAAATGAATAGACATTTTTGAAAGGTTTTGATTGTTCTTGTTAGTGGTGATGTATGTGCTTTCGAAGACAAACATCTTAGCTTTGATTTCTAGCGGTTTCTCACCACATGCATGCATAAACTAAGCCAATTTGACAATTTTCAAACACTAATATAATACAAAATAAAATCGAGTTTTAACTTCATATCGACATTATTTACCGGGGTTACCATATTAAAACTTGAATTTTTAATCATTTCAAGTATGCATGTCTAATATTAGGCGAGATCTTAAAAATTTGAAATTTTCGTGTTAAAATGGCTTATTTCCATAGGTTAACCCCTTTGGAAATTGGCCAATTTCAATATGAAAATTAAATTTTTTAAGTTGGCCAATATTTTACATCCTTGTTGGGAATGACTAAGAATTGAGTTTTGACAATGTTAAACCATTGAAAAATTGGACAGATGAAATTAAAAGAAATTTTTGAAAGGTTTTGATTATTCTTGTTAGTGGGGATGTATGTGCTTTCGAATACGAACATCTTAGCTTGGATTTCTAGCAACTTCTCACCACATGCATGCGAAAAAGTACGCCAATTTGACAATTTTCAAACACTAACATAATACAAAATAAAATAGAGTTTTAACTTCATTTCGACATTATTTACCGGTATTACGATATTAAAACTTGAATTTTTAATCATTTCAAATATGCATGTATAATATTAGGCAGATTTTAAAACTTTGAAAGTTTTGTGTCAAAATGGCTTATTTCCATACGTTAACCCCTTTGGAAATTGACCAAATTTCATATGAAAGTTAAATTTTTTAAGTTGGCCAATATTTTTAATCCTTGTTGGGAATGACTAAGAATTGAGTTTTCACAATTTAAACCCTTGAAATATTGGACAGATGAAATGAATAGACATTTTTGAAAGGTTTTGATTGTTCTTGTTAGTGGGGATGTATGTGCTTTCGAAGACAAACATCTAAGCTTGGATTTTTAGCGGTTTCTTACCACATGCATGCATAAACTAAGCCAATTTGACAAGTTTGAAACACTAATATAATACAAAATAAAATCGAGTGTTAACTTTATTTCGACATTATTTACCGGGGTTACTATATTAAAACATGAATTTTTAAATATTTCAAGTATGCATGTCTAATATTAGGCAGATCTTAAAACTTTGAAATTTTCGTGTCAAAATGGCTTATTTCCATAAGTTAACCCCTTTGGAAATTGACCAATTCTCATATGAAAATTAAAATTTTTATGTTGGCCAATATTTTATATCCTTGTTTGGAATGACTAAGAATTGAGTTTTCACAATGTTAAACCCATCAAATATTGGACAGAAGAAATTAAAAGACATTTTTGAAAGGTTTTGATTATTCTTGTTAGTTGGGATGTATGTGCTTTCGAATACAAACATCTTAGATTGGATTTCTAGCAATTTCTCACCACATGCATGCAGAAAGTACGCCAATTTGACAATTTTCAAACACTAACATAATACAGAATAAAATAAAGTTTTAACTTCATTTCGACATTATTTAACAAGTTTACCATATTAAAACTTGAATTTTCAATCATTTCAAATATGCATGTCTAATATTAGGCAGATTTTAAAACAATGAATGTTTTGTGTCAAAATGGCTTATTTCCATACGTTAACCCCTTTGGAAATTGACCAAATTTCATATCAAAGTTAAATTTTTTAAGTTGGCCAATATTTTTAATCCTTGTTGGGAATGACTAAGAATTGAGTTTTCACAATTTAAACCCTTGAAATATTGGACAGATGAAATGAATAGACATTTTTGAAAGGTTTTGATTGTTCTTGTTAGTGGGGATGTATGTGCTTTCGAAGACAAACATCTAAGCTTGGATTTTTAGCGGTTTCTTACCACATGCATGCATAAACTAAGCCAATTTGACAAGTTTGAAACACTAATATAATACAAAATAAAATCGAGTGTTAACTTTATTTCGACATTATTTACCGGGGTTACTATATTAAAACATGAATTTTTAAATATTTCAACTATGCATGTCTAATATTAGGCGAGATCTTAAAACTTTGAAATTTTCGTGTCAAAATGGCTTATTTCCATAAGTTAACCCCTTTGGAAATTGACCAATTCTCATATGAAAATTAAAATTTTTATGTTGGCCAATATTTTATATCCTTGTTTGGAATGACTAAGAATTGAGTTTTCACAATGTTAAACCCATCAAATATTGGACAAGAAGAAATTAAAAGACATTTTTGAAAGGTTTTGATTATTCTTGTTAGTTGGGATGTATGTGCTTTCGAATACAAACATCTTAGATTGGATTTCTAGCAATTTCTCACCACATGCATGCGAAAAGTACGCCAATTTGACAATTTTCAAACACTAACATAATACGGAATAAAATAAAGTTTTAACTTCATTTCGACATTATTTAACAAGTTTACCATATTAAAACTTGAATTTTCAATCATTTCAAATATGCATGTCTAATATTAGGCAGATTTTAAAACATTGAATGTTTTGTGTCAAAATGGCTTATTTCCATACGTTAACCCCTTTGGAAATTGACCAAATTTCATATGAATGTTAAATATTTTAAGTTGGCCAATATTTTCCATCCTTGTTGGGAATGGCTAAGAATTGAGTTTTCACAATTTAAACCCTTGAAATATTGGACGGATAAAATGAATAGACATTTTTGAAAGGTTTTGATTGTTCTTGTTAGTGGGGATGTATGTGCTTTCGAAGACAAACATCTTAGCTTGGATTTCTAGCGGTTTCTCACCACATGCATGCATAAACTAAGGCAATTTGACAATTTTGAAACACTAACATAATATAAAATAAAATAGACTTTTAACTTTATTTCGATATTATTTACCGGGATTACCATATTAAAACTTGAATTTTTAATCATTTCAAATATGCATGTCTAATATTAGGCAGATTTTAAAACTTTGAAATTTTCGTGTCAAAATGGCTTATTTCCATAAGTTAACCCCTATGGAAATTGATCAATTTTCATATGAAAATTAAAATTTTTAAGTTGGCCAATATTTTATATCCTTGTTTGGAATGACTAAGAATTGAGTTTTCACAATGTTAAACCCTTCAAATATTGGACAGAAGAAATTAAAAGACATTTTTGAAAGGTTTTGATTATTCTTGTTAGTGGGGATGTATGTGCTTTCGAATACAAACATCTTAGCTTGGATTTCAAGCAATTTCTCACCATATGCATGCAGAAAGTACGCCAATTTGACAATTTTCAAACACTAACATAATACAAAATAAAATAAAGTTTTAACTTCATTTCGACATTATTTAACAAGTTTACCATATTAAAACTTGAATTTTTAATCATTTCAAATATGCATGTCTAATATTAGGCAGATTTTAAAACCTTGAAACTTTTGTGTCAAAATGTCTTATTTCCATCCGTTAACCCTGTTGGAAATTGACCAAATTTCATATGAAAGTTAAATGTTTTAAGTTGGCCAATATTTTCCATCCTTGTTGGGAATGACTAAGAATTGAGTTTTCACAATTTAAACCCTTGAAATATTGGACAGATGAAATGAATAGACATTTTTGAAAGGTTTTGATTGTTCTTGTTAGTGGGGATGTATGTGCTTTCGAAGACAAACGACTTAGCTTGGATTTCTAGCGGTTTCTCACCACATGCATGCATAAACTAAGGCAATTTGACAATTTTGAAACACTAACATAATTTAAAATAAAATAGACTTTTAAGTTTATTTCCACATTATTTACCGGATTACCTTATTAAAACTTGAATTTTTAATCATTTCAAATATGCATGTCTAATATTAGGCAGATTTTAAAACTTTGAAAGTTTTGTGTCAAAATGGCTTATTTCCATACGTGAACCCCTTTGGAAATTGACCAAATTTCATATGAAAGTTAAATTTTTTAAGTTGGCCAATATTTTACATCGTTGTTGGGAATGACTAAGAATTGAGTTTTCACAATTTAAACCCTTGAAATATTGGACAGATGAAATGAATAGACATTTTTGAAAGGTTTTGATTGTTCTTGTTAGTGGTGATGTATGTGCTTTCGAAGACAAACATCTTAGCTTTGATTTCTAGCGGTTTCTCACCACATGCATGCATAAACTAAGCCAATTTGACAATTTTCAAACACTAATATAATACAAAATAAAATCGAGTTTTAACTTCATATCGACATTATTTACCGGGGTTACCATATTAAAACTTGAATTTTTAATCATTTCAAGTATGCATGTCTAATATTAGGCAGATCTTAAAAATTTGAAATTTTCGTGTTAAAATGGCTTATTTCCATAGGTTAACCCCTTTGGAAATTGGCCAATTTCAATATGAAAATTAAATTTTTTAAGTTGGCCAATATTTTACATCCTTGTTGGGAATGACTAAGAATTGAGTTTTGACAATGTTAAACCATTGAAAAATTGGACGATGAAATTAAAAGAAATTTTTGAAAGGTTTTGATTATTCTTGTTAGTGGGGATGTATGTGCTTTCGAATACGAACATCTTAGCTTGGATTTCTAGCAACTTCTCACCACATGCATGCAGAAAGTACGCCAATTTGACAATTTTCAAACACTAACATAATACAAAATAAAATAGAGTTTTAACTTCATTTCGACATTATTTACCGGTATTACGATATTAAAACTTGAATTTTTAATCATTTCAAATATGCATGTATAATATTAGGCGATTTTAAAACTTTGAAAGTTTTGTGTCAAAATGGCTTATTTCCATACGTTAACCCCTTTGGAAATTGACCAAATTTCATATGAAAGTTAAATTTTTTAAGTTGGCCAATATTTTTAATCCTTGTTGGGAATGACTAAGAATTGAGTTTTCACAATTTAAACCCTTGAAATATTGGACGATGAAATGAATAGACATTTTTGAAAGGTTTTGATTGTTCTTGTTAGTGGGGATGTATGTGCTTTCGAAGACAAACATCTAAGCTTGGATTTTTAGCGGTTTCTTACCACATGCATGCATAAACTAAGCCAATTTGACAAGTTTGAAACACTAATATAATACAAAATAAAATCGAGTGTTAACTTTATTTCGACATTATTTACCGGGGTTACTATATTAAAACATGAATTTTTAAATATTTCAAGTATGCATGTCTAATATTAGGCATCTTAAAACTTTGAAATTTTCGTGTCAAAATGGCTTA
Source organism: Linum usitatissimum (assembly GCA_030674075.2). Lineage (NCBI taxonomy): Eukaryota > Viridiplantae > Streptophyta > Magnoliopsida > Malpighiales > Linaceae > Linum > Linum usitatissimum. The sequence continues at coordinate 74,367 of JAUJYP020000468.1, read as the reverse complement.
TTTCCATAAGTTAACCCCTTTGGAAATTGACCAATTCTCATATGAAAATTAAAATTTTTATGTTGGCCAATATTTTATATCCTTGTTTGGAATGACTAAGAATTGAGTTTTCACAATGTTAAACCCATCAAATATTGGACGAAAGAAATTAAAAGACATTTTTGAAAGGTTTTGATTATTCTTGTTAGTTGGGATGTATGTGCTTTCGAATACAAACATCTTAGATTGGATTTCTAGCAATTTCTCACCACATGCATGCGAAAAGTACGCCAATTTGACAATTTTCAAACACTAACATAATACGAAATAAAATAAAGTTTTAACTTCATTTCGACATTATTTAACAAGTTTACCATATTAAAACTTGAATTTTCAATCATTTCAAATATGCATGTCTAATATTAGGCAGATTTTAAAACATTGAATGTTTTGTGTCAAAATGGCTTATTTCCATACGTTAACCCCTTTGGAAATTGACCAAATTTCATATGAAAGTTAAATTTTTTAAGTTGGCCAATATTTTTAATCCTTGTTGGGAATGACTAAGAATTGAGTTTTCACAATTTAAACCCTTGAAATATTGGACAGATGAAATGAATAGACATTTTTGAAAGGTTTTGATTGTTCTTGTTAGTGGGGATGTATGTGCTTTCGAAGACAAACATCTAAGCTTGGATTTTTAGCGGTTTCTTACCACATGCATGCATAAACTAAGCCAATTTGACAAGTTTGAAACACTAATATAATACAAAATAAAATCGAGTGTTAACTTTATTTCGACATTATTTACCGGGGTTACTATATTAAAACATGAATTTTTAAATATTTCAACTATGCATGTCTAATATTAGGCAGATCTTAAAACTTTGAAATTTTCGTGTCAAAATGGCTTATTTCCATAAGTTAACCCCTTTGGAAATTGACCAATTCTCATATGAAAATTAAAATTTTTATGTTGGCCAATATTTTATATCCTTGTTTGGAATGACTAAGAATTGAGTTTTCACAATGTTAAACCCATCAAATATTGGACAAGAAATTAAAAGACATTTTTGAAAGGTTTTGATTATTCTTGTTAGTTGGGATGTATGTGCTTTCGAATACAAACATCTTAGATTGGATTTCTAGCAATTTCTCACCACATGCATGCAGAAAGTACGCCAATTTGACAATTTTCAAACACTAACATAATACAGAATAAAATAAGGTTTTAACTTCATTTCGACATTATTTAACAAGTTTACCATATTAAAACTTGAATTTTCCATCATTTCAAATATGCATGTCTAATATTAGACAAATTTTAAAACATTGAATGTTTTGTGTCAAAATGGCTTATTTCCATACGTTAACCCCTTTGGAAATTGACCAAATTTCATATGAATGTTAAATATTTTAAGTTGGCCAATATTTTCCATCCTTGTTGGGAATGGCTAAGAATTGAGTTTTCACAATTTAAACCCTTGAAATATTGGACAGATAAAATGAATAGACATTTTTGAAAGGTTTTGATTGTTCTTGTTAGTGGGGATGTATGTGCTTTCGAAGACAAACATCTTAGCTTGGATTTCTAGCGGTTTCTCACCACATGCATGCATAAACTAAGGCAATTTGACAATTTTGAAACACTAACATAATATAAAATAAAATAGACTTTTAACTTTATTTCGATATTATTTACCGGGATTACCATATTAAAACTTGAATTTTTAATCATTTCAAATATGCATGTCTAATATTAGGCAGATTTTAAAACTTTGAAATTTTCGTGTCAAAATGGCTTATTTCCATACGTTAACCCCTTTGGAAATTGACCAAATTTCATATGAAAGTTAAAATTTTTAAGTTGGCCAATATTTTACATGCTTGTTGGGAATGACTAAGAATTGAGTTTTCACAATTTAAACCCTTGAAATATTGGACGATGAAATGAATAGACATTTTTGAAAGGTTTTGATTGTTCTTGTTAGTGGGGATGTATGTGCTTTCGAAGACAAACATCTTAGCTTGGATTTCTAGCGGTTTCTCACCACATGCATGCATAAACTAAGCCAATTTGACAATTTTCAAACACTAACATAATACAAAATAAAATCGAGTGTTAACTTTATTTCGACATTATTTACCGGGGTTACCATATTAAAACTTGAATTTTCAATCATTTCAAATATGCATGTCTAATATTAGGCAGATCTTAAAACTTTGAAATTTTCGTGTCAAAATGGCTTATTTCCATAAGTTAACCCCTTTGGAAATTGACCAATTTTCATATGAAAATTAAAATTTTTAAGTTGGCCAATATTTTATTTCCTTGTTTGGAATGACTAAGAATTGAGTTTTCACAATGTTAAACCCTTCAAATATTGGACAGAAGAAATTAAAAGACATTTTTGAAAGGTTTTGATTATTCTTGTTAGTGGGGATGTATGTGCTTTCGAATACAAACATCTTAGCTTGGATTTCTAGCAATTTCTCACCACATGCATGCAGAAAGTACGCCAATTTGACAATTTTCAAACACTAACATAATACAAAATAAAATATAGTTTTAACTTCATTTCGACATTATTTAACAAGTTTACCATATTAAAACTTGAATTTTTAATCATTTCAAATATGCATGTCTAATATTAGGCTGATTTTAAAACTTTGAAAGTTTTGTGTCAAAATGGCTTATTTCCATACGTTAACCCTTTTGGAAATTGACCAAATTTCATATGAAAGTTAAATGTTTTAAGTTGGCCAATATTTTCCATGCTTGTTGGGAATGACTAAGAATTGAGTTTTCACAATTTAAACCCTTGAAATATTGGACAGATGAAATGAATAGACATTTTTGAAAGGTTTTGATTGTTCTTGTTAGTGGGGATGTATGTGCTTTCGAAGAAAAACATCTTAGCTTGGATTTCTAGCAATTTCTCACCACATGCATGCGAAAAGTACGCCAATTTGACAATTTTCAAACACTAACATAATACAAAATAAAATAGAGTTTTAACTTCATTTCGACATTATTTACCGGGATTACCATATTAAAACTTGAATTTTTAATCATTTCAAATATGCATGTCTAATATTAGGCAGATTTTAAAACTTTGAAACTTTTGTGTCAAAATGTCTTATTTCCATCCGTTAACCCCGTTGGAAATAGACCAAATTTCATATGAAAGTTAAATGTTTTAAGTTGGCCAATATTTTCCATCCTTGTTGGGAATGACTAAGAATTGAGTTTTCACAATTTAAACCCTTGAAATATTGGACAGATGAAATGAATAGACATTTTTGAAAGGTTTTCATTGTTCTTGTTTGTGGGGATGTATGTGCTTTCGAAGACAAACATCTTAGCTTGGATTTCTAGCGGTTTCTCAGCACATGCATGCATAAACTAAGGCAATTTGACAATTTTGAAACATTAACATAAAATAAAATAAAATAGACTTTTAAGTTTATTTCGACATTATTTACCGGGATTACCTTATTAAAACTTGAATTTATAATCGTTTCAAATATGCATGTCTAATATTACGCAAATTTTAAGACTTTGAAAGTTTTGTGTCAAAATGGCTTATTTCTATATATTAACCCCTTTGGAAATTGACCAAATTTCATATGAAAGTTAAAATTTTTAAGTTTGCCAATATTTTACATGCTTGTTGGGAATGACTAAGAATTGAGTGTTCACAATTTAAACCCTTGAAATATTGGACGGATGAAATGAATAGTCATTTTTGAAAGGTTTTGATTGTTCTTGTTAGTGGGGATGTATGTGCTTTCGAAGACAAACATCTTAGCTTGGATTTCTAGCGGTTTCTCACCCTATGCATGCATAAACTAAGCGAATTTGACAATTTTCAAACACTAACATAAAACAAAATAAAATCGAGTGTTAACTTAATTTCGACATTATTTACCGTGGTTACTATATTAAAACTTGAATTTTTAATTATTTCAACTATGCATGTCTAATATTAGGCAGATCTTAAAACTTTGAAATTTTCGTGTCAAAATGGCTTATTTCCATAAGTTAACCCCTTTGGAAATTGACCAATTTTCATATGAAAATTAAAATCTTTAAGTTGGCCAATATTTAATATCCTTGTTTGGAATGACTAAGAATTGAGTTTTCACAATGTTAAACCCATCAAATATTGGACGAGAAGAAATTAAAACACATTTTTGAAAGGTTTTGATTATTCTTGTTAGTGATGTATGTGCTTTCGAATACAAACATCTTAGCTTGGATTTCTAGCAATTTCTCACAACATGCATGCAGAAAGTACGCCAATTTGACAGTTTTCAAACACTAACATAATACAAAATAAAATAAAGTTTTAACTTCATTTCGACATTATTTAACAAGTTTACCATATTAAAACTTGAATTTTTAATCATTTCAAATATGCATGTCTAATATTAGGCAGATTTTAAAACATTGAAAGTTTTGTGTCAAAATGGCTTATTTCCATACGTTAACCCCTTTGGAAATTGACCAAATTTCATATGAAAGTTAAATGTTTTAAGTTGGCCAATATTTTCCATGCTTGTTGGGAATGACTAAGAATTGAGTTTTCACAATTTAAACCCTTGAAATATTGGACAGATGAAATGAATAGACATTTTTGAAAGGTTTTGATTGTTCTTGTTAGTGGGGATGTATGTGCTTTCGAAGAAAAACATCTTAGCTTGGATTTCTAGCAATTTCTCACCACATGCATGCGTAAAGTACGCCAATTTGACAATTTTCAAACACTAACATAATACAAAATAAAATAGAGTTTTAACTTCATTTCGACATTATTTACCGGATTACCATATTAAAACTTGAATTTTTAATCATTTCAAATATGCATGTCTAATATTAGGCAGATTTTTAAAACTTTGAAACTTTTGTGTCAAAATGTCTTATTTCCATCCGTTAACCCCGTTGGAAATAGACCAAATTTCATATGAAAGTTAAATGTTTTAAGTTGGCCAATATTTTCCATCCTTGTTGGAAATGACTAAGAATTGAGTTTTCACAATTTAAACCCTTGAAATATTGGACGTATGAAATGAATAGACATTTTTGAAAGGTTTTCATTGTTCTTGTTAGTGGGGATGTATGTGCTTTCGAAGACAAACATCTTAGCTTGGATTTCTAGCGGTTTCTCACCACATGCATGCATAAACTAAGGCAATTTGACAATTTTGAAACATTAACATAATATAAAATAAAATAGACTTTTAAGTTTATTTCGATATTATTTACCGGGATTACCTTATTAAAACTTGAATTTATAATCGTTTCAAATATGCATGTCTAATATTAGGCAAATTTTAAAACTTTGAAAGTTTTGTGTCAAAATGGCTTATTTCTATATATTAACCCCTTTGGAAATTGACCAAATTTCATATGAAAGTTAAAATTTTTAAGTTTGCCAATATTTTACATGCTTGTTGGGAATGACTAAGAATTGAGTGTTCACAATTTAAACCCTTGAAATATTGGACAGATGAAATGAATAGACATTTTTGAAAGGTTTTGATTGTTCTTGTTAGTGGGGATGTATGTGCTTTCGAAGACAAACATCTTAGCTTGGATTTCTAGCGGTTTCTCACCACATGCATGCATAAACTAAGCCAATTTGACAATTTTCAAACACTAACATAATACAAATTAAAATCGAGTGTTAACTTTATTTCGACATTATTTACCGGGCTTACTATATTATAACTTGAAGTTTTAATTATTTCAAGTATGCATGTCTAATATTAGGCGTATCTTAAAAATTTGAAATTTTCGTGTCAAAATGGCTTATTTCCATAAGTTAACCCCTTTGGAAATTGACCAAATTTCATATGAAAGTTAAAATTTTTAAGTTGGCCAATATTTTACATGCTTGTTGGGAATGACTAAGAATTGAGTTTTCACAATTTAAACCCTTGAAATATTGGACAAGTGAAATGAATAGACATTTTTGAAAGGTTTTGATTGTTCTTGTTAGTGGGGGGATGTATGTGCTTTCGAAGAAAAACATCTTAGCTTGGATTTCTAGCAATTTCTCACCACATGCATGCGTAAAGTACGGCAATTTGACAATTTTAAAACACGAACATAATACAAAATAAAATAGAGTTTTATCTTCATTTCGACATTATTTACCGGGATTACTATATTAAAACTTGAATTTTTAATCATTTCAAATATGCCTGTCTAATATTAGGCATATTTTAAAACATTAAAACTTCGTGTCAAAATGTCTTATTTCCATCCGTTAACCCCGTTGGAAATAGACCAAATTTCATATGAAAGTTAAATGTTTTAAGTTGGCCAATATTTTCCATCCTTGTTGGAAATGACTAAGAATTGAGTTTTCACAATTTAAACCCTTGAAATATTGGACAGATGAAATGAATAGACATTTTTGAAAGGTTTTCATTGTTCTTGTTAGTGGGGATGTACGTGCTTTCAAAGACAAACATCTTAGCTTGGATTTCTAGCGGTTTCTCACCACATGAGTGCATAAACTAAGGCAATTTGAAAATTTTGAAACACTAACATAATATAAAATAAAATAGACTTTTAAGTTTATTTCGACATTATTTACCGGGATTACCTTATTAAAACTTGAATTTTTAATCATTTCACATATACATGTCTAATATTAGGCAGATTTTAAAACTTTGAAACTTTTGTGTCAAAATGTCTTATTTCCATCCGTTAACCCCGTTGGAAATTGACCAAATTTCATATAAAAGTTAAATGTTTTAAGTTGGGCAATATTTTCCATCCTTGTTGGGAATGACTAAGAATTGAGTTTTCACAATTTAAACCCTTGAATTATTGGACAGATGAAATGAATAGACATTTTTGAAAGGTTTTGATTGTTCTTGTTAGTGGGGATGTATGTGCTTTCGAAGACAAACATCTTAGCTTGGATTTCTAACGGTTTCTCACCACATGCGTGCATAAACTAAGGCAATTTGAAAATTTTGAAACACTAACATAATATAAAATAAAATAGACTTTTAAGTTAATTTCGACATTATTTACCGGGATTACCTTATTAAAACTTGAATTTTTAATCATTTCAAATATACATGTCTAATATTCGGCATTTTTAAAACATTGAAACTTTTGTGTCAAAATGTCTTATTTCCATCCGTTAACCCCGTTGGAAATTGACCAAATTTCATATGAAAGTTAAATGTTTTAAGTTGGGCAATATTTTCCATCCTTGTTGGGAATGACTAAGAATTGAGTTTTCACAATTTAATCCCTTGAATTATTGGACAGATGAAATGAATAGACATTTTTGAAAGGTTTTGATTGTTCTTGTTAGTGGGGATGTATGTGCTTTCGAAGACAAACATCTTAGCTTGGATTTCTAGCGGTTTCTCACCACATGCATGCATAAACTAAGCCAATTTGACAATTTTCAAACACTAACATAATACAAATTAAAATCGAGTGTTAACTTTATTTCGACATTATTTACACGGCTTACTATATTATAACTTGAAGTTTTAATTATTTCAAGTATGCATGTCTAATATTAGGCAATGATCTTAAAAATTTGAAATTTTCGTGTCAAAATGGCTTATTTCCATAAGTTAACCCCTTTGGAAATTGACCAAATTTCATATGAAAGTTAAAATTTTTAAGTTGGCCAATATTTTACATGCTTGTTGGGAATGACTAAGAATTGAGTTTTCACAATTTAAACCCTTGAAATATTGGACGAGTGAAATGAATAGACATTTTTGAAAGGTTTTGATTGTTCTTGTTAGTGGGGGGATGTATGTGCTTTCGAAGAAAAACATCTTAGCTTGGATTTCTAGCAATTTCTCACCACATGCATGCGAAAGTACGGCAATTTGACAATTTTAAAACACGAACATAATACAAAATAAAATAGAGTTTTATCTTCATTTCGACATTATTTACCGGGATTACTATATTAAAACTTGAATTTTTAATCATTTCAAATATGCTCGTCTAATATTAGGCGGATTTTAAAACATTAAAACTTCGTGTCAAAATGTCTTATTTCCATCCGTTAACCCCGTTGGAAATTGACCAAATTTCATATGAAAGTTAAATGTTTTAAGTTGGGCAATATTTTCCATCCTTGTTGGGAATGACTAAGAATTGAGTTTTCACAATTTAATCCCTTGAATTATTGGACAGATGAAATGAATAGACATTTTTGAAAGGTTTTGATTGTTCTTGTTAGTGGGGATGTACGTGCTTTCAAAGACAAACATCTTAGCTTGGATTTCTAGCGCTTTCTCACCACATGAGTGCATAAACTAAGGCAATTTGAAAATTTTGAAACACTAACATAATATAAAATAAAATAGACTTTTAAGTTTATTTCGACATTATTTACCTAGGATTACCTTATTAAAACTTGAATTTTTAATCATTTCACATATACATGTCTAATATTAGGCGATTTAAAAACTTTGAAACTTTTGTGTCAAAATGTCTTATTTCCATCCGTTAACCCCGTTGGAAATTGACCAAATTTCATATAAAAGTTAAATGTTTTAAGTTGGGCAATATTTTCCATCCTTGTTGGGAATGACTAAGAATTGAGTTTTCACAATTTAAACCCTTGAATTATTGGACGATGAAATGAATAGACATTTTTGAAAGGTTTTGATTGTTCTTGTTAGTGGGGATGTATGTGCTTTCGAAGACAAACATCTTAGCTTGGATTTCTAACGGTTTCTCACCACATGCGTGCATAAACTAAGGCAATTTGAAAATTTTGAAACACTAACATAATATAAAATAAAATAGACTTTTAAGTTAATTTCGACATTATTTACCGGGATTACCTTATTAAAACTTGAATTTTTAATCATTTCAAATATACATGTCTAATATTCGGCATTTTAAAACATTGAAACTTTTGTGTCAAAATGTCTTATTTCCATCCGTTAACCCCGTTGGAAATTGACCAAATTTCATATGAAAGTTAAATGTTTTAAGTTGGGCAATATTTTCCATCCTTGTTGGGAATGACTAAGAATTGAGTTTTCACAATTTAATCCCTTGAATTATTGGACGGATGAAATGAATAGACATTTTTGAAAGGTTTTGATTGTTCTTGTTAGTGGGGATGTATGTGCTTTCGAAGACAAACATCTTAGCTTGGATTTCTAGCGGTTTCTCACCACATGCATGCATAAACTAAGCCAATTTGACAATTTTCAAACACTAACATAATACAAATTAAAATCGAGTGTTAACTTTATTTCGACATTATTTACCGGGCTTACTATATTATAACTTGAAGTTTTAATTATTTCAAGTATGCATGTCTAATATTAGGCAGATCTTAAAAATTTGAAATTTTCGTGTCAAAATGGCTTATTTCCATAAGTTAACCCCTTTGGAAATTGACCAAATTTCATATGAAAGTTAAAATTTTTAAGTTGGCCAATATTTTACATGCTTGTTGGGAATGACTAAGAATTGAGTTTTCACAATTTAAACCCTTGAAATATTGGACAGGTGAAATGAATAGACATTTTTGAAAGGTTTTGATTGTTCTTGTTAGTGGGGGGGGATGTATGTGCTTTCGAAGAAAAACATCTTAGCTTGATTTCTAGCAATTTCTCACCACATGCATACGAGAAAGTACGGCAATTTGACAATTTTAAAACACGAACATAATACAAAATAAAATAGAGTTTTATCTTCATTTCGACATTATTTACCGGGATTACTATATTAAAACTTGAATTTTTAATCATTTCAAATATGCTCGTCTAATATTAGGCGGATTTTAAAACATTAAAACTTCGTGTCAAAATGTCTTATTTCCATCCGTTAACCCCGTTGGAAATTGACCAAATTTCATATGAAAGTTAAATGTTTTATGTTGGGCAATATTTTCCATCCTTGTTGGGAATGACTAAGAATTGAGTTTTCACAATTTAATCCCTTGAATTATTGGACGGATGAAATGAATAGACATTTTTGAAAGGTTTTGATTGTTCTTGTTAGTGGGGATGTACGTGCTTTCAAAGACAAACATCTTAGCTTGGATTTCTAGCGCTTTCTCACCACATGAGTGCATAAACTAAGGCAATTTGAAAATTTTGAAACACTAACATAATATAAAATAAAATAGACTTTTAAGTTTATTTCGACATTATTTACCGGATTACCTTATTAAAACTTGAATTTTTAATCATTTCAAATATACATGTCTAATATTCGGCAGATTTTAAAACATTGAAACTTTTGTGTCAAAATGTCTTATTTCCATCCGTTAACCCCGTTGGAAATTGACCAAATTTCATATAAAAGTTAAATGTTTTAAGTTGGGCAATATTTTCCATCCTTGTTGGGAATGACTAAGAATTGAGTTTTCACAATTTAAACCCTTGAATTATTGGACAGATGAAATGAATAGACATTTTTGAAAGGTTTTGATTGTTCTTGTTAGTGGGGATGTATGTGCTTTCGAAGACAAACATCTTAGCTTGGATTTCTAACGGTTTCTCACCACATGCGTGCATAAACTAAGGCAATTTGAAAATTTTGAAACACTAACATAATATAAAATAAAATAGACTTTTAAGTTAATTTCGACATTATTTACCGGGATTACCTTATTAAAACTTGAATTTTTAATCATTTCAAATATACATGTCTAATATTCGGCAGATTTTAAAACTTTGAAACTTTTGTGTCAAAATGTCTTATTTCCATCCGTTAACCCCGTTGGAAATTGACCAAATTTCATATGAAAGTTAAATGTTTTAAGTTGGCCAATATTTTCCATCCTTGTTGGGAATGACTAAGAATTGAGTTTTCACAATTTAAACCCTTGATTATTGGACGGATGAAATGAATAGACATTTTTGAAAGGTTTTGATTGTTCTTGTTAGTGGGGATGTATGTGCTTTCGAAGAAAAACATCTTAGCTTGGATTTCTAGCAATTTCTCACCACATGCATGCGAAAAGTACGCCAATTTGACAATTTTAAAACACTAACATAATACAAAATAAAATAGAGTTTTAACTTCATTTCGACATTATTTACCGGGATTACTATATTAAAACTTGAATTTTTAATCATTTCAAATATGCATGTCTAATATTAGGCAGACATTTTAAAACTTTGAAACTTTTGTGTCAAAATGTCTTATTTCCATCCGTTAACCCCGTTGGAAATTGACCAAATATCATATGAAAGTTAAATGTTTTAAGTTGGCCAATATTTTCCATCCTTGTTGGGAATGACTAAGAATTGAGTTTTCACAATTTAAACCCTTGAAATATTGGACGGATGAAATGAATAGACATTTTTGAAAGGTTGTGATTGTTCTTGTTAGTGGGGATGTATGTGCTTTCGAAGATAAACATCTTAGCTTGGATTTCTAGCGGTTTCACACCACATGCATGCATAAACTAAGGCAATTTGACAATTTTGAAACATTAACATAAAATAAAATAAAATAGACTTTTAAGTTTATTTCGACATTATTTAATGGATTACCTTATTAAAACTTGAATTTTTAATCATTTCAAATATACATGTCTAATATTAGGCATTTTAAAACTTTGAAACTTTTGTGTCAAAATGTCTTATTTCCATCCGTTAACCCCGGGCTGAAATTGACCAAATTTCATATGAAAGTTAAATGTTTTAAGTTGGGCAATATTTTCCATCCTTGTTGGGAATGACTAAGAATTGAGTTTTCACAATTTAATCCCTTGAATTATTGGACAGATGAAATGAATAGACATTTTTGAAAGGTTTTGATTGTTCTTGTTAATGGGGATGTACGTGCTTTCAAAGACAAACATCTTAGCTTGGATTTCTAGCGCTTTCTCACCACATGAGTGCATAAACTAAGGCAATTTGAAAATTTTGAAACACTAACATAATATAAAATAAAATAGACTTTTAAGTTTATTTCGACATTATTTACCGGGATTACCTTATTAAAACTTGAATTTTTAATCATTTCAAATATACATGTCTAATATTAGGCGGATTTTAAAACTTTGAAACTTTTGTGTCAAAATGTCTTATTTCCATCCGTTAACCCCGTTGGAAATTGACCAAATTTCATATAAAAGTTAAATGTTTTAAGTTGGGCAATATTTTCCATCCTTGTTGGGAATGACTAAGAATTGAGTTTTCACAATTTAAACCCTTGAATTATTGGACAGATGAAATGAATAGACATTTTTGAAAGGTTTTGATTGTTCTTGTTAGTGGGGATGTATGTGCTTTCGAAGACAAACATCTTAGCTTGGATTTCTAACGGTTTCTCACCACGTGCGTGCATAAACTAAGGCAATTTGAAAATTTTGAAACACTAACATAATATAAAATAAAATAGACTTTTAAGTTAATTTCGACATTATTTACCGGGATTACCTTATTAAAACTTGAATTTTTAATCATTTCAAATATACATGTCTAATATTCGGCGGATTTTAAAACTTTGAAACTTTTGTGTCAAAATGTCTTATTTCCATCCGTTAACCCCGTTGGAAATTGACCAAATTTCATATGAAAGTTAAATGTTTTAAGTTGGCCAATATTTTCCATCCTTGTTGGGAATGACTAAGAATTGAGTTTTCACAATTTAAACCCTTGATTATTGGACGGATGAAATGAATAGACATTTTTGAAAGGTTTTGATTGTTCTTGTTAGTGGGGATGTATGTGCTTTCGAAGAAAAACATCTTAGCTTGGATTTCTAGCAATTTCTCACCACATGCATGCGGAAAGTACGCCAATTTGACAATTTTAAAACACTAACATAATACAAAATAAAATAGAGTTTTAACTTCATTTCGACATTATTTACCGGGATTACTATATTAAAACTTGAATTTTTAATCATTTCAAATATGCATGTCTAATATTAGGCGATTTTAAAACTTTGAAACTTTTGTGTCAAAATGTCTTATTTCCATCCGTTAACCCTAATTGGAAATTGACCAAATATCATATGAAAGTTAAATGTTTTAAGTTGGCCAATATTTTCCATCCTTGTTGGGAATGACTAAGAATTGAGTTTTCACAATTTAAACCCTTGAAATATTGGACGGATGAAATGAATAGACATTTTTGAAAGGTTGTGATTGTTCTTGTTAGTGGGGATGTATGTGCTTTCGAAGATAAACATCTTAGCTTGGATTTCTAGCGGTTTCACACCACATGCATGCATAAACTAAGGCAATTTGACAATTTTGAAACATTAACATAAAATAAAATAAAATAGACTTTTAAGTTTATTTCGACATTATTTACCGGGATTACCTTATTAAAACTTGAATTTATAATCGTTTCAAATATGCATGTCTAATATTAGGCAAATTTTAAAACTTTGAAAGTTTTGTGTCAAAATGGCTTATTTCTATATATTAACCCCTTTGGAAATTGACCAAATTTCATATGAAAGTTAAAATTTTTAAGTTTGCCAATATTTTACATGCTTGTTGGGAATGACTAAGAATTGAGTGTTCACAATTTAAACCCTTGAAATATTGGACAGATGAAATGAATAGTCATTTTTGAAAGGTTTTGATTGTTCTTGTTAGTGGGGATGTATGTGCTTTCGAAGACAAACATCTTAGCTTGGATTTCTAGCGGTTTCTCACCCTATGCATGCATAAACTAAGCGAATTTGACAATTTTCAAACACTAACATAATACAAAATAAAATCGAGTGTTAACTTTATTTCGACATTATTTACCATGGTTACTATATTAAAACTTGAATTTTTAATTATTTCAACTATGCATGTCTAATATTAGGCGGATCTTAAAACTTTGAAATTTTCGTGTCAAAATGGCTTATTTCCATAAGTTAACCCCTTTGGAAATTGACCAATTTTCATATGAAAATTAAAATCTTTAAGTTGGCCAATATTTAATATCCTTGTTTGGAATGACTAAGAATTGAGTTTTCACAATGTTAAACCCTTCAAATATTGGACAGAAGAAATTAAAACACATTTTTGAAAGGTTTTGATTATTCTTGTTAGTGATGTATGTGCTTTCGAATACAAACATCTTAGCTTCGATTTCTAGCAATTTCTCACAACATGCATGCAGAAAGTACGCCAATTTGACAGTTTTCAAACACTAACATAATACAAAATAAAATAAAGTTTCAACTTCATTTCGACATTATTTAACAAGTTTACCATATTAAAACTTGAATTTTTAATCATTTCAAATATGCATGTCTAATATTAGGCAGATTTTAAAACATTGAAAGTTTTGTGTCAAAATGGCTTATTTCCATACGTTAACCCCTTTGGAAATTGACCAAATTTCATATGAAAGTTAAATGTTTTAAGTTGGCCAATATTTTCCATGCTTGTTGGGAATGACTAAGAATTGAGTTTTCACAATTTAAACCCTTGAAATATTGGACGAGATGAAATGAATAGACATTTTTGAAAGGTTTTGATTGTTCTTGTTAGTGGGGATGTATGTGCTTTCGAAGAAAAACATCTTAGCTTGGATTTCTAGCAATTTCTCACCACATGCATGCGAAAAGTACGCCAATTTGACAATTTTCAAACACTAACATAATACAAAATAAAATAGAGTTTTAACTTCATTTCGACATTATTTACGGGATTACCATATTAAAACTTGAATTTTTAATCATTTCAAATATGCATGTCTAATATTAGGCAGATTTTAAAACTTTGAAACTTTTGTGTCAAAATGTCTTATTTCCATCCGTTAACCCCGTTGGAAATTGACCAAATTTCATATAAAAGTTAAATGTTTTAAGTTGGGCAATATTTTCCATCCTTGTTGGGAATGACTAAGAATTGAGTTTTCACAATTTAAACCCTTGAATTATTGGACAAGATGAAATGAATAGACATTTTTGAAAGGTTTTGATTGTTCTTGTTAGTGGGGATGTATGTGCTTTCGAAGACAAACATCTTAGCTTGGATTTCTAACGGTTTCTCACCACATGCGTGCATAAACTAAGGCAATTTGAAAATTTTGAAACACTAACATAATATAAAATAAAATAGACTTTTAAGTTTATTTCGACATTATTTACCGGGATTACCTTATTAAAACTTGAATTTTTAATCATTTCAAATAAACATGTCTAATATTCGGCGGATTTTAAAACTTTGAAACTTTTGTGTCAAAATGTCTTATTTCCATCCGTTAACCCCGTTGGAAATTGACCAAATTTCATATGAAAGTTAAATGTTTTAAGTTGGCCAATATTTTCCATCCTTGTTGGGAATGACTAAGAATTGAGTTTTCACAATTTAAACCCTTGATTATTGGACAGATGAAATGAATAGACATTTTTGAAAGGTTTTGATTGTTCTTGTTAGTGGGGATGTATGTGCTTTCGAAGAAAAACATCTTAGCTTGGATTTCTAGCAATTTCTCACCACATGCATGAAGAAAGTACGCCAATTTGACAATTTTAAAACACTAACATAATACAAAATAAAATAGAGTTTTAACTTCATTTCGACATTATTTACCGGGATTACTATATTAAAACTTGAATTTTTAATCATTTCAAATATGCATGTCTAATATTAGGCGTATTTTAAAACTTTGAAACTTTTGTGTCAAAATGTCTTATTTCCATCCGTTAACCCCGTTGGAAATTGACCAAATATCATATGAAAGTTAAATGTTTTAAGTTGGCCAATATTTTCCATCCTTGTTGGGAATGACTAAGAATTGAGTTTTCACAATTTAAACCCTTGAAATATTGGACGGATGAAATGAATAGACATTTTTGAAAGGTTGTGATTGTTCTTGTTAGTGGGGATGTATGTGCTTTCGAAGACAAACATCTTAGCTTGGATTTCTAGCGGTTTCACACCACTTGCATGCATAAACTAAGGCAATTTGACAATTTTGAAACATTAACATAAAATAAAATAAAATAGACTTTTAAGTTTATTTCGACATTATTTACCGGGATTACCTTATTAAAACTTGAATTTATAATCGTTTTAAATATGCATGTCTAATATTAGGCAAATTTTAAAACATTGAAAGTTTTGTGTCAAAATGGCTTATTTCTATATATTAACCCCTTTGGAAATTGACCAAATTTCATATGAAAGTTAAAATTTTTAAGTTTGCCAATATTTTACATGCTTGTTGGGAATGACTAAGAATTGAGTGTTCACAATTTAAACCCTTGAAATATTGGACGGATGAAATGAATAGACATTTTTGAAAGGTTTTGATTGTTCTTGTTAGTGGGGATGTATGTGCTTTCGAAGACAAACATCTTAGCTTGGATTTCTAGCGGTTTCTCACCACTGCATGCATAAACTAAGCCAATTTGACAATTTTCAAACACTAACATAATACAAATTAAAATCGAGTGTTAACTTTATTTCGACATTATTTACCGGGCTTACTATATTATAACTTGAATTTTTAATTATTTCATGTATGCATGTCTAATATTAGGCAGATCTTAAAAATTTGAAATTTTCGTGTCAAAATGGCTTATTTCCATAAGTTAACCCCTTTGGAAATTGACCAAATTTCATATGAAAGTTAAAATTTTTAAGTTGGCCAATATTTTACATGCTTGTTGTGAATGACTAAGAATTGAGTTTTCACAATTTAAACCCTTGAAATATTGGACGAAATGAATAGACATTTTTGAAAGGTTTTGATTGTTCTCGTTAGTGGGGATGTATGTGCTTTCGAAGAAAAACATCTTAGCTTGGATTTCTAGCAATTTCTCACCACATGCATGCGAAAAGTACGCCAATTTGACAATTTTAAAACACTAACATAATACAAAATAAAATAGAGTTTTATCTTCATTTCGACATTATTTACCGGGATTACTATATTAAAACTTGAATTTTTAATCATTTCAAATATGCCTCGTCTAATATTAGGCAGATTTTTAAAACATTAAACTTCGTGTCAAAATGTCTTATTTCCATCCGTTAACCCCGTTGGAAATTGACCAAATTTCATATGAAAGTTAAATGTTTTAAGTTGGGCAATATTTTCCATCCTTGTTGGGAATGACTAAGAATTGAGTTTTCACAATTTAAACCCTTGAATTATTGGACAAATGAAATGAATAGACATTTTTTGAAAGGTTTTGATTGTTCTTGTTAGTGGGGATGTACGTGCTTTCAAAGACAAACATCTTAGCTTGGATTTCTAGCGCTTTCTCACCACATGAGTGCATAAACTAAGGCAATTTGAAAATTTTGAAACACTAACATAATATAAAATAAAATAGACTTTTAAGTTTATTTCGACATTATTTACCGAGATTACCTTTATTAAAACTTGAATTTTTAATCATTTCAAATATACATGTTTAATATTAGGCGATTTTAAAACTTTGAAACTTTTGTGTCAACATGTCTTATTTCCATCCGTTAACCCCGTTGGAAATTGACCAAATTTCATATAAAAGTTAAATGTTTTAAGTTGGGCAATATTTTCCATCCTTGTTGGGAATGACTAAGAATTGAGTTTTCACAATTTAAACCCTTGAATTATTGGACATATGAAATGAATAGACATTTTTGAAAGGTTTTGATTGTTCTTGTTAGTGGGGATGTATGTGCTTTCGAAGACAAACATCTTAGCTTGGATTTCTAACGGTTTCTCACCACATGCGTGCATAAACTAAGGCAATTTGAAAATTTTGAAACACTAACATAATATAAAATAAAATAGACTTTTAAGTTAATTTCGACATTATTTAATGGGATTACCTTATTAAAACTTGAATTTTTAATCATTTCAAATATACATGTCTAATATTCGGCGAATTTTAAAACTTTGAAACTTTTGTGTCAAAATGTCTTATTTCCATCCGTTAACCCCGTTGGAAATTGACCAAATTTCATATGAAAGTTAAATGTTTTAAGTTGGCCAATATTTTCCATCCTTGTTGGGAATGACTAAGAATTGAGTTTTCACAATTTAAACCCTTGATTATTGGACAGATGAAATGAATAGACATTTTTGAAAGGTTTTGATTGTTCTTGTTAGTGGGGATGTATGTGCTTTCGAAGACAAACATCTTAGCTTGGATTTTTAGCGGTTTCTCACCACATGCATGCATAAACTAAGGCAATTTGACAATTTTCAAACACTAACATAATATAAAATAAAATAGACTTTTAACTTTATTTCGACATTATTTACCGGGATTACCTTATTAAAACTTGAATTTTTAATCATTTCAAATATGCATGTCTAATATTAGGCGAGATTTTAAAACTTTGAAAGTTTTGTGTCAAAATGGCTTATTTCCATATGTTAACCACTTTGGAAATTGACAAATTTCATATGAAAATTAAAATCTTTAAGTTGGCCAATATTTTATATCCTTGTTTGGAATGACTAAGAATTGAGTTTTCACAATGTTAAACCCTTCAAATATTGGACAGAAGAAATTAAAAGACATTTTTGAAAGGTTTTGATTATTCTTGTTAGTGGGGATGTATGTGCTTTCGAATACAAACATCTTAGCTTGGATTTCTAGCAATTTCTCACCACATGCATGCAGAAAGTACGCCAATTTGAGAATTTTTCAAACACTAACATAATACAAAATAAAATAAAGTTTTAACTTCATTTCGACATTATTGAACAAGTTTACCATATTAAAACTTGAATTTTTAATCATTTCAAATATGCATGTCTAATATTAGGCAGATTTTAAAACTTTGAAAGTTTTGTCAAAATGGCTTATTTCCATACGTTAACCTCGTTGGAAATTGACCAAATTTCATATAAAAGTTAAATGTTTTAAGTTGGGCAATATTTTCCATCCTTGTCGGGAATGACTAAGAATTGAGTTTTCACAATTTAAACCCTTGAATTATTGGACGATGAAATGAATAGACATTTTTGAAAGGTTTTGATTGTTCTTGTTAGTGGGGATGTATGTGCTTTCGAAGACAAACATCTTAGCTTGGATTTCTAACGGATTCTCACCACATGCGTGCATAAACTAAGGCAATTTGAAAATTTTGAAACACTAACATAATATAAAATAAAATAGACTTTTAAGTTTATTTCGACATTATTTACCGGGATTACCTTATTAAAACTTGAATTTTTAATCATTTCAAATATACATGTCTAATATTCGGCGGATTTTAAAACTTTGAAACTTTTGTGTCAAAATGTCTTATTTCCATCCGTTAACCCCGTTGGAAATTGACCAAATTTCATATGAAAGTTAAATGTTTTAAGTTGGCCAATATTTTCCATCCTTGTCGGAATGACTAAGAATTGAGTTTTCACAATTTAAACCCTTGATTATTGGACGGATGAAATGAATAGACATTTTTGAAAGGTTTTGATTGTTCTTGTTAGTGGGGATGTATGTGCTTTCGAAGAAAAACATCTTAGCTTGGATTTCTAGCAATTTCTCACCACATGCATGCAGAAAGTACGCCAATTTGACAATTTTAAAACACTAACATAATACAAAATAAAATAGAGTTTTAACTTCATTTCGACATTATTTACCGGGATTACTATATTAAAACTTGAATTTTTAATCATTTCAAATATGCATGTCTAATATTAGGCAGATTTTAAAACTTTGAAACTTTTGTGTCAAAATGTCTTATTTCCATCCGTTAACCCCGTTGGAAATTGACCAAATATCATATGAAAGTTAAATGTTTTCGGTTGGCCAATATTTTCCATCCTTGTTGGGAATGACTAAGAATTGAGTTTTCACAATTTAAACCCTTGAAATATTGGACAAGATGAAATGAATAGACATTTTTGAAAGGTTGTGATTGTTCTTGTTAGCGGGGATGTATGTGCTTTCGAAGACAAACATCTTAGCTTGGATTTCTAGCGGTTTCACACCACATGCATGCATAAACTAAGGCAATTTGACAATTTTGAAACACTAACATAATATAAAATAAAATAGTACTTTTAACTTTATTTCGACATTATTTACCGAGATTACCTTATTAAAACTTGAATTTATAATCATTTCAAATATGCATGTCTAATATTAGGCAAATTTTAAAACTTTGAAAGTTTTGAGTCAAAATGGTTTATTTCCATATATTAACCCTTTTGGAAATTGACCAAATTTCATATGAAAGTTAAAAATTTTAAGTTTGCCAATATTTTACATGCTTGTTGGGAATGACTAAGAATTGAGTGTTCACAATTTAAACCCTTGAAATATTGGACGTATGAAATGAATAGACATTTTTGAAAGGTTTTGATTGTTCTTGTTAGTGGGGATGTATGTGCTTTCGAAGACAAACATCTTAGCTTGGATTTCTAGCGGTTTCTCACCACATGCATGCATAAACTAAGCCAATTTGACAATTTTCAAACACTAACATAATACAAATTAAAATCGAGTGTTAACTTTATTTCGACATTATTTACCAAGCTTACTATATTAAAACTTGAATTTTTATATTATTTTCAAAAAACGCATGTCTAATATTAGGAGTATCTTAAAACTTTAAAATTTTCGTGTCAAAATGGCTTATTACCATAAGTTAACCCCTTTGGAAATTGACCAAATTTCATATGAAAGTTAAAATTTTTAAGTTGGCCAATATTTTACATGCTTGTTAGGAATGACTAAGAATTGAGTTTTCACAATTTAAACCCTTGAAATATTGGACGATGAAATGAATAGACATTTTTGAAAGGTTTTGATTGTTCTTGTTAGTGGGGATGTATGTGCTTTCGAAGAAAAACATCTTAGCTTGGATTTCTAGCAATTTCTCACCACATGCATGCGAAAAGTACGCCAATTTGACAATTTTAAAACACTAACATAATACAAAATAAAATAGAGTTTTATCTTCATTTCGACATTATTTACGGGATTACTATATTAAAACTTGAATTTTTAATCATTTCAAATATGCTGTCAATATTAGGAAGATTTTAAAACATTAAAACTTTATGTCAAAATGTCTTATTTCCATCCGTTAACCTCGTTGGAAATTGACCAAATTTCATATGAAAGTTAAATGTTTTAAGTTGGGCAATATTTTCCATCCTTGTTGGGAATGACTAAGAATTGAGTTTTCACAATTTAAACCTTGAATTATTGGACAGATGAAATGAATAGACATTTTTGAAAGGTTTTGATTGTTCTGGTTAGTGGGGGATGTATGTGCTTTCGAAGACAAACATCTTAGCTTGGATTTCTAGCGGTTTCTCACCATGCGTGCATAAACTAAGGCAATTTGAAAATTTTGAAACACTAACATAATATAAAAATAAAATAGACTTTTAAGTTTATTTCGACATTATTTACCGGGATTACCTTATTAAAACTTGAATTTTTAATCATTTCAAATATACATGTCTAATATTAAAGTGATTTTAAAACTTTGAAACTTTTGTGTCAAAATGTCTTATTTCCATCCGTTAACCCCGTTAGAAATTGACCAAATTTCATATGAAAGTTAAATGTTTTAAGTTGGGCAATATTTTCCATCCTTGTTGGGAATGACTAAGAATTGAGTTTTCACAATTTAAACCCTTGAATTATTGGATGAGATGAAATGAATAGACATTTTTGAAAGGTTTTGATTGTTCTTATTGTGGGGATGTATGTGCTTTCGAAGACAAACATCTTAGCTTGGATTTCTAGCGGTTTCTCACCACATGCGTGCATAAACTAAGGCAATTTGAAAATTTTGAAACACTAACATAATATAAAATAAAATAGACTTTTAAGTTTATTTCGACATTATTTACCGGATTACCTTATTAAAACTTGAATTTTTAATCATTTCAAATATACATGTCTAATATTAGTGCGTATTTTAAAACTTTGAAACTTTTGTGTCAAAATGTCTTATTTCCATCCGTTAACCCCGTTGGAAATTGACCAAATTTCATATGAAAGTTAAATGTTTTAAGTTGGCCAATATTTTCCATCCTTGTTGGGAATGACTAAGAATTGAGTTTTCACAATTTAAACCCTTGATTATTGAATGACATGAAATGAATAGACATTTTTGAAAGGTTTTGATTGTTCTTGTTAGTGGGGATGTATGTGCTTTCGAATACAAACATCTTAGCTTGGATTTCTAGCAATTTCTCACCACATGCATGCGAAAAGTACGCCAATTTGACAATTTTAAAACACTAACATAATACAAAATAAAATAGAGTTTTAACTTCATTTCGACATTATTTACCGGGATTACTATATTAAAACTTGAATTTTTAATCATTTCAAATATGCATGTCTAATATTAGGCAGATTTTAAAACTTTGAAACTTTTGTGTCAAAATGTCTTATTTCCATCCGTTAACCCCGTTGGAAATTGACCAAATTTCATATGAAAGTTAAATGTTTTAAGTTGGCCAATATTTTCCATCCTTGTTGGGAATGACTAAGAATTGAGTTTTCACAATTTAAACCCTTGAAATATTGGATAGATGAAATGAATAGACATTTTTGAAAGGTTTTGGATTGTTCTTGTTAGTGGGGATGTATGTGCTTTCGAAGACAAACATCTTAGCTTGGATTTTTAACGGTTTCTCACCACATGCATGCATAAACTAAGGCAATTTGACAATTTTCAAACACTAACATAATATAAAATAAAATAGACTTTTAACTTCATTTCGACATTATTTACCGGGATTACCTTATTAAAACTTGAATTTTTAATCATTTCAAATATGCATGTCTAATATTAGGCGATTTTAAAACTTTGAAATTTTCGTGTTAAAATGGCTAATTTCCATACGTTAACCCCTTTGGAAATTGACAAATTTCATATGAAAGTTAAAATTTTTAAGTTGGCCAATATTTTACATGCTTGTTGGGAATGACTAAGAATTGAGTTTTCACAATTTAAACCCTTCAAATATTTGGACGGATGAAATGAATACACATTTTTGAAAGGTTTTGATTGTTCTTGTTAGTTGGGATGTATGTGCTTTCGAAGACAAACATCTTAGCTTGGATTTCTAGCGGTTTCTCACTACATGCATGCATAAACTAAGGCAATTTGACAATTTTGAAATACTTATATAATATAAAATAAAATAGACTTTTAACTTTATTTCAATATTATTTACTGGGATTACCTTATTAAAACTTGAATTTTTAATCATTTCAAATATGCATGCCTAATATGAGGCATGCATTTTAAAACTTTGAAAGTTTTGTGTCAAAATGGCTTATTTCCATACGTTAACCCCTTTGGAAATTGACCAAATTTCATTTGAAAGTTAAATGTTTTAAGTTGGCCAATATTTTCCATCCTTGTTGGGAATGACTAAGAATTGAGTTTTCACAATTTAAACCCTTGATTATTGGACAGATGAAATGAATAGACATTTTTGAAAGGTTTTGATTGTTCTTGTTAGTGGGGATGTATGTGCTTTCGAAGAAAAACATCTTAGCTTGGATTTCTAGCAATTTCTCACCACATGCATGAAGAAAGTACGCCAATTTGACAATTTTAAAACACTAACATAATACAAAATAAAATAGAGTTTTAACTTCATTTCGACATTATTTAATGGATTACTATATTAAAACTTGAATTTTTAATCATTTCAAATATGCATGTCTAATATTAGGCAATTTTAAAACTTTGAAACTTTTGTGTCAAAATGTCTTATTTCCATCCGTTAACCCCGTTGAAATTGACCAAATATCATATGAAAGTTAAATGTTTTAAGTTGGCCAATATTTTCCATCCTTGTTGGGAATGACTAAGAATTGAGTTTTCACAATTTAAACCCTTGAAATATTGGGCGGATGAAATGAATAGACATTTTTGAAAGGTTGTGATTGTTCTTGTTACTGGGGATGTATGTGCTTTTGAAGACAAACATCTTAGCTTGGATTTCTAGCGGTTTCACACCACTTGCATGCATAAACTAAGGCAATTTGACAATTTTGAAACATTAACATAAAATAAAATAAAATAGACTTTTAAGTTTATTTCGACATTATTTACCTGGATTACCTTATTAAAACTTGAATTTATAATCGTTTCAAATATGCATGTCTAATATTAGGCAAATTTTAAAACATTGAAAGTTTTGTGTCAAAATGGCTTATTTCTATATATTAACCCCTTTGAAATTGACCAAATTTCATATGAAAGTTAAAATTTTTAAGTTTGCCAATATTTTACATGCTTGTCGGGAATGACTAAGAATTGAGTGTTCACAATTTAAACCCTTGAAATATTGGACAGATGAAATGAATAGACATTTTTGAAAGGTTTTGATTGTTCTTGTTAGTGGGGATGTATGTGCTTTCGAAGACAAACATCTTAGCTTGGATTTCTAGCGGTTTCTCACCACATGCATGCATAAACTAAGCCAATTTGACAATTTTCAAACACTAACATAATACAAATTAAAATCGAGTGTTAACTTTATTTCGACATTATTTACCGGGCTTACTATATTATAACTTGAATTTTTAATTATTTCATGTATGCATGTCTAATATTAGGCAGATCTTAAAAATTTGAAATTTTCGTGTGAAAATGGCTTATTTCCATAAGTTAACCCCTTTGGAAATTGACCAAATTTCATATGAAAGTTAAAATTTTTAAGTTGGCCAATATTTTACATGCTTGTTGGGAATGACTAAGAATTGAGTTTTCACAATTTAAACCCTTGAAATATTGGACAGGTGAAATGAATAGACATTTTTGAAAGGTTTTGATTGTTCTTGTTAGTGGGGATGTACGTGCTTTCGAAGAAAAACATCTTAGCTTGGATTTCTAGCAATTTCACACCATGCATGCGTAAAGTACGCCAATTTGACAATTTTAAAACACTAACATAATACAAAATAAAATAGAGTTTTATCTTCATTTCGACATTATTTACCGGGATTACTATATTAAAACTTCAATTTTTAATCATTTCAAATAATGCTCGTCTAATATTAGGTGCATTTTAAAACATTAAAACTTCGTGTCAAAATGTCTTATTTCCATCCGTTAACCCCGTTGGAAATTGACCAAATTTCATATGAAAGTTAAATGTTTTAAGTTGGGCAATATTTTCCATCCTTGTCGGGAATGACTAAGAATTGAGTTTTCACAATTTAAACCCTTGAATTATTGGACGGATGAAATGAATAGACATTTTTGAAAGGTTTTGATTGTTCTTGTTAGTGGGGATGTACGTGCTTTCAAAGACAAACATCTTAGCTTGGATTTCTAGCGCTTTCTCACCACATGAGTGCATAAACTAAGGCAATTTGAAAATTTTGAAACACTAACATAATAATATAAAATAAAATAGACTTTTAAGTTTATTTCGACATTATTTACTGGATTACCTTATTAAAACTTGAATTTTTAATCATTTCAAATATACATGTCTAATATTAGGCAGATTTTAAAACTTTGAAACTTTTGTGTCAAAATGTCTTATTTCCATCCGTTAACCCCGTTGGAAATTGACCAAATTTCATATAAAAGTTAAATGTTTTAAGTTGGGCAATATTTTCCATCCTTGTTGGGAATGACTAAGAATTGAGTTTTCACAATTTAAACCCTTGAATTATTGGACATATGAAATGAATAGACATTTTTGAAAGGTTTTGATTGTTCTTGTTAGTGGGGATGTATGTGCTTTCGAAGACAAACATCTTAGCTTGGATTTCTAACGGTTTCTCACCACATGCGTGCATAAACTAAGGCAATTTGAAAATTTTGAAACACTAACATAATATAAAATAAAATAGACTTTTAAGTTTATTTCGACATTATTTACGGGATTACCTTATTAAAAACTTGAATTTTTAATCATTTCAAATATACATGTCTAATATTCGGCACATTTTAAAACTTTGAAACTTTTGTGTCAAAATGTCTTATTTCCATCCGTTAACCCCGTTGGAAATTGACCAAATTTCATATGAAAGTTAAATGTTTTAAGTTGGCCAATATTTTCCATCCTTGTTGGGAATGACTAAGAATTGAGTTTTCACAATTTAAACCCTTGATTATTGGACGATGATGAAATGAATAGACATTTTTGAAAGGTTTTGATTGTTCTTGTTAGTGGGGATGTATGTGCTTTCGAAGACAAACATCTTAGCTTGGATTTTTAGCGGTTTCTCACCACATGCATGCATAACCTAAGGCAATTTGACAATTTTCAAACACTAACATAATATAAAATAAAATAGACTTTTAACTTTATTTCGACATTATTTACCTGGATTACCTTATTAAAACTTGAATTTTTAATCATTTCAAATATGCATGTCTAATATTAGGCGATTTTAAAACTTTGAAAGTTTTGTGTCAAAATGGCTTATTTCCATATGTTAACCCCTTTGGAAATTGACAAATTTCATATGAAAATTAAAATCTTTAAGTTGGCCAATATTTTATATCCTTGTTCGGAATGACTAAGAATTGAGTTTTCACAATGTTAAACCCTTCAAATATTGGACAAGAAATTAAAAGACATTTTTGAAAGGTTTTGATTATTCTTGTTAGGATGTATGTGCTTTCGAATACAAACATCTTAGCTTGGATTTCTAGCAATTTCTCACCACATGCATGCATTAAAGTACGCCAATTTGAGAATTTTCAAACACTAACATAATACAAAATAAAATAAAGTTTTAACTTCATTTCGACATTATTGAACAAGTTTACCATATTAAAACTTGAATTTTTAATCATTTCAAATATGCATGTCTAATATTAGTGCGATTTTAAAACTTTGAAAGTTTTCCGTCAAAATGGCTTATTTCCATACGTTAACCCCGTTGGAAATTGACCAAATTTCATATAAAAGTTAAATGTTTTAAGTTGGGCAATATTTTCCATCCTTGTTGAGAATGACTAAGAATTGAGTTTTCACAATTTAAACCCTTGAATTATTGAATGTATGAAATGAATAGACATTTTTGAAAGGTTTCGATTGTTCTTGTTATGGGGATGTATGTGCTTTCGAAGACAAACATCTTAGCTTGGATTTCTAACCGTTTCTCACCACATGCGTGCATAAACTAAGGCAATTTGAAAATTTTGAAACACTAACATAATATAAAATAAAATAGACTTTTAAGTTTATTTCGACATTATTCTACCTGATTACCTTATTAAAACTTGAATTTTTAATCATTTCAAATATACATGTCTAATATTCGGCAGATTTTAAAACTTTGAAACTTTTGTGTCAAAATGTCTTATTTCCATCCGTTAACCCCGTTGGAAATTGACCAAATTTCATATGAAAATTAAATTTTTTAAGTTGGCCAATATTTTACATCCTAGTTCGGGAATGACTAAGAATTGAGTTTTCACAATGTTAAACCCTTGAAATATTGGAAAGATGAAATTAAAAGACATTTGTGAAAGGTTTTGATTATTCTTGTTAGTGGGGATGTACGTGCTTTCGAATACAAACATCTTAGCTTGATTTCTAGCAACTTCTAACCACATGCATGCAAAGTACGCAAATTTGATAATTTTCAAACACTAACATAATACAAAATAAAATAGAGTTTTAACTTCATTTCGACATTATTTACCGACGTTACCATATCAAAATTTGAATTTTTAATTATTTCAAATACGCATGTCTAATATTGGGCGTATTTTAAAACTTTGAAATATTCATGTCAAAATGGCTTATTTCCATAGGTTTATCCCTTTGGAATTCGACCAATTTTCATATGAAAATTAAATTTTTTTAAGTTGGCCAATATTTTACATCCTTTTTGGGATTGACTAAGAATTGAGTTTTCACAATGTTAAACCTTGAAATATTGACAGATGAAATGAATAGACATTTTTGAAAGGGTTTGATTGTTCTTGTTACTGGGGATGTATGTGCTTTCAAATGCTAAAATATTAACTTGGATTTCTAGCAATTTCTCACCATATGCATGTAGAAAGTAAGCCAATTTGACAATTTTCAAACACCAATATAATAAAAAATAAAAATTGAGTTTTAACTTCATTTCGACATTATTTACCGGGATTACCATATTAAAACTTGAATTTTTAATCATTTGAAATATGCATGTCTAATATTAGGCGAGATTTTAAAACTTTGAAATTTTTGTGTCAAAATGGCTTATTTCCATAGGTTTATCTCTTTGGAATTTATCAATTTTCATATGAAAATTAAATTTTTTAAGTTGGCCAATATTTTACATCCTTGTTGCGAATGACTAAGAATTGAGTTTTCACAATGTTAAACTCTTGAAATATTGGACAGATGAAATGAATAGACATTTTTGAAAGGTTTTGATTGTTCTTATTAGTGGGGATGTATGTACTTTCGAATACAAACATCTTAGCATGGATTTCTAGCGGTTCTACCACATACATGCAAACTAAGCCAATTTGACAATTTTGAAACACTAATATAATATAAAATAAAATCGAGTTTTAACTTCATTTCGACATTATTTACTGAGGTTACCATATCAAAATTTGAATTTTTAATCATTTCAAGTATGCATGTCTAATATTAGGCGATCTTAAAACTTTGAAATTTTCTTGTCAAAATGGCTTTTTTCCATACATTAACCCCTTTGGAAATTGACCAATTTTCATATGAAAATTAAATTTTTTAAGTTGGCCAATATTTTACATCCTAGTTGGGAATGACTAAGAATTGAGTTTTCACAATGTTAAACCCTTGAAATATTGGAAAGATGAAATTAAAAGACATTTGTGAAAGGTTTTGATTATTCTTGCTAGTGGGGATATACGTGCTTTCGAATATAAACATCTTAGCTTGGATTTCTAGCAATTTCTAACCACATGCATGCAGAAAGTACGCAAATTTGATAATTTTCAAACACTAACATAATACAAAATAAAATAGAGTTTTAACTTCATTTCGACATTATTTACCGATGTTACCATATCAAAATTTGAATTTTTAATCATTTCAAATATGCATGTCTAATATTAGAGCGTATTTTAAAACTTTGAAATATTCATGTCAAAATGGCTTATTTCCATAGGTTTATCCCTTTGGAATTTGACCAATTTTCATATGAAAATTAAATTTTTTATGTTGGCCAATATTTTACATCCTTTTGGGATTGACTAAGAATTGAGTTTTCACAATGTTAAACCCTTGAAATATTGGACGGATGAAATGAATAGACATTTTTGAAAGGTTTTGATTGTTCTTGTTAGTGGGGATGTATGTGCTTTCAAATGCTAAAATATTAACTTGGATTTCTAGCAATTTCTCACCATATGCATGTAGAAAGTAAGCCAATTTGACAATTTTCAAACACTAATATAATAAAAAATAAAATTGAGTTTTAACTTCATTTCGACATTATTTACCGACGTTACCATATCAAAATTTGAATTTTTAATTATTTGAAATATGCATGTCTAATATTAGGCAGATTTTAAAACTTTGAAATTTTTGTGTCAAAATGGCTTATTTCCATAGGTTTATCCCTTTGGAATTTATCAATTTTCATATGAAAATTAAATTTTTTAAGTTGGCCAATATTTTACATCCTTGTTGGGAATGACTAAGAATTGAGTTTTCACAATGTTAAACTCTTGAAATATTGGACGAGATGAAATGAATAGACATTTTTGAAAGGTTTTGATTGTTCTTATTAGTGGGGATGTATGTACTTTCGAATACAAACATCTTAGCATGGATTTCTAGCGGTTCTTACCACATACATGCAAAACTAAGCCAATTTGACAATTTTGAAACACTAATATAATATAAAATAAAATCGAGTTTTAACTTCATTTCGACATTATTTACCGAGGTTACCATATCAAAATTTGAATTTTTAATCATTTCAAGTATGCATGTCTAATATTAGGCGAGATCTTAAAACTTTGAAATTTTCTTGTCAAAATGGCTTTTTTCCATACATTAACCCCTTTGGAAATTGACCAATTTTCATATGAAAATTAAATTTTTTAAGTTGGCCAATATTTTACATCCTAGTTGGGAATGACTAAGAATTGAGTTTTCACAATGTTAAACCCTTGAAATATTGGAAAGATGAAATTAAAAGACATTTGTGAAAGGTTTTGATTATTCTTGTTAGTGGGGATATACGTGCTTTCGAATACAAACATCTTAGCTTGGATTTCTAGCAATTTCTAACCACATGCATGCGAGAAAGTACGCAAATTTGATAATTTTCAAACACTAACATAATACAAAATAAAATAGAGTTTTAACTTCATTTCGACATTATTTACCGATGTTACCATATCAAAATTTGAATTTTTAATCATTTCAAATATGCATGTCTAATATTAGGCAGATTTTAAAACTTTGAAAGATTCATGTCAAAATGGCTTATTTCCATAGGTTTATCCCTTTGGAATTTGACCAATTTTCATATGAAAATTAAATTTTTTAAGTTGGCCAATATTTTACATCCTTTTTGGGATTGACTAAGAATTGAGTTTTCACAATGTTAAACCCTTGAAATATTGGACAGATGAAATGAATAGACATTTTTGAAAGGTTTTGATTGTTCTTGTTAGTGGGGATGTATGTGCTTTCAAATGCTAAAATATTAACTTGGATTTCTAGCAATTTCTCACCATATGCATGTAGAAAGTAAGCCAATTTGACAATTTTCAAACACTAATATAATAAAAAATAAAATTGAGTTTTAACTTCATTTCGACATTATTTACCGACGTTACCATATCAAAATTTGAATTTTTAATTATTTGAAATATGCATGTCTAATATTAGGCAGATTTTAAAACTTTGAAATTTTTGTGTCAAAATGGCTTATTTCCATAGGTTTATCCCTTTGGAATTTATCAATTTTCATATGAAAATTAAATTTTTTAAGTTGGCCAATATTTTACATCCTTGTTGGGAATGACTAAGAATTGAGTTTTCACAATGTTAAACTCTTGAAATATTGGACGTGATGAAATGAATAGACATTTTTGAAAGGTTTTGATTGTTCTTATTAGTGGGGATGTATGTACTTTCGAATACAAACATCTTAGCATGGATTTCTAGCGGTTCTTACCACATACATGCGAAACTAAGCCAATTTGACAATTTTGAAACACTAATATAATATAAAATAAAATCGAGTTTTAACTTCATTTCGACATTATTTACCGAGGTTACCATATCAAAATTTGAATTTTTAATCATTTCAAGTATGCATGTCTAATATTAGGCAGATCTTAAAACTTTGAAATTTTCTTGTCAAAATGGCTTTTTTCCATACATTAACCCCTTTGGAAATTGACCAATTTTCATATGAAAATTAAATTTTTTAAGTTGGCCAATATTTTACATCCTAGTTGGGAATGACTAAGAATTGAGTTTTCACAATGTTAAACCCTTGAAATATTGGAAAGATGAAATTAAAAGACATTTGTGAAAGGTTTTGATTATTCTTGTTAGTGGGGATATACGTGCTTTCGAATACAAACATCTTAGCTTGGATTTCTAGCAATTTCTAACCACATGCATGCAGAAAGTACGCAAATTTGATAATTTTCAAACACTAACATAATACAAAATAAAATAGAGTTTTAACTTCATTTCGACATTATTTACCGATGTTACCATATCAAAATTTGAATTTTTAATCATTTCAAATATGCATGTCTAATATTAGGCAGATTTTAAAACTTTGAAAGATTCATGTCAAAATGGCTTATTTCCATAGGTTTATCCCTTTGGAATTTGACCAATTTTCATATGAAAATTAAATTTTTTAAGTTGGCCAATATTTTACATCCTTTTTGGGATTGACTAAGAATTGAGTTTTCACAATGTTAAACCCTTGAAATATTGGACAGATGAAATGAATAGACATTTTTGAAAGGTTTTGATTGTTCTTGTTAGTGGGGATGTATGTGCTTTCAAATGCTAAAATATTAACTTGGATTTCTAGCAATTTCTCACCATATGCATGTAGAAAGTAAGCCAATTTGACAATTTTCAAACACTAATATAATAAAAAATAAAATTGAGTTTTAACTTCATTTCGACATTATTTACCGACGTTACCATATCAAAATTTGAATTTTTAATTATTTGAAATATGCATGTCTAATATTAGGCGAGATTTTAAAACTTTGAAATTTTTGTGTCAAAATGGCTTATTTCCATAGGTTTATCCCTTTGGAATTTATCAATTTTCATATGAAAATTAAATTTTTTAAGTTGGCCAATATTTTACATCCTTGTTGGGAATGACTAAGAATTGAGTTTTCACAATGTTAAACTCTTGAAATATTGGACGAGATGAAATGAATAGACATTTTTGAAAGGATTTGATTGTTCTTATTAGTGGGGATGTATGTACTTTCGAATACAAACATCTTAGCATGGATTTCTAGCGGTTCTTACCACATACATGCGAAACTAAGCCAATTTGACAATTTTGAAACACTAATATAATATAAAATAAAATCGAGTTTTATTTGATAATATTCAAACACTAACATAATAAAAAATAAAATAGTGTTTTAACTTCATTTCGACATTATTTACCGGGATTACCATATTAAAACTTGAATTTTTAATCATTTTGAATATGCATGTCTAATATTCGGCGAGATTTTAAAACTTTGAAAGTGTTGTGTCAAAATGGCTTATTTCCATACGTTAACCCCTTTGGAAATTGACCAAATTTCATATGAAAGTTGAATTTTTTAAGTTTGCCAATATTTTACATGCTTGTTGGGAATGACTAAGAATTGAGTTTTCACAATTTAAACCTTTGAAATATTGGACAGATGAAATGAATAGACATTTTTGAAGGTTTTGATTGTTCTTGTTAGTGGGAAAGTATGTGCTTTCGAATACAAACATCTTAGCTTGGATTTCTAGCAACTTCTCACCACATGCATGCGTAAAGTACGCCAATTTGACAATTTTCACACACTAACATAATACAAAATAAAATAGAGTTTTAACTTCATTTCGACATTATTTACCGGGATTACCATATTAAAACTTGAATTTTTAATCATTTCAAATATTCATGTCTAATATTAGGCAGATTTTAAAACTTTGAATGTTTTGTGTCAAAATGGCTTATTTCCATACGTTAACCCCTTTGGAAATTAACCAAATTTCATATGAAAGTTACATTTTTTAAGTTGGCCAATATTTTACATGCTTGTTGGGAATGACTAAGAATTGAGTTTTCACAATTTAAACCCTTCAAATATTGGACGGATGAAATGAATAGACATTTTTGAAAGGTTTTGATTGTTCTTGTTAGTGGGGATGTATGTGCTTTCGAATACAAACATCTTAGATTGGATTTCTAGCAACTTCTCACCACATGCATGAAGAAAGTACACCAATTTGACAATTTTCACACACTAACATAATACAAAATAAAATAGAGTTTTAAATTCATTTCGACATTATTTACCGGGATTACCATATTAAAACTTGAATTTTTAATCATTTCAAATATTCATGTCTAATATTACGCAGATTTTAAAACTTTGAAAGTTTTGTGTCAAAATGGCTTATTTCCATACGTTTACCCCTTTGGAAATTAACCAAATTTCATATGAAAGTTACATTTTTTAAGTTGGCCAATATTTTACATGCTTGTTGGGAATGACTAAGAATTGAGTT
Source organism: Linum usitatissimum (assembly GCA_030674075.2). Taxonomy (NCBI): domain Eukaryota; kingdom Viridiplantae; phylum Streptophyta; class Magnoliopsida; order Malpighiales; family Linaceae; genus Linum; species Linum usitatissimum. Next base: position 40,779 of record JAUJYP020000468.1, on the reverse strand, counting down.
TTCGAATACAAACATCTTAGCTTGGATTTCTAACAATTTCTAACTACATGCATGCGTAAAGTACGCCAATTTGATAATATTCAAACACTAACATAATAAATAATAAAATAGAGTTTTAACTTCATTTCGACATTATTTACCGAGGTTACCATATCAAAATTTGAATTTTTAATCATTTCAAATATGCATGTCTAATATTAGACAGATTTTAAAACTTTGAAAGTTTTGTGTCAAAATGGCTTATTTCCATACGTTAACCCCTTTGGAAATTAACCAAATTTCATATGAAAGTTACATTTTTTAAGTTGGCCAATATTTTCCATGCTTGTTGGGAATGACTAAGAATTAAGTTTTTACAATTTAAACCCTTGAAATATTGGACGATGAAATGAATAGACATTTTTGAAAGGTTTTGATTGTTCTTGTTAGTGGGGATGTATGTGCTTTCGAATACAAACATCTTAGCTTGGATTTCTAGCAACTTCTCACCACATGCATGCGAAAAGTACGCCAATTTGACAATTTTGAAACACTAATATAATACCAAATAAAATTGAGTTTTAACTTCATTTCGACATTATTTACTGGATTACCATATTAAAAGTTGAATTTTTAATCATTTCAAATATTCATGTCTAATATTAGGCGGATTTTAAAACTTTGAAAGTTTTGTGTCAAAATGGCTTATTTCCATACGTTAACCCCTTTGGCAATTAACCAAATTTCATATGAAAGTTAATTTTGTTAAGTTGGCCAACATTTTACATGCTTGTTGGGAATGACTAAGAATTGAGTTTTCACAATTTAAACTCTTCAAATATTGGACAGATGAAATTAATAGACATTTTTGAAAGGTTTTGATTGTTCTTGTTAGTGGGGATGTATGTGCTTTCGAATACAAACATCTTAGCTTGGATTTCTAGCAATTTCTAACTACATGCATGCAGAAAGTACGCCAATTTGATAATATTCAAACACTAACATAATAAATAATAAAATAGAGTTTTAACTTCATTTCGACATTATTTACCGAGGTTACCATATCAAAATTTGAATTTTTAATCATTTCAAATATGCATGTCTAATATTAGGCGATTTTAAAACTTTGAAAGTTTTGTGTCAAAATGGCTTATTTCCATATGTTAACCCCTTTGGAAATTAACCAAATTTCATATGAAAGTTACATTTTTTAAGTTGGCCAATATTTTCCATGCTTGTCGGGAATGACTAAGAATTGAGTTCTCACAATTTAAACCCTTGAAATATTGGACGTATGAAATGAATAGACATTTTTGAAAGGTTTTGATTGTTCTTGTTAGTGGGGATGTATGTGCTTTCGAATACAAACATCTTAGCTTGGATTTCTAGCAACTTCTCACCACATGCATGCGTAAAGTACGCCAATTTGACAATTTTCAAACACTAATATAATAAAAAATAAAATTGAGTTTTAACTTCATTTCGACATTATTTACCGACGTTACCATATCAAAATTTGAATTTTTAATTATTTGAAATATGCATGTCTAATATTAGGCAGTATTTTAAAACTTTGAAATTTTTGTGTCAAAATGGCTTATTTCCATAGGTTTATCCCTTTGGAATTTATCAATTTTCATATGAAAATTAAATTTTTTAAGTTGGCCAATATTTTACATCCTTGTTGGGAATGACTAAGAATTGAGTTTTCACAATGTTAAACTCTTGAAATATTGGACAGATGAAATGAATAGACATTTTTGAAAGGTTTTGATTGTTCTTATTAGTGGGGATGTATGTACTTTCGAATACAAACATCTTAGCATGGATTTCTAGCGGTTCTTACCACATACATGCAAACTAAGCCAATTTGACAATTTTGAAACACTAATATAATATAAAATAAAATCGAGTTTTATTTGATAATATTCAAACACTAACATAATAAAAAATAAAATAGTGTTTTAACTTCATTTCGACATTATTTACCGGGATTACCATATTAAAACTTGAATTTTTAATCATTTTGAATATGCATGTCTAATATTCGGCAATTTTAAAACTTTGAAAGTGTTGTGTCAAAATGGCTTATTTCCATACGTTAACCCCTTTGGAAATTGACCAAATTTCATATGAAAGTTGAATTTTTTAAGTTTGCCAATATTTTACATGCTTGTTGGGAATGACTAAGAATTGAGTTTTCACAATTTAAACCTTTGAAATATTGGACAGATGAAATGAATAGACATTTTTGAAGGTTTTGATTGTTCTTGTTAGTGGGAAAGTATGTGCTTTCGAATACAAACATCTTAGCTTGGATTTCTAGCAACTTCTCACCACATGCATGCGTAAAGTACGCCAATTTGACAATTTTCACACACTAACATAATACAAAATAAAATAGAGTTTTAACTTCATTTCGACATTATTTACCGGGATTACCATATTAAAACTTGAATTTTTAATCATTTCAAATATTCATGTCTAATATTAGGCAGATTTTAAAACTTTGAATGTTTTGTGTCAAAATGGCTTATTTCCATACGTTAACCCCTTTGGAAATTAACCAAATTTCATATGAAAGTTACATTTTTTAAGTTGGCCAATATTTTACATGCTTGTTGGGAATGACTAAGAATTGAGTTTTCACAATTTAAACCCTTCAAATATTGGACAGATGAAATGAATAGACATTTTTGAAAGGTTTTGATTGTTCTTGTTAGTGGGGATGTATGTGCTTTCGAATACAAACATCTTAGATTGGATTTCTAGCAACTTCTCACCACATGCATGAAGAAAGTACACCAATTTGACAATTTTCACACACTAACATAATACAAAATAAAATAGAGTTTTAAATTCATTTCGACATTATTTACCGGGATTACCATATTAAAACTTGAATTTTTAATCATTTCAAATATTCATGTCTAATATTACGCGATTTTAAAACTTTGAAAGTTTTGTGTCAAAATGGCTTATTTCCATACGTTTACCCCTTTGGAAATTAACCAAATTTCATATGAAAGTTACATTTTTTAAGTTGGCCAATATTTTACATGCTTGTTGGGAATGACTAAGAATTGAGTTTTCGAATACAAACATCTTAGCTTGGATTTCTAACAATTTCTAACTACATGCATGCGTAAAAGTACGCCAATTTGATAATATTCAAACACTAACATAATAAATAATAAAATAGAGTTTTAACTTCATTTCGACATTATTTACCGAGGTTACCATATCAAAATTTGAATTTTTAATCATTTCAAATATGCATGTCTAATATTAGACAGATTTTAAAACTTTGAAAGTTTTGTGTCAAAATGGCTTATTTCCATACGTTAACCCCTTTGGAAATTAACCAAATTTCATATGAAAGTTACATTTTTTAAGTTGGCCAATATTTTCCATGCTTGTTGGGAATGACTAAGAATTAAGTTTTTACAATTTAAACCCTTGAAATATTGGACAGATGAAATGAATAGACATTTTTGAAAGGTTTTGATTGTTCTTGTTAGTGGGGATGTATGTGCTTTCGAATACAAACATCTTAGCTTGGATTTCTAGCAACTTCTCACCACATGCATGCGAAAAGTACGCCAATTTGACAATTTTGAAACACTAATATAATACCAAATAAAATTGAGTTTTAACTTCATTTCGACATTATTTACTGGGATTACCATATTAAAAGTTGAATTTTTAATCATTTCAAATATTCATGTCTAATATTAGGCAGATTTTAAAACTTTGAAAGTTTTGTGTCAAAATGGCTTATTTCCATACGTTAACCCCTTTGGCAATTAACCAAATTTCATATGAAAGTTAATTTTGTTAAGTTGGCCAACATTTTACATGCTTGTTGGGAATGACTAAGAATTGAGTTTTCACAATTTAAACTCTTCAAATATTGGACGATGAAATTAATAGACATTTTTGAAAGGTTTTGATTGTTCTTGTTAGTGGGGATGTATGTGCTTTCGAATACAAACATCTTAGCTTGGATTTCTAGCAATTTCTAACTACATGCATGCGTAAAGTACGCCAATTTGATAATATTCAAACACTAACATAATAAATAATAAAATAGAGTTTTAACTTCATTTCGACATTATTTACCGAGGTTACCATATCAAAATTTGAATTTTTAATCATTTCAAATATGCATGTCTAATATTAGGCGATTTTAAAACTTTGAAAGTTTTGTGTCAAAATGGCTTATTTCCATATGTTAACCCCTTTGGAAATTAACCAAATTTCATATGAAAGTTACATTTTTTAAGTTGGCCAATATTTTCCATGCTTGTTGGGAATGACTAAGAATTGAGTTCTCACAATTTAAACCCTTGAAATATTGGACAGATGAAATGAATAGACATTTTTGAAAGGTTTTGATTGTTCTTGTTAGTGGGGATGTATGTGCTTTCGAATACAAACATCTTAGCTTGGATTTCTAGCAACTTCTCACCACATGCATGCGTAAAGTACGCCAATTTGACAATTTTGAAACACTAATATAATACCAAATAAAATTGAGTTTTAACTTCATTTCGACATTATTTACCGAGATTACCATATTAAAAGTTGAATTTTTAATCATTTCAAATATTCATGTCTAATATTAGGCAGATTTTAAAACTTTGAAAGTTTTGTGTCAAAATGGCTTATTTCCATACGTTAACCCCTTTGGAAATTAACCAAATTTCATATGAAAGTTACATTTTTTAAGTTGGCCAATATTTTCCATGCTTGTTGGGAATGACTAAGAATTGAGTTCTCACAATTTAAACCCTTGAAATATTGGACAACATGAAATGAATAGACATTTTTGAAAGGTTTTGATTGTTCTTGTTAGTGGGGATGTATGTGCTTTCGAATACAAACATCTTAGCTTGGATTTCTAGCAACTTCTCACCACATGCATGCGTAAAAGTACGCCAATTTGACAATTTTGAAACACTAATATAATACCAAATAAAATTGAGTTTTAACTTCATTTCGACATTATTTACCGGGATTACCATATTAAAAGTTGAATTTTTAATCATTTCAAATATTCATGTCTAATATTAGGCAGATTTTAAAACTTTGAAAGTTTTGTGTCAAAATGGCTTATTTCCATACGTTAACCCCTTTGAAATTAACCAAATTTCATATGAAAGTTACATTTTTTAAGTTGGCCAATATTTTCCATGCTTGTCTGGAATGACTAAGAATTGAGTTTTCACAATTTAAACCCTTGAAATATTGGATAGATGAAATGAATAGACATTTTTGAAAGGTTTTGATTGTTCTTGTTAGTGGGAAAGTATGTGCTTTCGAATACAAACATCTTAGCTTGGATTTCTAGCAACTTCTCACCACATGCATGCGTAAAGTACGCCAATTTGACAATTTTCACACACTAACATAATACAAAATAAAATAGAGTTTTAACTTCATTTCGACATTATTTACCGGGATTACCATATTAATACTTGAATTTTTAATCATTTCAAATATTGATGTCTAATATTACGCATTTTAAAACTTTGAAAGTTTTGTGTCAAAATGGCTTATTTCCATACGTTAACCCCTTTGGCAATTAACCAAATTTCATATGAAAGTTACTTTTGTTAAGTTGGCCAATATTTTACATGCTTGTTGGGAATGACTAAGAATTGAGTTTTCACAATTTAAACCCTTCAAATATTGGACAGATGAAATTAATAGACATTTTTTAAAGGTTTTGATTGTTCTTGTTAGTGATGTATGTGCTTTCGAATACAAACATCTTAGCTTGGATTTCTAGCAATTTCTAACTACATGCATGCAGAAAGTACGCCAATTTGATAATATTCAAACACTAACATAATAAATAATAAAATAGAGTTTGAACTTCATTTCGACATAATTTACCGAGGTTACCATATCAAAATTTGAATTTTTAATCATTTCAAATATGCATGACTAATATTAGGCGATTTTAAAACTTTGAAAGTTTTGTGTCAAAATGGCTTATTTCCATACGTTAACCCCTTTGGAAATTAACCAAATTTCATATGAAAGTTACATTTTTTAAGTTGGCCAATATTTTCCATGCTTGTTGGGAATGACTAAGAATTGAGTTTTTACAATTTAAACCCTTGAAATATTGGACGTATGAAATGAATAGACATTTTTGAAAGGTTTTGATTGTTCTCGTTAGTGGGAAAGTATGTGCTTTCGAATACAAACATCTTAGCTTGGATTTCTAGCAACTTCTCACCACATGCATGCGAGTAAAGTACGCCAATTTGACAATTTTCACACACTAAGATAATACAAAATAAAATAGAGTTTTAACTTCATTTCGACATTATTTACCGGGATTACCTTATTAAAACTTGAATTTTTAATCATTTCAAATATTCATGTCTAATATTGCGCAGATTTTAAAACTTTGAAAGTTTTGTGTCAAAATGGCTTATTTCCATACGTTAACCCCTTTGGCAATTAACCAAATTTCATATGAAAGTTACTTTTGTTAAGTTGGCCAATATTTTACATGCTTGTTGGGAATGACTAAGAATTGAGTTTTCACAATTTAAACCCTTCAAATATTGGACAAACATGAAATGAATAGACATTTTTGAAAGGTTTTGATTGTTCTTGTTAGTGGGAAAGTATGTGCTTTCGAATACAAACATCTTAGCTTGGATTTCTAGCAACTTCTCACCACATGCATGCAGAAAGTACGCCAATTAGACAATTTTCACACACTAACATAATACAAAATAAAATAGAGTTTTAACTTCATTTCGACATTATTTACCGGGATTACCATATTAATACTTGAATTTTTAATCATTTCAAATATTCATGTCTAATATTACGCATTTTAAAACTTTGAAAGTTTTGTGTCAAAATGGCTTATTTCCATACGTTAACCCCTTTGGCAATTAACCAAATTTCATATGAAAGTTACTTTTGTTAAGTTGGCCAATATTTTACATGCTTGTTGGGAATGACTAAGAATTGAGTTTTCACAATTTAAACCCTTGAAATATTGGACGATGAAATGAATAGACATTTTTGAAAGGTTTTGATTGTTCTTGTTAGTGGGGATGTATGTGCTTTCGAATACAAACATCTTAGCTTGATTTCTAGCAACTTCTTACCACATGCATGCGAAAAGTACGCCAATTTGACAATTTTGAAACACTAATATAATACCAAATAAAATTGAGTTTTAACTTCATTTCGACATTATTTACCTAGATTACCATATTAAAACTTGAATTTTTAATCATTTCAAATATTCATGTCTAATATTAGGCAGATTTTAAAGCTTTGAAAGTTTTGTGTCAAAATGGCTTATTTCCATACGTTAACCCCTTTGGAAATTAACCAAATTTCATATGAAAGTTACATTTTTTAAGTTGGCCAATATTTTCCATGCTTGTTGGGAATGATAAGAATTGAGTTTTCACAATTTAAACCCTTGAAATATTGGACAGATGAAATGAATAGACATTTTTGAAAGGTTTTGATTGTTCTTGTTAGTGGGAAAGTATGTGCTTTCGAATACAAACATCTTAGCTTGGATTTCTAGCAACTTCTCACCACATGCATGCGAAAAGTACGCCAATTTGACAATTTTCACACACTAACATAATACAAAATAAAATAGAGTTTTAACTTCATTTCGACATTATTTACTGGGATTACCATATTAAAACTTGAATTTTTAATCATTTCAAATATTCATGTCTAATATTAGGCAGTCTAAAACTTTGAAAGTTTTGTGTCAAAATGGCTTATTTCCATACGTTAACCCCTTTTAAAAATTAACCAAATTTCATTTGAAAGTTACATTTTTTAAGTTGGCCAATATTTTACATGCTTGTTAGGAATGACTAAGAATTGAGTTTTTACAATTTAAACCCTTGAAATATTGGACAGATGAAATGAATATACATTTTTGAATGGTTTTGATTGTTCTTGTTAGTGGGGATGTATGTGCTTTGGAATACAAACATCTTAGCTTGGATTTCTAGCAACTTCTCACCACATGCATGCAGAAAGTACGCCAATTTGACAATTTTGAAACACTAATATAATACCAAATAAAATTGAGTTTTAACTTCATTTCAACATTATTTACCGGATTACCATATTAAAACTTGAATTTTTAATCATTTCAAATATTCATGTCTAATATTAGGCGCATTCTAAAACTTTGAAAGTTTTGTGTTAAAATTGCTTATTTCCATACGTTAACCCCTTTGGAAATTAACCAAATTTCATATGAAAGTTACATTTTTTAAGTTGGCCAATATTTTACATGCTTGTTGGGAATGACTAAGAATTGAGTTTTCACAATTTAAACCCTTGAAATATTGGACAGATGAAATGAATAGACATTTTTGAAAGGTTTTGATTGTTCTTGTTAGTGGGGATGTATGTGCTTTCGAATACAAACATCTTAGCTTGGATTTCTAGCAACTTCTCACCACATGCATGCGAAAGTACGCCAATTTGACAATTTTGAAACACTAATATAATACCAAATAAAATTGAGTTTTAACTTCATTTCGACATTATTTACCGGGATTACCATATTAAAACTTGAATTTTTAATCATTTCAAATATTCATGTCTAATATTACGCAGATTTTAAAACTTTGAAAGTTTTGTGTCAAAATGGCTTATTTCCATATGTTAACCCCTTTGGAAATTAACCAAATTTCATATGAAAGTTACTTTTGTTAAGTTGGCCAATATTTTACATGCTTGTTGGGAATGACTAAGAATTGAGTTTTCACAATTTAAACCCTTCAAATATTGGACGATGAAATTAATAGACATTTTTGAAAGGTTTTGATTGTTCTTGTTAGTGGGGATGTATGTGCTTTCGAATACAAACATCTTAGCTTGGATTTCTAGCAATTTCTAACTACATGCATGCAAAAGTACGCCAATTTTATAATATTCAAACACTAACATAATAAATAATAAAATAGAGTTTTAACTTCATTTCGACATTATTTACCGAGGTTACCATTTCAAAATTTGAATTTTTAATCATTTCAAATATTCATGTCTAATATTAGGCGATTTTAAAACTTTGAAAGTTTTGTGTCCAAATGGCTTATTTCCATACGTTAACCCCTTTGGAAATTAACCAAATTTCATATGAAAGTTACATTTTTTAAGTTGGCCAATATTTTCCATGCTTGTTGGGAATGACTAAGAATTGAGTTTTCACAATTTAAACCCTTGAAATATTGGACGTATGAAATGAATAGACATTTTTGAAAGGTTTTGATTGTTCTTGTTAGTGGGGATGTATGTGCTTTCGAATACAAACATCTTAGCTTGGATTTCTAGCAACTTCTCACCACATGCATGCGTGAAAGTACGCCAATTTGACAATTTTGAAACACTAATATAATACCAAATAAAATTGAGTTTTAACTTCATTTCGACATTATTTAATGATTACCATATTAAAACTTGAATTTTTAATCATTTCAAATATTCATGTCTAATATTAGGCGATTTTAAAACTTTGAAAGTTTTGTGTCAAAATGGCTTATTTCCATACGTTAACCCCTTTGGAAATTAACCAAATTTCCTATGAAAGTTAAATTTTTTAAGTTGGCCAATATTTTCCATGCTTGTTGGGAATGACTAAGAATTGAGTTTTCACAATTTAAACCCTTGAAATATTGGACGATGAAATGAATAGACATTTTTGAAAGGTTTTGATTGTTCTTGTTAGTGGGGATGTATGTGCTTTCGAATACAAACATCTTACCTTGGATTTCTAGCGAATTCTCACCACATGCATGCAGAAAGTACACCAATTTGACAATTTTGAAACACTAATATAATACCAAATAAAATAGAGTTTAACTTCATTTCGACATTATTTACCGGGATTACCATATTAAAAGTTGAATTTTTAATCATTTCAAGTATGCATGTCTAATATTAGGCGGATCATAAAACTTTGAAATTTTCGTGTCAAAATGGCTTATTTCCATAGGTTAACCACTTTGAAATTGACCAATTTTCATATGAAAATTAAATTGTTTTAAGTTGGCCAATATTTTACATCCTTGTTGGGAATGACTAAGAATTGAGTTTTCACAATGTTAAACCCTTGAAATATTGGAAAGATGAAATTAAAAGACATTTGTGAAAGGTTTTTATTATTCTTGTTAGTGGGGATGTATGTGCTTTCGAATACAAACATCTTAGCTTGGATTTCTAGCAATTTCTAACCACATGCATGTAGAAAGTACGCAAATTTGATAATTTTGAAACACTAACATAATACAAAATAAAATAGAGTTTTAACTTCATTTCGACATTATTTACCGAGGTTACCATATCAAAATTTGAATTTTTAATCATTTCAAATATGCATGTCTAATATTAGGCGATTTTAAAACTTTGAAATTTTCGTGTCAAAATGGCTTATTTCCATAGGTTTATCCCTTTGAATTTGACCAATTTTCATATGAAAATTAAATTTTTTAAGTTGGCCAATATTTTACATCCTTTTTGGGATTGACTAAGAATTGAGTTTTCACAATGTTAAACCCTTGAAATATTGGACAATGAAATGAATAGACATTTTTGAAAGGTTTTGATTGTTCTTGTTATTGGGGATGTATGTGCTTTCGAATACAAACATCTTAGCTTGGATTTCGAGCAACTTCTCACCACATGCATGCGTAAAGTACGCCAATTTGACAATTTTGAAACACTAATATAATACCAAATAAAATTGAGTTTTAACTTCATTTCGACATTATTTACCGGATTACCATATTAAAACTTGAATTTTTAATCATTTCAAATATGCATGTCTAATATTAGGCAGATTTTAAAACTTTGAAAGTTTTGTGTCAAAATGGCTTATTTCCATACGTTAACCCCTGTGGAAATTAACAAAATTTCATATGAAAGTTACATTTTTTAAGTTGGCCAATATTTTCCATGGTTGTTGGGAATGACTAAGAATTGAGTTTTCACAATTTAAACCCTTGAAATATTGGACAGATGAAATGAATAGACATTTTTGAAAGGTTTTGATTGTTCTTGTTAGTGGGGATGTATGTGCTTTCGAATACAAACATCTTACCTTGGATTTCTAGCGAATTCTCACCACATGCATGCAGAAAGTACACCAATTTGACAATTTTGAAACACTAATATAATACCAAATAAAATTGAGTTTAACTTCATTTCGACATTATTTACCGGATTACCATATTAAAAGTTGAATTTTTAATCATTTCAAGTATGCATGTCTAATATTAGGCATCTTAAAACTTTGAAATTTTCGTGTCAAAATGGCTTATTTCCATAGGTTAACCACTTTGGAAATTGACCAATTTTCATATGAAAATTAAATTGTTTTAAGTTGGCCAATATTTTACATCCTTGTTGGGAATGACTAAGAATTGAGTTTTCACAATGTTAAACCCTTGAAATATTGGAAAGATGAAATTAAAAGACATTTGTGAAAGGTTTTTATTATTCTTGTTAGTGGGGATGTATGTGCTTTCGAATACAAACATCTTAGCTTGGATTTCTAGCAATTTCTAACCACATGCATGTAGAAAGTACGCAAATTTGATAATTTTGAAACACTAACATAATACAAAATAAAATAGAGTTTTAACTTCATTTCGACATTATTTACCGAGGTTATTATATCAAAATTTGAATTTTTAATCATTTCAAATATGCATGTCTAATATTAGGCGGATTTTAAAACTTTGAAATTTTCGTGTCAAAATGGCTTATTTCCATAGGTTTATCCTTTGGAATTTGACCAATTTTCATATGAAAATTAAATTTTTTAAGTTGGCCAATATTTTACATCCTTTTTGGGATTGACTAAGAATTGAGTTTTCACAATGTTAAACCCTTGAAATATTGGACGAGATGAAATGAATAGACATTTTTGAAAGGTTTTGATTGTTCTTGTTATTGGGGATGTATGTGCTTTCGAATACAAACATCTTAGCTTGGATTTCGAGCAACTTCTCACCACGCATGCAAAGTACGCCAATTTGACAATTTTGAAACACTAATATAATACCAAATAAAATTGAGTTTTATCTTCATTTCGACATTATTTTACTGATTACCATATTAAAACTTGAATTTTTAATCATTTCAAATATGCATGTCTAATATTAGGCACATTTTAAAAATTTGAAAGTTTTGTGTCAAAATGGCTTATTTCCATACGTTAACCCCCGTGGAAATTAACAAAATTTCATATGAAAGTTACATTTTTATAAGCTTGGCCAATATTTTCCATGCTTGTTGGGAATGACTAAGAATTGAGTTTTCACAATTTAAACCCTTGAAATATTGGGAGTATGAAATGAATAGACATTTTTGAAAGGTTTTGATTGTTCTTGTTAGTGGGGATGTATGTGCTTTCGAATACAAACATCTTAGCTTGGATTTCTAGCAACTTCTCACCACATGCATGCAAAAGTACGCCAATTTGACAATTTTGAAACACTAATATAATACCAAATAAAATTGAGTTTTAACTTCATTTCGACATTATTTAATGATTACCATATTAAAACTTGAATTTTTAATCATTTCAAATATTCATGTCTAATATTAGGCGTAGATTAAAACTTTGAAAGTTTTGTGTCAAAATGGCTTATTTCCATACGTTAACCCCTTTGGAAATTAACCAAATTTCATATGAAAGTTACATTTTTTAAGTTGGCCAATATTTTCCATGCTTGTTGGGAATGAAACTAAGAATTGCAGTTTTCACAATTTAAAGTACTTGAAATATTGGATGGATGAAATGAATAGACATTTTTGTGAAAGGTTTTGATTGTTGACTTGCTTAGTGGGGATGTATGTCTTTCGAATACGAACATCTTGGCTTGGATTTCTAGCAACTTCTCATAGCATGCATGCGAGAAAGTACGCCACTTTGACAATTTTGAAACACTAATATAATACCAAATAAAATTGAGTTTAACTTCGTTTGAAATTATTTACGAGGGATGCAATATTAAAAGCTTGAATTTTTAATCATTTCAAGTATGCATGTAATATTAGGCGGATCTTAAAAATTTGAAATTTTCGTGTCGAAATGGAGCATTTCGTAGGTTTACCCCTTTGGAAATTGACAAAATTTAAATATGAAAGTTCAATTTTTAACTTTGCCAATATTTTCTACATCTTGTTAAGAATGACCAAGAATTGAGTTTTCCATGATTTAAACCCTTGAAATATTGGATGTGATGAAATGAGTAGACATTTTTTGAAAGGTTTTGATTGTTCTTGTTAGTGGGAAAGTATGTGCTTGAATACAAACATCTTAGCTTGGATTTCTAGCAACTTCTCACCACATGCATGCAGAAAGTACGCCAATTTGATAATTTTCACACACTAACATAATACAAAATAAAATAGAGTTTTAACTTCATTTCGACATTATTTACCTGATTACCATATTAATACGTGAATTTTTAATCATTTCAAATATTCATGTCTAATATTACGTTGTATTTTAAAACTTTGAAAGTTTTGTGTCAAAATGGCTTATTTCCATACGTTAACCCCTTTGGAAATTAACCAAATTTCATATGAAAGTTACATTTTTTAAGTTGGCCAATATTTTCCATGCTTGTTGGGAATGACTAAGAATTGAGTTTTCACAATTTAAACCCTTGAAATATTGGACAGATGAAATGAATAGACATTTTTGAAAGGTTTTGATTGTTCTTGTTAGTGGGGATGTATGCTTTCGAATACAAACATCTTAGCTTGGATTTCTAGCAACTTCTCACCACATGCATGCGAAAAGTACGCCAATTTGACAATTTTGAAACACTAATATAATACCAAATAAAATTGAGTTTTAACTTCATTTCGACATTATTTACTGGGATTACCATATTAAAACTTGAATTTTTAATCATTTCAAATATTCATGTCTAATATTAGGCCATTTTAAAACTTTGAAAGTTTTGTGTCAAAATGGCTTATTTCCATACGTTAACCCCTTTGGAAATTAACCAAATTTCCTATGAAAGTTAAATTTTTTAAGTTGGCCAATATTTTCCATGCTTGTTGGGAATGACTAAGAATTGAGTTTTCACAATTTAAACCCTTGAAATATTGGACAGATGAAATGAATAGACATTTTTGAAAGGTTTTGATTGTTCTCGTTAGTGGGGATGTATGTGCTTTCGAATACAAACATCTTACCTTGATTTCTAGCAACTTCTCACCACATGCATGCCTAGAAAGTACACCAATTTGACAATTTTGAAACACTAATATAATACCAAATAAAATTGAGTTTAACTTCATTTCGACATTATTTACCTAGATTACCATATTAAAACTTGAATTTTTAATCATTTCAAGTATGCATGTCTAATATTAGGCGTATCTTAAAACTTTGAAATTTTCGTGTCAAAATGGCTTATTTCCATAGGTTAACCACTTTGGAAATTGACCAATTTTCATATGAAAATTAAATTGTTTTAAGTTGGCCAATATTTTACATCCTTGTTGGGAATGACTAAGAATTGAGTTTTCACAATGTTAAACCCTTGAAATATTGGACAGATGAAATGAGTAGACATTTGTGAAAGGTTTTTATTATTCTCAAGAGTGGGGATTTATGTGCTTTCGAATACAAACATCTTAGCTTGGATTTCTAGCAACTTCTAACGCACATGCATGTAGAAAGTACGCAAATTTGACAATTTTCAAACACTAACACTAATACAAAATAAAAAATAGAGTTTTAACTTCATTTCGACATTATTTACCGAGGTTACCGTATCAAAACTTGAATTTTTAATCATTTCAAATATGCATGTCCAATATTAGGCAATTTTTTAAAACTTTGAAAGTTTTGTGTCAAAATGGCTTATTTCCATAGGTTTAACCCCTTTGGAATTTGACCAAATTTCATATGAAAGTTACATTTTTTAAGTTGGCCAATATTTTAAATCCTTGGTGGGATTGAAGAAGAATTGAGTTTTCACAATGTTAAACTTGTGAAATATTGGACAACATGAAATGAATAGACATTTTTGAAAGGTTTTGATTGTTCTTGTTAGTGGGGATGTATGTGCTTTCGAATACAAACATCTTAGCTTGGATTTCGAGCAACTTCTCGCCACATGAATGCGAAAAAAGTACGCCAATTTGACAATTTCCACACATTAACATAATACCAAATAAAATAGAGTTTTAACTTCATTTCGACATTATTTACACGGATTACCATATTAAAACTTGAATTTTTAATCATTTCAAATATGCATGTCTAATATTAGTGCAGATTTTAAAAACTTTGAAAGTTTTGTGTCAAAATGGCTTATTTTAATACGGGTAACCCCGTGGAAATTAACCAAATTTCATATGAAAGTTACATTTGCTAAGTGTGGCCAATATTTTCCATGCTTGTTGGGAATGACTAAGAATTGAGTTTTCACAATTTAAACCCTTCAAATATTGGACGTATGAAATGAATAGACATTTTTGAAAGGTTTTGATTGTTATACAATAGTGGGGATGTATGTCTGTCGAATACAAACATCTTAGCTTGGATTTCTAGCAACTTCTCACAAC
Organism: Linum usitatissimum; assembly: GCA_030674075.2. Classification (NCBI taxonomy): domain Eukaryota; kingdom Viridiplantae; phylum Streptophyta; class Magnoliopsida; order Malpighiales; family Linaceae; genus Linum; species Linum usitatissimum. The sequence goes on along the minus strand of JAUJYP020000468.1, from coordinate 25,182 downwards.
ATGCATGCGAAAGTACGCCACTTTGACACTTTTGAAACACTAATATAATACCAAATAAAATTGAGTTTTAACCTCATTTCGAAATTATTTACCAGGGTTACCATATTAAAACTTGAATTTTTAATCATTTTAAATATGCATGTCTAATATTAGGCGGATTTTAAAACTTTGAAAGTTTTCGTGTCAAAATGGCTTATTTCCATACGTTAACCCCTTTGGAAATTGACCAAATTTCATATGAAAGTTCCATTTTTTACGTTGGCCAATATTTTACATGCTTTGTTGGGAATGACTAAGAATTGAGTTTTCACAATTTAAACCCTTGAAATATTGGACGCATGGAAATGAGTAGACATTTTTGAAAGGTTTTGATTGTTCTTGTTAGTGGGGATGTATGTGCTTTTGAATACAAACATCTTAGCTTGGATTTCTAGCAACTTCTCACCACATGCGTGGGGAAAGTACGCCAAATTTGACAATTTTGAAACACTAACATAATACAAAATAAAATAGAGTTTTAACTTCATTTCGACATTATTTACTGATTACCATATTAAAACTTGAATTTTTAATCATTTCAAATATTCATGTCTAATATTGAAGTGATTTTAAAGCTTTGAAAGTTTTCGAGTCAAAATGGCTTATTTCATTAGGTTAACTCCTTTGGAAATTGACCAAATTTCATATGAAAAGTTACATTTTTTAAGTTGGCCAATATTTTACATCCTTGTTTGGAATGACTAAGAATTGAGTTTTCACAATGTTAAACTCTTGAAAATATTGGACAGAATGGAAATGGATGGACATTTTTGAAAGGTTTTGATTGCTACAATGTAGTGGGAAAGTATGTGGCAGTCGAATACAAACATCTTAGCTTGATTTTTCGGCAACTTCTCACCATATGCATGCGAAAGTACGCCTAATTTGACAATTTTCACACACTAACATAACCAAAAATAAAATATGAGTTTTAACTTCATTTCGACATTATTAACTGAGGTTCACCATATTAAAAACTGAATTTTAATCATTTCAAATATGCGTGTCAATATTGAGTCAAATATTTGAAACTTTGAAATTTTTGTGTCAAAATGGCACATTTAATAGGTTTAGCACTTTGGAAATTGACCAATTTTCATATGAAAGTTGAATTTTTTAAGTTGGCAAATATTTTAAATCCTTGTTGGGATTGACTAAGAATTGAGTTTTCACAATGATTAAACCCTTGAAATATCGGGATTGATTGAAATGAATAGACATTTTTGAAAGGTTTCGATTGTGCTTGTTAGTGGGATGAATGTGCTTTCGAATACAAACATCTTAGCTTGGATTGCTAGCAACTTCTCAACATCTGCATGCAAAATGTACGCCAATTAGACAATTTTGAAACACTAATATAATACCAAATAAAATTGAGTTTTAAATTCATTTCGACGTTATTTACTTAGGATTATCATATTAAAACTTGAATTTTTAATCATTTCAAATATGCGTGTACAATATTAAGCGAATTTTAAAACTTTGAAATTTTTGGTAATAAATGGCATATTTCCGTACGTTAACCCCCTTGGGAAATTGACAAAATTTCAGATGAAAGTTACATTTTTGGAGTTGGCCAATATTTTTCATGCTTGTTTGGAATGACTAAGAATTGAGTTTTCTGCCAATTTAAACTCTTTGAAATATTAACGGACGAAATGAATAGACATTTTTGAAAGGTTTTTGATTTATTCTTTGTTAGGGTAGGGGATTTATGTGCTTTCGAATACAAACGTATTACGCTTGGATTTCTAGCAACTTCACTACATGCATCTGTAAAAGTATGCAAATCTGACAATTTTGAAACACTAATATAATACCAAATAAAAATTGAGTTTTAACTTCATTTCGACATTATTTATCGGGATTACCATATTAAAACTTGAATTTTTAATCATTTCAAATATTCATGTCTAATATTACGGGTTTTAAAACTTTGAAAGTTTTGTGTCAAAATGGCTTATTTCCATACGTTAACCCCTTTGGAAATTGACCAAATTTCATATGAAAGTTCACTTTCGTTAAGTTGGCCAATATTTTACATGCTTGGTTGGAATGAGTAAGAATTGAGTTTTCACAATTTAAACCACTTCAAATATTTGGATAGATGAAATGAATAGACATTTTTTGAAAGGTTTTGATTGTTTTAAGATTAGTGGGATGTATGTGCTTTTGAATACAAACATCTTAGCTTGGATTTCTAGCAACTTCTAACTGTCACATGCATTTAAAGTACGCCAATTATACAATTTTCAAACACCAATATAATAACAAATAAAATTGAGTTTTAACTTCATTTCGACATTATTTACTGCAGGTTACCATATTAAAACTTGAATTTTTAATCATTTCAAATATGCATGTCCAATATTTAGGCGATTTTAAAACTTTGAAAGTTTTCGTGTCAAAATGCGCATATTTCCATACGTTAACCCCTTTGGAAATTGACCAAATTTCGGATGAAAGTTACATTTTTTAAGTTGACGAATATTTTTCATCCGCATGTTGGGAATGAGTAAGAATTGAGTTTTCGGACAATTTAAACTCTTGAGTTATTAGACGCACGAAATGAATAGACATTTTGAAAGGTTTGGATTGTTCTTAAGTGGGGATGTATGTGCTTTCGAATACAAACATCTTAGCTTGGATTTCTAGCAACTTCTCACAACATGCATGCGGAAAGTACACCAATTTGACAATTTTCAAACAGCAACATAATACCAAATAAAATAGAGTTTTAACTTCTATTTCGACATTATTTACCTAGATTACCATATTAAAACTTGAATTTTTAATCGTTTCAAATATGCGTGTCCAATATTAGGTGATTTTAAAACTTGAAGTTTTTGTGTCACAAAATGGCTTAGTTTCCATACGTTAACCCCTTTGGAAATTAACCAAATTTCATATGAAAGTTCAATTTTTTAAGTTGGCCAATATTTTACATCTTTGTTGGGAATGACTAAGAATTGAGTTTTCACAATTTAAACCCTTGAAATATTGGACAAACTGAAATGAATAGACATTTTTGAAAGGTTTTGATTGTTCTTGTTAGTGGGGATGTATGTGCATTTGAATACAAACATCTTAGCTTGGATTTACAGCAACTTCTCACCACATGAATGCGTAAAGTACGCGAATTTGACAATTTTGAAACACTAATATAATGCCAAATAAAATTGAGTTTTAACTTCATTTCAACATTATTTACTGATTACCATATTAAAACTTGAATTTTTAATCATTTCAAATATGCATGTCTAATATTAGGCGTATTTTAAAACTTTAAAATTTTCGTGTCGAAATGGCATATTTCCGTAGGTTTATCCTTTGGAATTTGACTGATTCTCGTATGAAAATTAAATTTTTAAGTTGTGTTAATATTTTATATCTTGTTGGGAATGACTAAGAATTGAGTTTTCACGATGTTAAACTCTTGAAATATTGGACATATAAAATAAATAGACATTTTTGAAAGGTTTTTTGATTATTCTTGTTAGTGGGGATGTATTGTTCGTTACGATTAGAAACATCTTGGCTTGGTTTTGTGATGGGTTTACCATCATACTTGAGGAAAGTAATAAATTTAATGATTTTGAAAATGTTAATATAATATAAAATAAAATCGAGTTTTAACTTAATTTCGACATTATTTAGCAAAGAATTTACCCGTATCAAAATTTGAATTTTTAATCATTTAAAATGTACATGTATAATATTAGGCAAAACGTAAAAGCTTTGAAATTTTTCGTGTCGAAATAGCTTTTTTTCCCATACATTAACCCCTTTGAAAATTGACTAATTTTCGGAATGAAAATTAAATTTTTAAGTTGACGAATATTTTAAAATAACTGTAGAAAATGACTAAGAATTGAGTTTTCCACCTGATATTAAACCCTTGAAATATTGGAAAGATGAAATTAAAAGATGTTGTGAAGGTTTTGATTATTCTTGTTAGTGGGGATGTATGTCGCTTTCGAATACAAACATCTTAGCTTGGATTTACAGCAATTTCTAGCAGCGTAAATGGGAAAGTCGATTTTGATAATATTCAAACAATTTAACATAATAAAAAATAAAATAGAGTTTTAACTTTCATTTCGACATTATTTACGGGATTACCGTATTAAAACTTGAATTTTTAATCATTTCGAATATGCATGTACAATATTATGCGGATTTTAAAACTTTGAAAGTTTTGTGTCAAAATAGCTTATTTTCGTTAGCTTTTTCCAAATTGACCAAATTTCATATGAAAGTTCAATTTTTTAAGTTTTCCAATATTTTACATCTTTGTTAGGAATAAGTATGAATTGAGTTTTCGCGATTTTAAGCCAAATATTGGACGGATGAAATGAATAGACATTTTTGAAAGGTTTTGTTTGTTCTTGTTAGTGGGAAAGTATGTGCTTTCGAGATACGAACATCGGATCTTGGATTTCTAGCAACTTCTCACCACGTAAATGCAGTACGCCAATTAGACGATTTTCACAAATTAACATAATACAAAAATAAAATAGAGTTTTAACTTCATTTCGACATTATTTAGGATTACCATATTAAAACTTGAATTTTTAATCATTTCAAATATTCATGTACGTAATACAATGATTTTATAACTTTGAAAGTTTTGTGTCAAAATGGCTTATTTCCATACGTTAACCCCTTTGGAAGTGTAACTAAATTTCATATGAAAGTTACATTTTTAAGTTGGCCAATATTTTACATGCTTGGTGGGAATGATTTAGAATTGAGTTTTCACAATATTAAACCATGCAAATATTGGACGATGAAATGAATAGACATTTTTGAAAGGTTTTGATTGTTCTTGTTAGTGGGGATGTATGTGCTTTCGAATACAAACGTCTTAGAAAGCCGATTTATAGACTTCTCACGGCATGCATGCAGAAAGTACTCGAATTTGACAATTTTGAAACAAAAAGATAATACCAAATAAAATTGAGTTTTAACTTCATTTCGACATTATTTACAAGGATTACCGTATTAAAACTTGAGTTTTTAATCATTTCAAGTATACGTATCTAATATTAGGCGGGTCTTAAAAATTTGAAATTTTTCGTGTTAAAATGGCTTATTTTATTAGGTTAACCCCTTTGGAAATTGACCAAATTTCATATGAAAGTTAAATTTTTTAAGTAAGCCTTGATATTTTACATCCTTGTTGGGAATGACTAAGAATTTAGTTTCCAGTGTTATTAAACTCTTGAAATATTGGACATATGAAATAAATAGAAATTTTTGAAAGGTGTTGATTGTTAGCATTAGTAGGGGATATGCATTGTTCTTTCGGAAGTAGAAACATCTTAGCTTGGATTTCTAGCAATTTCTCACCACATGCATGCGAAAGTAATCCAATTTGACAATTTTTGAAACAATAACGTAATACAAAATAAAATCGTGTTTTAACTTCATTTCGACATTATTTGCGAGGTTACCATATCAAAATTTGAATTTTTAATCATTTCAAGTATAAATGTCTAATATTAGGCGGATCTTAAAACGTTAAAATTTTCGTGTCAAAATGGCTTATTTCCATACGTTAACACCTTTGGAAATTGACCAATTTTCATATGAAAATTAAATTTTTAAGTTATCGAATGTGACATCACTGGTAGAAAATGACTAAGAATTGAGTTTTCATGATTTTAAACCCTTGAAATATTGGACGGATGAAATGAATAGACATTTTTGAAAGGTTTTGATTATTCTTGTTAGTGGGGATGTATGTGCTTTCGAATCTGAGCATTTTAGCTTGGATTTTTAGCAACTTCTCACCATCTAAATGCCAGTACGCCGAAACGACAATATTGAAACACTTATATAATACCAAATAAAATTGAGTTTTAACTTCATTTCGACATTATTTACCGAAAATTTACCATATTAAAACTTGAACTTTTAATCATTTTCGAAGTATGCATGTCTAATATTAGGCGGATCTTAAAACTTTGAAATTTTTCTTTTCAAAATTGCTTCTTTCCATTACATTAACCCCTTTGGAAATTGACGATTTTTCATATGAAAATTAGAATTTTAAGTTGGCCAATATTTTAAATCCCTGGTTAGGAATGACTAAGAATTGAGTTTTCTGAATATTAAACCCGCAGATTATTAGACAGAGATAGACTTAAAAGAGATTTTTGAAAGGTTTTGATTATTAACTGTTAGTGGGGATGTATGTGTCTTTCGAATACGGAAACATCTTAACTTGGATTTAGCAATTTCTTCATTGCATGCGAGAAAGTACGCCAATTTGATAATATTCAAACACTTAAGATAATAAAAAATAAAATAGAGTTTTTAGCATTTCGACATTATTTACGGGATTACCATATTGAACTTGAATTTTTAATCGTTTCAAATATGCGTGTAATATTAAGTGATTTTAAAGCTTTGAAATTTTCGTGTCAAAATGGCTTATTTCCATTAAGGTTTATCCATGTGGAATTTGATCAATTTTTTCATATGAAAATTAAATTTTTTAAGTTGGCCAATATTTTACATCCTTAGTTGGGAATGGCTAAATTGAGTTTTCCTAATGTTAAACCATTGAAATATTGGACGAGATGAAATTAAAGACATTTTTGAAAGGTTTTGATTATTGCATGTTAGTGGGGATGTATGTCTTTCAGAATACAAACATCTTATCTTGGATTGCCAGCAACTTCTCAACATGCATGCGAGAAGTACGCCAATTTGACAAATTTCAAACAATCATAATACAAAAAAAGATAGAGTTTTAACTTCATTTCGACATTATTCTTAGGGATTACCATATTAAAACTTGAATTTTTAATCATTTCAAATATGCATGTCTAATATTAAGCGATTTTTAAAACTTTGAAATTTTTCGTGTCAAAATGGCTTATTTCCATAGGTTTATCCCTTTGGAATTTGACCAATTTTCATATGAAAATTAAATTTTTTTTAAGTTGGCCAATATTTTACATCCTTTTGGGATTGACTAAGAATTGAGTTTTCACGATGTTAAACCCTTGAAATATTGGACGGATGAAATGAATAGACATGTTTGAAAGGTTTTGATTGTTCTTGTTAGTGGGGATGTATGTGCTTTCAAATGCTAAAATATTAACTTGGATCTAGACAATTTCTCACCATATGCATGCAGAAAGTAAGCCAATTTGACAATTTTTCAAACACTAATATAATACAAAATAAAATCGAGTTTTAACTTCATATCGACATTATTTACCGGGGTTACCATATTAACTTGAATTTTTAATCATTTCATGTATGCATGTGTTTAGGCGAATCTTAAAACTTTGAAATTTTCGTATCAAAATTGCTTAATTCCATAGGTTTACCCCATTGGAATTTGACCAATTTTCATATGAAAATTAAATTTTTTAAATTCGCCAATATTTTACATCCTTTGTTAGGAATGACTAAGAATTGAGTTTTCAAAATGTTAAACTCTTGAAATATTAGACGGATGAAATGAATAGACATTTTTGAAAGGTTTTGATTGTTCTTGTTAGTGGGGATGTATGTGCTTTCGAATACAAACATTTTAGTTTGGATTTATAGCAACTTTCACCACATGCATGTAGAAAGTACGCCAATTTGACAATTTTCAAACACTAACATAATACAAAATAAAATAAAGTTTTAACTTCATTTCGACATTATTTACGGGTTTACCATATTAAGACTTGAATTTTTAATCATTTCAAGTATGCATGTCTAATATTAGGCAGATCTTAAAACTTTGAAATTTTCGTGTCAAAATGGCTTATTTCCATAGGTTTATCCCTTTGGAATTTGACCAATTTTCATATGAAAATTAAATTTTTAAAGTTGTCCAATATTTTACATCCTTGTTGGGAATGACTAAGAATTGAGTTTTCACAATTTAAACCCTTCAAATATTGGACGGATATGAAATGAATAGACATTTTTGAAAGGTTTTGATTGTTCTTGTTAGTGGGGATGTATGTGCTTTCGAATACAAACATCTTAGCTTGGATTTCTAGCAACTTCTCACCACATGCATGCAGAAAGTGCGCCAATTTGACAATTTTGAAACACTTATATAATACCAAATAAAATTGAGTTTTAACTTCATTTCGACATTATTTACTTGGGGTTACCATATTAAAACTTGAACTTTTAATCATTTCAAGTATGCATGTCTAATATTAGGCAGATCTTAAAACTTTGAAATTTTCGTGTCAAAATGGCTTATTTCCATAGGTTTATCCCTTTGGAATTTGATCAATTTTCATATGAAAATTAAATTTTTTAAGTTGGCCAATATTTTACATCCTAGTTGGGAATGACTAAGAATTGAGTTTTCACAATGTTAAACCGTTGAAATATTGGACAGATGAAATTAAAAGACATTTTTGAAAGGTTTTGATTATTCTTGTTAGTGGGGATGTATGTGCTTTCGAATACAAACATCTTAACTTGGATTTCTAGCAATTTCTAACTACATGCATGCGAGAAAGTACGCCAATTTGATAATATTCAAACACTAAGATAATACATGCGAAACTAAGCCAATTTGACAATTTTGAAACGGTTTATAATACAAAATAAAATCGAGTTTTAATTTTATTTTGACATTATTTACGGGGTTACCATTTTAAAACTTGAACTTTTAATCATTTCAAGTATGCATGTCTAATATTAGGCGATCTTAAAACTTTGAAATTTTCGTGTCAAAATGGTTTATTTCATAGGTTAATCCCTTTGGAAATTGGCTAATTTTCATATTAAAATTAAATTTTTAAGTTGGCCAATATTTTACATCGTTGTTGGGAATGACTAAGAATTGAGATTTCACAATGTTAAAGTCTAGAAATATTGGACATATGAAATGAATAGACATTTTTGAAAGGTTTTGATTGTTCTTGTTAGTGGGGATGTATGTGCTTTCGAATACAAACATCTTAGCTTGGATTTCTAGCAATTTCTCACCACATGCATGCGAAAGTAATACAATTTGACAATTTTCAAACACTAACATAATACAAAATAAAATCGAGTTTTAACTTCATTTCGACATTATTTGTCGAGGTTACCATATCAAAATTTGAATTTTTAATCATTTCAAGTATAAATGTCTAATATTAGGCGGATCTTAAAACGTTGAAATTTTCGTGTCAAAATGGCTTATTTCCATACGTTAACACCTTTGGAAATTAACCAAATTTCATATGAAAGTTAAATATTTTAAGTTGGCCGATATGTTACATCCTTGTTGGGAATGACTAAGAATTGAGTTTTCACAATTTAAACCCTTGAAATATTGGACGATGAAATTAAAAGACATTTTTGAAAGGTTTTGATTATTCTTGTTAGTGGGGATGTATGTGCTTTCGAATACAAACATCTTAGCTTGGATTTCTAGCGGTTCTCACCAGATATATGCAGAAACTAAGCCAATTTGACAATTTTGAAACAGTTTTATAATACAAAATAAAATCGAGTTTTAATTTTATTTTGACATTATTTACCGGGGTTACCATTTTAAAACTTGAACTTTTAATCATTTCAAGTATGCATGTCTAATATTAGGCAGATCTTAAAACTTTGAAATTTTTCTGTCAAAATGGCTTATTTCCATAGGTTAACCCCTTTGGAAATTGACCAATTTTCATATGAAAATTAAATTTTTTAAGTTAGCCAATATTTTACATCCTTGTTGGGAATGACTAAGAATTGAGTTTTCACAATATTAAACTCTTGAAATATTGGACGGATGAAATGAATATACATTTTTTGAAAGGTTTTGATTGTTCTAGTTAGTGGGGATGTATGGGCTTTCGAATACAAACATCTTAGCTTGGATTTCTAGCAATTTCTCACCACATGCATGCATAAACTAAGCCAATTAAACAATTTTGAAACACTAATATAATATAAAATAAAATCGAGTTTTAACTTCATTTCGACATTATTTACTGAGGTTACCATATCAAAATTTGAATTTTTAATCATTTCAAGTATGCATGTCTAATATTAGGCGATCTTAAAACTTTGAAATTTTCGTGTCAAAATGGTTTATTTCCGTAGGATAACTCATCTGAAATTTGACTAATTTTGACATGAACAATAAGTTTTTTTCGGTTGGCCAATATTTTACAAGCTTGTTGGGAATGACTAAGATTTGAGTTTTCACAATGTTAAACCCTTGAAATATTGGATAGATGAAATTAAAATACATTTTTGAAAGGTTTTGATTATTCTTGTTAGTGGGGATGTATGTGCTTTTGAATACAAACATCTGAGCTTGGATTTCTAGCGATTCTCACCACATACATGCAGAAACTAAGCCAATTTGACAATTTTGAAGCAATAATATAATACAAAATAAAATCGAGTTTTAACTTCATTTCGACATTATTTACCGAGGTTACCATATCAAAATTTGAATTTTTAATCATTTCAAGTATGCATGTCTAATATTAGGCAGATCTTAAAACATTGAAATTTTCGTGTCAAAATGGTTTATTTCATAGGTTAATCCCTTTGGAAATTGGCTAATTTTCATATGAAAATTAAATTTTTTAAGTTGGCCAATATTTTACATCCTTGTTGGGAATGACTAAGAATTGAGTTTTCACAATGTTAAACTCTCGAAATATTGGACATATGAAATGAATAGACATTTTTGAAAGGTTTTGATTGTTCTTGTTAGTGGGGATGTATGTGCTTTCGAATACAAACATCTTAGCTTGGATTTCTAGCAATTTCTCACCACATGCATGTATAAACTAAGCCAATTTGACAATTTTGAAACAATAATATAATATAAAATAAAATCGAGTTCTAACTTCATTTCGACATTATTTGCGAGGTTACCATATCAAAAATTGAATTTTTAATCATTTCAAGTATAAATGTCTAATATTAGGCAGATCTTAAAACGTTGAAATTTTCGTGTCAAAATGGCTTATTTCCATACGTTAACACCTTTGGAAATTGACCAAATTTCATATGAAAGTTAAATTTTTTAAGTTGGCCAATATGTTACATCCTTGTTGGGAATGACTAAGAATTGAGTTTTCACAACTTAAACCCTTCAAATATTGGACGAGATGAAATTAAAAGACACATTTGAAATGTTTGGATTGTTCTTGTTAGTGGGGATGTATGTGCTTTCCAATGCTAAAATATTAACTTGGATTTCTAGCAATTTCTCACCACATGCATGCGAACGTAAGTCAATTTGACAATTTTGAAACAATAATATAATACAAAATAAAATCGAGTTTTTACTTCATTTTGACATTTTTTACTGAGGTTACCATATCAAAATTTGAATTTTTAATCATTTCAAGTATGCATGTCTAATATTAGGCGAGATCATAAAACTTTTAAATTTTCGTGTCAAAATGGCTTATTTCGGTAGGTTAACTCATACGGAAATTGATTAATTTTGACTTGAAAATTAAGTTTTTAAGTTGGCCAATAATTTACAAGCTTCTTGGGAATGACTAAGAATTGAGTTAATGTTAAACCCTTGAAATATTGGACGAGATGAAATTAAAATACATTTTTGAAAGGTTTTGATTATTCTTGTTAGTGGGGATGTATGTGCTTTCGAATACAAACATCTTAGCTTGGATTTCTAGCGGTTCTCACCGGATACATGCGAGAAACTAAGCCAATTTGACAATTTTGAAACGGTTTATAATACAAAATAAAATCGAGTTTTAATTTTATTTTGACATTATTTGCGGGGTTACCATTTTGAAACTTGAACTTTTAATCATTTCAAGTATGCATGTCTAATATTAGGCGAGATCTTAAAACTTTGAAATTTTTAAATCAAAATGGCTTATTTCCATAGGTTAACCCCTTTGGAAATTGACCAATTTTCATATGAAAATTAAATTTTTTAAGTTAGCCAATATTTTACATCACTTGTTGGGAATGACTAAGAATTGAGTTTTCACGATATTAAACTCTTGAAATATTGGACAGATGAAATGAATAGACATTTTTGAAAGGTTTTGATTGTTCTAGTTAGTGGGGATGTATGGGCTTTCGAATACAAACATCTTAGCTTGGATTTCTAGCAATTTCTCACCACATGCATGTATAAACTAAGCCAATTTGACAATTTTGAAACAATAATATAATATAAAATAAAATCGAGTTTTAACTTCATTTCGACATTATTTGCGAGGTTACCATATCAAAATTTGAATTTTTAATCATTTCAAGTATAAATGTCTAATATTAGGCGGATCTTAAAACGTTGAAATTTTCGTGTGAAAATGGCTTATTTCCATACGTTAACACCTTTGGAAATTGACCAAATTTCATATGAAAGTTAAAATTTTAAGTTGTGCCAATATGTTACATCCTTGTTGGGAATGACTAAGAATTGAGTTTTCACAATGTTAAACCCTTGAAATATTGGACGGATGAAATTAAAATACATTTTTGAAAGGTTTTGATTATTCTTGTTAGTGGGGATGTATGTGCTTTTGAATATACATCGAGCTTGGATTTCTAGCGATTCTCACCACATACATGCGAAAACTAAGCCAATTTGACAATTTTGAAACGAGTAATATAATACAAAATAAAATCGAGTTTTAACTTCATTTCGACATTATTTACGAGGTTACCATATCAAAATTTGAATTTTTAATCAATTCAAGTATGCATGTCTAATATTAGGTAGATCTTAAAACTTTGAAATTTTCGTGTCAAAATGGTTTATTTCATAGGTTAATCCCTTTGGAAATTGGCTAATTTTCATATGAAAATTAAATTTTTTAAGTTGGCCAATATTTTACATCCTTGTTGGGAATGACTAAGAATTGAGTTTTCACAATGTTAAACTCTAGAAATATTGGACATATGAAATGAATAGACATTTTTGAAAGGTTTTGATTGTTCTTGTTAGTGGGGATGTATGTGCTTTCGAATACAAACATCTTAGCTTGGATTTCTAGCAATTTCTCACCACGGGCATGCGAGAAAGTAATTCAATTTGACAATTTTCAAACACTAACATAATACAAAATAAAATCGAGTTTTAACTTCATTTCGACATTATTTGTCGAGGTTACCATATCAAAATTTGAATTTTTAATCATTTCAAGTATAAATGTCTAATATTAGGCGGATCTTAAAACGTTGAAATTTTCGTGTCAAAATGGCTTATTTCCATACGTTAACACCTTTGGAAATTGACCAAATTTCATATGAAAGTTAAATTTTTTAAGTTGGCCAATATGTTACATCCTTGTTGGGAATGACTAAGAATTGAGTTCTCACAACTTAAACCCTTCAAATATTGGACGAGATGAAATTAAAAGACACATTTGAAATGTTTGGATTGTTCTTGTTAGTGGGGATGTATGTGCTTTCCAATGCTAAAATATTAACTTGGATTTCTAGCAATTTCTCACCACATGCATGCAGAACGTAAGTCAATTGCACAATTTTGAAACAATAATATAATACAAAATAAAATCGAGTTTTTACTTCATTTTGACATTTTTTACTGAGGTTACCATATCAAAATTTGAATTTTTAATCATTTCAAGTATGCATGTCTAATATTAGGCGAGATCATAAAACTTTGAAATTTTCGTGTCAAAATGGCTTATTTCCGTAGGTTAACTCATACGGAAATTGATTAATTTTGACTTGAACATTAAGTTTTTTAAGTTGGCCAATAATTTACAAGCTTCTTTGGGAATGACTAAGAATTGAGTTAATGTTAAACCCTTGAAATATTGAATGAGATGAAATTAAAATACATTTTTGAAAGGTTTTGATTATTCTTGTTAGTGGGGATGTATGTGCTTTCGAATACAAACATCTTAGCTTGGATTTCTAGCGGTTCTCACCGGATACATGCGAAACTAAGCCAATTTGACAATTTTGAAACGGTTTTATAATACAAAATAAAATCGAGTTTTAATTTTATTTTGACATTATTTACTGGGTTACCATTTTGAAACTTGAACTTTTAATCATTTCAAGTATGCATGTCTAATATTAGGCGGATCTTAAAACTTTGAAATTTTTTGTCAAAATGCTTATTTCCATAGGTTAACCCCTTTGGAAATTGACCAATTTTCATATGAAAATTAAATTTTTTAAGTTAGCCAATATTTTACATCCTTGTTGGGAATGACTAAGAATTGAGTTTTCACAATATTAAACTCTTGAAATATTGGACGGATGAAATGAATAGACATTTTTGAAAGGTTTTGATTGTTCTAGTTAGTGGGGATGTATGGGCTTTCGAATACAAACATCTTAGCTTGGATTTCTAGCAATTTCTCACCACGTGCATGTATAAACTAAGCCAATTTTACAATTTTGAAACAATAATATAATATAAAATAAAATCGAGTTTTAACTTCATTTCGACATTATTTGCGAGGTTTACCATATCTTAATTTGAATTTTTAATCATTTCAAGTATAAATGTCTAATATTAGGCGAGATCTTAAAACGTTGAAATTTTTGTGTCAAAATGGCTTATTTCCATACGTTAACACCTTTGGAAATTGACCAAATTTCATATGAAAGTTAAAATTTTTAAGTTGGCCAATATGTTACATCCTTGTTGGGAATGACTAAGAATTGAGTTTTCACAATGTTAAACCCTTGAAATATTGGACAGATGAAATTAAAATACATTTTTGAAAGGTTTTGATTATTCTTGTTAGTGGGGATGTATGTGCTTTTGAATACAAACATCGAGCTTGGATTTCTAGCGATTCTCACCACATACATGCGAGAAACTAAGCCAATTTGACAATTTTGAAACGAGTAATATAATACAAAATAAAATCGAGTTTTAACTTCATTTCGACATTATTTACAGAGGTTACCATATCAAAATTTGAATTTTTAATCAATTCAAGTATGCATGTCTAATATTAGGTAGATCTTAAAACTTTGAAATTTTTGTGTCAAAATGGTTTATTTCATAGGTTAATCCCTTTGGAAATTGGCTAATTTTCATATGAAAATTAAATTTTTTAAGTTGGCCAATATTTTACATCCTTGTTGGGAATGACTAAGAATTGAGTTTTCACAATGTTAAACTGTAGAAATATTGGACATATGAAATGAATAGACATTTTTGAAAGGTTTTGATTGTTCTTGTTAGTGGGGATGTATGTGCTTTCGAATACAAACATCTTAGCTTGGATTTCTAGCAATTTCTCACCACATGCATGCGAAAGTAATCCAATTTGACAATTTTCAAACACTAACATAATACAAAATAAAATCGTGTTTTAACTTCATTTCGACATTATTTGCCGAGGTTACCATATCAAAATTTGAATTTTTAATCATTTCAAGTATAAATGTCTAATATTAGGCGGATCTTAAAACGTTGAAATTTTCGTGTCAAAATGGCTTATTTCCATACTTTAACACCTTTGGAAATTGACCAAATTTCATATGAAAGTTAAATTTTTTAAGTTGGCCAATATGTTACATCCTTGTTGGGAATGATTAAGAATTGAGTTTTCACAATGTTAAACCCTTGAAATATTGGACGGATGAAATTAAAATACATTTTTGAAAGGTTTTGATTATTCTTGTTAGTGGGGATGTATGTGCTTTTGAATACAAACATCGAGCTTGGATTTCTAGCGATTCTAGCCACATACATGCAGAAACTAAGCCAATTTGACAATTTTGAAACAGTAATATAATACAAAATAAAATCGAGTTTTAACTTCATTTCGACATTATTTACCGAGGTTACCATATCAAAATTTGAATTTTTAATCAATTCAAGTATGCATGTCTAATATTAGGTAGATCTTAAAACTTTGAAATTTTCGTGTCAAAATGGTTTATTTCATAGGTTAATCCCTTTGGAAATTGGCTAATTTTCATCGAAAATTAAATTATTTAAGTTGGCCAATATTTTACATCCTTGTTGGGAATCACTAAGAATTGAGTTTTCACAATGTTAAACTTTGTAGAAATATTGGACATATGAAATGAATAGACATTTTTGAAAGGTTTTGATTGGTCTTGTTAGTGGGGATGTATGTGCTTTCGAATACAAACATCTTAGCTTGGATTTCTAGCAATTTCTCACCACATGCATGCAGAAAGTAATCCAATTTGACAATTTTCAAACACTAACATAATACAAAATAAAATCGTGTTTTAACTTCATTTCGACATTATTTGCCGAGGTTACCATATCAAAATTTGAATTTTTAATCATTTCAAGTATAAATGTCTAATATTAGGCGAGATCTTAAAACGTTGAAATTTTCGTGTCAAAATGGCTTATTTCCATACGTTAACACCTTTGGAAATTGACCAAATTTCATATGAAAGTTAAATTTTTTAAGTTGGCCAATATGTTACATCCTTGTTGGGAATGACTAAGAATTGAGTTTTCACAATGTTAAACCCTTGTAATATTGGACAGATGAAATTAAAATACATTTTTGAAAGGTTTTGATTATTCTTGTTAGTGGGGATGTATGTGCTTTTGAATACAAACATCTGAGCTTGGATTTCTAGCGATTCTCACCACATACATGCAGAAACTAAGCCAATTTGACAATTTTGAAACGAGTAATATAATACAAAATAAAATCGAGTTTTAACTTCATTTCGACATTATTTACCGAGGTTACCATATCAAAATTTGAATTTTTAATCAATTCAATTATGCATGTCTAATATTAGGTAGATCTTAAAACTTTGAAATTTTCGTGTCAAAATGGTTTATTTCATAGGTTAATCCCTTTGGAAATTGGCTAATTTTCATCGAAGATTAAATTTTTTAAGTTGGCCAATATTTTACATCCTTGTTGGGAATCACTAAGAATTGAGTTTTCACAATGTTAAACTCTTGAAATATTGGACATATGAAATGAATAGACATTTTTGAAAGGTTTTGATTGTTCTTGTTAGTGGGGATGTATGTGCTTTCGAATACAAACATCTTAGCTTGGATTTCTAGCAATTTCTCACCACATGCATGCAAAAAGTAATCCAATTTGACAATTTTCAAACACTAACATAATACAAAATAAAATCGTATTTTAACTTCATTTCGACATTATTTGCCGAGGTTACCATATCAAAATTTGAATTTTTAATCATTTCAAGTATAAATGTCTAATATTAGGCAGATCTTAAAACGTTGAAATTTTCGTGTCAAAATGGCTTATTTCCATACGTTAACACCTTTGGAAATTGACCAAATTTCATATGAAAGTTAAATTTTTTAAGTTGGCCAATATGTTACATCCTTGTTGGGAATGATTAAGAATTGAGTTTTCACAATGTTAAACCCTTGAAATATTGGACGGATGAAATTAAAATACATTTTTGAAAGGTTTTGATTATTCTTGTTAGTGGGGATGTATGTGCTTTTGAATACAAACATCCGAGCTTGGATTTCTAGCGATTCTAGCCACATACATGCGGAAACTAAGCCAATTTGACAATTTTGAAACGGTAATATAATACAAAATAAAATCGAGTTTTAACTTCATTTCGACATTATTTACCGAGGTTACCATATCAAAATTTGAATTTTTAATCAATTCAAGTATGCATGTCTAATATTAGGTAGATCTTAAAACTTTGAAATTTTCGTGTCAAAATGGTTTATTTCATAGGTTAATCCCTTTGGAAATTGGCTAATTTTCATGCGAAAATTAAATTTTTTTAAGTTGGCCAATATTTTACATCCTTGTTGGGAATCACTAAGAATTGAGTTTTCACAATGTTAAACGTTGTAGAAATATTGGACATATGAAATGAATAGACATTTTTGAAAGGTTTTGATTGGTCTTGTTAGTGGGGATGTATGTCTTTCGAATACAAACATCTTAGCTTGGATTTCTAGCAATTTCTCACCACATGCATGCGGAAAGTAATCCAATTTGACAATTTTCAAACACTAACATAATACAAAATAAAATCGTATTTTAACTTCATTTCGACATTATTTGCCGAGGTTACCATATCAAAATTTGAATTTTTAATCATTTCAAGTATAAATGTCTAATATTAGGCGGATCTTAAAACGTTGAAATTTTCGTGTCAAAATGGCTTATTTCCATACGTTAACACCTTTGGAAATTGACCAAATTTCATATGAAAGTTAAATTTTTTAAGTTGGCCAATATGTTACATCCTTGTTGGGAATGATTAAGAATTGAGTTTTCACGATGTTAAACCCTTGAAATATTGAATGAGATGAAATTAAAATACATTTTTGAAAGGTTTTGATTATTCTTGTTAGTGGGGATGTATGTGCTTTTGAATACAAACATCGAGCTTGGATTTCTAGCGATTCTAGCCACATACATGCAGAAACTAAGCCAATTTGACAATTTTGAAACGATGTAATATAATACAAAATAAAATCGTGTTTTAACTTCATTTCGACATTATTTGCGAGGTTACCATATCAAAATTTGAATTTTTAATCATTTCAAGTATAAATGTCTAATATTAGGCGACCTCACCCCCCCACAATTTTCCATTTTCCTTATTCCGCCCCCCCCCCCCGCCCCCCCCCCCCCCCCCCCCCCGGCCCCCCCCCCCCCCCCCCCCCCCCCCCCCCCCCCCCCCCCCCCCGCGCCCCCCCCCCCCCCCCCCCCGACCCCCCCCCCCCCCCCCGCCCCCCCCCCCCCCCCCCCTCGCCCCCCCCCTCCCCCCCCCCCCCCTTTTGAGATCTTAAAACGTTGAAATTTTCGTGTCAAAATGGCTTATTTCCATACGTTAACACCTTTGGAAATTGACCAAATTTCATATGAAAGTTAAATTTTTTAAGTTGGCCAATATGTTACATCCTTGTTGGGAATGACTAAGAATTGAGTTTTTCCAGATGTTAAACCCTTGTAATATTGGACGGATGAAATTAAAATACATTTTTGAAAGGTTTTGATTATTCTTGTTAGTGGGGATGTATGTGCTTTTGAATACAAGCATCTGAGCTTGGATTTCTAGCGATTCTCACCACGTACATGCGAGAAACTAAGCCAATTTGACAATTTTGAAACGATAATATAATACAAAATAAAATCGAGTTTTAACTTCATTTCGACATTATTTACGGGTTACCATATCAAAATTTGAATTTTTAATCAATTCAATTATGCATGTCTAATATTAGGTAGATCTTAAAACTTTGAAATTTTCGTGTCAAAATGGTTTATTTCATAGGTTAATACCTTTGGAAATTGGCTAATTTTCATCTGAAAGATTAAATTTTTTAAGTTGGCCAATATTTTACATCCTTGTTAATTGGGAATCACTAAGAATTGAGTTTTCCAATGTTAAACTGTAGAAATATTGGACATATGAAATGAATAGACATTTTTGAAAGGTTTTGATTGGTCTTGTTAGTGGGGATGTATGTGCTCGAATACAAGCATCTTAGCTTGGATTTCTAGCAATTTCTCACCACATGCATGCAAAAAGTAATCCAATTTGACAATTTTCAAACAACATAATACAAAAAAAATCGTATTTTAACTTCATTTCGACATTATTTGCCGAAGGGTTACCATATCAAAATTTGAATTTTTAATCATTTCAAGTATAAATGTCTAATATTAGGCGAGATCTTAAAACGTTGAAATTTTCGTGTCAAAATGGCTTATTTCCGTACGTTAACACCTTTGGAAATTGACCAAATTTCATATGAAAGTTAAATTTTTTAAGTTGGCCAATATGTTACATCCTTGTTGGGAATGATTAAGAATTGAGTTTTCACAATGTTAAACCCTTGAAATATTGGACAGATGAAATTAAAATACATTTTTGAAAGGTTTTGATTATTCTTGTTAGTGGGGATGTATGTGCTTTTGAATACAAACATCTGAGCTTGGATTTCTAGCGATTCTAGCCACATACATGCAGAAACTAAGCCAATTTGACAATTTTGAAACGGTAATATAATACAAAATAAAATCGAGTTTTAACTTCATTTCGACATTATTTACTGAGGTTACCATATCAAAATTTGAATTTTTAATCAATTCAAGTATGCATGTCTAATATTAGGTAGATCTTAAAACTTTGAAATTTTCGTGTCAAAATGGTTTATTTCATAGGTTAATCCCTTTGGAAATTGGCTAATTTTCATCGAAAATTAAATTTTTTAAGTTGGCCAATATTTTACATCCTTGTTGGGAATCACTAAGAATTGAGTTTTCACAATGTTAACTTGTAGAAATATTGGACATATGAAATGAATAGACATTTTTGAAAGGTTTTGATTGGTCTTGTTAGTGGGGATGTATGTGCTTTCGAATACAAACATCTTAGCTTGGATTTCTAGCAATTTCTCACCACATGCATGCGAGAAAGTAATCCAATTTGACAATTTTCAAACACTAACATAATACAAAATAAAATCGTATTTTAACTTCATTTCGACATTATTTGCCGAGGTTACCATATCAAAATTTGAATTTTTAATCATTTCAAGTATAAATGTCTAATATTAAGCGGATCTTAAAACGTTGAAATTTTCGTGTCAAAATGGCTTATTTCCATACGTTAACACCTTTGGAAATTGACCAAATTTCATATGAAAGTTAAATTTTTTAAGTTGGCCAATATGTTACATCCTTGTTGGGAATGATTAAGAATTGAGTTTTCACAATGTTAAACCCTTGAAATATTGAACGAGATGAAATTAAAATACATTTTTGAAAGGTTTTGATTATTCTTGTTAGTGGGGATGTATGTGCTTTTGAATACAAACATCTGAGCTTGGATTTCCAGCGATTCTCTAGCCACGTACATGCAGAAACTAAGCTTATTTGACAATTTTGAAACAGTAATATAATACAAAATAAAATCGAGTTTTAACTTCATTTCGACATTATTTACTGAGGTTACCATATCAAAATTTGAATTTTTAATCAATTCAAGTATGCATGTCTAATATTAGGTAGATCTTAAAACTTTGAAATTTTCGTGTCAAAATGGTTTATTTCGTAGGTTAATCACTTTGGAAATTGGCTAATTTTCATCGAAAATTAAATTTTTGAAGTTGGCCAATATTTTACATCCTTGTTGGGAATCACTAAGAATTGAGTTTTCAGAATGTTAAAATCTTGAAATATTGGACATATGAAATGAATAGACATTTTTGAAAGGTTTTGATTGGTCTTGTTAGTGGGGATGTATGTGCTTTCGAATACAAACATCTTAGCTTGGATTTCTAGCAATTTCTCACCACATGCATGCGAAAAAGTAATCCAATTTGACAATTTTCAAACACTAACATAATACAAAATAAAATCGTGTTTTAACTTCATTTCGACATTATTTGCCGAGGTTACCATATCAAAATTTGAATTTTTAATCATTTCAAGTATAAATGTCTAATATTAGGCAGATCTTAAAACGTTGAAATTTTCGTGTCAAAATGGCTTATTTCCATACGTTAACACCTTTGGAAATTGACCAAATTTCATATGAAAGTTAAATTTTTTTAAGTTGGCCAATATGTTACATCCTTGTTGGGAATGATTAAGAATTGAGTTTTCACAATGTTAAACCATTGAAATATTGGACAGATGAAATTAAAATCCATTTTGAAAGGTTTTGATTATTCTTGTTTGTGGGGATGTATGTGCTTTTGAATACAAACATCTGAACTTGGATTTCTAGCGATTCTAGCCACATACATGCAGAAACTAAGCCAATTTGACAATTTTGAAACGGCTAATATAATACAAAATAAAATCGAGTTTTAACTTCGTTTCGACATTCATTACACGGGTTACCATATCAAAATTTGAATTTTTAATCAATTCAAGATGTATGTCTAATATTAAGGTAGATTCTTAAAACTTTGAAATTTTCGTGTCAAAATGGTTTATTTCATAGGTTATATCCGCTTTGGAAATTGGGTAATTTTCATCTTGAAAATTAAATTTTTTAAGTTGGCCAATATTTTACATCCTTGTTAGGAACTCACTAAGAATTTAGTTTTCTATGATAATTAAAGCATGTAGAAATATTGGACATATGAAATCAGATAGACATTTTTGAAAAGGTTTTGATTGAGTGTACATTGGTAGGATGTATGTCTTTTCGAATACAACATCTTAGCTTGGATTTTTACAGCAATTTCTCACCACGTAAATGCCAGTAATCGAGTTTGACAATTTTCAAACAACGTAATACAAAATAAAATCGTGTTTTAACTTCATTTCGACATTATTTGCGGGAGTTACCATATCAAAATTTGAATTTTTAATCATTTCGAAGTATAAATGTACAATATTAGGCGAATCTTAAAACGTTGAAATTTTCGTGTCCAAAATAAGCAAATTTCCATTACGTTAACACCTTTGGAAATTGACCAAATTTCATATAAAGTTAAATTTTTTAAGTTGGCCAATATGTTTACATCTTTGTTGGGAATGACTAAGAATTGAGTTTTCTGAGTATTAAACCCTTGTAATATTGGACGGATGAAATTAAAATACATTTTGGAAATGTTTTGATTATTCTTGTTGAGTAGGGGATGTATGTTCTTTTGAATACGAACATACGAGAGCTTGGATTTCTAGCGATTTCTCACCACATACATGCAGAAACTAAGCCAATTTGACAATTTTGAAACGATAATATAATACAAAATAAAATCGAGTTTAAACTTCGTTTCGACATTATTTAGAGGTTACCATATCAAAAGAATTTGAATTTTTAATCAATTCGGTGTCGCCTATCTAATATTAGGTAGATCTTAAAACTTTGAAATTTTCGTGTCAAAATGGTTTATTTCATAGGTTAATCCCTTTGGAAATTGGCTAATTTTCATCTGAAGATTAAATTTTTTAAGTTGGCCAATATTTTACATCATTGTTGGGAATCGCATAAGAAATTGAGTTTTCATGATGTTAAACTCTTGAAATATTGGACATATGAAATGAATGAACATTTTTGAAAGGTTTTGATTGTTCTTGTTAGTGGGGATGTATGTGCTTTCGAATACGAACATCTTAGCTTGGATTTACAGCAATTTCTCACCATATAAATGCAAAAAGTAATCCAATTTGACAATTTTCAAACAAAAACGTAATACAAAATAAAATCGTATTTTAACTTCATTTCGACATTATTTGCGGGGTTACCATATCAAAATTTGAATTTTTAATCATTTCGAGTATAAATGTCTAATATTAGGCGGATGCGAAAATCGTTGAAATTTTCGTGTCAAAATGGCTTATTTCATTACGTTAACACCTTTGGAAATTGACGAATTTCATATGAAAGTTAAATTTTGAAGTTCGCCAATATGTTACATCCTTATTTGGGAATGACTAAGAATTGAGTTTTTATTGATGTTAAACCCTTGAAATATTGGACGAGATGAAATTAAAATACATTTTTGAAAGGTTTTGATTATTCTTGTTAGTGGGGATGTATGTTCTTTTGAATCTGAGCATGCAGGCTTGGATTACCAGCGATTTCTCACCACGTACATGCGAGAAACTAAGCCAGTTTGACAATTTTGAAATAGTAATATAATACAAAATAAAATCGAGTTTTAACTTCATTTCGACATTATTTTCTGAGGTTACCATATCAAAATTTGAATTTTTAATCAATTCAAGTATGCATGTATACAATATTAGGTAGATCTTAAAACTTTGAAATTTTCGTGTCAAAATGGTTTTATTTCATAGGTTAATCCATTTGGAAATTGGCTAATTTTCATGCGAAGATTAAATTTTTTAAGTTGGCCAATATTTTACATCACTTGTTAGGAATCACTAAGAATTGAGTTTTCACAATGTTAAACATCACAGAAATATTGGACATATGAAATGAATAGACATTTTTGAAAGGTTTTGATTGTTCTTGTTAGTGGGGATGTATGTTCTTTCGAATACGAACATCTTCGCTTGGATTTACAGCAATTTCTCACCACGTAAAATGAGAAAGTAATCGAATTTGACAATTTTCCAGCAAAAACATAATACGAAATAAAATCGAGTTTTAACTTCATTTTCGACATTATTTGGTGAGGTTACAATATCCAAATTTGAATTTTTAATCATTTCAAGTATAAATGTCTAATATTAGGAATCTTAAAACGTTGAAATTTTCGTGTCCAAAATGGCTTATTTCCGTACGTTAACACCTTTGGAAATTGATCAAATTTCATATGAAAGTTAAATTTTTAAGTTGACGAATATGTTACGTCATAATTGGGAATGACTAAGAATTGAGTTTTCACAACTTAAACCCTTCAAATATTGGGCCAGATGAAATTAAAAGACACGTTTGAAATGTTTTGATTATTCTTGTTAGTGGGGATGTATGTTCTTTCAAATGCTAAAATATTAACTTGGATTTCTAGCAATTTCTCACCACATGCGTACGAAAATGTGCAAATTTGACAATTTTTGAAACACTAATATAATATAAAATAAAGTCGAGTTTTAACTTCATTTCGATATTATTTTCTAGGGTTACCATATCAAAATTTGAATTTTTAATCATTTCAAGTGTGCGTATCTAATAATAGGCGAATCTTAAAAGTTTGAAATTTTCGTGTCAAAATGGCTTATTTCGAAAGGTAGGATAACTCATACGAAAATTGACTAATTTTTGACATGAACGGTAAGTTTTTTCGGTTGGCCAATATTTTACAAGCTTGTTGAGGGAATGACTAAGAATTGAGTTTCCACCCAAATGTTAAACCCTTGAAATATTGGACGGATGAAATTAAGATACGTTTTAGAATTGTTTTGATTATTCTTGTTAGTGGGGATGTATGTGCTTTTGAATACGAACATCGAGCTTGGATTTCTAGCTATTCTCACCACGTACATGCGGAAACTAAGCCAATTTGACAATTTTGAAGCTTGATAATATAAAATAAAATCGAGTTTTAACTTCATTTCGACATTATTTACGAGGTTACCATATCAAAATTTGAATTTTTAATCAATTCCAGTATGCATCTCTAATATTAGGCGAGATCTTAAAACTTTGAAATTTTCGTGTCAAAATGGTTTATTTCATAGGTTAATCCCTTTGGAAATTTTCTAATTTTCATATGAAAATTAAATTTTTTAAGTTGGCCAATATTTTACATCCTTGTTGGGAATGACTAAGAATTGAGTTTTCTCATGATGTTAA